>CM029133.1:7802417-8407417 GCA_016859345.1 Istiophorus platypterus | reverse complement strand
CGTGGGGGCAGTAGCTGGACTGCAGCCATGGATCCAGACTCTGCAGCATCAGAGGAAAACACCTGCAGAAAGCAACAGGAGGAGAGAGGAGGGAGAAAGAAGCACAAAACTGCAGGAGAGAGGAAGGACAGTTAGTAACGAGAATTTTTGTGGTGTTAATGCTCACAGGGAGAGAGGATGAGGAGGAGGAGGTGGAAAGGGGAGCTCGGTGCATCATGGGAGGTCCCCCGGCAGTCTAGGCCTATAACAGCATAGTGAGGGGACGGCTTGAGCTAATGCTGAGCGTGTTCTAACCATAAGCTTTATCAAAGAGGAAGGATTTAAGCCGACTCTTAAACCTGGAGACGGTGTCTACCTCCTGGACCCAAACTGGAAGATGATGATGACTGGAAGATCCCACAGCAGAGGAGCCTGATAACTGAAAGCTCCGCCTCCCATTCTGCTCTTGGAGACTCTAGGAACCACAAGTAGTCCTGCATTCTGGGAGTGTAGTGTTCTACTGGGTTAATAAGGTATAATGAGCTCTTTAAGATAGGATGCTGCTTGGCCATTAAGGGCTTTGTAGGTGAGAAAGAGGATTTTAAATTGTATTCTGTATTTCCCAGGGAGCCAATTCTGCCAAGTTAACACAGGAGAGAGATGATTTCTGGTTCTTGTCAATACTCTTGCAGCAAAATTCTGAATAAGCTGGAGACTATTAAATGTCTTACTGGGACAGCCTGATAATAGGGAGTTGCAGTAATCGAGCCTAGAGGTAATGAAGACATTTACTAGTTTTTCTGCGTCATTTTGAGAAAGAATGTGCCTGATTTTTGAAATATTATGTAGACGAAAAAAGGCACTCCTTGAAGTTTGTTGGGAGTTAAAGAATATGTACTTTATTAGGTACAATTTGTTTTCATCTGCATAACAATGGAAGTTTTTGGCATGTTTCCTGATAATATTGCCTAAGGGAATAGAACTGGTCCAAGCAAATTGAAATTGACCTGATAAGCAGGATCTAAACCAGCTAAGAGCATGTCCTTTGATGCCAATGAAATGCTTCAATCTCTGTAATAGGATTTGATGGTCACTGCCCTTTGTGGGCAGTTTTGCAAAACTCAATAGATGTTGATTATTTTATCTTTAAACAGTTTTTCTCATTAGTTTTACAGAGGATTTACTACATTACATGTCTTTATATTGTAATATATATAAAAAAAATAACTTCTAAAATAATAATTTCTAAAACCAAAATTGTGCAGTACAGTGTTGACCATCAGAATGCAAAAAAACAGACTTGATCTATTGAATTTTTGTTTTTTGTCATTTTGTAATGTTTGCAGACTGGTCAAGTACAGTTCACTTCAGCATGAATGTCAACAGTCTGGAGATACACTAAAATCTTACTGACACTGTAATATATTACTACAACCAGTACTGCTACTACTACTGCTACCACTACAATGTTTTGAATGCACATACAAAATTTTGCAAGGGTTGTTGCAATACTGTTTCCACACTTACGTCAAATTATTAAAGGTGAGCAATGATTCACACATGTGAGTGAGTAGTAGTATGCTCATTATAACAACATTAAAATGAGCCAATTTAGTCAGCCAGATAATAATATACACAAAAACCGAGGTTATATAACAATCACTTACTAATGTAAAAACTAGTGATGCAATTACAGCAAATGCAAACATTTTTCACATGAATGTAAGCAGTTATTATGTTGCCTCCCTCTCATTAATGAACATAATACAAATAAATTTGCTATGAAGCACAAATAAACCTCTTCATAATTCAGATAGGGAGACTTCACTGGTATTGGGAGTTTCTGAGAATAGTTACGACAAAAGGACACAATAGAAACTGCCATTAAAAACACAAAGTGACATTCAAAACAATACAAAGGCTGTAAGAAGGGAAAAAAAATGAAAAATCTGTCATTGCTGCTAAGTTGAGTGCTTCTGAGGTGACACCGAAACCAGTCATGAGTGCTCCCACTCGTGTACTTAATTTCAGTGAAAGGGAAAAGTTTTGCAGTGTCAAACACTTTGGACAAATTCAGGATGGAATGTTGTCTTCTATCCAGGGCTGATGACACTGACTTTTTGTAACCGTCCAGTAACTGTCCATGATATGAAAAGGTGTGGATACAAAAACTGACGGTACTTTGAATGAAAAATCTCACTCAGTATGAGGGAATAGGAAGAGACTGGCCCAGCTAAGGCCAGCCCATGGACAAAGCTATTGATATTCAAGCGAGGGTCCAGCAAACTAATGCCTCTCATTTGTACCTAAGGCACATCATAAGTGGCAGTCTTTACCCCGACAATCTGGCTCTTTGACTTCAAAGGGTGGCGTGAAGAAAGATCCTATTATTCTGCCGCAGCAGAAATCATTAGACTCCAAATCTCTGATGTGGCTGTTGAGGAAAGTAAGTGCTGAATTAATACTTAGCCACTGTACAACTCATGTCTTGCTCAGAATTTGCACAGTATCTCCTTCTCTCACTGTATACTGTGTCTGCAGGAGTACAGGGAGTGAGCTTCAAGCGAGAGTGTGAATGAAAGGTCTAAATGCATGTGGTCTACAAGAGTTGGCTTACACAATATGAAAGCTAATGCCAGTTGTGAAAAATGATATTTGCAAAGTCCAAATGTCCAAAGTGCTTTTGAAATAAACAGTTTTTAGTTGTTTACTTATTTATTTTTATTTGATATATAACAGACTACAACATACAAGGAAATCCATGGAAGCCTTAAACAGGTAACACAAACACACAACTTGTACACAAATACTATACATGTATCTACACACATACATAAATATTCAAATAATACCTATTACTAAAAGATCTATAAATCTAAACTCTCCTATCTTAAATCATTCTTTTGTTACTTCTGGTAGTTAATTTGTGAATGAGCAAGAAAATCAAAATTCATATAATAATGTCAAATTCTGCAAACTGCTTGGGATTCCCTCCAATGTTATCATTAGTGTCAAGTACTCTGAAGGATCAGTCCACACTGTTAATGAGTTTGCAAAACAGTGGATCTCCAGTGGATAGCATTGCACTTCTTAGCTGCCAATAAAGCAAGTTCAATATCAATATATATGGTACTTTATTGTCGGAGTTCCTCTTGTCATGTTTGTTAGTACCCAGTAAAGTGTAAAACTTAGCAGTACTCCAGGGACAGGATATTAACCCCAGATTTCTAACATGAAGTAAGAAAACAGGCAAATAACTTATTTGCTTCTTAGAACATCGACAAAAAAAAACAGATAACAACTAATCTTATACATCTTCACTGGGGTTTAATACATCCTATACAGAATTGTAATAAGAATTAATATAGCGTAAATCATATTTGAGCTCTTGTGAATTTTATGACAGAAACAGTGCCAGTCCTCTTTCTTCATTTTTAAAAAATTTCAGCACAGAAGCTCACTTGGACTCAAAGAGGAACTGATCCGATTTTGGTGTCAAAAGTCGAGGTCACTGTGGCCTCACATCCATGTCACTATTGTGACCGCAATATACAGTTAGGTTCATAAATATTTGCAAAAGTTGTGTTACTGTCCAATCTATACACAATGGCATCGGATTTGAAACAAAAAAATGAAGAGTGTAGACCTTCAGCCTTAATTCAAAGGCGAATCACAAAAATGTCACATTAACGGTATAGGAATTACAGCCATATTCAGAGGCTCAAAAGTAATCCGACAAACCAACATAATTATAAATATATGGATTATTTTTAATACTTTGATTAAAACCCTTTGCAGTCAATGACTGCCAGAAGTCTGGAACCCATGGACATCATCAAATGATGAGTTTCCTCCCTTCCTCCCTTTCCCAGGTTTTCACTGCAGCCAGCTTCAGTTGCTTTTTTTGTGGGTCTTTCTGCCCTCAATTTTGTCTTCAGTAAGGGAAAAAAAATACTCAGTTGACTCTAGGTCAGGTGACTGATTTGGCCATTGAAGAATATTCCGGTTCTTTGCCTCAAGAAGTGCTTGGGTTGCTTTCACATTATGTTTGGGTGAATGTATATTTATTCATAATATGTATTTGTTTATATCTCTCTATATGTGTGTGTGTGTGTGTGTGGGTATTCAGTGTATATATATGTGTGTGTGTGTATTCAATGTATATGTGTGTGTGTGTGTGTTTGTGTGTGCATATATTTGTATGTATGTGTATATGTATGTGTATATGTATGTGTATATGTATATATATATATACACATGTATTACTCAGCTATAAATACCACGTCTGTGATAAAACGATAATATACCATAGTAGTACATAAAGTGTTATACTGTTGTTTTCCCTGTATTCATCACTGTGATTGTGTTTTTGCACATTAGTCATCAGTGGGTCTGACATCCATCCCTGTTATGCAATGTGTAAAGCAATGTGACATTTCCTGCTATGACAGAAAATGCCGTCGACTGCAGTAAATCAGTAAAGTGACTTAAAGATAAGCCTCTATTATGTTTAACAAGTGACATTTCTTTCTGCTCTGGACATGAATATTAATTGAACATCAATATTTAACCCTAATACATACACACGCGCACACACGCATGCACACGCACTCATGCACGCACGCACGCACACACACAGGCATTTACAGCATATCTTGTTGAAGGCCATGGCGTCCTTCAAAAAAAATGTGCAGAATTATTGGCCTCAGTTTGCACAGACTGTCACAATATGTGTTTTGAAAATGAATAATGTTGAAATCCCTGCAGTCATACACAGCGGGGGAGCCAAAATGATTTAGCGTTTTATAATGTGCCATTTGTAATTTTTCATCTATTTTACATGAAAATATGTATTTTTATGTTATGTCATTCCTTTATATTGTTAGAAGATAAGACTGGTCTTATTCTTCATATATCCTATTGTCATCAAGGCTCAGGAAAAAAACAAAACCAAAAATGAATTTATTCTGCATAGCCAAAGTCTGATATTGCTTATTACTCTGTGTCATAGATACATCAATGAGCCACATTGTTGCACTGAATGACATGTTACTACACCAAGATGACATTTGTACTGTAGCATTCACTAGTGCAGTGAGCACTATGGTGCCGTTGTTGTGAACCCTCTTTGCTGCCCTATGATGATATTATTCTTCAAATATTTTTTGCAGACAGATGAAAATTCCAAATTATATATCTATATTTTGCCATTTTTGGTATTTTTGTCTTGAGAGGTAGTTTTAAATACTGCAAGAGAAGAGTAGTGCAATTTGAAGGAACCTTAAAGGCCTGATATTGTAGAATATGAGATTTCCAAGGGTTTTTTTTTTTATCATAAAGCAGGTCTAGGCGTTATATAAATACTGTGACAGAACCAAAACATTCAATCCACGGAGAAATGTACACAGGCCGTATTCAGAACCTGTAACCAAGCTGGAGGACTACTGTAATTTTGTGACGTCACCATACAGATGTGTCAGTGCCCTCAGCCATAGCCCCAAAACACGGCCCACCCAGACCCACCGTCCAACCTTTTTGTTTTTGTTATTTTAACTTTAATAACAACGCAAAAACAAGCAAGTGATTCTGTCTCTGACCTGGCAAGCTACAAGTCAGGAAAATGTGGAGGCACAGAAGTTTGATGTCAGGAGGCCAATAAATCATCGCACAGCCTTCCCAAGGATAGTAATATTAGAGACCATGGACTAATATTGAAATTTTTTTTTTTTTTTCTGAAACATTGGTGCATCTTAGTCCATATTTGACTGTCAGGGTCATTTCAGTGCTGACTGACAACCACCATTTGCATTTTCTGGTGAGTTTTACCAAGCTATAGTGGTTGGCCTGGCCATGTGTCACTCAGAAAACACTTAGCCTATCAGGAGAGGGGCTCAGAGACTGACGCAGAATGCCCTGTTCTTGGTAGAGCTCCAGAGAGAGACGTTTGAGAGAGTAAATGTAAAAGTCCATTTAGAAGGTTTTTAGTACTCAAAACCACAAATAGTGTCTCTACCCTGTTATGGATATCAAAACTTCAAAAAGAACACCATAAATCAGTAAAAATAAAAGATGCGTGATGCTTATATTCAATGCTATAAACATTAAGGACATTTCAGATGAATCATATTCTGCTTCAGTCCTTAATATTAGTGCAAAGGAGTTCACCTCATTTGCAGGGAAAGGCAGAAAATTAAAAGCAACATTATATTCAGCACATTTAGCCATACTTTTATAGTTTGTGAGCAATCCCGACTTTGGGTTGAAAATAATTGTGTTGATTAATGATGGTAAACGTGCCTCCCACTGATTAAAACAGGCACAAGGGAACAAACTGGAGCAGTAAGGTCAAATGAACTTAGCCTCTTTTTTTTGAGAACAGCTAAAAAGCTGCAGGCGTCACTTCTGTCAGGACTGGTAAGGACGCAAATGTCTTCAGTACCGTTAAATGCACCAAGCCACTGTGTATCAGCGTTTTGCATACTGAGGGAATGTGCTTGTCATCAAGGTGACGAGCAGCAGCATGTCAGCATCTCATCCATCTCATCCATAAATGTATTACATATCAATAGTCAGATTAGAAACAGATTAAGAAACTTGATGGTGGTACATGGACAAATACTATAGTAGTACCACATAACGAAATACAAGTTTGACATCTTAAATTGACTGTCTGATCGGTGTTGACAATATGCAAGCTCATCTTAAAACATCGGGTGATTCATGATGCAGTACTACTCAGGGGTTGTTTTTTTTTTTTTTTTTGCCTGAAATAGCTCACAGGATTTGTGTCATTAATATTCAGTTGTCAACGCTTGAACTGTCATTTTGGAAGATTAGGTATTACATTAGTAAAATAGCAGACAGCATGTTTTGGATTCAAATCCAAAAATTCTTTCATGAAGTGCTTCAGACAGCAAGAAAAATCACGAGTAGCATTTATTTTTACTTTCTACAATTCCAGGAAGAAATATCCTCCTCTGCTGTTTTTCTTCCAGCATCTGCAAAACTGTTGTTGATATTCTTTCCAGGCAACAGCAAACCACCAAGTGCCTTCAAAAAATGTTTGACTGAAACATCATTCATTTCAATCCTTAATTCCTAGCCTACACTACATAGCTCTATCTGGTAAGTGCACACATACATCATACGACTGCATAAAACAGCCAAAGACCTATAAATCATGCAGTAAGACACATTCTCAGCGCTGTAGTCTATATGCTTTTGTCCTCCATATCTACCATATCTCTCTGGCCATTTTTCATGTGCACCATTCCTAACGTATGTGCACAAATATTAGCCACTTAATATAGCACTATACTGTTTCTAAATCTGGGTGCTCATGTATTTAACAAAGCGGGAGTAGCTATATGTGTCACTGTTTGGACTCATGGTTGAATGACCATGAATTGTGAGTGGAGTTTTACAGTATAATGGAGTGAGCCTGGCTGACTGGAAACTATTGTGCAGGATTCATTAGAGGAATGAAGACAGAGCAATTCTGCTGCAGTCTTTTCAAAAGCAAATTCATGAGTAGATATTGGCTGTGGACGTCTGAGAGATTGTTGGTAAATTGTTTTGCAGATGAAATAGGCAGGTGACAGGAAGCAAAAGAGCATATCACCAGCATACATCTCCCTCTCAGAGAACCTTGGTATTGGTCTTCTATCTGATAGGGGCTCTCTCCTTCCACTTCACTGGCTGTCCCCACAAGAGGAGAGCTCTCAGCTCCAACTCCAACCACTTTCCTATTATGCAAATGATTTCCCCGCAGAAAAGCTCCACGCCTGGTGCCCATCAATTCAGTGAGGCCTCCAGTTTGAATACATGCCCTTTTTTCTCTCCTCTACCCCCCACTTCCTCCCTCCATACTTCTGAAAAGAAGGTCTATTTCTGATGCATAGCACTGGTGTTCACATTCACACATGGAGGGGGGATAGAAAGAGCTCTTACCCAATCAATTTATACAACCCCCTTTGAAGAGTGTCCTTTTTTTTTCTGTGGTGAAGAGTGAAAATATACAAATGTATGGGGAATACCAGCTGTAAAAAGTAAGTACTCCTACAGCCCCATGGGCTGTTTGGAGTGACAGCATTGCCATTCCAAATGCATACATCACACCAGGGCATATAAATAAACTTCCTCAACACATTTGATTAACTTCTTGGAAGCCCTGGAGGTATGTGGCCTTAAAACCTCACCATCGTTTAATCCTCTCTTCTGCAGAAAATTCCTGGAGTAAGACCATCAAAAATATCTTCATTCTCTGCATTGCCACTGGCACAGAGTCCATCTGCAAACTCAATACATGAGCAGCATTAAGGCTATTTTTGTATTTTCACTCGTTCTAATCTGAATATGCATTTTTGCTTTAACCAATAGATGACTGAAAGTTACCACATGAGCAGATATAAATTGATCTAATATGCTATAGATTATAGACTATCAGATCAATTTTATTAAAATCTCAACCCCCATTCTGTTTTAAGCAGTACATCAACACTGCAGTTATTCTACATGCCTCTCACCAACTTAGCAGGCTACAGATTCTTCTAGAGATGTACCTATTAGTTACTGCCAAACCTGTTGCACACATGCCAGCCTGCTCCACCTGCATGCAAGGAAAGTAATAGCTGTTTGAACCACCAGGGGTAGAAATGTCAATGTCCGCCACCTACAGGCCAGGAACAAAATGGCAGTTTCTGTTTTTAACACTCCACCAGCAGGAAATGGATGCAGTTTTCTTTTGCTGCTCATGTCTTAGGTTGAGGTATAAGATATAACATTGGTACCATCTTATGTCTAAAATAATAATTTTGCAACTGAAAATGGATCAGTGTTCCCCAGTAAAATCTAGTATTTATCAAATACAGATTTTGAGTATGGTTACATTTTCAGATTTTGAGCACCCAGGACAGAAATGAAACTGCAGTCAAACTGCAGTCAATTCCTTTGGATAAACAGAAAATCTTTTTAGCTCCCTCTCTCCTCTCCAAGTAACCAGAAGATTTGGCACTGAGAGCAGTATGAGCACTTCCCATTATTCAACAGAAAACAGAGCTTACTTCAGTTAGATTTTGTGGGTTTATTAAGGTTTATAATGTAAGACCTCAAAAACATGCTGTGCACTCACCAAAATTTCATATTTTCTGAAGAACTGCAGCTGAAAACACATTTGTTGCCCGAAGGTGGGATAAGGCTCAAAATTACAGCAGCTGTTACTTTAGAGCACGTTGGCCTATCTTCATAATGCACTGTATAAAGTGCTATAGTTGTTACTTTTCTTGCCTTTAGGTTGTAGCTGTTTGACAGTTAAAAGTGAGGTGTCAGTGAAATAAATCAGTGAAGGTCAAATACAAAGGATACATGATACCAAAATAAAAGTTACTGCTTCCCCCAATGATCTTTGTGGCTAGCTCCGGGTAGTCATTTGGCAATAGAGGCAGTAGGGAAAAGCCAGTGATGATGGATCTTTCGGGAGCTTTGCGAAGACTGATACCTCCACTTTTCACAGTCCAGATGTAAACCTTTTTTTTTTTTTTCAATGCCAGAGGTTAGGTTTTGATGTACAGACAGACCAACTTCAAGGACTCAGTTCTGGTGTGGAAAATAATGAGTTATGCCGTCTCAGTGTGGGTGAATGGATGTCACCTATTGGATGAATGAAAAGGTCTGTATTGGCAGAAATGGGGGAAATACTGAACCCTCGGCTGGAAATGGTGACCCCTTTTAAAGTTGATTGCCATAAGGTGCAAGGTACACTGGAAGTGCATGTTTCCATTGGATGACACTGGCTGGCGTAATATCACATCCTTTGCATCAGTAATAATGCGTGACCTTGTTAAAGGATCTCCACAGCCACAAAGGTGTTTTTTCTTATTCAGGCTGATTATATAATTTAAAATTTGACTATAACCTATGCAGGAATATGTGGGGTTTCACCATCCATGTGGTATCCACCCATCCGTGCCCCACCCTATTCTATACGTGACCACACATTTCTGAGGAGAGGTTTAATCGGCCAAAATAACCAAAAATAGCTGTAGGGGTGAAAATGAGCATGTACCTTTTTGAAGATGCTATATCTAAGATATAATTTATTTGTGGACACGTAAGTATGAGACTGTTTGTGACTTGTCATTTTATACTGAGGCATATGACAGCGAACTTTCATTTTTTATGCCCTCTCTTTGAACTTGTCACATCAGCTGGCGTTTAATCAATACAACTTGACAGGCTCTCTTCGCCCATGCTCCAACCGTGCGAAGTCTCTCAACCATCAAAAAGTGGACGTTGCACTAAGTCAACCTGACCACAGGTTAATTCACGAGATTAACAGTCCCCCAGTGGACATCTTTCATGGAACTGCTGATCCCTACACTAACATTAGTTTTTTTTTTTTTCATGTATGTGACAAGCTGTCACTGGAAGTGGTTGTGTTCACATTTACTTCTTTTGAGAATGTCAGTGATGATTTCTTTTTTAAAGATTTTTTTCGTCCAATCCCAGACAAGAAAATTATCTCTCCAGGTTTATAAAACAAACACACGGCAGATGACAAGAAGGCATGACTCTTAATGAGTGAGTGGCACAAGCTATTTCCTTGCGATTCGCCAGTGATTAGCGTGATCACAGGGTGACAGCTGCGTAATTACATGGGAAGCCCCCAACAGGAGAGTAGGTAAAATATTTGAACAGCTGCAAACAGTGACATTGTCCCTTTGTCGCTTTATTGTGTATCATCTCCTGAGTGCATACATGAGTCTGCATTTATTTGTGTTCTGGCAAACATTTAACGAACGGGTGCTGTCTTAGAAAACCGTACGCCTCAGACGATACCAGCGCGGAGAGTTGGTATGGGTAGTTGTGGAGGTGAAGCTGTGTGGGGATAACAAGGGATGGGGGTCTATTACTGGGCACCTCCCATCCCACATCACCTAAATTTGTACCTGAGATCTCTATATTGCATCTATTGCATCATGATAATTTCTCAAACTGTAAGAGTTTACATTGATACGTTCCTCGAAAGTGATCACAAGTTAGTGGGTTTGCACTTGGACAGATATAGATTTTGAAAAAGACGAGGACATGATGAAATGTAAAGTAACACAAGGCGAAAACAGACTGTTCACTTCAGCTCTGCCAACAACGTAAGACAGATCCTTCATCAATCTCCCTCACTCCTGTAGTTATGAATATCATTATTTCTGTTTTTAGTTATTTTTGTGATTATTTTCACATGAAACAAGGTGTCTAAATAAAAATGAATTGAAATGGAAAGCAATCTTGACTGCAATATGGTACATTAATGATTCATTGAATTTGTGATTGAGGATTGCTTCGGCTAAATTTCCCCAGTTTCTTCCCATCGTTCGCCTTCTGCATGTCAAGCAGAAGATGTTGATAGCGGCCCACCTCTCTCAGTGTAGGGCTTTATTTAACACAGTCACGCTACGAGGACATTATTTTGGATTTGCAGCGCTGACACGGAATACAACAATTGTAACGAAGAAGAAAATAACAACACGACTTGTTTTTAGAGCTGAAAGTGAGATTTACCTACCTCGGTGAACTCATTTTCAGGATCGCAGTGTGTTCATTTTCGTAATGCGTTCTTTTCATTTCTGCAATATATCAGTTGTAGGATCTTGCAATTACCCAAATAATCAGACTCTGGAACAAATTTTCTTTGTTATTGAATTATTCCTTAATATAGGTTAAAGATGATTACAACCCCACAGTCAAAATAGTTTAGGAAGAGTTGATTAAATGAAAGAGAGAATTAGTTCCTCACAGTGTTTTTGGGCTGGTAGGAACTTATCTGCTACCTGATGAATCAGGGCTTAAACATGTCTGGCCCCAATCTCCAATCTTCTGCTGCTTCTGAACTTTAAGGAGTGATTTTTTTAAAAAAGCATCATGCGCAAAATTGATGATATTATGCTTGTAGCAACGGGCAGGAAGCCACGGCGGGTTCTTCCTGACGAGCATCTTCCTGACGAGTTTCATTTCTGTCCCGGGTGCTCAAAATCTGAAAATGTAACCATACTCAAAATCTGTATTTGATAAATACTAGATTTTACTAGGGAACACTGATCCATTTTCATCATCGGCTACGTATCAGAGTTTTCTTTTAGCTTCTTTTTATCTTTCATTGACACTCCCTGTTGCCAGGGGTTTTGTGTTAGTCTGTAACATTGCACAAGGCACAGCTTTGCACTGTTGAAGTGGCGTTTTTCTGGAGCAGTGAGGTTTCACCCTGCCTGCGGGTGTTTGGCATTGTGGTGACTCTATGTGTGGAGGCAGAGGAGCAGTGCAGCAGGGGGGCGCGTCGTTGGCAGGTGAAAACAATACCGGTGTCAGTATTCACAGCATTTTGCTGTGTGCGCCCGTCAGCCTGCCTGGTCCGGTTCGGCAGGTCAACGCATATTCTGCATCTGTGTTCAGTGCTATTTTCTTCAGTAATTGGTGGGAACATACTTATATAGGAAGTAACACAAACCGTTTCTGTGCATATTTAGCTTGTCAGTTTCATTCTGAAAATACATTCATCAACCAGTAGACATATCTAAATGCACAGCAAAAATACAATTTTATATCAATTATGATAATAATTCCAGGTGTCTGAAGTAAAAGTTTGTCTGTTCTTATCAGAATCTCTCATCCACCTGCATTTACAGCTGATCAAATGACCTTACAGCCATATGAAGGTGACCGCTATTTTTCCCATCTACAATCTCTAACTTTAGTTGCACAAATTTTCAAAGTGTAATTTTTTATTCTGAGCCCATTGTGGTTAACTTGATTAAATGATGCACCATGAACATCGCTGAGCTGCTGCAGAAGAAAGATGCTAACATCTGTGCTTGTACAGCAAACTCGTCATTTATATCTACACAGGACCGTAGTTTATGTAGTGAAAATCAACAGTTGTGTTAGAGACTGGGGACACATCCTCAGGACACATTGGACACACAGATCAACCGTTTCTGGAAAATCAACACAGCTGACAATTTTGGTAGATCCTTCCATTGAACAGCATTTGTCCAATGATATCAGGTGTGACAGGCCTGTCAAGCTTCAGATTTCCCTTCATGTTGAAGTACTGTGAAGTGGGGTGCAGTAAAAGTGATACTTGGTATGTTAAAGTTTGGAGGGCTTTTGTTGCAATTGTTAGCATGTCTAGCGTACTAGTTGACTAAATTTAAAGAGTGAGAATCCAGCTTTTGTTTACAAGTCTGAAATCAAGAACTCTTTGCTTCCAAAAAAAAAAAAACGATTTCTATGGTGAATCTGCCAGCGTAACCATTATAAACTGCAAACACGCAGTGTGAAAACAGAAAGTTTAACAGCCCGAACAGACAGTAAGTGAAGGGGGCAAGGCGTAGCGGTCTCTTAAAAGCTTCTTGCTTGTCTTTGCGTCATTTGTGTCCTTCAGGACCCCCTGTCACTATCATCTCTCCATGTTTTCATCAAAAGTTATCAGGTTACCAGGGCAACAGTTTCATGTGTATCCTGCCTCTCTCTGAAGCCTTAGGTCCATGCTTGACAACATGTAAAGCAGAGCCATGACTTTTCAATTGACTGTGTTTGTTATTCTGACCACTGCCTTTTGCCCATAGTTAACATTTTGTCACTTGTTTGAACCATTTGTCTATTTTTATAACACAAATTACGACTGTGTTCTCAATCCGGATCTGGCATGTTGAAGACTGTGATCACTTTATGCCCACAATCCATCTGGCCAGTTCTGACAAGTATGATGGCCAATGTCTACTGACAGTTTGGTGTGGTTTTCTGTGTGTTTGGGTAAATGATGAATTCTAACATTTGTTTTAATTGGCTTCCCTCAAGGAGAAGCATGGCTGCATATTAAAGTCAGTCACAGGCCCGTCTTCTCTGTTGCATAGTCTATTTACCAATCATCCTCTGCCACAACCATGCTTAGATGCCTCCCGTGAACCCACTTGCACGGCGCACAAGCACCGCTGTTACTTCATTTCTGCAATCACTTCTTCTTTTAAGAAGGAGACGGGCAATTACCATGATGAACCTGTTGATATTAGGAGCAGACAAGTGTTAAACATCCTGTTGTCTTCACAGTGTCTTAGGTCAAAGAAAGCAAACTAATTATCTTTTCAAAGATGTAAAATGTGTTGATGTAAAACAGATGCAATCATACCCTTGTGTCTCTGGTCTCTTGTGAGGCAGACTTTGGAAGAAAAACAAGGTTCACTCAGTTTTCTGGATGTATGGAGTCAAGACAAGTTAAGACAAACTGACCTTGTTAGTTGATACTTTCAAAATATATGTGACAATAAGTATGTGTCTAAAACATTACTATCCAGGCAAAGACTACTACCAAAGAATGCTGTGAATACCTAGATGGTAGTGTATGGGAGACTGATGTATGATGCAACTCCAGTTCAATTTAGTTTTTCTTCTGAGGCAATGGATGGAACCAGAGCTGCTCGTGGTAGATGAAAAGTCATCACAGGCCACCAGAGCAGGGGAGAATACTTGATAACACAAGTGCTCCCTTTTAACATGAGGCCATATTTTTTTAGATGACTTTCAAAATCAAACACACAAAAAAGGCGTTTTCATGTGGGTTGTCCTTAGATGATCTTATATTGTTAAACCAGCCTCACTGAAAATGTGTTTTGATGTCATGTAATTCCTTTTTTTTTTATTCAGACTCACCGTTATTTGTGTTTTTGAAGTCTACGTATCGACGATGTGTGTGCGTTTTACATCTTTCCTTTGGTGCCTTTAGTTTGTATCCGACCCCATGAATTCTAGTTTCAGTGCTCCAGATTTCATGGGGTGACGGCGTATTACCTTACATGAAAGGTGTCGTATGCTGTTTTCACAGGGTGCTGCTTGCAACAGATACTTACATGTTTTTGTGTGTGCGTATAGACAGTAGGATTAATTGTATGGGACTCTTCCATTTAATGTCTTAGCACTGATATTGAATTTCTAGCCTGCCTGTGTCTCAGCCCGCGCCTTTGTGTGATGCTGCAAAGAGCAGAGCGGAGCAGGACCACTGGGCTGAAGCTGTGCTGCTACAGTAGTAATGAGCTGCCTGGTGCCTCAGCATTTCTGATGAAGTCTTCCCTGTGATCACTTCTCTATCTAATCCCTGTCGGGCAGGTTCGTAGCAGCCTGCCTCCCATTAGCACAGCCGCTATCTAATACATGCCAAGGAACTCTCGCATTAACTCTCTCCTGACCAGATTAATAAAAAACTTGTGTCCCACAGTGGGGCTTTGCATGCATTTCCATGCTTAACAAATCTCTTGTAAAACATGATGCGCATTTCGCACTGCCTAATGAGGCCTAGATACAATACAGAGTGCAAAAAAAAAAAAAAAAAAGCTAAAGGAAAGATGTTTTTGTTTCCAACCATGCAGCAGCTTCTTTCAGTTCTGATTTCATGGGTGTGTAAGGTCAGATCTTACGGTGATGTGGATTAACTCGTGCTCTTTCCTGCTGCGTTATGTCTCTCGGGGCCTTTGCGAGAGCCCATGCATATGCCACTGTATCCATGGATCCCTGTGTCCTCCTTGCTGGTTGAATTATTCATGTACCAAAGCCACTGCACATACAGTATCTGTGGAGGCAGCAGCTTTCCCGCATTATGAGCCTGCAGTAATGTGACTTTAGAGCAACCAAAGCTCCCCTCACCTGACCAGCCAATCCCACATTCTTTACTCTCCACCTGAGGTGGCATTTACCCCCTTTACCTTTCTATACCATTTTTTAACTCCCTACCTCTATCCTTTCTCTCCCTCTTTGTCTCTGTCTTCCAGGTCCCTCTCCCACTCTCTGATTTTATAAGGATAGATATTTTCCACCTTCAGCCTACAGGCTTTCGTTTCTCTGCCTCCGATATTGCAACCCCCCCTCTTCCCGCCCTCCAACCTCTGTCAATCAAACAAAAACCCATTTCAACATACCCTAAAAAATTTTTTTCCACTCAGTCTTTTCCAATACATATCCCAACACTGCCTATATGTCAGTCTGCTAACTTCTCCCTAAGCAGTCACCTGGATTTATGGGCATTTGTCATTACTTCTGTTGAACTATAAAGATGAATGTAAGGCCATATGAGATTTACAGGCAGTCGTGTGTTTCAGAGATGTAGCAGTTTAGGAGTTTTTTTCTTAAGGATTTGCTTTGTCAAGTTCAAATGTCCATGTTCAAATGTAAATTGAGAGATTTGGGGATTCCCAAGAATTTGAATTGGTCCCTTGAGAGGAGTGATACTGTTCAGATGCTAACTCTCAGTTCTTGACTGTTGAATATAAGTTGTGCAAAGAAAATGTAAGAAAAAGAACCTCCATGTACCTCCAATTTCGTTCCCCCATCAGTGAATTTGTGAAAGTACATGACATAAAAAATGAAAAATGTTATTCTTTTTGGCCATCATTCATTTGCATTATCATTCATATGGTAACATTTTAAAGGCAAGCAAGGAAATGGCGACGCTGCACATACATATTAGGAGAGCAACACATGGGATCACAGAACATTCACAAAAGTAGCTCTTCTACCATGTCATCTAATATTCTGCGCTGTATGTATTCATTTGGGGTGCAGCTAATGATTATTTTCATTATTGATTAAACTGCTGATTAATGGCTTGCTTAATCAATTCATGTTGTCTATCAAAGGTCCCAGACTTGTGGAAGATGCCAATCACATATTTCTTGGAGCCCACATTTTCAAATTCCTTATTTTGTGCAAGTAACAGTCTTAAAGAAAATATCTAACATTTTTGCTTAAAAAATTAAAAATTATTATCCTTTAATTCGGTTGATAAGCTAAATGTTTTAGCTTGAGTCTTGCAGCCCTGTAACACTGTCAGACTAATTTTATTCAGTTTTTTTAAAAAACTTCAACGTTTATATGGCAGAACAAGTGATTGAACCTTTTTTGAACCTGCACTGCTTACTTTCATTATTGATTTTATCTGCAAATTACATTTTAATCACTTAATTGTTAGTCAGTTGAATGGTGAAATACGGTGAAAATAATGTCTAGATGATGTCCTCAGATGTCTTTTTTTGTTCAGCAACCGGAACAAAACTCAAAGATTCAGGAGATAGAGAATATTTTACTTTTTTCACTAACTTTGGTCAAAAGAAATCACAACAAAAACAATGACTCTACTATCAAAGTGGCTGTCGATTGTCAAATCGAGCCTCTAGCCTTGAGCGATGATGAGGAATGAGCTACCGAGTTCCAGTAAACCCACTGGTAAACTCCACACCCCCAGATTTTTTCCATTTTAAAATTTTCAGTCTTCAGACACTGACTTAAGTTACATTACTTGAGGCAGTTTATCAGATTTTGTGCAGCTTCCCTTTGGAGGCTTAATGCAACTTTTTTTCACACATACAGAAGCACTGTCCAAGACCTGTAAATAGATTTTGATGTGTGAAATCACTGATGATGAAGATGAGCTTCATGTGGTTTTCTGTACACAACTGTCATTTTTTTTTGTGTTTGCCTGACAAGGAAAAAAAATGAACTATTGCTTCAATAAATAATTTCAGACAATTCTTCATATTTTGAAGAACTAATATTTTTCCCAACAATCTACCAAATTCACACACTTTTTCATGTATACTATGAATCCTTAAATGCTGGTTAGTCTTCTGAATTTGATTTTCCTCTAACATACAGCACAGTAGCTCATCAGTGCATTGCTTTTCAGTGGCCGACTGTCTGATCTTGGATTTCAGAATATCCTTGAAAACTTTACAACTGCATAAGCATACAGCAATATTATAACTCTGACAACAAAATTAAGGAAAAAAACACTGTGATGAATTACCTATCTCAAGGTCCTTTGCAAAGTTCTAGTTCCCCGTGACACGATGTAAAAAAAAAAAAGGCACGATTTGTATTTAATGGTCTAACACGAAAGGTGACACATTTTTCACTGATTGGTCCAGATAGACATGTCATTATTCAAAGGGAACAATATGTTAACTGCTGGCATCTTTTTTTTTTCTTTCAATTTCACAGGCCCACACATGTGTGACTGATCCATGCCAATACCTACCCTACATGACAACTTTTCTCAATTCAACTTTGCATCAACAAAGTCACACAGGCAGTACTGCTGACCTTTGAAACACCCCGCGTATATGGTAAAACTCGACTGAGAATCCAGCATGGGAGAGAAATTAAGTCATGCAAGATATTCATTGAAGCATATTAGAAACTAGAATGGCACTCAGAGTGCATACCTCCGCCAAGGTGAAAAATGCCCTATCTCGCAGTGTTAAGGAAAGTGATATAAAATTCCTGGATTTGGCCCTTTAACCGGCTCTGCACCAAAATTAAATTTGTTCTTCCATGGCTCTTGCCCCACCCCTCCGCTAAGTTTGGTGCAAATCGATTCAGTACTTTTTGCGTGACCCTGCTGACGAGTAAACAAACAAATGAAGCGACAGACACGGAAGAAAACTTAACCTTCTTGTTGGATGTAATAAAAACACCTTTATGAAATCAATAGGTCGATGTAATAAAAACTTGAAATGAAAAAATATAAAATGTTCTTTTATGGCCTATATTTATTAAGCCAATAAAAGAGTTTAAGAGAGCAGAGGGAGAAAATCTAGGAAGATTTGCTCTAAAGATGTCTTCATTTCAGTATTGGCACCTTTGGCTCTCCTGCTCTATGTCTATTTTGTTGCCCGGATTTAATGTGAGTGTGTCATTGCTTTTGATTTCTGTGCAGTGGCTCTGTGGGCATTCAAAGTCATAGAAATGTCTCCACTCCATTTCCAAAACTGTCACACACACAGCGAGGGGTCCTTCAGAAATAATTAGTTTGTCACATGCTGTCAGGGCCAGTAATGCAAATCAAGGTCCAACATCTTGTTATGTGATAATTTATCGATCCAGTTGGAGAAGATAACATCTAATTTACTAATGGAGTCTGATTGAACAGTACACCTCAGAGGAGAGAGAGAGAGAGAATGGGAGAGACAGAGGGGACCGGAGCTCTACTCAGCCGAATGGACAAGCTTTTTTTTCTGCTACTTTTCCACCGTTATCTGAACAGCTTGCTAATAGAAATTCTCTCTTCCCTCACATATTGGAAAGATATTCATCATGCTGCTTTCAGTAAGATGATACAGTAATGCATTTCGGACAGACCGATTTCCCCAGAAGCTTAGCAAGAATAATATGTTCTTTTGGTAATTTTTTTTCTCTTCCATTTTTTGACATAAGGTGTTTTGAATTTTTCACTGTCTTTACTCCTTGTCTTTTGGGATCAAAATACAAAGTGAGGGCAATGCTGATGTTGAGGAGTCACTGAGTTTTCTAATTTAGAAAATACCTGCCAAGTACTAGAGCTGAGCCTTAATCTCAGTGCCAGAGGTATTTTCACCTCAAGATGTTGTGTTTGCCAAAGTGTTAGACATGTTGGTAAACTGATTAATTTCCCTGTCTGCTGATTTAAAACTGGGAGACTATATTATTCTAAGGATATTTCTTAAGAAGCATTTTATTGCTTTTGAGACCAGCAGAGATCTGTGTTTTTGTCATTAGTGCCTTTTTCCTTTGAGAGCTCATAAGGCACATCTTCCTCAGTGAAGACTGTAGTTGTCTGTGTTTGTTGTAACAACACAATTGGGCTGCTTGTTTTACCAGTGCTCCAAGTTTATAATCAGAAGCTCAGCTTTGACTTCAGTCTGGAGGAAGCTGTTTACAGATGTAAAATGATGTGGAATTTTGAATACATCTGCGTTTTATATCTGATGGGCATAAGGCTCATCGTAAGCAGCACAACCCACCAGCCATCGGGGTGGAGGGAATCTTAATGCTGGTTTTGGTGGGGAAGATGATGGTGCAGCTGGAGACAGCATGCTGCTGGTGCAAATAATTGGGTTCATAAAGACCATGCAAATTGTTAACTGACTCCCATGTGGCCAAGAGAGAAGAGTGGTAGTTACGGCCTACTTGATTAGAATGGTGTGGGGTAGGAGGCAGTTTCCTATTAGCTTCTAATCTGATAGGATATTAGAGGGAAGAGGGGAAACTGTAGATGGAAAGATGTGCCATGCTGTTTTTAGAGAAACCAGTGACTGAAGAAGGATGAAGTATTCTTACAGATTTATGAAAAGTCTCTAAATTGTTTGGTGTTGTTATACTGTTAAGATTAGGTTTACTTCAGAGACTAGAGACCACTTTTCCTGCATATGCTACATGTTAAACACATAAAATGTGTTAGTATGTGTTGTGGAGTAGATGTAGCAATATTAAAATGAAAAAAAATACTCCATTACAAGTAGAAGCTCTCTCTTCCAAATTCCGGTTAAGAAAAAGCAAAACGTACTTAAATATTAAAAGTACTCGCACCTTTTAAAGTGTTATACTCATGAATATAACATGAATGCATTTTAATGTGTTGGTGGTTGAGGTCGAGATCATTTCCACCACTTTGTACTCTTAAGAAGTTTAAGGTATAATGGTACATCATATTTTATGAGATGATCCTTTGTTCATGTATGTTATATCAATCTGCCAAGTAACTAGATGTTGTAGTTGTAAAATAGATGTACTGCAATATTTACCTAATGATTAAGTACAATAAGGTGGAAATACTCAGGCAAAGTACAAATAAATCTAAACTGTAGTTAAGTGCAGTGGTTAAGTAAATGTAATTTGTGATTCTGCACCATGGTTAGTATAGATAATGAAAAATGTCTAAGCTTGTCTCCCTCATCCAAGTGATCAGTTAAATGTGGATGGGTGGTATAGATGCTCGTAGATGTTTGTCTAACTGGTTTGTCTTGAAACTAAAGTGACAAAAATATGAGCTGAATTCTTTATAGTTTCAAAACATCTCCAGCAAGGCACAAATTTATGTCCATCCTGAATTACGTAGGTTAGTAGGGCTGGGCGATATGGACCAAACATCGTATTTAGATATTTATGGCTAAATGGCAGTACGCGATATACATGTCTTGTTTAGAGTCCGACTGATATATTGGTTGGCTGATTTTATCAGCTGATATTGGCCTATCACAGATATATTGCTATAGGCCGATAAGATTAGCTGACTGATTCTGGAACAGTCCTGACAAAACTCAACATTATAAGTGTAGGATTTATTGCAGGGCTCTTGTAGCTTTTTATTTTTGATTCTGAAGGTTTTCCTTTTTCTGAGCACCTTCTAATTGACTAATATTACATCAGTTAGATTACATAGCATTTGCTAATGTTATTTCATCTTTACAGACTTAATTCTTAAAATCAGTTGGATGAAATCTTATAGGAAACCAATTTATCAAAGTTTGACTGAAATGCTCATACTTGGTCTTTACCAAAACTGGACATATATTTTGTTTCTATTTGACTACGATGAGACTTGATATCTCCAGAGTTGTAGTTGGTTAAAAATTGACTAGAAATAAAAAGTTATCTTTACTAAATATGACTAAAACTGACATTGACATTTTTTTTTTATCCCTTGACTAAGACTAAGATTAAAACTAAAAATAGATGAAAAGATAAGCGCTTTTGTTTGGGTTCGAAGGAAGAAGCTTCTAGACCTTAACTGAGTAGTTTAAATACCTAAACCTTTTAACGCTTACCACGCTTGGACTATAGGGAACTAAGGGTTTTGGAAGCTACTGACAATGTTGTCCTGCCAGCAGGGCCATCACATAAGGAAATTCTTGTGTGTGTGACATTGACAAATGAAGTATTTTGTCATTTAGTTTAGGGGACTTGTTTGAGATACAATCCTCCAAGTGAAATCATTCCATAAAACAAATGAAACCTTATACCAAGCCAACTGCTGCATGCGCTTTCTAACTGCCTAAATCTACCAACATCTTCCAGACAAAGCACCTGAGTGATGCTCTTTCCTTTCATGTCACCTGAAGCTCCGGAGGCAGCTTCATCGCCGATCTCATCACTTCTTGTCTTCCTCTCTGTTGTATCTGCAGTATTTAGGGAGGTTTGCAGTGGCATCCCGACGACATCCTGACATCCTGACCCGCCTTACTACGGCGTGGCACGGCCCTCCTCATTGCCTTGTCCGCAAATGTCAGTGCGTTTTGTGCCTTAGGGAGTAGGCAGAGATCAAATGGCCACAATTCAGCGTTGTGAACCACAGAAGAGGGAGAATGTCACCAGAGGTCTCCCCAGAGCGCACTGTGTGCCGGGATGAAGAGGTTTGCTGATCACTGACTGATAGAGGTCTCAAGGATAACACCTGTGCTTTTTTCATTGAAATTGGCTGTCCTGCTGAGTGATAACATGGACTTTGGTGGAAACTTGCTGTTGTGATTTTCTCATCTTATTCAAGGGTCTGTAAGAGAGGTTTTTCACTATGTAATTTTTTACATTTGTATGGAATAACAGACCTTTTTTTTTTTTTTTTTTTTTAACCTTGCTGATATGATTTGAAATGATGACCGGCAGGTCAGGGAGGATAAATTGGGGCTTAGAAAAAAAAAAAATGCAAAAGTGCAGTAGTTTAGACCAAGTCGCATTAAATTTCAATTCAATATGCATGTGTAAACAGCTATCATAGAGCCACACAACACTGTTTAGAAAAAAGATTATGCATGATGAGTTATCTTCATGAGTTATCTATCTAGTGTAGTGTGCCTGCATGAAGGATGTCACTAAAAGTGGTTATTTGCATTTAATTAGCAATCAATACACATGAGCCAAAGAAGAACAAAGAACAGTGACATGAAATTTTGGAAAACGGCCCCTGATGAAGCTCTGGAAATTTTAAGCTTTCATAATACCACTTATAGCACCATTTTCACAGAGATGATTATGACCTCTCACTTCCAAATCATTCGCATTGTCATGGAAATTAAAGCTTTTTGCACATTTCAGTAAGAACGGCCACACTACATCTTTATACAAGATACTGTTATTGTTTTAGTTGTCGTTACATAAGAAACATAAACATTTTGCGAGGCTAGCTGGTTTCAGTCGTTGATATGCCGTTGTGTCGGAGTGCATCGGTACATGGGCGGCGTGCAAACAACCCTGAGCGAGAGCCAATCGAATCTGCACTGCCAGCACAGATGGGACTTCCCGGACAGGCGGTGGTGCCCACCTGATGGGCTGTCACTCAGCGTCAGTCACTCAGAGCCCGACTGTCAGTCATAGAGAACACACACTCATACATACAAAGAAATGAATTGGGCTTTGGAGGAGCCAAATTATTTGCAAGTAAATTGCAAAACTTTCATTCAGAGAGAATTACCCCCGAGAATGGATTGGGAACGGTTGCCTGAGCCCACAACTGTTCCGCAGCAGCAGTTTACTTGTTGAAATGTGAGAGGCTCATTAGGCCTAGGGTTCCCTGATGAGACAGTTTAATTACATGCCATTGGGACTTGTGCAAGTGGTAAAGCTGCCATTACAACTTTTATTAGCACTGTGAACCAGCAAAATGCAACATAAGTTATTTATAATGTCATTGTTTCCACGGGTTTGCAATAGTCTGTACACAGTCTGTGGCATGTATGCGACTGTTATTTTGTGAAGCTTAGGCTTTTACATTGTGAAATTAAGACATGGTTCACAGTGCTGCAATGTAAAGAAAGGTGAACAGCTTCAGTTCAGCACTACAGGCAGAGAGTAGATGTCCCTTCAGCTGAAGATTTGCTTGTTTGAGTTTACTGTGCATTGTGTGCGCATACATGGCCTTCTAATGGAGTCACTGGCTATTGACAGAAACATCTTACAAGTGTTGGAAACTGATCTCAGGCGCAACAGGCGCTCTGACAGGGACAAGCGGCCACCCAGAGTGCACTGTGCTGCGTCCAGTTGTGACAGATTTACCTCTTACCTTGTCCTCTTACATCCTTCAGTGCAGCCCTTGTGTGGTTGAACCCTGAGCCGTACCTCTGAGCCAAGAATCCTGCTGGCTTTCCCAACAGATCAGTTCCTGAAGAAAATCGTTCCTAATTTCCTACCTCCGCGGAGCCTTTTGTTTCCCTGTGGCCCTGCAGTCTCTTTAGCATGCAGATGTGATTAGCTAATGTCACCGCACAGCAGGGCTAGTTCAGGCCGTTCCTCTCGGCTGGAGTCGCTTAGACGTTGCAATCCCGGGAAAATCAAATTATAGAGCCATTAATTTGTCTAGGTAATCCAGCCTGTCAGCTGCTCTGGAGAAGTAATCTCCCAGGACTGCGTTCATCAAGTGTGTGATGCCAGCAGAAGTGAAGCATTATCTAATTAACAG
This sequence comes from Istiophorus platypterus, assembly GCA_016859345.1. Classification (NCBI taxonomy): domain Eukaryota; kingdom Metazoa; phylum Chordata; class Actinopteri; order Istiophoriformes; family Istiophoridae; genus Istiophorus; species Istiophorus platypterus. The sequence goes on along the minus strand of CM029133.1, from coordinate 8,383,194 downwards.
GAGAGGACCGAGTGGCTCGGAATTACATCTGGCCTGAATCACCTGCCTTCACACTAAGACTCTGGTGACATGCAGACGATTTATGATTCTGAAATATAATCTACTCTGATTACCTGTTAAACAAACATCCTAATTTCCAGGATGTATTCAAATTTTGCTCTCTTATAGTACATGATTGAAGTTTCCACTGAAAGGACATCACAATTGCAAACACCCAATGACTTCTATAAACAGTTTTTTTCAGTAGTGTGGAGCTGGCAAAGCAAAAAAGGGACGTTTTTGAGTGTGACAACACCTGCAAGAAGCCAATGTATATTCAAGACTTGTGCTTATTAAAAAGGATGCAAACGTCCACATCAGCAAACCGGCACAAGGTGACCGGCCAGGATTTGCCCATTTAGCTTATTTGTACTGTTGAAAGGGCAGAGGGAGCACTTACATGCATTTTGTTGTTCTGCTCATTAATAGACAAGGACCTTTTGAGAGGCTGAACTGATGACTTTTTTTGTGTGTGGAATAGCGCTAGGTGTTTTTTCTTCAGATTAAAGTTTTATTTATGTATATATTCATGTATATATACACACACACACATATATATATATATATAAATATAATTTAATGCTGGTGAAATGAAAACCACTACTATAGTGACAATAACAGTATTCAGATAAATGTTGGGCTGATCATCGATATTACCTTGTAGAGATTCACTGATCTAACCCTTTTCTCTCCCAATACGATGCCTAGCTCAAGTTATCTGCCATTGCCATTTCCAGTTCTCTCGCTTTCCCATATTCAAGATCATTATAGAGTCCTGTGTGGGATCGCTGTGGTGGTGACACAGCTTGCTATGACTGACTGAATGTAACTGAATTTTGGAATACTTCATGACTTGATATTGATAAAAGATAAAAAAAATAAAAAACAAAACAGTTTTAAATGTGTATGGTGATACCTAACCCGCTTAATAAGAGCAGCATGTTCCAGTCCTGTTCCAGCATATTGGCGTGGTGCTTTTCTATCACTGTGGTGTGTAAATGTTATCATAACTTATAGTACTGATCACCAAAACTGTAAAAATAAATTGAAAATTCCATTAACTTCTAATACTTTAAACCTCAGCATACTTAAAGGTTAAAGGTTCTACTTCTACTCTCTTCATTACCCTGCTGCCCTCATATGTATGTGTGTATGTGTATGTGTATGTTTATGTTTGTGTGTGTGTGTGTGTGTGTGTGTGTGTGTGTGTGTGTGTGTGTGTGTGTGTGTGTGTGTGTGTGTGTGTGTCTGTGCATGTAAATAAAAAAACTTATTTGGCGCACAAAACACTCCATGCTGTGGTCAAAAAGGAAGAGGACAGTGAAGTGATCCTGTTTTAGGTTGAGAGGAGGCAAAAAGGGGATAATCAAAGAATACATCAGCCGGTCTCTTGTATCTACGCCTCTTTCATTAGCCGACATGAATGGAGTTGAATATTGCTCAGAAAATATGATTTTGAAATATTAATTTTCTACTTGATTAGATTTGAACCTGATGAGAAACTTAAAGCATAATTAGGCATTGATAATGTCAGCCTTAACGGTAGGATCGCAGTGAGAAAGAGAGAACAAAGAGAGAGAGAACAGAGAGAACAGAGAGAGAAGCAAGTCTTTTCATACGATTCTTTTTCCTTCTGCTAGGGTTTTAAAGAAAGTAAGGATGTTAGTAAATCACTCTGGCACTGAAAGACGTTTGTTGCCACAATTCTCCCCTTTTTTTTGCCATGTCAAAGCTTTTGCCAAACATCATCCTACCTCATAAAAAATAGTTCTTCCTTTCCGCTTGCTTCCCTACCAGTCACATTGAGCGCTCAGGGGTACTACTCTGTAATCACATTAGCAGATCAGTTTTGACAGCTCTTTCACAACACCCAGTGTGTTTAACTCTAAAAAGATCTTTTCTGCGCCAGCGATGTTGCCGGGAGGAGTTTTGAAGCAGACATTTTACCGAAATAAAGACTTGGAGGATACATGCCAAATGAACTTTTGTAATTGCAAATGTATTTGTCGGTGGTGGCTGTTTTTATTCAGTCGCATTTGTGTGCACATGCCAGAGTGAATACATGATAACGAGACATCATTATCACCAATCTGCTTCCTTTTGTGTGAAATGTGGCCTCAATCGTATGAGAGAGTATTCTACCCTTTATTAATACAATGAGGAGAGCTGGTGGAGCAGGCTGTTGAATAAAAACAGCTCCTTGCATACTGAGGACGTAACCCAAACCTTTGCAAATGTCATCCTCCCTGTGTCTAACTTTACTGCTGCTATTTGTGTCACAACAAACAACCCCTGGGTGTGGGTGATTGACAAGTTGAGAGCAATAATTTGTCACATTCTGTCATTATTCCTTTATGCAGACTCACTGTTTATTCTGAAGTGCGCAGCAACACTGTCAACTGGAACTGTGATGATGCCTGAGAGCAACACATGAGAGAAGACAGCATCCTTTCAGATGAGTGGAAAGGGTTTGAACTTTCAACTTGGTGTTTTGCATACTTGGGGGAAAAAAACGCATGTTTGTTTATCCCTTTGGGTCGATGTGTCTTAGATTCACACCATCAACTTATATCAGTCGTTTTCCATTTTAGATATCTTAATTACCATCAGGGAGGATATTGTTTTAAAAGGCTGCTGCCACATCGGGCTTTGTGCCAAACAGCACATTACAGCTGAAGATGATACGTGGCGCGTGGTGCATGTGCTAAAAGCCTTTTTAGATGCATAAACAACAGGCCGCAGAAGTGCCTTGCATCGACCACAGCCGCCATCCCAGCAGTCAGCGCTGTGCAGAGCTGTTTAGCAACTCTCGCCATTGATTGCTTAAAGTGAGTACCCGCCACAATCGGCATCCTATCACACAAGGGGGAAGCGGGGGAGTGCAAGAGGTGCAATTAGCTGCTCCCAGGAGCAGTGAGGGAGTGACAGACAATCAGCATGGAGAGAGGGAGAGAGAGGAGTGAGGAGGGGAGACACACACACAAATCTGGAGAGGATATGAAGGGGGTGTGTCCGTATGCATATGCGTGTGTTTTTGTGTTTTTTATAAATATATATAAAAGAGGATAGGGGGGGTGGTCATTACCCAAATGGGTCGTTATGCCCCATCCATCCATCCCATGCTGCCATTCTCCCTCGCCCACGCCACAGAAGTTTTAATTGGCCCAGTACACAGTGTTTGCTCAAGCACTCGGCAAGTTTGGAGAAGGGCTCTGTAGGGGAATGCGGTAAGCCCAGTCATGCCAGAAATATATAAGATGGAAAAGAGTGGGTAGAGGGATGAGGTTTGTTTGTATGTGAGTGTGTATGCGTTGTTGTGTCTATTCCATCCCACCTAAAACTCATTGCAACACTAAGAATTTTATATCCAGCCACGTGGATAATGAGCATCTAGAGTTTTGGTGATATCCTTTGAGGGGCACATAAAGAGGAATCAGCAATCTTCAGGACTCATTATATTGCTGCTGTCACTGCATTAAAAGTAGTGGCCACTAAACCTAAACCCCCTTCCAAGACAAAGCGTTGCTTATAGTAGAGCTCCTAACAACTGGAATTTCTACACTGTTTCTAAGAGCTGATGCCGTCAGAAATAAGTTTTCACCTGCCTGTAACGGCTAAGATTCAAACTTGTCCAGTATAAAGCTTCTGTACTAGTAACTTCACTGCATGCTGTGCCCATCATAAATCCCTGCTCAAATCCACATGCCTCACACTGCATGGAGCAATGTTAATTTAGATCCTTTTGCAAGAGTGGAGTTGACTTAAAAGTTAAACAGACTCTCTCTCGCCGTTGGCAGAGGGTAGAACTGAAGTTCCCGGTTAGTGATACTGTGAGAGAAAGACAGAGAGAAGTCTTTGCTCGTGGATGTGACACCATTACAGCTGCAGTTTATGATACCGTCGCCAATCGTCTGCGCATTTTTTTTTTTTGTACCAGAAATTCTCCTGCAGTACAGCACAGTGTAGTTCTTCTTTCAAACTGTCCAGCATCACTTCCAAGACCTGACCATATTCTGCACATTGTACGGTTACAGATTCCATAGAACGGAAAAGTGATACACACCAAGGTTTGTAGTGAGGTGCTGGTCACTGGATACAGACTGGATTAACCCTCGGAACACATCCGATGGTGATTAGACAATAAAGTGACACCATGTGCGACAAAGAGGCCCTCGGCAAATTAAAGCTCTTAAAAAACTGAAAGGCACCACAGCCAGTCAAATCCCTTAAAACAAAAGGACAAATACCATTGTGTCCAGTATCATATACTTTTTTTGGATTAGAGAGAATAAGTACTATTTTACAGATCCGTTCAAAAAACTACTGCTGGAAAAACTTCATTATGGGTAGACTCTGATCATCCGTCAGTTTTGCAGATTAAAATGTATTTGCCAGGAAACTAATCATTTTGAGAGGATTAAAATGCGAAATAACTTTCTACAAAGCGGATACAAGACGTCTGTCCTAAATGACACTGTCACTGAAATAAAAGATGAATCTAGGTCTGATCTCTTAAAAAGTAAACCTACATGGAAATCAAATGACTGTATAATCTGTACAACAGAGTGCAGGGTTCAAAACTGATATAGGGAATGATGACAAAACATTGGCATATACTTGACTCTCATTGTCAACTCAGTGTTGTAACAACCTGTCATAGTATAAAAGAGGTAAAAACCTGAGATACCACATTCATCCATACACTCATATTTTATCTCCTCCTCAGTCAGAACCAGCACCTACAAAAACTGTGGTTGTTGCTGTCAATATAATTCTACTTCCCATTGTAACAGTTTAAAACATCCTCACACTGGTAAAGAGATCCCTGAAGAAGGACTGATTGAATGTCACTTATGTAAGTCATTTATCTTATCACATGCCCTTGTGGTAAGTCATATGTTGGAAAGAAAAGTAGAACACTGAAAACTTGTATTGCTGAACACAGAAGTACTATTAGATGCAAAAACACTGATTATCCCATGGCAGCACATTTTGTTGAATTTCATCATCATATTTCCTTTCTAAGATATATAGGTACTGAAAAGGCATCTCTCCTCCCAAGAGGAAACAACTTGGATGTTTTACTTTCCAGGAGGGAACACTATTGAATCCACTGTTTGAGAACCCTTTCAACTCATGGACTGAATATAGACTATGGTTTGAAGTGTTTTCTGTAATGCATCTCCGTATAATGGATATTTAGATTAAGTTGTTTGTGATTTTCATCTAGGTGCTGCTGAGGTTTTTCTTTTTCTATATATCTGTTGACTTGAATGGAGCCAGAGCTTGAGACTCTTTTTTTTTCTTGCTCCTCGGTTACAGATGCACAAATATTACAAACAGAAGCACAGGTGAAAAAGATGCACAGAACACATTTACTGTCGAAAGCAAGAAAAAAAAAGTCTCAAAGGGGATATGGTTACTACGTCATGGGTTTCAATCTTATGCGATTAGTATTTTTGAGATGTATTCAGTGTGTCTGTCAAAGAGCTAGAATGAACAGGACTTTTTCACATCGAGTGACCCTGAGTTCAAGATAGGGTTGGGTTTTTTTTAGATATTTTAAAGTTAGTCCAAGTTAGTCCAACATTGGCTGATGAAAAAAAAAATTATGTCTTAATTGTAATCAAATAATCTTTCAACAGATGCAATAAACATAACTAAACAAAAAAACAGATGCTGTAATAGCAACATATTCCACCTGTGACTTTCAGAATCTAATTAACATGACTAAGATGGAGCCTGTAAACATTCTTTTAATATCCAGTTGCCAAAATGGGCCTTTCATTAAAACTATTTGCCTCTTTGCTCAAAGCAAAACTATTAGTTTATATTTCTTAGCTTTTTAAAATTGAAAGAAATCAAATTTGTATCAGGCTTTTTAAAAAATGCATTTAAAATGCAAATTCATATTTGTATGCACATTTAGCTACAACTATATAAGAATGTTTTATCTGATTAAAAACCTCAGATTTGGCCTTTAAAGATACAGCACATGTAAACCGAGTCTACAAATGAAATGTAGCCATGCTGGTAGAAAAGTATATGTATCCTGACTTACTTGCAAATAAAAACTCAATGTTGATCAAAAGCTTATCTTCAGCTCTGTGTGTTCAGTCTCTGGTGCATTACAGAGTGTTTGAACTGCCATGAGACTGACCAAAATGTGTCCTCAGCATGGTGGCCTACACAGCTGCAGTGTAACAAAGGGGAATATCTTTACATCTATGTCAACAGTTGTGAAAGATCTTATAAGTTTAAAAAAAATGCAGGAGCAGTTAATTGCTCACAATCAGCATTTTATTTTAAAAAATGCAATGATTCCCTTCTAAACACCTCTTGCCCTTTAACTTTGGTTTTAGGGGGAAAAATGTTTAACTTCCTCTGCTTCTGTATATTTTTTTTTTTTTTTTTTTACTGGATGTAATCTGGAGTATTTGAATGTAGATATTTTAATGAAAAAAATCTATGAATATAACAATGCACAGCAAAGTAGCGAGAGACATTTAGGACAAAGAGATCGGGTCACTTTTAGCTTTGCGACTGATTACTCTTTTTCTGTTTGTCTTTAAAGTGTAATCATTTATGATTCTCTACATTTTTAATCATAAAGCTAATACTATATACCTATATATCCTTATACAGAAATAGAGGAAGCTGCTCTGAGGAATCCTTCAGAAAAGGCATTGTGGGTGTGTCACTAATTTTTCAGTAGAAAATTCTTCACATTTCTCTCACTCTGACACACCCCTATGAAAATAAACATTTTCTGATAGCCTTATCCGATGGAGGTATGTCAAACAAAAAAACACCCTCCTTCTCACAGCCACACAAGTCCATAATTAATGTGCTCAACTTATCCAGTTAGAGCAGAGGAATGAGATGGTGAATTAATCATGGATGGCTGTCTATGAGCTCTAAGGAGAGAGACTGAAAGAGAGAGAGCATGGACGTGCACTGATGAGAGATGATGAAGGTTAGGACAGATAGGACTGAAGCCACAAATGCGCTTAACAGTGCAGGCCGAGCACAACATCATGTACAGCCACATGACACCATTCAGTTCATATGCTGTAATAGCTGACCTCATAAATACAGCAATGAATCACTGCTGCAAAACTGCTTGACATGAATACAATATTCATCACTCGAACACGTCTGCCGCAGAATGTGCGTCCTTTGTCCATTTGACATCTCAGAGTAAACAAAATATTTCGCTGTTCATTATATAGCTGGACGGAAAGAATTGAGCTAAGCTGATCCTGCACAGGATGACATATTCATGTAAATGCAGAAATCTTTGAAACGCAGGGTAAAATGGAGGGGAAACCAAAATTAGAACACCTTGTATTTACTATGTGTGAAAGGAAATATTGAGTGTCATCCAAGCGTCTTTGCATGGACGTTCAGTAAGACACCTCGGATTTCCAGTTTATCAGTTAAAAAAAAAAAACAAAGTCATAGGCTCTGGCGATCATTCATCCATTTTTATCCTTCGTCATTTCAGTCTTTGTTGATGCTTCTGCAGGAAGAAGCTGCATTCTGCAGCAGAAAAAACACGATGATGTTTTTTTCACATTAAAAGCTTCTCATGTCCATCTTCTCATGACCTGAGCAGAGGGAAACCCCTTACAAATTACACAATGGTCCTTATTTTATTTACCGTTAATCAAAAACAGAATGATAAAAACTCAACTTGCTGTGTATTTATCAATTAGGAGCACTGGGTTAAAGTTGCATTTTGTCATTGTTTTATTTTCAATAAATCTGAATTAGAACTGTGAAGTCACTACAGGCTGCACTACAGTGAATGTTTGGCTGCATTTACTTTAAATCATCTCCTCGTCCACCTGCTGCACTCTGAGTAGCTGGACCCACATCTCTCTATTTCTTCATCATTTTGTTTATGATTGAGTCTCTTTCAATCTTATCAAATATTAACATAATCCGTGCAAAAGATTTGAATACCATTCAATAGGAGTTATGGAGTGTTATGGGGTGAATATCAGTACATTATCATTCCTTCGTGAGCTTAGTGAGATATCCCAACGCTGAACTGCACCTATGAGCTTTTCTCCACTTGCAGATTGTGTCTGGAGGTCAGGTCCAGTCCAGGAGCTGACTGTGAAATGATCTACTGCCGTAGTCAATCAGGGGCCAAAAATACATACAGTAGATCGCTGCTGCAAATCAAATGAACATCAAGGCTACATGATGTTATGGAAAGCAAAAAGTTCCAGAAGAAATTACTACAGAATTAGAGAACTGCAATCATTTTATAGCAAACATCCTCTGATGGGCATAGCTTACTTTCCAATGAGATGAAAGTTTTACATTTTAAAACAGTGATCAGTTTCTCGGGGAACACATTTTATCATATTAATCATAAATACAGTAAATTATTAACTTTACATATATAAAACATTCATACAATACAATCTATTTGTGCCAAGTTGGTTGTGCTTGATTCGTTGGCAGATGTATAGTTTTATGAGCAAATGCAAAGAATAGGACCATGGAGATGTGTCTAATGAAGCAGAATTCCTGAGTTAGCTTTAACTATTTTTACTTCAGCACAGGTCCCTGAGGATTACACTTACAGCTAAGTATTAATCTGGCTTAGAGTAACAGACCTTAGATAAAAGTCCTGAAGAACTGCTGAAGGGACAAGTTTTAATCATTTTTTTATTTTGATTGGCTTGTGCCTGGACCTAAGGGCAGTACTTTAGTAACAGACAAAATTTAACTGAACTACCACAGTGGCACAAACCCGGGGGAAAAAAAACTACAATCTAAAAAACTACAAACAAACAAAAAAACCTCCTGAATTATTTTTTTAAATTTGGAGCCATTCATCTTGAATCCCCTGGTTCAAGCCCTACTGTAAGCGACTCTCAGCAGCCAAGTCAGTCAATGTTAGTGTGAAAACTCATCTATCTGCCATTGTATGGTACATTGCCTTTTAACGCTGGAAAATATATGTGTCTGGCAATACAGTTTCATTGTATGACTGCAACTTAAATGGTCTATCCAGGTTGTTCGATTGCAGCAAAAATGCCATCAGTTTTACTAATGTACCTGACAAGGGCAAAGTGACGCACTGAGAACATCTATGAAGTTAAATTACGTGAGCTGAAACTGAGGTCCTGGTCACTTTGAGCTCCAAGGTCTCATATGAACTACTGTGATGAGGTGACCCTGTTTGGTAGGAAGGAAGTGTTTAGGTATTGATAGGAACACTAAAGAGAAATCTAAACACACCAGACTTTTACTAAGAGGCTCAAATAGCATCTAATACTATAACTCGGTTCAGATGTACTGCGGAGGACCCATGTGTTGGGTCGACGACTCATGTTTCATGGTCCAGCTATTTCTCTGTCCCTTCCTCTCCATCCCTCTGTACACCTCTTCTATCCCTCTCTCCTGCTCACTGTCTCTGCCTGTCTCTCCTGAAATCTGTTCTGCTCCAGCGGACTCCCTTCTTTAATCCTATCTGATGAGGACCCCAGTTGCCCCCCCCCAACCTCCCCTGCACAACCCTGACTGCCGCATGGAGAAATGTATGCTAATGTGGCTGACTGCAAAAATGGAAATTTCACTCGCACTCTCGCTGCATTCACAGACAATGCAGCTGTGAGACATGCAGCATTGTTCCTCAACAAACCTCAAACAGGAAGATAAGAACTTGTGTGATATGATCAGCAGTGAATTATGCATCACTGGCCACTGAGTTGTGCTTTTTTGATGAAACCTCTTTATCTCTTCTTTTGTTGTTTTAGCAAATCACTCCCTGCAGTTGGGAACTCTGTCCTTATGCACATCCATATACCCCTGTATTTATATGCAGCGTCTATTTACTCTAATGTTTATACTTCTGTATGTGGCTGTGTCTTATATAAATAAGATATAGCCTCCAAAGGTGATAAAGACACAAACTTGTTTCTGCAGTTCTGATCTTCAGAAATAAGAAAAAAGCACTTTGTAAATGCAGATCGTAGCTGAATGAAGGCAGCTTGTAAACAGCTCTTCCAGGGAGACCTTAGATGTAAGCAGATAGAAACCCTTATCATAGATACCTTTCCATTTGGGCGAGTGGTTTGGGAAAGAGCTGCTAACAGGATTACGTCTCGCGTGTTCACCTTTACCCACCAGACAGAGGGGCAAGATCGATATGTGACTAATGTGATCAGGGAGGGCTCTCACCCCTCGTCTTCTGCTTTCAATGAAACCCCATTAACTATGTGACTGTGCAGCTCCAGCGCAGGACCACAATTCTTCTCCACTCCAAGCCCTACAGTGAACTAACTCTTAGAGAACAATGTCTTCTTGAAATTGGATGTGTCCGATATTGTCGCATGTATCTCAATTTGAAAATTTGAATCCATACTGGGGTAGGCAGGCGAATCATCCACATTGCTAACGGATCAAGGCAGCTGTCAGTAACAAATCAGCATGTGGTGCATTTTCATTTACCTACCGTCCAGGACTGTAGGTAGCATGAGCTGAACATATCTCATTAAAATTGAAGAAAATGGCTCTGCTGTGTCTATTGTGCCCAGTAATTCCTTGGTGATGTATTCCTCCCCCATCTCGCTAATGTAACAGCATTTCAGTTTCCAAACCCCCTCTGCCTCTCCATTTTCTCCTTCTCTGGGAAAGAGTCTGACTTTCCCCAAGTTAATGAAATTGTCACAGCACCTTATGAAATCGCCACCGTGTAAGCAATAACATCTGGCAAATAGATGGCGCATGTAACGTCCGCTGAGCCTCACTACACAACCACACTGTTAATGAGTGAGAGACAGACTGAAAGAAATAAGCAGATTGACAAACATGTATGACAGACAGACAGACAGGAGGATGACTGTGTCAACGTGTGAACAAAGATTCAAAATGAAAAATGGATGAAAAGGCTGAAACAACCTTTTGAATTTCAATATCACACATTGTGTAAATAATTAGATTCCGACAAAAGCTAATCTTGGATCCAAAAAAAAAGAGATTACAAATTTAATAAAAAATGTTAATCTGCCTTTTAAATTGTAATAAATAGATTTTGAATAAATGACTGTGTGTTTATCTGTGTGTGACAAATAGAGAAAAGATGGAGAGATACACGGCTGCCGTAAGAGTCGGTCCAGACATTCATGATCCTCTCGGGATGAGTTGTCATAACCTCAGTGATCCTCTATTCTAGTGCAGCCATCGGGTCAAAAATATACATTGTCAACCACTTTGGTTCATGACCCAATACCTGTGCAACTGATGCCAATCAGTCTCAGGTTTTACCTTGTGTTTAGTGCCTATTAGCACATGTTAGCATGTTAGCACACTAGAATAAGATGGTGAACGTGTTAAACGTTACATTTGCTAAACTTCACCATTTTAACACTGTCATGTTGAGTCATTAGTATATGATAGTGTTGTTTTATCCTTCATGCATGTATACAAGCTGCTTGTACAATCATTTTGCAAATATATATGTATATATTGTAAGAATATTGTCAGTGAGTCAGTGTCTGCACTGCCTGTGCATGCATATTGTAATTCATAATAAATTGAGAATTACAATTAGGATTTAGATTTGGATTTAAAGTAGAATTAAGATTAGCTACAAATTAGCATAAATTTTGAAAAAAAAATGGTTGTGGTTAGTTATGTGAAGAGGAAAGCTCTATTGACATTGCTATTCAGCAGCATTATTTGAATCTGGATGGTGCGACACAACTAATAGGATAACTTCCTTAGTTTTATGCTCTCCCATTCTCTCCGTTCCCTTGGATTTGGTCAATGGCAAAAAATTCAAAGGTCAAAGTTTTCCAAAGTTGAAATTGTAAAAAATTAATTCGTAAAAACAAGTTATTCTGCTATGATTGAATCAATGTTTTTCAAATAACTAGATTTGGTCAGGATTTTGCCTTTCTATGAGCTCTGGCCTCGTTGGCCTCTTACGCTTGAAAGTGAGCATGTAGTGAAGAGGCTTAAACTGAAGGTTATGAGATAGAGAATGTAATGTAGTCACTGAAAGTTCTTGTTTATACTGTGAAGTAATACAAATCGGCTGTGTGTGTGTGTGTATGTGTGTGTGTGTGAGTGTGAGTGTTTGTGTTTGTGTTTGTGTTTGTGTTTGTAAGTGCGCATGTGTGCGCATGTGTTCCCTGTTACGGCATCATGACGAGCAGAAATGAAAGCGCCCGGGTCCTCAGCAGCCCTGGCAGGCCTCTGACAGTCCGTGCTGGCCGTCCTCCCGACCTGCCCTTCCAACGGGACGCCAGCTGGCCCGCTGCTGCCGCCACCGCCACCACCACCGCCTCGGCTGCAGCTCCACCACAGCCATCATCATCACCAGGGAGGCTGGCTGAGGGAAGAGGGGGCGTAGCAGGAGAGAGATGGGATGGGAGCTGCCAACTAGCACCATCCTCACCCACTCACAGAGACGTTAAATCTGTTGTCGGCCTCTCTGTCTCTCGTCGCTGGCTCTCCAATTTGTATGCAGAAGGTGAGTGTAATTCATTGCAGGCTGCCTTCTTTACCCATTCTCTCATCTAGGGGCGCACTCACATCCCCGAGCATCTCCAGCACCACACTGTTTTGAGAATAATTTATGATAACAGCAGAACAATCCATGAAACCTTGTAGGAATAAAACACACTCAGGTGTCGATGCGGTCGGCTACCTATGGTGAGAGGGTTGCTGCTTCTGCTCCTTAATGAAGCTCAGCCTGAGCTGCTTTTAATCAGCCAGAGAGGAAAAGAGGGGGAAACTGACGTGATTATCTATTTATTAAGCGGCCCTCCCCGGTCTTCCCATGTTCTTTGGCACCTACGTGTCCCATTAGACGTGTTTGGTCAGCAGTGCTGAGGGCGGCAAATTGAACCCACGTCACACCATAATTAGGCCCCCCTCCGCATTTAACAGTTCTGCTTGGCTGTGCTCTCCAGAGACATACTCATCATGTCGACACACATACCCCGAACACCAAATCCCCCCGAGCCCTCTGACACAGTTGCGCCAGAGAAAAATACACTCTAAGGCACTCACAAACGAGCTTGTGTCTGTGCTCTCGTGAACGCATGCAGTATAATGTATATTTGAAAAGAGATGGGGGCAATTACATTTTCAACAAATGCACTACAAGGTCATGATTCACTGCCATTGTTTATTTATTTTCGTGGTGTCTGTTCAGGTATTTCTGCCTTGGTTTAGGTGGAGTAAACGTATACGTCGTCTTATTAGCAACTCTCATTTCAAAAGCGATCAAAGAATCAAAGTAATCAGTTGCTGAATCGTCACACCTGATTATAGCACAGGCGGCCAAATCCTACACTGTAACGACTTCTGTATTATTGTCCCCAGTCCGCAGCCACTGGTGTCTGTTCTCGTTTCACTTCTATTAGCAACATATAAGTCTACAGTGTTGGATGCTTGCCCAGCAATTAAGTGACAGCCGGAAAATGTGATGAATGATGATAAGAAATAAGTACATACTTACAGAGAAATGACAGAGGTGATTGAAATCTTCTATTCCCCAATCCCCAATTTCAAATTTATCTAACCACAATTTCCGTTAATGTACTTACAACATCTATGTTGTATGGTACATTTGCATACATGCTTGTGTGCAAAACAACACTGGCTTTATCTTCGGATGCAATTTGCATCTCAGAAAAGATTAAATCTAATTTCATAATGAGCTCCGCAGGAAGAATTGGGCTTTGAGAGCTCAGAAAATCTACAGGGAAGTTAGAATTCACCTACTGCTAAGACAAATGTCTGGGAGCCTGAATTATCATTAAAATTACATCTCAGTTTCTTGGACACAGTAAAAAAAGACGCAGATAAGTCACAAATATCACTTCTGTTTTTGTTAGTTATGCAGCAGTTGTTGCTTTGGGTAAGATTGAGGTTTTTCAGACAAGGTCTAAGAGATGATCCTGTGTGATGAGGTTTCAAAAGCCTTGGCAATTCTTGTTCTCGGTTACTATGTGTGCTTACATCATCATGAATATTTGAAACATTGGCAGATCACATCAAAGTCGGCTCATATCAATCCCCAAAAAGCAAACTTAACTGAGGGTTGAGTAAAACTCTGCCAGACATTCAGACGGTACACAAGAAAAACATGAAGGTAAGAATATACTTTTGTTATTTATTACTAATACATAAGCTTTAATGGTGTATCTATATGGTAGTAATGTCTGTCTATTTTTATTACTAATCTAAGCTACCCAAACTCAAATTGATGTAAAAAGGCTTCGACCGGCAGCAGCACTGAGCTGCTGAACACTGTGATATTCATGATGACAGCATGTGCAATGAACAAAGATTTTCTACAACCGCTGACTTTATAGTCCAAAGACAGCAAAGCTTTTCATGTAACACACACACGCACACCAAAGAATCTGGTCAAATCCATATCCATCACCTGCCATATAGTAAGTGGTGGCTCACCTCTAAAATTTTATGACACATTGCAAAGAGATCATTCCCCCAGGCCCTGTCTTCCTGGATGTGTTTTGGCTGCTACTGTCACACCATTCCTGCAGCAAAGTTTGACTGATGTGAAGTCCGGACAAGCCAAGTATGTTAGTGAATATCACTTCCTATTGATCCCCAAATCAGTCTGTCTTTATTCAGATAGGTAGAAGAGGAATATAGAAAGTTAACATTTTTTACACTCTTTTACTTCGTGCGATGAAATTTTACATAATAAAGCTGCTGCTACTAATTCATCTTATGTTGAAGGATGAAAAATATTTTGCATAATGTGAAAGGAGCCACTTTTAGTGATGATCCAACAGAGAATTGTCCCCCACCTTTATAGTTCCCATCAGCTATAGGAAGCGTTTTAGCATCCTCGTTGTCTCGGTTTTGCAGCTTGCAGCTCTAATTTATTAATTTACTCTCACGTTTACATCATGTTTGGCAGCTTTTTTCAGTCACCTACGCATCACCAAACAGCAGACGGACAGAGTTACCAAAACAGATGTAGGAGAATCAGTATTGGAACCGAATTCATCAGGTGGCCAGTAAAATCACTTTAAATGACTTCATAAGGAAGCATTTCAGAGCTATTACTTACCCCTCATATCTCGAGCTATCAGGAAAAAAGGCGGATCAGTTGGGGCCAACTGGAAGTATAGCTTTGTGACTCGTATGCTTGTTTGTTCATAATCAAATGAGCATAAAATGGTGGATGGGATAATCAGCGGCCCTGGGTTCGAACCTGCCCCGGACAGCTGGAGCCTTTCTGTGTGGAGTCTACATGTTCTCCATGTGTCTGTGTGGGCTTCCTCTGCGCCCTCAATTTTCCTCCCGCCGTCCAGACACATTCAGACTAGTTGAAGTGGAAACTCTAAATTGCCTGTAGGTGTGAATGCAGTTGTCTGTCTATACGTGTTAGTGTTGTGATTGTGTAGTGACCTGTTCAGGGTTGGACCCTGCCTTTTGTCAAATGCGCACTAGGCTGCTGCCCCCCCCACCCCCCCATCAACCTGAACAGGGACAGAAGATGGAAGGGAGGAGGTGAAATTAGCTTCTACAACTCCAGTTTTTGATCATGTTTTCAAAATGATCTTTCGGTGGTACTTGGAGCCAGAGCGAATGTGCGTCAGGCACAAACAGCAGCGTGCTCTCTGAATGCATTTTTTTTTCAACCAGTAACAAAAGAAGACAATTTGAAGGACAACTGGATGAGCAGATGGCAGAGCCATTATTACCCTACATCTGAATCACAGCGCAAAATAGAAAAGCCAATAGTTACACAGTGGCCGTTTCAAGCTTTGTTTGACCACTCGATTACTTTTTAAAGTGGGAACACCAGAAGGCAATGTTGGGTGAAAATATGGGGCACAACTTGATGTAATGCCGCCGGAGAAACATTGTTTATCGGCCACGGATGATAGAAACATAAACATGACTGAGCTCAAGGTAAAAAAAGTCTTTTTCAGTGTCCTATGGGAAAGCTATGTTTACGCTGCATGTCAAGGAAGAAATGAAATGCAAATAATTTAACATAGATATATATCTTTAAAATATACATGATTAATTTTTTATCATTCTGTGTCACAGATATCAACTGCATGTTGCATGTTGGCTGTTTTTTCCTGCTCGATGTGCCAAGGCAGAAAAAGTGATTAGAATTCAGCTTCTATGGAAGTGAATCTCCAGCTGTGTAAATCAAATCTGCTGGCTTATGAAGGAGAGGCACCAACAATTTTGAGAGCAGTATGCAATATTCATTGTTCATAAATAATTAATTTGTTTGCTAGCAACTCAGCCCAAAGTGATTGTGGTCCTTTTTCATTTGGGTCTATATCTATGGCAAACTATGTCCTGCTGAATGGAGTGGCATTTGTATTTCATTCACACACACAACCCTTTACCCATACTTCATTGCTTTCTGCCGTTGCCCCTGGCCCTACTGTGGTTTCAGAAAGAGCTCCGATTCACAATGAGGCTTTCATGCAGAATCAGGCACAGGATCTGCAGCAGACAAAGAAAATAATTGGACTGTAGTGGCATCTTTCTTATGAAACACCCAATTATCTGCATCTGTTTGTACACGCACACAGGTGCAAACAGTGATCACTCTTGCCCTCTCCAGTTGCAGAGGCTGGACTAGTGTATGCTTTAGTGCTGATCTGAAGCCTGACAAAACACAGACCACCAGCAGAAGTTTACTTCTGAATGAGGATTTCCTCTGTGTCACTCTTTACCTGCAACATCAAGAGGAGTTACTAATGTAATTCGCTGTCTATCAAGTGTGGTGTGTAGTCTAATGAATGTACCGAAAATGATTTCTGTTCTGAAGATTTCTTTTCCTGCCCCGGTGCAGCCAAGGACACGGAGGCTAACATGGGCTTCACTTTACCTTCTTTACAGAGAGATAATTACATTCTCAGACACTGAGCCAAATAGTGCTGCATACTAAACTGGGAATCACATTTACTATGCAGTTGAAGGGTTTTGAATTGGAAACCTGATTGTACTCGCTTAGATAATGGTATTTGTGATTAGCACTGCACTAAAAATACGCCGCAGTGTATTACTTCCGCCATGGGAGAAACAAATCTGCTCAGTTTCTGATTATAATAAGATTTCTTTTCTCTTTCAAGGTCTTTTTCTCATTACAAAAAGATACATTAATGTTATTATAAAATATTCACACCTACTTGTCTGTACATAATCCTTATGTGTGTATGTTTGCTTAAATTTGTTTTGCTTTGTTGTCTGTATTCTAGCTGTGTGTCTATGTGCATCCTGCCAACTGTGGGAACTGGGTTGCGGGCTATTCAATGTAACATATATGGCCAGTGAAACTGATTCTGTCTCTGACACATTTTTCTCAATATTACAACATTCGCTAACTATTTATCAGCTCTTTTGGCTTCACCAAAAGCAAAATGCTCAGTTCATAATGTGGAACCGTGGAAATTATCCCATTGAACTGGTTATGAATTTCACAAAGTGGACCTCAACATGTGAACATTCAATTTTAACGTGACTTAATCTTTTCCCTGGAACACGAGCATGTGGGATTTTCTTATTTTAATCGTCTTCCCTCATTACAGACAGAAAAATGAAATATGTAGTTTGAATTATTTTAATATTAACACATTTTCTTACACCTAGAAAAACTTTTTCACACAGTTTAAGCTCCCTCAGCTTGGTTAACAACACATTTGATTTTTAGCAAATGTTAGCAAGTGTTATATGAAAGTATTAATTAACAAATATAATGCCTCCCTGAAGCCTCTGTAAATGAAAGAATCTTATATTTCACAGCTGTAATTGTATTAAATGTTTATTATCATAATTATTTTGGTTACTAATTGTATTGTCACATTATTTGTGGTCTTTTAATATATCATATCAACTATATCAGCATGGCGACTTAACAAACTGAGGCCATGAGATGCTTCTGAAAGCTCTCAAACTGAGTAAGTGGACCTTGCATTAAGAACATCTTGTAAAGTTGAGCTAAATATTTAAGAGCCACAATTTCTCACATTTTTGTAACTATTTTTGTTTTTTATACACTGCTCATAAAGGCTAAAAAAGGAAGGGGGGTATTACTTCATTAATAATTGCAAGAAGTAAGCAGAATTTCAGCAGTACATGGCCACCATGACAGGAATCAGCTGGAGGGTATTTTGACCATCTTCAGACTGTCAGGGTTTTTTTATGTATTGGTTTATACCTCGTTAATACAAAGCACATCTCAGTTGTCTGTGTATGATATCAGGTATTGGGTCATTTGATTGGTATAGTAGGTTCATACAGCTTCCTTATCATGCCATGTTAGCTCTGTGCTGTCTTACCAAAACAGCCATGACAGAATCAATCTGATGACTCGAGACTAATCACTTGGGAGCACAGCTGATCAATAGACCAATAGGAAGTTCCTCTTTAGTAAAATGGATAACTGCAGTATAGCTAAATTGAGGGAGACGTAAAAGGTGTTATTAATCACAGTGTAGACAGATGAACGAATTGATTTTCGTTGATTTTTGTCAGTTTGTATCAGTTTGCTATGAATTCTATGAGTGGGTCCTGTTGTGAGCAAAGCATATGAAACTAGATTGTGATTTGTTTAGGCTACAGCTGTGAGCTTTGCACTCTTTGCACACTGGTGGCAAGTTTACAAAGCTTCAAATGTGCGGGTAACTTTACACCACTTCGACGAATTCATTGACATGTCAACCTCTTTGGAGACCAGCCCTGATATCTCACCGGGGACCATCACAAAGGCTTGTGGTTCTGGATTCTGACAGCATCTTGATACCAGCTGCCATGAACCGCTGCACCTCATTGTGAAATCTACCTCTTTTCACCCCAGTTATGTGTGTAAATACCGCCGACAGGCTTTCTGCCGCGGTGAATACCGAGTGTGTCAGAGTGCCGCTACTGAGTAAAAAAAAAAAAAACAACAAAAAACGGGGGCATCTGAGGGAACATTTGTAGAATAGAAACACACGTCATGCCTGTCAGTACGGTCTTTTGTTTTTATAGTCAGGCCAAGGTCTACCTCTTACCATGAGACCCTGCACTAGTCCATGTTAAAAGTCCCTGCTGAGGAAGAAGCATGTCCTTCCTCATGTAGAAAAACCTGCAAGAGCATTAAGAACAGATGCGGTCTAGAATCCCATTACCATAAAAGAACTTGTTTGTTTCCCTCTTAGAGGATCAACAGAGCAAGTGTGCATTAACTCATCAGCGCTAAGGCTTTTATTCGAATAAAGATTGCACTTAGCTTTTGTATCTTCATGAACTGCAGCCTGAGAGAGAGTTATGAGTATTCTTGTTGGATACTTTTTTACCCGCTGTCACTCCCACTCCAGCTAGACTCAGATAAGCCACATGCAAGGCCTTTTCTCACAGTAAAGAAATCATGACATGGAGAAACCAAATCATCTGCCCACTTTAAAATTTCGCCCCCTCTAAAATCTTCCTGCCTAGCTCAGAGGTGACCTATTTTCTGACTGAAGCATTCATCAACAGTGGCACATGGGGGGATGTGTCCTATGAGGTTTTTTGAAATGTGGTTAATATGTATATGTACGTGTGGGTTGGCAGGCATTCAGACATGTGCAACTTTTGAGTGACAGCCAAAAATTGCACATCCAATACCCCCATGGGTGCTTGTGCCCTGGATGTTGCGGATTTCAACAGCATGCGTAATGACGCTTCAGGTTTTTAAGAGGAATAGGTAATTGCAGTTGGTTGGAACCATTAAAAGTCTTTTGATTCCAAATGCTCAAGCCCGTGTCATTTCTGTCTCACAACTCCCTCAGGGTTTGCCGAACGACGTCTCTCTTGTTTCACCAGATAGAGGTTGAAAGTAATCATTCACTTCAAATGCCACATTCGGCAAGTGATGCTGACAATTTAAATGAAGCAATGTTAACAGGACAAAAAAGAAAGTGTGCACTGCTTGACAAGCTCTGAGCTACAGTAGTCAGTGGAACAGTTTCCACAGGTGGCCACTGGCTGTTAGATGACTTTTAAGGCAGTGAGATGGAAAAATACATGTTGTTCCATTTGAGATTTGCTCATGTGTGATGCCAACCAGAGCAGAATATTGTCAGAGTACCAAAGCCATAACCCTCTCATGTTCTTTCCTCGCACACTTGCATTAACACAAACACAGATACACAGTCCTCTCTGGCTGACCGTTGCTTTGTATTTATATGTGATGTCATTAAGGTCTTTGCTTTCTTTGAAGATGGATGCAAAACCCGGAGAGGCCTCCCTAATGCCAAATTGTCTTGTTTCATACCATATCCAACACCTCATGCACTTTATGACTGAATAAATTTAGTGAAATGTCAGCTTCAACTACAATAGTGAGGCTATATTATATTTATAAACCCCCTCATGATTCTACGTGTAGACTCTCTTCTCACAATGGGCCTCATAATTGCATTCCCTCCAATGTCAGTGCACTATAGTAGCATTAGACATCTTGGATATGAAAGGTTGCATTATATTCCACAAGGGAAGGAGAAGACAGATAGAGGCAGAAAAGCAGAGAGCAGACTTATCCACAGCAGACAGATGGGGAGTTAAAGTCTAAGCCTCCCCAGTTGTCTCCCTCTCCAGTCCATATTAGAAGGGTGAGGCGAAGGCACGGTAATAAACAGAATGATTAGCAGCCAGCAGAAGGGGGATAATCGACAATACACACACATTACCATGTCACAAAATGCACATATTCATACTCGTCAGGACATTCAGCTAAGTTATTCTCAGTCCCAAACTGTTTAGCTGTTGCCAAACAGTCATGAAAACAAAATATTTACCCAATTACTGATTTCTTAGACTTATTTTTCTTGAAAAATTCCAAATATTTGAGTTGAGGTAGATTAAGGTACAATCATATCAAGAACCTTCACGGAAAGTGACAATTGAAATAAATTATACTTGCTTCAACCAGCAAGTTGTATCAGGGAAATCAAAGCTGAGGTTGACACTCAATATTAAATCTCTTGTTGAAATAATTTATTTATCTGGGAATGAAAGGGGTATTTTTTTTTCTTACACTTGCACAAACAGATGCACATGTACTCTCACAGCGAGGGAGTAAAAAGACAGAGAGCAAATTTTAAATAATTACAGTTGCTATCTCCACTGCTCCAAGGACACCATGCTAATGACAGTATAAAATGGATGGACAAGATTAATCATTTAGATCCTAAAATTAAATTTAGAATAGCCCATATCAAATATTAACTCTACTAAATCCATTTTACTCCTCTGTCCCACTGTGTGGTCCTCATCTAAGGATCATATATTGACAGCACCACTGAATACCAATGACTGGAAATCTCGTTAGGCATCTTTATTTCTATTTTAAACAGTGAGTATGAACAAATCAAAATTATAGCCTGGTCGCAAACTGGACATAACTTCCAATGATTGCATGCTAATGGATTAATTTAATTGATTCCTGTAGAGGGCGCCAAATCACCCAATGGTGCATTCACTTGCCCAGCTGATCCCTAGATGCATATAAAGAAAAGGCCCTCTGGGGACAGTATCTGTCTGTGGTCTTTCTTTTCTGTCACGACAAGTGAATTAAAGTTACATTTTTTCATTAAAAAGGCCTAAAAATATGACCAGCGATTGCCATGAATCACAGTCAAACCTAACTGGGGGTTGTTTCATGGCCACATGCATTTAAACTGGATTAAACTGGGGATCCTGACATTCGTCCTCATTTGTCCCAAAAGCATTTTCTACTGCCCTGGGGGAAAATATCATCCTAATTAAGACCATTTAATTGAAACTGTGCTGCTAGGAAACTATCATAGCCCAACTTTTTTATATATATACATATATCATAATCAAATACTTATACACATGATATTGTAAATGGGTCCACTTTGCTGTATTCCCTGTCTGTTTCCTTGAAATAGCCTCGAAGACAACGAGCCAGTACTGCACTTTGAGGCGGTTGATGGATAATGGTGAGAGTGAGGCCCCTGGTCAGAATAGTCCTTACTGGGATCTTTTTTAGTAACCAAATATAACAAGCCCGAATAAAATGAGATGGTGTTTTCTCATTTTTGCGGGGGCCCCCAGCCCCCGGGGGACTGCCTGCAGGACCCCCCCCCCCCCCCCCGAGGGCACACCGAGACCCCATTTGGGAACCACTTAGCTGCACCTCTTGAAAACTTTTAAAAGTTATGTATTGCTAAAAAAAAAAAAAAAAAAGTTACTAAATATCTGTAGGCCTGTGGCGGCGACGGCGGCGGCGGCAGCAGTGTGAGCTCGGATTAACACAGACATCTCACTGTTCCGAGGCCAAAGAAATCTGATGCAGCGGATGAATACCGCATGACAGACGGCGTCTCGTCCTCCCCGTCTGATAAAGGAGGCATTGGTGAAACACGGGCGGACAAGAGCATAGACTGTGTGTTTTGTTGTTGATTGCAAAGGTCTGTCAAAGCTCGATCTCCTGAATTCCAATGCTCCCATCACCCCCCTCCTCCTCCTCCTCCTCCTCCTCCTCCTCCTCCTCCTCCTCCTCTCTCTCTCCCCGCATCCAGCAGCTGCGCCTCTCATGCCTTTCCTGACGCCGAGCGAAGCCTCCCATACAGATGAGCGCTGGAAGCCACGCACCTCTTGACGTAGCCACGGACCGTTTGCGGTGCCACTCGGTCTCCGTAGCACGTATTGCGCAACGTGACTGATGCTCAACTGGCTCCGCGGCGGGCACATCCGGCTCCCACCGTCGCGTGAATTCATTAGAGAAGTGGTCATAGCCGCCGAGGAGAGACGCCATCCGCCGCTCCCGCTCACAGGACCGTGGGACCGGAGGACCGGAGGACCGTGGGACCGGAGGACCGTGGGACCGGACCCTCCCCTCGTCGTTCCCGACCGGGAGACATGAGTTGAGCGCGCGGCGTCGGGATGCGGTCGTGATGTGGCCGTGAGCGCACGAGCCTTCGCCCTGGTATCGCCGACGGCGGCGGTTTGACGACTTTATCGCCCCCCCCCTCCAAAAAAGATGAAAACAGAGAGAATCTGACTGTGGATGTTTCCATTGCATAGCAGAGGTGATGGCTCCGTTTGACAGCATACAGTCAATGCAGCAGCAGCATCAGCATCAGCAGCAGCATCAGCATCAGCAGCAGCAGCAGCAGCGGCGGCGGAGCGAGCCGTGGTAACAGCTGGAGCGGAGGAGCTATGTTCGTGGCCACCGAGCCTCCGTCCGCCCGTGGTCGACAGCAACATCTGCGTGCCCCCCTCGGTTCCTGCCGCCGCCGGGATCTTCGCTGAAGTCCAGGGACACCGGGGTTTGTGAGGAGCGCGCCTACCCCGGGGTGGAAGAGAGGGTGGTCGTTTCGTCGTGAGGCCGGGCTTTCTGCAGCCCGCTCCCCGCATCCTGCGCCGCGAGCGCTGCGCTTTTTAGACTTGATGGCAGCGGACATCGACACCGTCCCTCCCTGAGTCCGCTCGCCTCCCCGCGCCCGTAAATACCTCTACAGACAACGCCGAGACCGAATTCGTCGACGCGCGGATCGGAGCGGTGCTGGTGTTTATGCACCTCGGTCGCATCTCCCCGGAGAGGACTTCTTGCCATTGAGAGCTGGATATGCAGAGATTAACGTGAAAGGATGGATCTAATTATCTGCGTTTTGGGGCTGCTGGCGCTGACCGTGGAGGGCATCCGTTGCCAAGGAGTGTACGGTGAGTGTGTGCAGTTTTCTAATGCTGAAACCAATTGTGATCATGACCTTGCAAAACAGCGGTTGCCCAATAATCGGTTCTTACCCCCCCCCCCCTTTTAAAATCATAAGGTCCCATAATTAAAAAAAAAAACAAAACAAAAAACCAAAACCAAAACAAACAAAACGCACCAGCCGGTATAAGGGTGACAAACCAGGTCTGGATGTCATGTCTGAGTGAGAGGCTCCAAATGTTCTCAGCAACCCCGAGGTTATACAGCAAATCGCGTGTGTAGCCAATCATGCACAGCCCTTTTCTCATCCAATCCATCACTCAGGATGGTCGGTGAGCAGGCTAAATTTAGTGGGGTCATAGATTGTTACACTGCAACCTGGAAGATCCATCTTGAATCCTGGAGACTCCCAGACTGGTCACCCACATACATGTAATTTGTTAATTATCATTCTAAAAGGTCTGCGTGGCACTTGCCTTACATCAGTCCAAATGTAGTTTTGAATGTCATCATAAGGACTAGTCTGTTGAGCAGTAAAATTTAGCAGGCACAGTCAAGAATTATTTTAAACGTGGCTCTTCCTCATGTCTGTCCGAATCTTTCAGTGTCTCCCGCCCACACACACACACACACACACACACACACACATACACACACACACACACACACACATTTCTGTCTCTTACCCTGTCTGCTTGTGCAACCAGTGGCACAGATGATGTCTCATATGAGTCGTCATCCTCCCAGCAGCAGCAGCAGCAGCAGCAGCAGTGGCAGCAGCAACGGCGGCGGCAGCAGCAGCAGCAGCACTGTGAGGAAATGATGATTCCTGTGCATTAACATTGGGACAGGGAGGGAAACCTTAAGGCGCACAGCCCCCGACCCGTCGGCAGTGACGGTGGCTCTGACCAGAGCAGAGGACTGTGCTGGGAGAACGAGAGGTCAAGCAGAGATGTGCACTTAAAAAAAAAAATAAATAAATGCCATGATGTGCGTGTGTGTTTGCAGAGATGATGTCGCAATAAAAAGGTTACTGTGAGCATGACAGGAACAGTCATGGTGCTGCGCCTCGCCAATGCTGCACAAGGATTTTTTTTTTCTGGTCTTTGACTCTAGAGGGAGGAGGTGAATAAGATAATAAATCACAGCACATGTCAGGGCGGCTGTAGCATGACTGCTCATATATGTGCACAGAAATGCATATCAACACAATTCTGCTGCTCTAACACCTGTTGCAGAGATTTTCCTCATTAGAACATGCCTATAAATGTATGGCGGGCACTTATCGTTTTTGCCTCATTTTCAAACCTCTCAGCCCTCATTAGGCAGTGGAAGAGTCCTACGTAGGTGCCATTGTTTGGAGTTAGTGAACTCCTCCATGTTTCCCTTTAGGCCTGGGGGCAATGCCTCTTAACAAACATTGATGTGTGGAGAAATCATTGCCGTTACTTGATTCGATATCTATTCGATCTATTAAATCGGTATCTCCAATATAAGCATATATTCAGGGGAGACAGGCATGACACTACCCATCAAAACCAATCACATGAATTTCAGATCAAAGCTGCCGATTCTAGGTGCGAGCGAGCTCGTCTGTGCTCTAGCGTACGCGTGCAGATGAAGACGCAAGCTCATTAGAAGGAATCATATCCCATAATGCTCAATACGGTGTTGCCATGGTGGTATGTGTGAACTAGTAGACTAGTAGGCAGCAGCAGCAGAAAAGACTGTAACAGATGGAATTGTTTGAGTATTTTCTTTAACTGTCTGTGTTTGTGCTCCAGTGGATGCATGTTTATTGTGCAGCCAGAAATTTTCCCCTGAGCGTAGCTGCCCCCTTTCTTTCCATCACTACCATGTATCACCTATTCCACAGTAAGTGTGCTTTAGTAAGGATTTACATCTGTCCTGCTTTCTTACTGCTGCTGTATCTTTTGGTACTCTAACAGGAAAAGAGCCAGGGGTAGATAAATACAGTGCAAAGATGTTTAAGGACACAAATTTATATATCACATTCTTGCAAATGGTTAGGAGCCATTGGCGGAGCTCTCCATATGTCTTATATTTAAAGCATACAGCACATCTCCAGAGGGGGATCTGAATGAAAAAGGCAAGGTTCAAAAGTCAGCGTTTATTATTAATAGAAGCTAAAACATTAGCATGCATGCCCCCTCCCATTGTATTCACTGAAGGTTTTGAAACATGAAGCAGGAGGGGCCGGTGAAATGGAGTATTTTGCACCAGGTGAAAGGTGGTGAGTGTGTGACTGAATAAAATGAAGGCTGTGAGAGGATGACATACAATGGTGCCAGAAATTTAGAAGTGGTAGAGCTTCCCAACAGGTTTTACAGGGGGCAAGCTCTGAGTGCACTTCCCTAGAAACACCTTTGAAACTGAAACTGAAATATCATAGTACAGAGGTGAATATTTTTATTTTTTCGCAGTGAAATGCATTTCAGTAATAGCTGTGTGTACCGCCACGTTTCATCAACTAATTTCTGTTGCTACAGAGCATCACATCATTTTCCCTCCCAGATTTCCAAATGAACCCAACACCGGAGGAATGGGCCAGTTTGCGAAAATGAGACTATGTCTACGTCATCGCTATCAACTAAGTGGTGGAATCATGATGTAGTAATGAAGAAATCACATACTAGTGTGTTAAGTGCTGCTGCCAGAGTCATTAAAGAGGATTGATGAAGGCTAGTCATCGCTGCATGACTCCAGGCCACGGAGAGGAAAAGAGAGACACCACGAAAAGTTAATCTGCTGCACTCTTTCCCCATCCTGTCCTCCCTATCTTTTCCTTTTTTTCTTTCTTCGGGGAGCCTCTTTTTCTTTCACCACGTGTCTCAGACACACACATACACACACACACACACACTCTCACACACACATCCTTCACCAGGAGACTGCTCAATTATCTTGCCTCATGCTCATCTCGGTGTTGCTCTCCAGAGCTTCGCTAGGCCAGTAGCTTCTCCTCCATCATTCCAAATGGTAAATATCCTCTGATGTACCTACAAACCTGCTAAATATTCTCAAGTGGCATTTATGTGCAATGTTTCTGACAACCAAACCGCACTAAATAATAATATCAAACGGCTACAATGGAACATGACTCTTATGATAGAGTGGAAATGCTCTTCTGCTTGTTACTTTATCTGGAGATGTACCGCCTTCAGAATGTTCTCTTTGCATCAAAGTCAGTCGGCGACAGCCTCCATGGGATGTGCAGATGTTCCTGATTTCGTTTTTTGTTATGCTACTGAAGAGAAAAAGTTCCTACTGCTTTTCCTTCCACCCCACTTCTCTCTCCCTCTCTCTCCCTCTCCCTCTCTCTTTCTCTTGCTCCCTCTCCCTCTCGTTTGCATTGAAGTCCAAGCAATTGCTGGGGTTTCTTTTCATGAGCCCCGGTTCAGACGCTTTGGCTTCTAAGCTATGCAAATGCATTCTGCCAGTGAAACTAAAGCCGTCTTTGTTGGTTCTCAGAGGCCTCCTCCACAGAGTCCTTCATCATTCCCTTGGATCAGGACCTTCACATTTCCCACCGTAATGAGACCATGGATAACTCTATCTCTTCTCCTCCCTCCCACTCTCAGTCCATGTCTCCCTGCCTGTCTCTCCCCTCTGCCTGTCTCTCCCTCTCTTTATCCCCCGGGGAGCAGTACTGGACGTCTGCAGTAGTGTATATACGCTTCAATCGCAGGCAAATGAGGATATACAGCTTGGTAGAGGAAGTAATTCGTTACAGTGCAACAGTGTGTGGTGCACATTGGGGATTAGTGCGTACCCCTGGGTGTGGCTTCAGACAGCACCAGTTTAATCATACCGAATGTCAGTTCTCTTTGGACCCAGTCCTCTGAGACTGGCACTGAATGTACACTGCAGAGACAATGTTTGAACTTAAAGTCTGAAGCACCCCTACTCTGCTCAGTATTTGGTAATCTTTGACAGTTTTACTTAATACTTTAATACTGATACTACAACACAATGTGCTTAAAGTGAACCAGCTGTTTTCCAGTGTGGTGTATGTTGGAAACCAGATGTCATATTCTCCAGGCTCAAATTAATTTTTAAAAATGGTCCATATCTGAGCAACAGAGGCTGAGAAATCCTGACTTAAAGTTGTTAGATTGGGTTAAGCCCCAAAGACACTGGATCCTACAGATCATATGTGTAAACTCAGTGAAGTGCCCCTTTAATTTTATCAGTGTGACTTGCTGGTTAGCTGAGTAGCAAAGAGGTTAAGGTGTCCATGTTTATGCGAGGTGTGCATCTGTGTGGCAGGGTGGCATTCTCCCCTGGAAGGTACCACCCTCTCTCTGGCCCCCTTTGGCTGTTTTGACGGATGCAGCTGTGTATAGTTTGGCAGCAGGCGGAATGGAAAATGGAGCAGTAAGCGTTACAGTTTTACAGTAGCCGGGGTTCTTAAAACGTCATTAACTACCACAGTGTCCTCTGCAAAGGTAATAAGCAATTCCACTCCTTTTTTCTGATGCATCGTTGAAAGCAAAGATGCAGCTGTGATGAATGGAATATATCTTCAGTATGGATGTTCACCAAGTGCAATATTTTTCTTAAAGATTTGTGTTCAAAACTATAAAGAAAAGAAAGTATAGTGTAGCTTTGGCTACTTTGCACACATCATGAACAGCTGTAATACTTGCCTCCTTCTACTGTGAGGATTTGGATGAGTTCAGGAACACAATTTACCTCTGGATCATTCAAGGCCAAATCCCCACTGCGGACCAAAGAAGCTTATTGTAACCTGGCTGGCTGCTTCAACTGTTAAGCCCACATCCCCAAACCCTGAGCTACTTGTCCTGCACTGTACAGTGCTGAGGACAGAGAGCTGCTGCTAATGATCTTGTAGTCATTCATTCATTAAGTGCTGTTCTGGTGCATGACAAGACCAGCCTTGTGCCCTGGTTTATTTAGAATCAAAAGTAATTCTCTACTTTTAATGAAGTCTAGTATGGCCCCTAACCTGCAGAGAAGGCCTGCAGTGAACCAGAACTGATAACTTTCCCTTTCTCTCCTTATATTCTAATGAAGTGGTAATTTATCACCTGGATCATTAAAAACAAGATATAAATCTTAAATGTCAACCTTGGTCTCACTAATAATACCTTGTACAGCAGCAAGGTTTTTATCTGTAGTGATTTAATTTCATGTAATAGTGTTAATTTCCTCATGTGACAGGCACATGGTCCAACTCCAATAAATTAAAGCTACAATATCTCGGTTTAAAAAGCCAAACGGGTCAATAGTGCTGTTGCAGCTATGACTCACGACAGATGTAGATGCCTGGGATAAGACTGCCACTGGCATTGCACCGTGCCTCCTTCAGATTCCTCTTTCTGTCTCTGTTGCCAACTTCTTTGGAAAAAACTGTTCTTATGTCCCTCATAAGGACATTTTAACCCTGTTGTTTTGTTTTTGGTAGATGAATACAAGTAACTATGACAAGTAACTGTGTTGTTGCTCATGGCTTATGCCCTCAGTTTTTGTGACATCACCCAGCAGTAGCCTAGTGTTTTTCCTGAGGATGACAGAATGTTGGACTGTCTTAAGTCTGACTATCTGATGGCTCATGTTATACTTTTCTGTAGAGGGCAGCTTGTTGGCCCAGGGTTTTTGGCGCTGGCCATCTGATTTTAACATTAATGGTTCATCTCCAGTCAGGGACCTTTGTTGCATGTCATTCACCATATCTCTCCGTCATTTGCTGTCTGCTCTATACTGAACTCTAAAAAAAAATTGCAACGAAACACGTCAAATTAACTCTTATGAAAGTCTGCATTTTATAGCTCTTTATATAGAGTAATTTAAAACATGTTTAAGTGTGCAGAGCCATTAAATTGCAAGGTGACTAGTAGCTATAGCCGTAAAAATGGATGAAGTGGATTATAAAGTAACATTTTTCCTCTGAAATGTAGAGAGGTAGAAGCATGAAGTACCATTAAATGGAAATACTCAAGTAAAGGACAAGTAGTTCGGTACAATGCTTGGTGAATGGTGGGTAAGAAAATACAGCTTTGGTCAAGGCTAGCTGTTGTTATTTCCATCTAGCTTGACCTGTGTTTTTCTTTTATCTGTGTTTTGTTGTAGCATCACATATAATATACTGTTTTCTTTGGAAACATATATTTTTGTGGTGTAAAAAACATTCAACTGAATAGATGTAAAGTCAGGAGTTTGGTCTTACCTAATTTTTGATTTATAGCACCATATTATAATTAAAACATAGAGTTAAAAACTCTATAGACTTAAGCGTGATCCATTCACGAGTCCCAGCTATGCATCATGGTTCAGTTTTACATTTCCTGCACAATTTATAACCACTAACTGACAGTCATAAATTCATTAATATACCTGTGCCTTGCTGTGTGTGTGATTTGGCCCCCCCCCGCCGCCCATCTTTTCCAGTAGACATTCAGATTGTCATTATGCTGTCATGCCTCTTACATTTATTACAGTTTGGCCAGCTTGTACATATATTGTACGTGAATGGATAAATAAGGCCAGATGTAGAGAGTGAGGCATGCAGGCTGCATGCTGATAAGAGCAGACTAAATCCCTTTAGCCAGGTTCATAATTTTTGCATTATGAGAAGACACAGGTAGATTTATGCTTTTAGAGAGGCTGATCAAATGTGGTGTGAAGCTTATGTCCTTTCACCTGCTTTACAGCTAATGTGATGACATGTTAATGACTGTATGACTTGACTGTGCTAATTTCTTTTTCTAAATTCAATACTCACGAAGTGCTAAAACATTTTACAAGCTTGATCATTTATTTCTAGTGTTATGTAATCAATGTGCGTTAGATCTTGATGAGTCATGCATTAGTATTTCATTTAAAAACACCAGTTCTGTGCCCTCATAAAGTTTTACAGATGTTATACAGATACTTTTTTAGTGTCTATGGTGTTTTGCTATATCTTGAGTTATCATTTGATGATCTGCATCACTTCAAATCACAGAGAATTATACATGCTAGCCAGCTTCAAAGTGACGCAAATGATGAAAGGGGCTCATTGAATATGAATGTCTCCTCGTGTCTTCCCTTACGCATTTCCGTCTATTCATTTGTCTTTGTTAAGCCAAACTGGCAGGACCTGCATTTACACACATAAAGTACAAATCACTCAACACTCCCAGTAGGTAGCTGACAAGAGCAAGGGGGCATCTTAGCAGCCCTGTGGAGGAAATAAAGCAAAAAGCGAGCCAGGAGAGAATTGGTGCGTTGTGGCACCGACAAGAGGCTAATGCCAACCTTCAACTATGTCACTTCAGCCCACA
This sequence comes from Istiophorus platypterus, assembly GCA_016859345.1. Classification (NCBI taxonomy): domain Eukaryota; kingdom Metazoa; phylum Chordata; class Actinopteri; order Istiophoriformes; family Istiophoridae; genus Istiophorus; species Istiophorus platypterus. The sequence continues at coordinate 8,352,159 of CM029133.1, read as the reverse complement.
CAGGCATCCTAAGTGCTGCTCCTGTGAAGTGATGTCTGTTGTCATGGTGACAGTATGTGAGCCTGGCATTGCACGTCCTCTGACTTCCCTGTTGCCTCCCTCGCTGCATACCCACTCTCTCATTCTCTCCTTCCGCTCACACGCCAGGAAATCAATCCCTGAAACAAATGTGAAGTGATTGCAGAAACGAAAGCTCCTCGCAGCAGCCTTACAATTGTGCGCAAGAGCAGATGAGATTGCTAGGATGGGGGAGAGGGGGCGGCTTGTGTAGAAGGTTTTTTGGGGGGGGCGGGCGGACTGTATCTCTTCAAAAATCACCAACATTTCATTGCTGTTAGGGAACTGCAGGAAGGGGCCCACTTATCTTTGTAGCAAATAATGCTTAAGCTTCTCTGACAAGCAGGAGCAGTGGCGAAGTAAATGTGTTGACTATGATGCCTTCAGTAGTCTCTAGCTTCAAAACCAAACAGCCAGACAGTAGGGGAGCCACATAAGAGAGACCCCTGCATTAAACTACAATCAAGACAATACCTCCTCTCTCACCCCCCCTCATCCATGTAAGAAAACACAAACATATCCATGCTGTATTTTTCTCTTTTCTCTCAAATTTAGTCATTCCCCTACTGGCAAAAAGGAGACTGACTGCAGTGTTGTGCCACGGCTCTGCAGGGCACTGTGAAATTTCGACACAGATGAACATGCAGTTTGTGTGAGTGTGGGAGCATGTGTACCCGTTTTCTTTCTGCGTGTGTGCTTTTTCATCTATCTAGGGCAACACTTTGCTGAGATGTTAATTTAGCAATGTGATTTATCACCACATTCACACATCAACCTATCTGAGCAAGACTCATCATGGATGCTGAGGGGGGCCTCGGAGTGCCTGCGAACATGTGATGCAGTCATTACATGTTCTTTTACACTTGCATTTACGCTAACTAAACCTCCCAGCCTCTTTAAAGGGATATCCAGTTGTATGGTGAGCCCTCATCTGTATTATTTGGCTTTCTTTGTATCCTTCAGTAGTCTCTTAAAAACCTTATTCTTCTAACAGAATTCACAATGTAATAGCTAATCTCTTTAGCGTCATGCTCTCTTCATCTCTTCGCCAGACACAGTATATCCCAGAGGCTGTTACACCCATGGGGATAACCTCGAGCCCCGTGTACCGTCAGTTAATGGCTTCCTATGGAAAAGCAAGCAGCGTTATCAGGAGTAGGCAAAGCACTTCTCCACTGAGATTTCATTCAGGGGAGAAAGAACTCTCAGAGTGAGATTTAATGCAGATGTTGGAGTTCTTGTGCACTTCTGATTGTGTGCCGTCTCCCTTTCTTTGTCTATTTAGGCTGCTGCAGCAAAAGCTTTGCAGTTCATTTTACAAGGAGATATGCCTTAGGAGTGATAGGTAGCCCTGAATCATTTGCAAGAAAAATACACTGATAACAGTCCAATAACTGCAAAATCCAGAGAGGGGGAAAAAAAAACTCTTGTTATGTTGACTCACAGTTAGGTTTTAGAAATTTATCAATCCATGAGGAGTGTTTAGTTTAGAGGAGCTTCTCCCTCGCCACCACAAGCCCACGCTTTCCGCCTTCAGCCTTCACTTTGCCTTGATTTATTTTATTCTCCCCTGGACTCAACAAAGGCTTGCATCAACTATTCATGTTCTGGATTTCCTTTTCCTCGAGTCACTTGTTAATTTTTTTTTTATCCAGATGTTTTTGTTTGACAGGAAAATCAACTTATAATAATTACAGACTTAAAGTGGCGTGAACTTTCCAAAAAAAAAGACAAATTATTACAAGTTTAGTTAATGATTAATTCAAAACTGCTATTTCATGTTGAAATTGTGTTCTATGCAGCATGAAATCTTAAGCTTTTCCTTAATGAATATTCAGCTCATCACATCTTGTGTTGTACGGAGTAAAGTTCACATCTATAAAAGAGTGGAATTCACTAAAATGAGTCATTCAGTGGTCCCAGGCTTGAAGAGGGAAAAAATCACATGCCCACACATGTGCATACAGAGAGAAACACACTTCGCCATCCCATTTCCTTGTCTTTCATGTCAGTTAGATGTGTTTCATCTGAAGATGACTGAAGCCTGAAGGGGGCCTCCTCAAATGCCACACTCGCAGCTTGAGCTGACCTCTTACCCTTTTTCATCATTTCTGCTTCTCTCCATTTCCCTCTATTTTATGTCCCTCGTGCCCTTACATTGCCTTTTCCCTCGCATGCAGTAATATTACTCCTTTGGTTCTGGGTTTGTACCTAATACCTCAGAGAGTGGCACATCTCTGTGAGTAGTTAAAACATCTTAATAATAGGAAATGGGCTGGTAAGACCTCTTCAATGACCCTTCAATGGCATGATTACCTTGAGGAGGTTGCTAAAATATATATTGGAACAGAGTTTTTATTAGTCTATTTGAGGTTGAATTCAAAGGTCTCAGTACTAAGCAGAAAAGCTCTGAACAGCACTTTGTTCTATAGCTAACCGCCAGACTCACCATGGATTTTATCCTCCCACTTCAAATGGGGACTAGGTTGATTGGGTGAAATTGCAGGTCAATAGTTGCTCTAGAGTTGACTGTGTTGAGATGGCTTTGCCAATCCTTGGAATCTCAAGAAGAACACTGTTATTTACGTACTGAATGCATATGATGCCTCTTCATTTTAGGGCTTCGGGATTAGACAAAATTATGAAACAACAACAAAGTATATAGCTCCCCCAATGATTTTGAGCAAAGTATCTTCTGAAACCTATGACAGTGTTCCCTAAGATTAGAAATCTGGCAAAAGCTTTGACCACACTCATTTAAATGCCTCCTTCTGGGTTTGAATTTTGTTATATTTGTGTTATATAAGTGTGTTTACCAAATGTAGAATCATTTCCCCTCCAGTGGCACAGGTGATTTAAAACTACTCAGATATTAGGAATTTATCAGCTTCAATAAAACTGAAGCTGTGCTCCAGGCCAATTCATCATATTATTAAAGTAATGATGGAACTTGTATAATTAAAAATGTATCACAAAATCGATTTTATAGTAACATCTGGGGAAGTATGATTTCCCATTGGCCTTCAAGCCCCTGTTTTAAGGAAAGTGGAAATATTAAAGTTATTAATCTGTGTATGTAGTAGAAAATAAGTAAAAAATAAAAAATCTGAATGCAATAATTCCAGGATGCAATGTTTTAAATGAGTTTGGTGTGGCTGGGCAAAGTGTTCATCTTGCCGATAAGGGACCATGCAGTTATTAAAGTTTGTTGGGGGGGATATTAAACAGCAAGAAATCCTAGCTTTTGCCACAGAACAGAAGACTTCAAAACAGCTTTGAAATGCACCAACAAACCCCAACATATTAGTGGATCCTCAGGTCCTCTTGGCTCATCAGAAGAGCCCATGCAAATCCAGTAATAGCTTCTCTGAATGCATTAATAATGCTCTCCAAAGAGGGTAAACTTAGGTGGTGTTTCCATATTGCTATCCATATTTATATCATAAGCCTCATATCAGCACATGCTGATAATATTCATGAATTCTGTGGCAACCGATCCAGCAGAAGCAGAATAGTGAAATTTGGCTGCGCCCCCTATGTGGTGAGAGCCTCCTGCAGTGGGTGTCTTAGATGTTGGTTTTGTACGTGGGTGCCCGCGTGCCCGTGTGTGAATGTGTGTGTATCTGTCTGTTTGTGTGCATTCCCCGTGGATTTCTGTGATGCTACCGAGGTAATTGGATGTGTGACGCCCACCAAAAATCCCCTTTAGCCCTGGGCAAGCGCTCTTTCAATCCCAGCGTGCCTCTGTGGAAAGCACAACCCAAAGGAAGGCTTATTCTTTCAACTGGCAAACATCAAATGGTTCCCTGTTCTCTCCATCACAGCCTCCGTCTCTCTTCTCTGCTGTAACATCAGAGGAAAGCCCATTAACATGTAATGACATGACCGTGCACATGCGTGGCAGTCATAGTGAAACTTACCACCAAAGATACACAGCCTGCTCACCGCACTTCTTCTAGCTAATAGCTGCAGGTTTTGCGGTGACAATTATTTTGGGAGGATTAGAGAACTGATTGTTCTCTCATGGAGCGGATATAGCTCTGGGCCAGGTACTCAAACGTATCAAGAGTGTTAAATTATGAAATGTACCTTAACCCCAGCATAGTGTTGAATCGTACTCAGAACTGAATCAACAGTGGTTTGGCTCTTAGGGAATGATGAACAGCTACTGTGGGCTTTGTAAACTTGCATCATCCTAAACAATAATTACAAGCTTATTGAACAAACATTAGCATTTAAGAAACAGCAATTAACTGATTAGTATAATGTCTCATCATCATACTAAATATTTGTTTAGAGATGAATGACTGTGTTTGTGCTGATAGTGGTCACATGCGGTTTTTGCAGTTGGTGTATTTTAGGGTTACACTACAAATGTTTTCATTATCTATTAATATTCCATTTTAATTGATTGTTTATTCAGTTAGAAGTTATAAATTACAATGAAGATTCCTGCAGGCAAGTTTGATGTCATCAAATATCTTGTTTCGTGCAGCCAACAGTCCAAGACTCCAAAGTTTGCAGGGCTGCAACTAATGTTATTTTACATCATGTATTTATCTTTTTAGGGTTTTTCAATAATTAGATGATTAACCCTTTATTCTACAAAATGTCAAAAAAGTGAAAAGTCCAAGATGACATCCTTAAATTGCTGGTTTTGTCCAACGAATTCAACACCCAGAGATATTCAGTTGTTTAGCTACAACTAATGATTATTTTGATAATTGATTTTTCTGCTGGTAATCCTTTTGACTTAAAAATCTCAGAAAATAGTTGTAAATGATGATCATATGACCTCTCTGAGCCCGAGATGACATCATCAGATAACTCACTAGTTTGAAGTCCAAGCATCTTCAATTAAAGTAATATAACAGATGAAAGCAATGAATCCTCAAATTTGAGAAACTGAAATCAAAATTGCTTGAAATCCTTGCTTTATTTATGCATTATGATCTGTCTGAATTATTGGTGACATTGAGCCTGTCAATAGTAGAATAACTGGCTAAATAATTTCAGCACTGATTTATAGTCACATAAAATGGAGAAAAGCTGCATATTCCGCATATTTAAATCATATTCTGGAACCAATGAAAGTTTGTTTATTTGTTGGGGAATGAAGAAATTTGTTGTAAATTTAAAAAAAACTTCACTTTCCGCATTAAAAAAAAAGTAAACTCTTCTTCGTAGCAAAATATGGCAATATTTAAAAATCTAGCATCTTCTTATCATAGCAGTAAAGCACATTTGCCATTTTTAACTGTGATTAAGGAACCAATTAACATAAAGCTTGACAGTGACACCGATGTAAACTGGGGTAATTAACTATCAAACCCTAAATATTCTATTGCACTGAAGGTTTGTAGGTTTTCCACCATGTATTTTGTCACTGCTGTATGACATTCATTAACCCTGTCCTGACTCATTCTGCTCTGCTACAGCAAAAACAACACAGTGAAAATGATATTAGTTCTACTTCATCATTCAGTGAATATTAGGTAATTAAATAAAAATGATAATTATAAATAATTAAATGAATCAGTCCTAAATCGGTGTTTTGCCAGCACAATGCACTTAACCTGAAGGCATCTGAAGTTAACCTTAACATGCCGTTGACGGCATGATGAGTTGTTATCACTTTAAAAATCCTCTGACTTTGTCTCTGTCTTAAATATTAAGTTGTGTTTTCCTGCTGTCCTGCACTTTAGTTTATGTCTAAATATGGTACCAGCTTAGCATCAGTATATTAGCATTCTGATGTTAGCATTTAGTTTAAACCACCACTGTGCCCACTGTACAGCCACACAGAACTGCTAAGCATAACTGTCGAATTTTTGATTAATTTCCTTTGCTAATTGAGCATTAAAATATTCATCTTCTGGTGCAATTATCATTTGTTCCCTTACAAAGCCGAATGGACTTTACGATATATATATTTTTTTAGATTGCTAGCTGTTTTTTAAGTCATACACGCCTTTCTTCTCCTTTGCAGTAATTGGTATTTTTAATCCCCTGTGCAATGCAGAAGCAATGTGAGACATCCTCTTAACTCAACGGGGCTAGTTTTTTTAACTAGAAGCCTTATGAATAATGAATGACAGAAGAGGTGGTCAGAATAAGGTTTTTTTTTTTACTCTGGAGGATGCCTTGTTTAGCAAATTTGATTTTAACTGTGGGTGAGTAATAGTCTTCATAGTGTTGCACCTCTCTGCTCTCAGCCCGATTGCACACACATACACACATACAAGAACACAATGAACCGTGTCTTGCTGAAACTATCATGGTTTCTCCAGCTGCCAGTGTCTGACATGTGTATGTGGCTATGTATATGTATTTCTGCATGTGGTCTGTCACGTAGATGTGTGTCTGTAGGCACTTGTATGCATTAATTGCTGCATACTCTTCAATTCCACTGGTCTGACCACCCGCTGAATCACACATTGCAATGGGCACGTGTAGAAAGAGAATGTAGAGGAAGGGGATCTTCCTTTTCCCTCCCTTCCTGTTTATATGCTTTTATTCCTCTCTGGATATTTCTGTGACCTTGTTTTTGAAGTTGCATAATATGCTGCTGGAGGTTTGGGTGGAGGGCAAGGGGTGTGGAGGCAGTGGGGGTGGAGGCAGGGCACTGATCTAAAATGTGATGACAGATGAGGCTTTCTCCCTCTCACCTCCTCCGTGCTCTTGAGGGTAGGTGAGATTGTGGCAACAGAGAGAAACCTTAAAGACAGCAGGGGGATTTTGTCATAGTGAAAAACATGGTTTACTTAGAGGACTTTGAGTGAGAAAAAAATGACACTCTCTGAACTACGTAGTTCATTCACACATAGATAGAGAATCACACTTGCAGGGGATTGCTTTCTATTCATGTATGTTTTACTCCCCTGCTCTGTCTCTCCATTTCACACACACTCATGCAGGCAAAACAAGCAGGAGAAGGCCTCTGACTCATTTATGTTGCCATTAATTGGCTGGTTGTAGACGTCATCATGGCTGTGGCGGAAGTAGGAGTCAGCCATGATGATAACGTAATCAAACGCCAGGAGGGGAACAGCTGTGGGAACTGCTCACGATCCTATCTGATGACATAATGTGCTCAAACTCGTTAATTTATGGCATAAAATTGTATGGTCACACAGCCCTGCTGCAACAGCTCAACTGAATAGGTTTGGGTTTTTTTTAAGGAAACATTGTGATTAGGAATGGACGATATGGATAAAACCCTCAATCAAACTATGTATAATTAATTTAAAATGAATTAAATTTGTAAAAAAAAAAACAATTAAGAAACTGTGAATGAAGAGAATGATTAGATGTTAATGTCTGTTACTGTCTAATCCAGCGAATTAAACATATAATCATACCACACTGACGCACAAATCATATTGAAATCCAATATTGCCATAAATTTGATCCTACTCACTGACTGGCAGCATCGCTCACAACACCCCATCACAAACAGCTGTATTAAAGAGATAGCTACCATGTTCTAAATTATTTCTGCTATTTAGTTTACTTTCTGTACATATAGTATACAAGGTATCTACTTTTAGAGATTTTGACGTGACTATTTAAACTGGATGTCTGCTTTGTGAAGTTTATTCAGTCTTTCAGATTCCAGGAAGTCCTTTAAAGTCCCCCGTCATTCATTACTGTGTTTTCCTTTTTGTTACTTCACTGGGATGTTTGAGCTCCACTATTCAGAAATATGTTAATATACAAGTTTATACTGGAAGGCCTTTCCCCCATTTATCTGCTGCAGGGGGAAAGATTATCTGCCTCTAGTTCACATACACTGAGAACAGACTTTTGACAGGTTATGTCAAACAGTTAAACTTTTAAAAAGAAAAAAATATATGTTCATAGAGTCTGGATTTTTCAATTTAGGAGAAGGCGTAGATGAAATTTTATAAATGTATGAGGTAAATTAACTTTTTTCGGGAAAAAAAAAACATTAGACTCATTATTATTCAAACCATAGGGTTTGTATCTGTCTAAACATTTTGGAGGGTATTTTTAAAGAATTTTTGCTTCTTAATTGACATCAGAAAATGATAGTGTTAATGTTGCATTTTATTTACATGTGAAGACATTTCTATAATTAAATCTTTTACTGCCTTTGAAGGAAAGACATTTGGGAAACATGATGTTCATTTAAATGAAAACAGCTACACTCATATACACTGATTATAATAACTTACGCTATTTAATACTTTCCAAAATAAGTTAGACATTGCCTGACATACCAAATAGATAAAAAAAACAGGGACATGTTACAGAATATAGTCAAATAAAATATATGAACAGATGGCATCAAAAATAAGACACCTGCAGAACAGCTGTGGCTCACTGTACCTTAGTAAGGATATACTATTAACAATGATAGTAACACACACACACACACACACACACACACACACACACACACACACACTCAAACACTCAAACACACACACAAACACAAACACCGGCAACAGCCACAGGGAATGTTGAGCTGTAACTCAAGGGTAAGACGTGTTTTTCCTGGAAACTTTGTAATTCCAGGCAGAAAGTTTGATAGTATAAGTCCATATGGACTTGGTTTCAAAGCTGCGCTCCACTGCAACATTGCAGGAACATTTTGGATTTCGGCTGAATGAGAGAGAAGAGCCTATTAATGTGAACAAGACAGAATGTCAACTTTGTTTACAGTGGAGGTGACAGTATATTTCCTTAAGGAATGAATGAATCTCTTTACCCTTTTGCCATATGTGTAATATTATTTTAAAGTGTATTTTTTTCTTAACAGAGTCCCGGAGTCCATTCCAATTATTGATTCCTGTCGTGGGATTCATTTTTTTAATGTTGAATTTCTTTAGGATATTTTAATAGTTTTTACATTTTACAATTCCAATGTCTGAATTTTCTTCAGAATTTTCTTTAGAAAGGATATACTTGGATTATTATGCTATTATGTTATCATTATATTCATTATATCAGTCTCAAAAAATAGTCTTAAAATCAAATAAAAATAAAACTAGATATTGTTCCTTACAATTACTTCTGGGTGTTCTGGGCTTGTTTCTTGTGAAAACTGCATCTAAACAATGTCCATAGTGGCCAAGAGGGAAAGAAGTGGTTTGTCAGGAAAGATCCATCACTGACCTCCTGAAGCAGGCTGCTTTGCCTGATCCTTTCCTGCACTGTAGTGACACCTCTGGTCAATGAAGGGCATGAGATGCTTGATCCACTACACATTCTATGAGGCAGACCCCTTTCATAGAGGGTTGAGACAAACCAGATTCACTCTAGTATATTCTCTTTCTCAGTCCTCACTGAATATATGAAGATTAATGCCTGTGTTCATGATAATAGCACCGTTTCGTATGAGGCTGCGTGTTCATCTTTGTCTAATATTTGCAAAGCTTTCCTCATATTTTCTCAGCTTGTTTTTGGCCTTGTAATCCAGGCTTTCACAATGCCATGGATATGCCTGAGCCAGAAATCCTTAATGTATGATAGTCTCTGTGTTGTTCCCTGCGTTGGTTTCAAGTGCTGCTCTCCTCAGATATGCAGTGCCCCCCAGATATATTGGCACCCTAAATAAAAGCTAAACTCCAAATGCTGTGAAAAGATAAAGAAGAAAATTAATGGACGATATTCTTAACTTGAAAAAATAAGCTGCTATTAGGCCTAGCTGGTAATCAGGAATACACAAAAGACAATGGTTGCACATATTGTACTGCAAAGATTTTTTTAACATATTTAAGTCAAACCAACACCCATCAAAATTGAGAGATCAAGCTCTTGTCTTGATATGCTAAGTGTTCTTTGCAGCGTTTGAAAGGCTTTGGCCTAGATCTGCATTCATTTGCAGTTCCATGCCATTTTACATTTGATGTTGAATTTTTTTTTGCGGGCGAATACTCTCTAGATAGACTAATAATGGCTCTTTCCATAGGTTTACGGGTCTTCATAGTGCACTTGCATCATCAGCTGACATTGGCGTATTGCTAACAGCAGTATGTCATCATGCGTGCTAATACGTGGGCTTCTGCGTTCTGTGAATATTTTATTGGTATACAGGGAATATGTTGTTGAATCTACTTACATAATAGAACGTCTTTTATGGTGGAGAAAACTCCCCTTGGACGATGGGTTCCTTGCTTCCACCATATCATCCATGACAATAAAACAAAAGGACATTTAAGGTTATTACATATCAACTTTGATTTTATATGCAGTAATTAGATCAAGTAGGGTATACATTAAAAGTGAAGCATTGTGGTTGAGTTTTACAGAGCTTGGTAGCTTTTGGTATACTGTGCAGTCACTGAATAATGAGTATCAGCCCTTGCTTTGACAGTGCTCGCCATGGCGCACCATAAACAAGTCCAGGATCCAACAATGCTCTCCTCATTTGTCGGCTTCGCCGCAGGGCGTGAGCTCTTTAAAGAGAATGAAATCTTTCTGTGAGATAAAGGGCACATGGAGCTCACTTAAGAGCACCCTGCCCTTGTTCTTTTGCTTGTTTGCATGCTTACAGAATGGGGACAGAAGGAAAAAAGAGCACTGCAGGATGGTAATTTTTAATGAGGGAATTTTTAGTGACTGCACATGACTCTCAGCGGTGGATAGATAACCCAGAAAGGCAAAAAAAAATCAATTTCCTCAGCAGCTATCTCCTTGGCAACAATATATGACCACTCAATTTACATCCATAAAGAGAAGAGAGAAGATTCTCCATCAGCTCTGTGTTTATCTTCCTCAGCGGTGTTCTGGATCCGGGGCTTATTTCCTCCTCCTGGTTGGCTTTACTTCCTCTATCATTTCCTGTTTCTGCTTTTTATTATCATAAAGCCAAGGTGCACAATGTAAGCGATGGCTCCTTTGACTGGGCTTCTGAGGAAAAGTATTAGCAAGCATGGAGAGGAGGGGAGGCTCAGCAGGGAGAAGATTAAATTATCTCTTTTGAAGGTGTTCTGGCGCTTTCATGAAACAGAGGCCATTATTAATATGCAGTGACACATGCATACATCCAAAATGATCCTGGACGCTTCGTCATGGATCATAAAATTCCCCAAGGTGCCTTTCACTCATCGCATACTGAGGGCTGCCACCACAGCTCTTATGAATCATTGTGGTTCTGTCAGTATATATGGAAGGAGGGCAGGAGAGACAAAAAAGAAGGCAAATGGATCTTGAGTTTTATTAGATTGCCCAGACAAAATTATATTAGTTTTGAGCAGTTTGATTCTTAAAGGTTGCTGTGGCGCTGTCCACGGGTGACAGGAAGGCCAATGAACAGATTGAGGGGTTTGCACGGCTTGCAAGAAGGTTAAATGGGTCATGTATTCTGCTGTCCGTCGGGGGCATGATGAAGTCATCTTTTGATTTGTTGCTGGCATTTAAAGTTTACCTTTTGTCTCAAACACTTTGCACTGAAATAGACTGTGTACAATATAAAGCTTTTGACAGGCATTTGACAATATAGCACGCTCTAGTTATTCTAATCAACGAACTGTAGCTGGGTTTAACCAGCCATATGGGATAATTTGCCTGTCACAGTGTGAAAGCGAGATAATACCTGTCTGTGATCTCATCCCTCACCATCTTGACTGCTTCGTAGAAGAACCTGGATCTTTATTACAATGCAATACTCACTTTATTCCTCCAAAAATTAACTCCGTTAAATAAGTTATGCCCACAGCATGCCTCATTATAGAAGTGGATGGAGGCGTCAACAACATCAGCCAGAGGTTACATATATCCATGGAGCAAATGGGCATTGACTGTGTAATTGGAATTTCTACCCTTTTATTCCCTTTCTCTGCCCTCCCGTGGTAGATAGCCCAAATGAGCTGTCACCCATGATTGATTTTCACATTTCAGGGATGCCTACTTAGACTAAGCATTGACTATTAGAGAAGCTCTGTCACGCCTGTGGCATGGAGTGGGCCTTTGAGTACAGAGCAGGACACAGTTTGGCTTAGGCAGTCTCAAGCTGAACATGTAATGTACATGCAAATAGGCACACATTTAGTTGTGTGTATGCCGATGAACTGTAATACACGGGGCAATAAAAGCCTTTATGACCTCCAAACTGTGCTGAGCGTAAAATTCCCCCTTTGGGAGATGGCAGTTTTGAATGGTGCACAGTAAAAAGGCAGCATTGGAGATATCTTTACATTGTCGCACTTTATGTCGTTGTATGTCACAGCGTGTTACTCTGTGTGATTGCACACTATAGTGTAAGAGGGAATACATAATTTGCTGACAACATAGTTAGAAGCCTCTAATTATGAAACATATTTTCAATTTCTTTGGTTTAGTGTTAGAGTTGGTTTTGTTAAGTGCACACAACAAATGCACAAGTGGTGCATTAAATGTCATGTGAAAGTCTCAGTAATCTGGATTGGCTTGACCTCAGTCTCACAATGAGCATCCAGGAGCTATAATGAGTCATCCAATGGTTACTTAGTTGGTCGTCTTCCAAAAGTCTCAAAAACATTTCTATGCATGTGCCATAGTGGGGCAGTTTTTCTGGTGGACTGGTTTGCCTGTGCACGAGTGGCAAACCCTTTGTCACTTGTGCAAAATGATTACTGTTGATAATGGGTAGCATGTCGGTGGGGGTGTATTATCATGGGCGCAGGTGTAATGGTCCAGTCTTGGTTTGGAGTGCTAATCCCAAATGAGTCAATTAATGGTAAAATGGTGGAAGCTCATCAAGAACTATGTGTTTATTTCTTGACAAATTCCTGAATTCTTGGGCATTTTGTCTGTAGGCGATTTCAAAAACCAGGTTTGAGCAAGATAATACAGCCATAACTTTCACATGATTCAACAAGGTTGGGTGATATCCAAGCGCTTCACTGAGCGTTCATCTGATAATTCATGTTGTTACGATTATACACTGTCGCTTGCACATATGCTCCAGCAGTAAGCCATTTTGAAGGCATGTCAGCAAAACTGTCGAATTTAAAATAAATAAATAAATAAATAAATAATTCTGTCTTGCTGTCTGATGTGTCTGGTAGCAGATAGATGCTCAGTCTTGCCTGGAAATTACATACTTTGACTAACACTGTATGACACCAGACCTCCCCTTTGACCCTGTAGGCTTTATGACTAGACATTGATTTACTCCCTCTAGGTTTTCTGGATGGATGATCAGGGCAAAGGCACTTATCTCACTTACACTGTGAAATGGAGTGTGTCCAAAAATGCGATTCTGTATGGCAGACACACTCATGCCTACACATGATGTGTGTGCACATACACAGGTATGCAAGTTCAGACACAGATATAGAGCAACAGGGAGACATGGCACAATCAGACACAGTTTGCTGTGCGTGAAATGAACAAAACAGACACATTCTCCTCCTTTCCAGTGGCTGCTGTATGTTTTATTTCAAGGCTAACACAGTGATCTTCTCTGATGGAGATTTTGCCCCTCTTTTGTAAGACCACACTTTTGTTCCTAGATGAACAGGTTATGCCAAGAATAGGTAGTAACGAAATTAAACAGCTGAATGAAATTTGTTATATAAAATTGCTGCAGTTTAATTTTCCATTTCTTATTTTTTTCTTTAAAAATGTGTCTTAACTTCGAACATCATGTCAAATCAGATGGGTCGTTTTGGATGCATGTGAAAAACAAACTACACTGCATTTAACCACTGCAGTAGAGTAGACCACAGGTTGGGGTCATGACCTGCTCACTTTCCTAGATAAACCTGAGGGGTTGCAGGCAAACCATGTGATCTTTATTTTTTTACTTGTGAATTTCTGAATCATTTTGTCTCTTCAGGACACAAAAAAATATTCAAGTAAAAGAATCTGTGAAGGAGAAATCCCTCTTTGTTTGAACTAATCACAATCAGTCGTAATCTGTAGATGAGGGGTTGCAAGTGGACATTAAATGTGTTTCCATCTACCTGTTTTTAGGTGAAATATTAATAAACACATAAAAAACCTGTTCAGAAATGTGGGAAATTGTGTGTACGCACACGTTTGTACACAAATGTGAACAAAATCTAAAAAAGCTTAGTACACAGTACACGGTGTCTATATGTGCATGCATGCATCCACAGTAAAATCCACAAATCCTTTACATCAGGCCTATGTGATATAAGTGTCCCAAGTGTATGTATATATGGGTATTTACGCCTGTAGTGTATGACCTTTAACCTAAGGAGATGTCAAATATTCAAATCTTGCCTGCTCCAGGCTACTTGATTCCAGAAGCTCTGGAGGTGCCCGTCGTGCCCTCTGGGACAAGTTCCTGCATTATAAATGCAGTAGTGGAGGCCACGGACAACGAATCAGAATACGGTTTTGCCAAGAGCGACCCTGAGGGTCTACTTTAATGATAACACAGTGCTAGTCGGAGACCATGAGAAAAAATTAGGTCCTGTTTTTAAGAAGAAGGGGAATAGTTTGGGTTGGTGCAGAGATTAGTTGGTGAGGGATTAGCGTACCTCTCTTGCCAAATCTGGATGCCAGAAGAGGTATTGATCTTGATCATATCTGATTTATATTTTATCTGTATGTGATCATAATTCAGTTGTATCATTGATGCTTGGGATACTCTTATTTACTCTACTGCTCTGATGCCAAGCATTTAAATGTTTTAATGGTGCAAGAGAAAAGCATACAATTTTTAACCGCCTCTACTTAGAAAAAAAGATGAAAATAACACATTGGATTTTCTGATCATAAATCAGAGGATGCAATTTGGCATAAATAATTCAGCATCAACTCCTTGTACTTGTTTCAGTGATTCAGATGGTCCATAAAAGTGTAATTTCTGAAGGATACAAATAATTTTGAGGGTGTTATCTTATGTACCTAATGCAGAAAATTGCAGATTTGCCAGGTACATCGAGGGACTTATTTTACATTTATCTCATTTTTCGTCTGTAATGCCCCTGTGTGTTGTTCTGCCTTTCCTTCTGATATTTATATGGAAATGAAAAATAAATAATAAACAAAGGACAATTTCATTTCAAGAATAGAGGAAACGGATGTTTTAGTTTGGTAATGCCAAAGGGAACAGCCACCATCCTCTAAAGGTTAATACAAAACTCTAAATTGCATAATGTAACCAAGTACAGATTTTGGAAACATATCTGATTTCCCCTCAATTATGTAAGACTCACTCAAGCAGTGGAGGGTTTCATCCCGCTGCGATCAATCTTAGACTCAAATCAGGTGAACACCTTAAACTTTCTGTCCTATCTTCCAGAAGTAAAACAGCTGGATGAGTGATTACCAGGCTCACTCGCTTTCTCTTCCTTTTGTTCCTGGACTGATCGGGCTGCCACGGCTTTGCTTGGTGCTTTGCGGCGCCTCAGTTGGAGAACTGAGGGTCTTGGCCTTTGAGGAGACATTACAGGTTGCTCCACTCTGACAGGTATCTATAGATGCCATTGACTTTAAATTAAAGTGTGAGTGTGAGGTGATCAATCATAAGAGTGCACTCCGGACACAGCTGCAGTGTGATGCATAGGCTTCTCTCCCTGGGCTTTGACAACAGTGCACTGTGATCAGAGCTAAATTACCCTGGCGACCCGCACTCCTTCTCCTCTTCCCTGCTGTCCTCCCTTTCTGCACACTGCCAAACCCTCCCATCTTACACTCCATGGAGAAACACTGTTTTTTTTTTTATTAGGTTAGTACACCCCTCACACAACCAATTCCAAAATGTTTTGTTTCTTTATTCAGAAGTATGTTAGAGCTAGCTGTGCAATCTGTGTTGATTAGAAAATTTATTACTCTGCTTAGGTCAGGTACAACCCCCACACCAGCATATTAGTCTAACATCTTCAGTGTTTGTGACGCAGGCCTCGTTCAAGCTTTGAATAGTCTTGCTATGCTTGTGCATGTAGCTTGTAGCCTGCTGGAGTGGAAGTCACATAGCTCTCTCTTTGATGGTTGCTGATGAGTATGGTTGAAGGATTAAACTGCTGATCGATGCACATTTACCATGGCAAATCATATATACTTGCATTATTGCCACTTTTACACTGTACCATTCAACATACCGAAAAAGTTTAGACCGATCTTGTTGTTTTGGCATTCATTTATTTCCTGTTATTTTACTGTGGCACAAAACTCACATACAATTCATACAAGTCTCCTTTTCCCCTTTTTTTGGTCGGTAAAGTTACACTATCATGGTAATGTGAGCAGGAACTGCCTTGAAAATATTCTTCTTTTGTGTGCGAGTTCAAGGACATCTGTGATTCGAGAGTCTGCCTTTCTTCATTTCAAGGAGCTTCCAAATTGAAATTATCCTTCTCACTGCACCCACTGCTGCTTAATGTTTTCTGCTGGGTTTCATTTTACAACGACTTACCCGTGTTGTGAATGTAATACTTGTAGGTTATTCCAAGACTGAGACGTGTATAACCCAGTGCAATTTAAATTGATTATTAATCAATTATCCCATTTAAGTGGGATTACATTGCTCTGCCCTGGTTTTAGTAGGCATGTTTTAAACAGAATATGTGGGTTTTAATTGTTCACAATGGTGGAAAATAACAAACTATATACAAAACATATGATTAATTAAGAAGCAGTGGATTAATATGCTTTAAAATATTCAACATTACAAAAAGTAATTAAAATTAGCTCCACCTCAGATGCTCAGCCTTGCTTGCTGATATTCAAATGCTTCTTACATGTTATTGTATAAATAATAATGCTATATATATATATATAATATAAGGAAACAGAGCCTATTAGCGCACATGAAGCCTGTTGTTGTGGTCCAACTTAAAACTGAGCACAGTATAAGTACAAAATTATTGACATTAGAGCTCTTGGACTACTTGTTTAACTTTAATAACGTAACCAAATTCACCACCGATTACAACATAAGCTGAGCTTCCTGGCCAATGGGCCAATTTGACATTAACATTAGCCCCTGACGGTTCCACCTTTTGCTAAGCTAATGATGGCAAGGCTAATGTTGTCGTAACCACAATGTAATTAAATTATTTGCTTTTGCTTTTGTCTTGGAACACGGGACTAATTGATGAGACTGTAGACACTATAGATATTTACCTAAAATAGACCTGTTACTTGTGATTTAGATAAACATAGCACTTGTTACAGTTGCATAATTATGTATGTCACTTTAATTATCTCGCAACAGTTTTTCTTTTACTTGTAATGGGTGTGAAATCTATATATAAGCGTCATATTTAAGCCCTATGTCTATATCAAAGCAGCTGCAATAGCTGTAAAGAGCAAAAACTGCATCAGTTTTTACTAGTGCCCCCATGGATGCCACCAGAAGGGATTTGCATCTTTGTCACCTTTTTCACCCCTGATGAGTTTGCATCCCTTTAACTGTTTGGATACAACCTTTAAGAGAAGGAAAGTGAATAACAACAGCTAAAGATAAAATGGTTCAAAACAGCTGTGACAATAGAGAGGCTGTGAGAGGGCTGCTGAAACTAAAAGTGCCCTTATTTTTTGACAGAGCCAATGTTTTGTGATCATGATTATAAGTCAGGGTTAAGGTCTGGACAGTTTGTCTGTATTATGTAGAAACACACGTACAAACAGCACAGTCTATCTACTTCTCGGTCTTCCCCTCTCTTTTTCTTTGTTTCCCTGTTTCCTCTCCCTCAAAATGTTCATACAAGACAGGTAACATTGCTCAATTTCATGGTCTAATGAGCCTCTCATCACATGAGTATCATACTGGAGCACAACATGCCAAGTTACTCATAGGAAGGGAAAAAAATAACTTTATTTCAATTAGTTTCTTGTACTAGCTGGTGTGGAAGACTGCCCACTGCAAACATCTACCTGAGAAAAAAACACACCACTACAGCTACTCCAAAACAAAACATTTTGTGACAGGAACGTGTACTGAAATTTGCGTTTAACTATGTTGTCAGATCCCAGGTCAGAGCCACAAATTTATTTTATCAGTGTGACACAAAATGTACTCTATGATTGTCACTTGAAGAGACTTAGATAGAAGAAAGAAAAGAAAATGACTAAAGGAGTGTCACCCTGGTTTTAGCAAACGTCCTCACTTGAGGAGGCTCCTCTTGTGTCTGTGTCACATTTGCAGACACATGCAAACTCTCTCTGCAAGCAAACACACACACACACACACACACACACGCACGCACAAACACACACTTGAAGAACTGATGAAAGGAGTCATAATCACGACTGGTGAACTGAAGAAAAGGCTAATGAGCCTATGCATTGTTGTAATGCACCAGCACCATCTTCACCATTTTTCAGCATATGTTGCCTTGAAAAATTATCAGCTGTAGCCTCACATAATGTGTAGACTGCAGGCTAACATGCCTGCCTGCTTCCCTTTACTGCATCCGAAGAAGTGCGGCTCCCTAAATCCTGACATCAAGGATGCTACGTTCCTTTGTTCTCTCCTTCACCAGTTGTTTCACGTGCGATGAACTGAGGGCATGAGGGTGTACCCACAACACAGCACACTGTTGTCATTTCCTTTGCTGGAGCAGAGAGGTTTCTTATATTGGATTTATTGATGGTTTGTTAACATCTCACGGGTGCATTTCTGACATCCGCTGGGAAACTTCCCATTTGGAGTTTCGAAAGCTGCTTAAATTGATTTTTTTTTTTCTTTTCAGAAATAGAGAGTTTCTCAAGTCGATATGAAAGTACAATAACAACAGAGGAAGAGGCCAGATATGAAAACCCTGTCTGAATTTTCTCCTGAATTGAAACATATTTTCAAGTGGAAGGAGAATGTAATTAAGCTTTTCCTTGAGTGGCTGGAGCCATGTGTAAAATATGAACTAAAACAGACAGGCGCAGTTCAAATGAAAGGAAATAATCTTATTTTTTCCTGTCTGTGAAAATGTTTTTGCTTCAGTGGCCTCTTGTACCCAGAGGCACTGACTGGACACCCACAAAGAAGCCGACAAAACGTCCCTATAAAGCCCCCCCACTGTACTACACACTGTTTGACCTTTCTGCTGATTTAGCATGTCCTTGTGGACACTGTGCCACGCTCTAAGACAGAGACATACATTGCCTGGGTGGACTGTTCATGCGCTCCCCAACCCATTCATTCAACGAGAAGAAATTACATTTCCCGTTGGTCTGCGGCGAAATGATAGAAGTACTGTACATAAGGGCAAGAGGGTGTTTGGAGACACAGTCAGCTCAGAGCGGAGCCCACAGACATTCCATCAAAGTGAATTGAAATAATCATACAAATACCATTTTCATAGCACAATCAGAGACTTTTGACCTATTATTGCTCTTTGTTTAGTGCTTTGGTCGCTTTTGCAAGGAGCTTGATCCTGGCTGTTTGTTTGTCATATGCGTTAAGTTTCATATTTCCCTGGAAGCACAATGCTGCTGCATTAATTACAGCTTTAATTGGGCAATATACAAGTATACCTAGTTAAAAATATCTTAAATGTGCAACACATCTCTGCAGGGACAATATGTCCTCCTAGGAACATTATGTTGTAAACAAAGAAAAAAGAAACATTTAGATAAAAAAAAAGGAAATAATTCCCCCTTATTGGTTAAATCTGGGACCGCTAGAATTATAAAAGCATATTTGTTGCCATTCAACACTTAGAACAAATAAACGTCCGACCTCTCGGGATCGCTCTATAATGTTGCTGGGAATTGCTTCATCATTCTGTCATCTCATCGCTGTCTGTCTTCCCATTTTATTTGATATTTCATCTGCGCTCATTACACAACTGTGCTATGATTAAACCGCATTTTCGACTGGACATGGCGATTTAATTTATCAGCTTAAAAGTGATTTGAGAGCCATCGCCAAAAACTTAATTAAGCACATTCACAAAAAAATGGAGGAATAATCAACCCAAAATCAGAAACAGCTGTCGGACGATCATAATCCACCTGTGTTTATTGGCAAGACCACTAAGGACAAAGAGAGTGAAGTGCAGGTTAAAGCCAACAATAATTAGATGGAAAAATTGAGACTAGACTTCCTGCCTCTGAATGCAAGAGAGGTGCTATTAATATAACATGGAGTATGTGGTCTTGGAGGACTTGATAGGGATCTGAAACTGTCATCCATCCCACTGCTCACAGAAGTCAGACCCATACAATACTCATAATTACCACATATTATTGCCAGATTTCAAGGTTGTTATTTAGCAGTAATTATGCAATCCCTTCCTTACTATGCGTGTTCAAATGCACCGATATACTAATAACATACGGATGATGCTCACGTGCACACAGGTGTGTAAACTCTCACTTCCCTGCTTGCTTTTAGCAGTCAACACTTTGAGAACATACACTACTAAACATTCATCAGTGCGCGCACACACACACACACACACACACACACACACACACACAAACACACACACACACACACACACTCTCACTCTCTCTCCCTCTCACGCACACAAAGACGAGCACACGCTCACAGATAAATGCCACATTACAGCACGGGACCGTGTTGTATAAAGGTTGCTGATGGAATCGCACTTTGATAGCGTTATATCTCTTGACGTACCTACATATGCGAATGTAGAGTAAAAGCATTCAAGCACTTTAGCGTAATGTTGATGTTAACTGTCTTTTGTCTGATGCTTTGTTACTGTAATTTCTCCTGCAAACTGCTGTAAACACCTCCTCATTACTACGTCTGTGATGCCCTGATATAGTGGCGAATATTGACAATTAGCTGAAGCAAAGCTATGCTCTACGAGAATGTGATTACAGATTATCAGGTCAGTAAAAAGCCTCGTGAAATAAGGCCAGAACACTGATCTACAGCAATGTGTGCCCTTTTATTTTAGGATTTTAATGTTATCAGTGTGTATCTATTGCTCTGTCTGTGTAATTATGCCAATGCTGTATGGAAGAATGCTGTATGGATGATTTCCTGGAGCTTGGAGCATGGTTTATGTTTTGTTCATTACAGTTGCATTCTGGTGGAAATTTTGGCTTTTTATTTTAACCAACCTAACTAATATTTGATAATATTTGATATTATGGGAAAAGTACAGTATTCAAGAGAATCTAAAGAGAACTCCGCCCTCTTCCTTCTATAAATGTAACGACAATACCCTATGTTGTTAATTTACGTATTTCAGTAGAACGTTTGCAGACAGCATATTTGTTTTCTCACCAAAATCTTGCTGTACAACATGCACTTGTAGCGACTACAGCATTATTAATTCATTTTATGGTTATTTATAGGCACTGACAGCACTTGGTTAAGGTTAGGGAAAGTTCATAGTGAATTCAGACACAGCATATTTAATTACATTTAGCCGAAAGCACGATCTTTCCCTAACCATAACGGAAGCGCCTTTGTTGCTTAAACCTAACCACAGATGGGTGCGAGCCCCAGTCGGTACCAAAAACAGATATAGAGGTTACATGGCAGCAGATATCCATAACAGCAACAAACAGCTTCCTAACTGCTGAATTTTACTATGTATACTGAATGTTACCGGGACACTTTACCGGACTTTTAGTGTCCGATTGTTTTCAAATGAAGAAATCGATCAGCCTGCTTATTAACTGTGACTTTATGTACTGCTGAGAGCTGCATCTGTTACATGACATCATAGCCTGCTTCACTTCAGTCACTCCTCATTCGTTGCAGTGAATGAAGCGATCTACTTTGCAGCAGCTGTAAAGTGTCTGCGTCTTGCCGCTGTGATGCATATAGCTCAGTTAAAAGGTGAAATGATCTGCAGGATGTGAGATCAGTAACTCTCTGTGAATAAACCTGTCAATCTCTCAGGGCCCTGAGTATTGCCCCCCACCCCCACCCCCCGACTCGGTCAGCGCTTTGATTCGTGTGCTTCACCGTTTCCCTGATTACTGTCCCCGGTCACTCCTCCTCGATCCTGAGTCTTATTGTTCCTATCTCTATTTGTCTCGTCTTATCTCCCCCCATCCTTTTTCCCCCTTGACCGTTTCCCTCTCTTTCCCGTGCTCCACGCCCTCTCCTTCTCTCTCTCTCTCTCTTTATCTTAACCCCTCCATCTCCTCCCCTGCCCCATTCTCATCAGACACACACAGAGAGTGATGCACAAACACCATCCCTCACATCTCCAATGAGTACCTTGTTATCATCTTGTCCCCACAGCGGCTTTCCGTCTGGCTCCGTCTCAGCTTGGATTCCGTCACTAATGGGACCGCGTCATTTTCGACAGCTGCAATTCCTCAGTGCTGACAAACAGAGATGTGGTTCAGCACACAGCTCAAAGGGATTGTAGACTAATACCTCATTCTGATTTACACATTTACAAAGGCCTTTTAAAACATTATTTCTCTTTGGCACAGGCAGCCTTGTGTTGTATATAGAAATGCCACATGGCCTGTAAAGACAACATACAGTATTTATGAGGTTTGAGAACGCAGCAACAACAGTCAGTAACTTGTCAGCATGCTATTCTAGGTTCAGACATCTTAGAAGTTCGTATATGGCTCCTTTGGCTCCTCAGATCTGCAGAAGAGAAGCTGAGTCAAACTTCATGAAAGCTTCAACAACAGCATGTTAGCTCGGTGCTTTCGATCCCTCAGCCCACTAATCGCTTCTCCTGGGTCCTGCGGGGCAACAACAAAGACTTCCAGAATTTGTTCGCCAGTCTGGTATTTCTTTTGATTGCACCCTAAACTAATTTTACTTTTTTTTTTAGAAGCACTGATTTCATCTCTCTGCACGTAACAGCCAACTTGCTTGTGACCCAGGTCAGGCTTTGAAAGCAGACGCACATCACAGATTGCAAAATCAAATGATAACGCAAACAGCTGTCTCTGTTTTTTTGTTGTTGTTGTTGTTTTTTTTAAATTCCCTCTATGTTATTAGGCTATTTATTTACTCTCAGGAGGAAGTTACCATATGTTTTGTTTTTTTTTCATTATAATTCAGCTCAAGAGCTATTGAGTTTTAATGCGCAAGTTCCCTCTTCCAACCCTGTCTTAAAATGATCCTCACATGCATTTTATGTACACTTTTAAGAGTTCTTGGAAGCTCTCATTCCTTTTTGACTTACTGAAGAGATCCTTTCTAATGTGATTTTAGAGTTTGTAAGAGATTTTCGTTCTGTGTAAAAATATATTCAGCTTACACTAATATACAGTAAGTCCTCAGCAGCTTGACTCACTACATGCTTTAGCCAGGCATGATGAAGATTATTATAAAAGCTTCTCGGAAATGTCATCAGTCATCATCATCAGGACAGTTTTTATACAGATTTTATTGTTTTGTTTTGTTTTTTTGTTTTTTGGGTTTTTTTTTTTTACAGGGTAAATACCTGTATATAAATGGATGGTGATTGTTGGTGATATTGATATTAGAACCAGGCTGATGGGACTCTATGCTGTAGTTAAAAAAAAAAGAAAAAAAAAATATATAGTGCAACATGCAGAAGCTGATGTTAATAGATTTTGTCTCTCCTGCTGTTATTAATAAATTGCAGTTAGAAGTGTAAATGTTTTGCGGGTTTTTTAAGGTCTTTTTAAAGGTACCTTTTTTTAGGATGGTTAAAAGCCTACTTTGTTCAGAGAAAAATTTAAACCTTCTCCAAGGTTGGACTGGCTAAGATGATAGGGCCGCTCCGAAAGAACATTTTAATTTCCTGTTGGTGGGCATTAGGCAGCTCATGCAGTGAACTGAGGAGAGCTGTGTGTTGAAGCTTATCGTGTTTGAAGAGAGGCAGGTACACTGATCTGTGTTAATAACATGGTGGTAAGAGCTGCTCAGCCAGCCAGCAGTTATGGCCTGCCAGCGTATTACCAGTGACATCACAGATCAGACTGCATTTAGCTTCGCTCGGCCCGTTCTCATTAGAACAGACATCCTACAGGAGACCGCGCTGGTCATATACACACTGCCCTTTCAAGTACGGTCAAAGAGCATCTGTAAGAGCCTTACAGACAATGCTTAAAAGCTGTTATCAAATAAAAGTCTGTAAAACCAAATGTTAGGTAATACGCTGCAGATCAGGCTTCTGTTTTACATATCTTGTGTTTTACAAGGCATCAGTAACACCAAAATCAAGGGAGGCACACTTATGAAAAATCAAAGAAAGGACAGAATATTCCATATGATATATTTCAGTTTACATCAGCCTCACATTTCAGAGAGATGGCTCTCATTAGATCCAAGTTTGATTGAACATGCAGCCATTTTTAGCCACAGTGCGTTCCAGTGGTGGCCTGTTTGTACTTTAGTTATGGGATCTCGGGCTCATTGGTAATCTTATTTTAATCAGGATTTGGAAAAATACTTTAAGTTCTTGGAGCTTCTTGGAGCACCAACAGAGCCGCGGCGTTAAATATTTCAATAAACAAGAAGATTTTAAATATTTCATGGGCAGAACGATTGATATGAACTGAAAATACTTTATGAAAGATTAAAGGCCCTGTGTCTATCTGAACTATACAGATGCACTGGCTTTCTCAGAGCACTGCTTGTGCCATGGCCTCTTTAGCTGTAGTTAAGGCAGAACACTGGAGAAATACATGCAACACTGTCATGATTGTTAGTGCATTCATACATCATGGGAGGAGGAAAAATTGCTTAATAGGAATCTGTTCTCTCTCCTAGGCTTTCTTTCCTTATCCCCCCCCCCCGAAACTCCCCCGCTACTCCTTTCTCACCCAACACTGCTCTCTCTCACTTGGGTGAATACAGAAGAATAACACTGCATAGCATATCAAAGGGTGGAAAAAAGGGGGGGGAACAGACATCCAAGAGTGTGGGATGTGGCCAAGTGAAAAAAAAAGCTAATTTCTCTGCAGGGTTAGAGCGCAGCAGGAAGAGGGGTTTATCTCATGTCCTACCCCATCTATGCCTTTCCGCAGAGACGCAGCCCTGCGAAGTTTGGCTGGCTGAATATACTGCAGTACTGATTCACTCGGATAAAACACTCTACTCTTCACTAGTATACAAATCCCAAACTTAATTACTCTGAGCCAGAGATGAAAATATTGCCGCACATTTGCCCTTCAGTCATTTTTGTATCTAATTAAATTCCTTTTTTTGTCTTTGCCAATATTTCCCAACTTTGTTTTCTGACTAAAGGTATTTTGGAGAAATAAGAGGTGATGCAGAATAATAATGATAGCTACCATATAAAACAGTCATAAGTTTTTATTTTCAACAGGATTTTACCACATACAAAGTTGTTCCTAATAAATTAAGATAAATGGATTGCTTTACTGTTTGGACACATAGAGGATGTTTGGTGTTGTAATCTCTCCTGTTTCTGTTTAAAAAAAGTGACAAGTAATTTGAATATTCAGTGAATTTGGTAAATCACAAAGAGCACAAAGAAGTTCAAGAAATGGGATCAAGATTACCCTCATTAATTCAGCTTTTTTCAGTGGCAGACTGAAAAGTACACGTCCAGACTGAGCTAATCCACACCTGAGTTATTTAGTATTGCACTTCTATATAGTTGGGGGCTAACTGAAACATATCCACCCAAAACTGATGTGGCAGAGATTGCTATATCCCGAGTTGTAGTCCCTAATATTGGTAGGCTTCCCAGAATGCAACTTGAACCTTTTGTTAGATCATTCCTGCCTGGTAAATACCTAATGGGTGGATCGATCCCAAAATACCCATACTATTGCCACTACGTCTTGTACTTGATGATCGATTCTAACATCAATAGGATTGATACCAGTTTCAGTTTCTCTCTTCGACGTTGGAGCCATTTAATCAAAGACTAGAACCATCTGTGCAAACAATTTTCCATTGTTGTGAATGTATATAAGTGTGTGCACTCTTTGCCCCTCCACCGCTGTTGTCATGTTGTGTGCACAGCACGGTGTGCACCTTGACTCCCCCGCCTGTCTGACACATGAATGCAGTGATGGCTGAAGGAAAGAGGAGCATCCCGTGGAGCTGTTTTACTGCAGTAAATGAAAGGACTGGAAACTGCAATGTATGTACGAAGGCTGTTCACTACTGTGGCAACAACTCCAAAATAAAAAATCACAGGAAAGAAAACTCTGGGCTGGAACAGAAAAAGAAGGGAGGAGGAGGGAAATGCCTGAGACAGACCCCTGACAAACTGGCAGTCGTTTCAGAGAGGCAAGGAATATCCAGGTATATCATGTGAAATTGATATTTTAGTCAAACCGGTGTTGGTTTGTGTTACATTATTAAACTGTAATTGGTCATCATTATCTGTAACTTCACATAATTACATAGACTATATTTGTGATACGTGATAATTATTTTAGTTGAATTGTAAAAATATATTTCATGTACAGTATGTATTAGGGATTTAACCAATTGATGATGGATATACCTAAAAAGTCCTGACCCACTGCTTCCCCCTACATGAACGTAAATGAGCCTAAGTCCTTGTCCTTATTGATATCAGCAATTCCGGCCCTGTGTTATTTGGTATCAGATGGAGAAAAACATTTTGCAGTATCGTCCACGCCTACTCCAAATTAGTCAGTTGACTTTGATATATAAAATCCACGTACTGCCCCTTCAAAGATCCATCTTTTTATGTCAACACAACCCAAAAAGGATACATATAGTGTTTCTTAAAATGACAAGAGACAAAAGACTTGTTAAAGCTCAACCTTTTTTACTATTAATCTGTTGAATTAATGGGACAAGTGTCAGAATCAAAACATAAATTATGCAGAAACACTTCATCCAAAGTAGCTCCAGCACTTGTAGAGCCTGTTGATCCTGAGAACGTCGATGTCGGATAGGCCCTCCCTCTGGCCAATGGCGGCAGAGGGGTCAAGGATGGGCGTTATGGTTTCCGAGCCAAACTTTCCAAAGGCAGTTCTACAGATTCGGGAGATAGTAATGAGACAAAGAATCATTCAGAAATGTTTTTCCAGAATATAATCATATTCAGCACTGACTTATTTGATTCAGTGTAACATTTCTGATCTACATTACCTGCCATAGTGCATTACAGAGGAGTAGTCATACGGAGTGTTGAGATTATTTGTGTCCTTCTTTTGGAAGTTGTAGACAAAATCTGTTGAAACCAAGACCAATAAATATCTACCAGACTAGGGAACGGATCAATCTCCATCAGTCAGTCAATCATAAAGTGAGATTCTTACGTTTGTTTATGTTTTCCCAGTTGATTCTGACATACTTGTCGCGGTCACTCCGAGTGTGTTCATGGTAGAAACCGAGCGCGTGCAGCAGCTCGTGCTGGATGATGCCGTGGCGAACACAGCCGAACCTCTGCAGTGACACCACCTGCTTGTCTCCAAGATGACCCAGTAAAGAGGCACAGCTAATAGCAGGGGGAGTCAAAGAGAGACGGAGATAATTAATGTGCAACATGCAGGTTGACATTTGATTAATAAAGTAAAGCAATTCACATTATCAGTGACCCTGTGTGTACTTGCTTAGGTAATTAGCTTTCTGATGATGTTTGGGGAGGGTTTTTTTCTTTGCTGTTGGCATAGCTGAGTTGTGGCCATCAACTACGGATGCGCGATTCTAACAACCAGACAAATAGTGGGGTAGCGTTTTGTAGGGAGAGAGGGAGGGATCTTAAAAGCACTTCCTGCCTTAGTTAATAGCAGGATCTCTAAGACTAATGTTGCACCCTAACCGGTGTCTCTTTGCACTGACAGCAGCGCAAAGAGACGCAAAGTACACAGGTCTTAACGCCGAGCACACTACACAAAACACTATAGCAAACCACATTTACTGTCCCAATGTTAGTATTTGAATTAAATGATACCGTAGCCTCAGTACACAGTGCTCCTGTTCCATGAAGGAAAAAAATCAACAAAAACAAATATTGGATTGAACTTGGTTTTCAGATATTTAATGCTGAAAGATTCTCATCACAATCTGGAGCAAAACAATCATTATCAGGACATCCTGCACTGTGACTGTTCATATAGAAATCTCGCAGGCTCAGGGGCCTCCTGAGGCCTCGGGCTCCTAGGCCTGTGCCTGCAGGCTTGTTCAGTAATCCATCCCAGTGTGTGCCGAGAAAGTTGTCATTCACAAGAGGGCACCCTAACTTTTAACTACATGCAGTCGCCTAAACTGGAGCTTGGTGTGTCGTCTAGTCTGCAAATCCCGGTCCAACTGGCATATAGATGACTAGTTTAAAGTAGAATAAAGTAATAGCAGTTAAATGTTTTCAATGTATTCTGAAACTGTTCTCAGCTTTGCAGCATTTTGTAAGCCACATCATGTACAATGCATTCAGAGTGTAGATACATATTTTTCCTGCTGGCTTTTCTATTCACAGCTGTGATATATATCTTGAGTGACCCGCTACTTTTTTCTGGTATTTTATAGGTGTATGTATTATATATGTACCGTCTCCCTCCACATGCATGACTGCTTATTGACTTACCCATATCTTGGTTCAATGCTTAAGTACGCTCTCTGAGTTGCACGTGGAACAAAGCGAATGCAGGTTTTTGATTTAAAGTCTTCTAATGCACTTAAAATCTGATTCCTCTCAGTGTTGTCTGAAAAGTAAAGTATTAAATCATTAGTAACTTCCATTCAGTACGTGAAAAAAGACATGTCAATGTACACAATATGGTACCTCAAAAACTGGAACCCACCATATTTTTTACTTAAGAGGAAAGGGATTTCCACATTCCCGTTAGAAGACTTTGGCCACAAACAGCTATATGCTTTATTAAGGCACTTCATAGCATTCCTGGTTCTTGGAATCACCACATCCCCTTCCAGCATAAACTCACTAGATCCTATTGAAATAAAAGATAATGTGTTTTCAACATTATAGAATTAAACCAAGTAATTTCTGTGTCTCAAAAAAAACACGCTTTCATTTATTGAATGTGAAAAATCTGCATTAATATTGTGAGAAACTAATGTTCCATCACCGTCCTTGTAACATCATGATTGAATACTTACCATTGTTCATTTTCAAAATAGTTGTGGTAATGTCCTCCATAGCAGACCCATCCACTGAGATCTCTAATGAATGGAAAAAAAGGTGTCATACAACTTTGTTTTAACGATGACAAACAGTGTGATGCGTGATGGCTATGGTCTGTTATACAGGGCTGCAAATATATGCGCTGAGGTTTGGTCACTTACCATTATCAGCACCATTATCCTGTGAATAAAAAAAATGGAGAAAATAAACCTCTTCATTTCATTTTACTTAGTTTAATGCAATGATCCGGACAAAGACAGACACCCACGGCATGTGAAATGTGTCATTCATTACATACAATCCATACAGTCTGCTCTACACTGTATTTAGCAAATTGTGTCTTACATTGCCACGGTGAGCATTACAGAAGCCCAGGAGCAGCAGGAGAAGAAGACAAACAGTTGTTTTCAAGTCCATTTTCGTCTGAAGGCGGTGATACCTTGGCTATGAGTCTTCACTCGTCCCACTGAGGACTGATGCTGAAGCCTAGTCGGGGCCAAGCTTATATGCAGGGCTGTTAAGGTGTGTCTGTGGACAGAGATTAGTGGTAGGGGTTCAATGGGCTCTGTCTAAGGCACACGCTGATGGGAGTGCCCTGCCCACCACAGCTCACTGTTTCCACACAGGGATAATCTCATTCTGGGGGGATTACAGTGACCACAGGCTGCTGTCAGCTCGCTTAGCATCAGATTTCAGACGACCTTTTTTAACCAGCAGTAGGCCCATACATGAAATCTGGGTCTGTCCCAAAAATAACATAATATTTGAAACAAAGAATGCCATGTTCCCATGAATTATTTGCACACACTGAGGTAAATTGGCAATATTTAGATCTTCTTTTAACCCAGTAGCATTATACAAAGATCACTATTTTTGTACTAAAAATGGATAACGATATACCAGTCATTCTTCAAGAACACCTTTTACAATAAGTACCTGTTCCATTCCCTCGAATAGTGAGTGTATGCTGCTTTTCTTTGTCAAACATGAGAGTACAGAGAATATATTTTTAGTTTTGGTCTGTTTGTGGAACA
The DNA here is from genome assembly GCA_016859345.1 of Istiophorus platypterus. Classification (NCBI taxonomy): domain Eukaryota; kingdom Metazoa; phylum Chordata; class Actinopteri; order Istiophoriformes; family Istiophoridae; genus Istiophorus; species Istiophorus platypterus. The sequence continues at coordinate 8,322,182 of CM029133.1, read as the reverse complement.
GAACAAGAATTTAAAGTCACTTTTGGGTCTGGCAACGTACAGAGCAAAGGTTATATGGTTATTTGTGAAAATAATCAGCAGAAGTTTTTAGCAAATCAAGTAGAACAGTTAGAGAAAGAAGCACTTCACTTGATCAATAAATTTACTGAAAATTGTGTATAAGGCCTTAATGATATTTTTTTAGAAGCAACAATATTAATAACGACAATGAAGCACTGGAGAAAATGACATTATATTGGCAGGGAATGAGAAGGAGAGAAAAATACACAGAAAAAAAAAGATTCCAAATTGAAAAACATCTTTCTTTTACCAAAGTCATGTTCATACCCTATTTGATATCAAAATTTCTTAAAGTAATTACAGGAATTTACAAAACTTGAAATTAAAACTTCATGTAAAGTTGCTTTATGTATTTCCTTCAGCCAGGAATGTTATTTTGTGATGCCAAAAAGCGGTTTACATCACTGTTGCTATCAGAACTGTCTTTCTTTTTGATCCAGGCTTTAAAGAGCTCAACTCCGGTGCTACTGATATTATCAGCACACCTCTTAACAAAAAACCTAATTTCCCATTTAACCAAACAGCCACTATGGCCTTTACAACCCCTCAGATTAAGAGCTTTGTAGTTTACACAGGGTGTGACCTTTTGTTGTGCAGCTCCATTTAAAATGTATTGTTTCAAATAATAACAATGGCTCAATTAGTGGCTGGCTGTAAAGTCCTGGATTTATTATTGAAGAGCTCCCGCTGCTGCTGCTGCTGCTGCTGCTGCTGCTGCTCCTGCTCCTGCTCCTGCAACAGTGATGATCTCAGCGGTAACGGCCAGGTCTTGGCCACCAGAAAAAAAAAAAGGTCTTCGAAAAACTCAAAAACCAGAAATGGTGTCCTAAGTGAGATGAGTATTCAGATTTATTGGCTGCCTGGCTAATAAATCATCAGGTTGCAGTGGATTGTTTATAGGAGTAGAGGGATGTTGTCAGGCTTCACAGCGCCATAAACAGTTTTAGGATCTGATTTCATATGTCAAGGCCAGCAGCTTCAAACAGAGATTCCATCATGAAAACCCTTTATATGATGTGGTGCTCTGCTGTTCATCACAGCAATGTGGCGTTTATCGTTGGGGAACAAAAATTGCACTCTGTGTGTCTGCATGTGTTAGAAAGAGGTAGACTGCAGGTGCGCTATGTAAGAACTCCCTTTATTGCAGGCTTAGTAAAATCATATGGATTTGTAAATTTTACAATGTTTGCATCATGCATTTTACACGTGTATGAGCATATGTACTTTTGCGTGTCTGTGTGTGCACGTGTCTGTGTGCTATGTCCAATGCGCTACGTGTCTATGGGCCTGTCCAATTCGGATGATTCGCGTGGGTGCACAGGTAATTCAATTTCTGTTTTAGAGTCACAGCACAGCACAAGTAATGCTCAATGATGTATGACCCATCCATTCGGTTGAGCTTTATTCCTAATGTCTCTCGAAGTGCAGGCGGAAGTAGATCGTATTCAATTGGATGTCAGTCTAGTGCTACTCACAAAAATTATTTTTCTTATTTTTTTTCTCCAAACATCTACACTTAAAGCTGAGTAGATGCCTCAGAGTACCATCAGTTTTCAGTTAAAGTACAGGGTAAGACTTTCCTATTAACACATTTGGCGATATTTTTCATCCTTTTCCCTTTGTCCTCCACTACACTTCCCTTTTTGATGTTTTTAATGGATTTACACCTCAACCACAATCTCGTTCATTGTTTCTTGCACTTTCAAACCAGCTGGAAACAGCGTCCCGAGCATTTAGATTGTGCTATATTTCGGTACTTCAACACACCAAGCTCAGTCACCAAGCTTCAGCTGTTCTGAATTAATGAAAGTTTTTCAATGGTGAACACCCAAAAAATACACTGTTGCATCATGCTGCCATTTTATCATTTTCAGAGTCACAATTTGCAGGTGTATATGAGGGAGGGAATGAAGGATGCTTAAGGAAAACGTCGCATTATGAAAATACTGTTTGATATTTTTGAACCTAGAGACCGGGCTGTAATGTATTAGATTCAGGTTGTAATCTATATATAATTCTGTTATAAATCTGAAAGAGGAGGACAAAAGCATACTGTAGTTTTTTGGAGAAGGCATACAATGAATTTTGCACAATTATAATATATAGCATTAAGTGACAGTTGATATGTATTTCTAGATTGATTAATGGCCTGATCTACAGAAAATTAATCGGCACCTATTAACCGATGAACTGTTTAAATCATTGAACAAACATTTTAATCATCATTTAAAACAATTCACTGATAAATCGATTTGTCAATCTACTGAACATTAGGCTGCAACTGTTTTGCTAATTCATTCATCATTTTAGTCATCTGTTGAAGCAAAAATTTCAAAAATTCTTTGGTTTTAGCACCTCAAATTTGAGCAGCTGCTGCTGGTGTATGTTTTATATCACTACAAAAACTAAATATCTGCTGGTGTCCAGCACTTTTTTAGACAATTCATTAAAAGAATCTGCAGATAAATCGATGATGCAAAAAATAAATAAATAAATAAAACCCAGTTGCAGCCCTACACAAGATGTTAAATACATTCACATTTCAGTGTGACTTTAACAGTATTAGAAGGTACATTCAGTCAGTGGGAGGAAGTGGAGCAGATGGGAAGTTTTGGCACATTGCTCCTGAGCACCAAACAGCAGTGATGGCGCACCCTATTAGCCCTCTACTGTTTGAAAGTACATCTCTGTCTTTTTCCCTGACACTGCTCGGGCAGCCAAGGACAACAGTCAATGAGCAATATCAATTTACGTAATGGACTATTAAACAATGTGCTTACCATTTAGAAGCGCTACACTGGTGTTCAGTGGGAGTGTGTGTGCCAGGATGTCCGCTGCCTGCCATGATAACCACCCTGTGGAATGATACACATTAGCCTGCTCTGCTGCCTCCTCTTACAGTTGGTTGTCTGACCCGACACACACGTCCTGCTCACTCTCCCTTCACTTGGCTTTTTGCTCTACATATGAATACGTATCCAAAGTAACAATTAACTATAATGTGCGTTGCATCCATGTCGGGCATCCCCCTGCGAGGATCATTAAGTGTTTTTACATGCAAGTCTTTAACTAAGTCAGATATTTTATCTGTTATTTTCGCAACGCCTGGCTAATTTCTCATCTCGTTGAATGTGTGTGTGTAACAAGTTGGTTTTTATCATCGGGTTAGTAACTCGGAGATAGATTTATTTGTTTTTCCCCACACAACATGTTTAAAGACTTTCTAAAAGTAGCTCTCTGCCTGTCTCCATCCGACTCTTTTTTTCTCTCTCTGTTTGTTCTCTATACCGCAGTCAATCTGAGCGGGCAAACAGCTTGCTCATACTAACAGACGTTTAGACAAACAGGAACAAATATACTGAATATGAACACTGTTTTAATTGGTGTGAATAACCAGACTTGTCAGAGCTGTGTGAATAGTAAATTAAATCAGGTGTGTTATTGTAGTAATGCAATCGATGAAGCCACAATCCATTCAGGGAATAACTGTGTTTGACGGATGAGGTGTGAAGTGCTTTCTGAGGTGGATTTGAAAATTATAGAATAAAAGATCTTTGTGCTGAGAGAAATAGCAGTAGCTGTGAAAGGAAACTGTGTAAATGAGAGAACTTTTTAAAATCTATCAGGGTTTGTGACATTCGTGGTCAAAAGGGTCTGTCTGAGCTAATAGCATATATTCATGTATTATTTTAACAAACTAGTAATCAGCCGTTGATTTTTTTTTTTGAACATCACTAGTTCAGTGGCCATGGACATTTCCATACAAACTTGCTTCGCATTCATCATATTTCAACATCCCACCCAGCGCAGGCGTCACTGGTGTCCATCGACTGAATATACTAAATTAACTGCAGCGCGTGCCTTGCTCAAGGGTACATTGAATCTGATTTGGAGGGAGGGAAGAGTGTGACTCACCCACCCACGTTTTTCCAGCCTGTCTAGAGCGGATGATATTAGAGAAGTCCATTTCCTTTCCTTCAGGATACATTCACTGATAAAAACCCTTCTCTTAGCAGTCCAGTGGAGAAAGTATGGTAATTTTGATCATTTTAAACTATTATAACACATGTAAAATAATTTAAAATTGAACAAAATATATTCCTCTAAAGCCTAATTTGAAGAAGCACATTTTTCATAGACAGAATAGATTGGGTTTTTGGTCAATATTATGTACCGTAGGCATCAGCAGTGAAAATTTAATATTACAACGTATTCTAAATATAGAGCTGTTATATAATATATTAAAAAATACATTTTTTGTGTCAGTATCCTCAAGCTGATGTGTTTAAGTGGGTAAAATTCCTGTATTTCCAGCTAAAATACATCACACAGATTTGGAAATTATTAGATATATTGATATTCTTTTAGTATCCATTTGCATCTGGAGATGGTCTCCAGATGTGTTTAAAACATTTAAAAATTGTCTCCTTTGATTAATAATTTGGTTCTGGTAAGGTTTTGCTACAAAAACCTTAACTTACATCTGCTCCTTCTCCCTCACTGGAATAATCTGAATCTTTAAATATGGATTTATTTTTTTCATTTCAAGTATTAAGCTGCGGGAAATAAGATGTCTCCTGTGTCACATTCTCAGTGTATGTGCACTCGGGGCTTCAAGTTTCCACAAAACTCTTAGAGAATTTGCATACCAGACTATAATGGGCTAACAAGCTAGTTGTAATGTCACAAAAACATTTGTTTGTAGGCGTCTTTGACCCATTTAAGGCACGTAAGGAGAAAATTTCCCTCTTTAACTGATGAATGTGAAAACAGCCTTCTGGTATCTGAAACCTGCTGCACTGATTATAGAGTAAACCTCTGAAATGAATAATTTTGCATTGTAAACAACATGATTATACATTATGCAGCACATTTTAAGGTACAAAAACCCGTAAGCTTGCACTTTGTGTGTGGCCTATGTGGCTTCTGTTTCCATCAGTCACACCGAGGCTAATGGGTGGTACACATGCAGTTTCGGGTGGCCACTGTTAGCTAATAGCTTATTGTATCAGGTTCTACAGTACAAGGGGTCTTATATGTCAAACAAGGCTTATGAGGAATTTCATTTTAAACATCCTTCTCCTTCACTTTACTTTTTTACAGTGTGGGTATCTCATGTAGTGGTGAGTTAAGTATGAGAGGTATTTCTTGAACAATGGATCAGCAGATCTGTTCTTTTAATATCTTTTATCAACATACATTTATGTGGTTTTATAGAGTTGCTCTTCTAGTCGTAAGTTATTATTGCTTTAACTGAAATTACAAGCATTATTTCACCCAAGTCATGTGAAATCAGCTTGATTAATCTCTTGTTTATCTGATCTTTCACAAATGACTTTAGTCATTTTGAGATAAGGTGGTTTTTGAACATTTTTATAGATTTTTACTTGATTTTTGAAATAAATTATTAAATTATCAACTAACTGTTTTAGGCCAGAATGCCTGCACTTTTGCAATGTAAGTTTACTGTAATCTCACATAGAATTTTTTTAAAATTTTGGCTAATGTAGCGCTTTTCTTTTTCTGTCTTCTTCTTAATCGCCTTCTTCTTCTCCTCCACCCCCTTATTTAAATGCCCCAGTCAGTACATATGAGCTAACTTACTTAAGGTTTTCACCCAAATGTAGAAAAATCCCCTAATGAGGTTTTAGGTGCTGCAATTTTTTCATCTTCATTTCACTGAGCTGTATTTAACATCACATGGAATAAGCACCCTTCAGTTAACAAGACTCAGTGGAAAAATTCAAATTCATTGAATCCCAAAAAAAAGAACCCTCTCAAACCCAGATTAATTAACACAAGATCGTAAGAGTTTTTGTTTTGTGATGTTACGGTACACGCCTAGTCAGTTGGTTCTGCTTTCTCTGCTGCAGTGTAGCCAACTTAAACTAAAGAGGCATTTCCCAGGTCTGTGCTGCTGATATTGGAAGACCTGTAGCCCTCATTTCAAAGAGCATAGCTCAGTGAGAGATCTCTAAAACCCATTTCCTGCCTGGCTTAGAATAATGAGGTGTTAGAGCCTGCTGGCAGGGCTTAGCTGCACACCTCCCCAGTGGAAAAGTTATGGATGGTATACAGTCACACACTCACTCACACACACACACACACACACACAAACACACACTCAAAGACATGGACATATGCCCCTGGAGGTGTTATGGATAACTGCATATTGCAAAGCCAGCCAGCAGGCAGCACTGTCAGCCAGGCTGCACTGTGGGCATTGATAGGACAATCAGTTCTCCCTGGAGTTGCTACAGCCAATCATGAGACAGTTTCTTGGCGGGCAGCACCCAATCTTCTGAGCTTTGCCAGATACTCTATCCTCGGTGAGCTGTTGCTGGCTCGCTACTAGCCAACCATAAAGAAAGCTGCTGCCTTGCGTCAGCCAATCGTGTGAGTGTTGGCCAGAGTTAGGCCTATCAACGGAGAACTGCTGCGCGGTTACAGCCAATCTGGACTTTATCCTTCCCTACAGATGTCCGATTAGTGTTGTTTAGGGAAATCAAACTGCCACAACAGGCCTACCATGCCAATGTGGTCCTGTAAATGGAGAGACTGGTAGAATGGGATAGGAAAAACCCACAAAGGCTTACTTAACTGTAACACTGTGATATTCTGTCACTGAGTGACTGTGTATCAGCGCTGGCAGGCGATGTATAGCTTCACACCTCAGCTAGCTACCATGAGCTAGCAGGCGCTGCTCAGCTGCCGAGGTCTTTCTTTAATAATATTCTAAATTTACCAGCCTGTACTCGGGAAGGCTTGTAAGTTTACTCCTAATAAAGTTGTACTGGCTCACACGAGCCAAGGATGTGATCGGTGAACTCTGGTCGGGTTCTGTTTAATGGGTCTATAACATGTCTGCACCTTTAGTTTTCTCAGGCACGAGATCAGATAGTTCAGAAGTTTTAGTACCAGTCAAACTTTCAGTTTCCACTGAAATGTGCTTAGTGACATATGTGTATGCATGTGTTGGTTTGTGATATTGCACATTTTTTTGTTCTGGCTACTGAGTTTATTTTTTTTAAGACAGACAGCCAGCATCACATATTTCAATTCTATTAGACATGGATATGTGAAGCTGTGCATCTTATTTCTTCTGAGATTTTCTAATTATCACTACCTCATATAACACTGTAAAAAAAAAAACATAGAGGATACAGCTTCTATAGACCTTTTTCACAGAAAAATTTGTCTTGTCATAGCAGCCAAAAAACAAGCATAATTGATAAAAGTAATGAAATATAATTAAGGGGAGCTGCTTTCAGAGCCCTGGTATTTTGCATGCTGAACGACCAGCATGGCTTACTGGGACACCTGTGCTTTTCTTGCTACAATAAGTCAAAATATCTACCGTGAAAGAGTTCTGTAACTCAAGCTTATGAAAAAAAGTGCAAGATGTTCTTTTTTTCCCTTTTGGCATTGCTGTTTGCCAATTCTGTAAAACTATGATTTTTCATAGTCTTAGAGAGAGTGTTGCCAAGACTGTTCCTTGCATTGCTGCAAAGTCTCGCCTCCACCAGTAAGCTTTCAAGGATCTATGAAAGCTGATGAGGACTATACATGAATGACTGGCAGCTGAAGGACAGGAGGCTCCAGATTTACTGTCAACATAAATATGCTATACTTGTTTTATACTATTTGTTGAAAACATGATTATTTTCATTTTTTGTTAATCTATTAATTATTTTGTCTTTAAAATGTCCATAAATTGTGAAAAATACCCATAATATTTACGAGGGGCCCAAGATGATCTTCAAATTGTTCAGTTCAAAACCCAAAGATATTCAATTATTATCATGGTAGAAAAGGGAGAACTTCAAAATATTTACATCCAAGAAGTTAGAGTCACTCATGTTCATTATATCTGCTTAAAAACGTATAATCAATTGACTGAGTAATTGATAATTTAGATTTTTTTGGTTAAAGTTTTGCTGATTTAAGTTTTTGTCGATGAACAAATCAAGTACCTGACTAAGTGTGATAGTACTGCTTGAAAAAATTACACTGACATAGAACGATAGATTTAAAACTGTTGGAAGATAAATCTACTAAGTCACCAAAGTGCTCGTATAGTGGGACAGTGAATCCAAAATGGTGGAATGAATGCATTGAGTTGGATGTATTCATGTGCTGAACATAGCTGGGTAAAATAAATCCTTTTTGGTTCAGTTGGTTGGATGCTCACATTGTGTGTGGGCAGCAGGCGGATCTGCGATTTTTTCATAGCGCTTTCCCTGCATTGCTGTGGTAACTACGGCCGTATGTTTAAGGACCATGGACAGAGACAGTACCATCACAGCACTGCTGCGAGCCAGATAACTCACTGCACTTCACAGCATTAACCTCAAACTACTGAATCGGAGTAAAGACCAAATATCAACTAGTGGGCTTTAGTTAATTTGTCAGACGAAACCAGGCTTGGTTGTGACGCTTCCTCAAGACGGCTTGCGTGACATCGGGCTTGCATGGACACAATGGGTGCCGCTGTATGCAGTGAAGCTCCATAACCCTTGCTGTGGAGTGCTGTACTGTTGGAGCAAAGATTAATCTGTCCTCTAAGTCTCCCCACCCTCCCCCTCAACAGCATCTCTCTTTTCTCTCTTTCCAGCTCAGCAGGACTTTGGCAGGTTCAGACTGGCCTAATTCTAGAGAATTCAAGGTGTTTGTTTGTCAGTATGTGTATGCATGGGTATGTGTTTGTATGTTTTTGTGTGTTTTTTGTACTGCCAAACTATAAATAGTGCCTCTTAGAGCCACAGCTGTGCTTAGTTGTTTTGTGCTCTTATGTTGCTCCATGTCCACTGAGTGATTGGACAAACAGACCCCGCTGCTGTGTTAATAAGCTATCTCAACTCAAGTACCCAATTTATAAGAGTAAGCTTCAGTTTGTCCCCTTGTGCCACAAAAAGACCCCTGACATTTCTCTTGTGATTTAAATAATGACCATCATGTTTTCTCCCGAGCTCGTTGTTCTTCCTGTGATACTTCAGCCTCTGCATTGCATGTACATCTGTGTTTTTCAGCTCAGTTCTACTCACTATGTGATAGATGATCTGTGCTGATAGTGCAAAGCCGGATCTATACAGAGTCTCATTTACAATAACAGTGTAGGCCGAAGTGTGCATGCTAGTGCATTACAGTGTGTAATCAATACGCTCTGACAAATCCTGATGTAATAATATGCATGTGCTGCTGGCAAACCATTTCAAGGCTTTACACACATGAATGACCTCATGGATGAGTTGCTTCTCAATTATACAGTAGGAAGCCTGGGTAGAGTGTAAGCTCACACTTTCTAAAATGTAAGGTGTGAGGGAAAGCATAGAATATAACAGAATTCAATGATGCCTATGGCAATAAACCAAGTTTACCCATTTTGAAAGTTACAATCCATTGAATTCATACTGGTATAACCAATGGCAATGCTCTGCATCATCTGAGAGGACACAGTAAATACTGTGTTTTAACCATAACATCACTCATGTTCAAATATATATTTAATATATGTGCAAAATGATTCAATATCCTATTTAAGGTTCTTAGGAAGATAATATCAATCTTGCTCTATAACTCATATATGGCTGCCAGAAACTTATAGTAGAAAATTATAGGATCTCCTGGCTGTATTGGTCATAAATCATGATCCTCTTAAAGCTTCACTAATCAATATTGTTATATTGATAATGAATCAAATTACTATATGTGATGTGAAAGGAGTCACTCATCATGATGAGCCCACAGGGACTCAATTACTCTCAACCTTAGGGAGAGTTTTAGTGTCTTTCAGCTCATGATTTTTGTTTTAGTAAATAGGAAATAGTACAATATTTTTTTTTTACAAATAGAAAGTTAAATTCTTAAGCATACTTTTGCTCAAAGCAAAAAAAATTATACTGATCTACACCGTGGCATGCAGTACTAAGGCACTAAAATGTTGAATTTGATAGTGTAGCAGTTTTTTGCAGACAGATCTCCACCAGATCTGGTATAATTCTATGGTTTGTCAGTGTGTTTGGAAGTTCTGTGTCTTGTGAGAGCACAGACACACAGAAATCTGGCTTGAATAGGTCAAACGCAGGGTTAAATGTGTGTCATCATTATTCCTCATGAAATCCAGGGACTGTTTCGAAAAATAGCACTACTTAAAAATAGGTGATGGGTGTAAAGGACTTGACGAGTTTGAGCTTCCTTTTTGAAAAAAACATAATTTTGGCAAATATCAGATATGACTGTGCTGACTTATTCGGACAGCTTAATAATGCTGAACTTATTTCTGTGTTATCACTAAGCTTTTCAAGTTGGCATCATGCAATTTTATCAAACCATTGAAATTGGCTATTTCCCCCTCAGTCCCTTTATAACCAACTAGGAGTTTATTTCCAATGGTCCTGGCACAGAATTGATAATAAGCATTGTGTGATAACGAAAACAATTATTTTTTAAATTGTTACCGTATGCATATTGAATATGTTTTTCTCCTTCTGTTTCTCGCTTTCTCTTGTTTCTCTATATCTGGCTGCCCCATTCTGAGAAGGTGATTACAGAGCCAGAAAACTAACAGGATATGGTTAGTGGTCCTCAGGGGTTGGTCTGAGGACATTAAACCCACAGAGACAATGAGCCCCAGCTGTTGGAGTTTTTTTTTTCTTTTCACATTCATTTGTTTGTCAAATTTAGAGTCTTCCCCATTGCCAAGAACCCCCTCTGCCACTCAAGCACTCCAGAACCGTGGTGACAAGGCTGCTTTTAGCCAAATCCAATTTAATCTCCATTGGCGGTAGTGGATAAAGCTGTCTTCATATCCCCCAACTGAGGCCAAGGAAGGCTAGGCACTCCTCTGGGAGCTGCTCATTCAACACAAGGACATAATGCACACTCGAACAAAACTTAGCACACACACATGCACATTTCGAGACAAGATGAAGAGAGACCAATAAATTAACAGTGTAACGTGCACAACTGTATGTGCAGAGGCATTCTCTAATTCTCCTCCCCTCGTCTACCTTTTCTCTGCCCGTTGTGTGTTTCTGCAGAGGGGAAAATGATGTCACTTTTATGGAAATGAGATAATGCAATGAAAAAAGACAGGCACATCTGAGACTCCTGCTTCCAGCCTGCAGCTCCTCCGCTTCCCTTTTTTAACTTTTAGCTCCAGAAAGCTATGTGTGTGTGTGTGTGAGTGTGAGTTTGAGCGTATGTGCCCGCAGATGGTTGGATGGGTGGGGAAGTGCGGGGGAGTGACACTACAGCCGGAGATGCACATTTATGCAAATGTAATATCTTAACCCACAGGTTCATGACAACATTTGCTCGACATTTGCAACAACGCTGTTTAATCACAAGTGCTTGTAGAGCGCATAAACAAGTGATTTAATACTAACTCTACATTAGTTTGACTGTAAAGATCCACTCAATATTTAGCATTGATTTTTCCCTCCACTGCTTTGCACTTCTCACAGTGGCAGTGTGGTCCTTATTCCGATGCCAATTCCCCAACTACCAGGGAAAAAAAAACAAGATCAGAAAAAGCATCTAATTAACCAAATATGCCACCAGCAGAATAGGTTTTTTGTTTTTTTTTCAGATCATTGCTCCCAAATAACCTTTGCTCTCTTGCTCAACCTACATGACCACTCACTCATTTAACACCTTGTAATTTTTCTCTGGAGAGATCTAACCTTGCGATGACAGAAGGAGTAAAGGAGGTCTCCTTTGCAAAATTGATTATTGATTACTTGACCTTAAACATGCACATGCAAGTTTTTAATAGAATTTGAAAGAATGTTGTAGGAAGCCTCCTTTAAAACAAACATAAATGTTAAGGGACTGTTGGGGTTTGATTTAATGTGCATCCTCCCACATGTTATTGAAATCTACATTGCTAAAGGGACTATTCTTAATCAAAGGATTAGCAGTGACAAAAATGAACTAAAATTAAATTTACTTAAGCACTTTACTTAAGAACAGTTATTTGTGTATGTATATATATCTATATATGTATATATACACAAATATTTTATCAAATAAGATCCATCATTATATATTAGACTATCCAACAGAATAAAAAATAGTTGATATTATCTGGGTTTGAACCAGTTATGACACTGAAATGCTGCTTATGCATTAGTAGTACTGTGTTAGACTCTGAATGGGATGATTCGGCATAAGAAGTGCTTTCATTGTGGATACTTCAGGTACATTTAGCTTATAATGCCTCTGTACCAGGTGGAGTTTTTGACCACTAGTGGGGGTAGGAAGTAATGTAACAAATATGTGCCAGTTTCATTTGTACACTCATGAGGATGCATGCACTCAAGCGCATAGATGGCACAGTTCATTTCCTGCTGTCATTTTTGGACAGTTCCACTGTTTGGTAGTTTAATGGTGGCAGTGCACTAAGAAATTTGGCAATGCACCATGGAAAAGCAGTGGGGAAGAAGACTGCTAGCAACCAAACAAGGATGTAAACTATTTAGTATATTTTAAAAATAGGTATGTTTAAAGGTGCTATAAGTAAGTTTTTCTATTAGTCAGCGTTAGCACAACAGCTGTTTACCTGCCACCCAAGAAGTTCAACATCAAAGTTCGTTTTTTTCACTAAAACCGTCTCCAAAGGTAGAAAGTAATGTCAATGTTGACCTTTGTTTTGCTTCTATTTCTTCCACTCCTTCCACTGAAGTTAGCATGCTACCCGACTTGCCCCGGCCCCTCGCATAATACCACCTTGCAATAGTGAGTCACTGTAGTTTCCAGTCTGTCCTCAGTTCAACATGGCAGAATGAGGAAGTAGCACTGCCCAGAGGCCATATTAAAAGCTCTTAAATGAAACAATGGCTGAAGTTCTGTAAATGAAAACTGGTAATGATAAAATTTTCCATGTAGTGATAGTAAAATCTTATATATATCACCTTTTAATGAGGAAGAGAATGCCTCAAGGATAGACACATTGCATTTTGTAGGGAAACCCTCAATGTAAACATTACTTTTGTTGTTTAAAAAAAAAAAACTCCAGAGGCTGCCTTTAAAGATTATTACATATGCAAGACTTTTACTTGTAGCTAAGCATTTTAATACTTTAGCATTTGTACTTTTACTTTTGTATAGGATCTACATTAAATTCACAAGGCAAAAAATGTACCAAATCTGTAAATGCAAATTTTTTTTTCAGTGTGTTCCAGAATTAAAATTAGATTAGATTTTTAGAAGCTGCTGAGCCTTTGCGAAACAATTGTTTCATTTTTATACATCATTAATTCCTTTACCACTGGACAATACATAAATTACTGAATAAAGCGATAAATAAAGCATGTATAATCTAGGGTCACTGACAACATTTCCAAAGTGTAAGAGAGACCTGGTCATATGGGATGTGTTTAAGATGTCAGGGTATAACCGGCTTTGTCTGTCCTGCCGTGATATATTCAAAGTTTTGTCTACCACCAAATCCCCTCTGACAGGATGTCTTTTATCTCAGACCTGTCAGTCCATTGATGTCTCATTTTATACAACCCCAATTCCCACGGCATTAATGCCTCATTATCCATTCTTAGATCTCTTTTCTGCATATATTATGAATAGTTACTGTCAGTAGAGTATCAACAAACAGGAAACTAAACAAACAGGAAATTATGTTGTAATGACGGGGCTTTTAGTACATGCCTTGGGCCAAGTGATCTGAAAGAGCAGATCTTAGCTATACAAGGATATGCACAACTTTGAGAACATAACTGTTCTCATTATGCATGCTTAAAAGAGGGTTATTTGCTTTTGTTGCTGTAAGCTTTGTGATGTCCTCGTAAAGAGCAAGTGTATGTTTATGTGTGTGTGTGTTTGTGTGTGTGTGTGTGTGTGTGTGTGTGTGTGTGTGTGTGTGTGTGTGTGTGTGTGTGTGTGTGTGTGTGTGTGTGTGTGTGCGTGTGTGTAACAGTTGCGGTAGCAGCTATAGCAGTTGAAGATTATTAATTATGGGTGTTTTCCTACTTCCCTCCAGGACTGATAGTGTGCTGCAGAGATGCTGGCTCATTGGAGTAAATGGCATTAGTACTTTGTTCAGCTAGTGCCCAGGGTCCTGTTTCAAAGCCTTTTTTGTTTTAAGTGGCAGCCTTTCGTGAAGCTCCTTTACACTGAGCCTATTTCTCAAGCCCTTATCTCCCCTTATCCCCTATGGAATTAACCACCAGTGTATTCATCCCCAAATGGGGAGAGGGAGATGATGAGAGGTAGGAGCAAGAACAGTCCAACAAGGCTTTATGAGTAACTAGTTAGTGTCTGTATCAGATTTCATCAATCTGTGTAGCGTTTACGCAGGCAGGACAAGGCAGGAGTGAGGATTCAGCTAACAACCTGACTGAGACAAACAACATGGTTGGTAGCAGGGAGGGACAAATGGTTAGCGCGTGGCGAAGGATGCGCTCTGGCTGAGACTCCCGGTGCACCATTGGGGAGGAGTGTCGTTGGGCTCATTAGCATCTCAGCCTGGATAGAGGTAGAACTAAGCCTGCTGCCGGGGCTGAGTCTTCCGAGAGAAGCCCACACAGGAAGCTGCTCCTCCAACATGAAAGGCCTGCTACAATCCTTGTGATTTCCTGATGATTTTTTTTTTTTTTCTTACTAGTTTGTACCCCTTCTCCTAATCGTATCCCGTATCCGCTCTCTAAATCATCTCATCCCAAACCCCTTCACTAATCATGTAAGTTGGAAAGGAAGAAATGCTTAACAGATGCTAGTATTGTCAGGGGTCGGTTACATGCAACTGCACTTTCACAGCTCAGTGGAAATGAGCGTTTTGAGCGGTTTACTTAAGATGGCTCGTTCCTCCCCTCAGTTTCACCCGCAACGCTTGTGTCTCACTTTATAGTTGTTTGTTGATAGACTAAAAAGCCCTTACTGTTTCACAAGGGTCAACTAAGTGGTGGAGAGAAACACCAGTGCAGTGATTACAGCTGTGGACGGGCAGCTGTGGGTAGTTTAAAGCCCTGAAGTTTCACTGCAGTGTGCCTGTGCTGCAAATTAGTGAATATAATTAGCCCATATTGCAGTTTCTAGCATCTTTATATCCCTAATTGTGGTACATTAGGAAATTATGCTAAAAATGAATGTGCTAAATGATGATTTCTGTTCTGAAATGAGAAATCCATCTAAATATCAAAATGAGATATCCACCCTCCATATGGCCTAATGACAGCTGAGAATATTTTAGGTTAATACTGAAACTTTCTGAATTTATATGTACTAAGGTTTGGGTGATGTTGACTGAATTGGCATGAGCAGATGCCTGCAGTAAAACATTGTGAGGGGTCTGTTTTTAAAAGAAAAAATATCCACAACATAACTATGGATATTTAGCAATATCCAATACTTAAAAAATGCTTGTAAATTACCCTTTGAAGACTGGTAATTTTCCTGTCTCATTCAGAATAAAGTATTGACTGAGCCATTGTGTTGTGCTTTGTTGGATTATCCACTTTAGGTTTTCTTTAACTGGCATGATATCCATGGAAGACGACCAAGTTGCATCCTGTTTTACTTTATCTGCTGTGGGATAAAGAGCTTGGTTTATCTTTGTTAACTAATCGATAGACATTTCAGACACCTGACAGTCTTTTTCTGAGTTGTATTTACAAGCAATGGAGGGAACTTTTCCCTTTCTGCATAAATGAATTTCAGCTTTCCTTTTCTTTATACGTCCTGATGACGATGACATCGTGGACTCTACGGTTTTGTCAAAATGATCAATCTTTCAAAATGACTTTGAGCCAAAGTTATGTCAAAATTCCCTTTCAGACAGCACCTGACCCGAGTACATTGTGCTGATTTGCTGAAGAAATTTATCGAGTCATGTTCAAGAACAGAACCGGTGTTTGTTTTTATGGTCAACATCGTGATGACTGTCAGCCATCGGCAATCCGCCAAAACCTAATATCAACATCACCTTGAGACATTTACTCATAAAATAAATCATTTTTCAAAATATTGCTGATCGATTGGTTCTTCTTTTAAGTGAACTTATTTGTTTAAGATTTTGCAGTTTAAGCCTTCTGGCATGTAATTACACTAAGTTGTAAATTCATTCTGACTTTTCATCAGTTATTTGCAGTGGTACATCTACTTGACATTGAAGGTGAATTATTGCTGCATACACTGGCTTATTTGGTTAAGTGCATATATTGAGTGCAAATTAAATTTCTTCAAAGTTTTCACTTCATATATTATATGAGTCTGGACAGACATTGATGCAATTTTACCGGTTGATTGACCCATATAACTGCGATGCAGTAATTCTAGTTCTGTGAAGATTAAATTAGCATTGTGTTACATTCCGCATCAGGAGAGGTCTGCAGGCACCAAAGTTCTCTATGTAATTTGACCAGGTCAAATATTGGTTACAAATGACTAAAAATAGAGCAAGAAAAAAAAATTACGTGGCCTCTTGACCCATCTTGTGGTAAGAATACTCCTCAGGTAGCATAAGTCATCCTAAAAATAATTAAATAATAATAAAGTTTGGATTAATCATATGAAGGGGAAACTTATTATGTGATTATAATTGATGACACTGGCCCATTTTACTCGTGTGTTTACAAACAATACAGTTTAATGGCATCAGAAAATGGTTACTTAGATATATGGTCACTGTATTAAAATCCAAATACTGCCATTTAATCTATGGGTGATAGTTCGTTTATTGTGTTTTGTTTTTTGGTGGTGGAAAAACGCTTGTTTAAATTTTGTATTGTACCTTTTTTTTATGTTACTAGGTTTAAATGCATGCACATAAAAATACAGTAAACCAATTATATTATTATATTATTATATTATTTCATCTTTGTTAGTAAAGATTTTTTTTAAAAAAGAGACATAAAACACTAAAACACTTGGTTGATCTTGTGCACTAATGCTACTACCTTAAGAAGTCCTACTTGAAATAAATAAGATTCGCTTAAGAAATAAAAAGAGAAATAATACCTGTCTTGCCTCATTTTTTTTTTAATCATGGTTGACAGCGCACACAGAGTACAGGCCAGATCAGCGCCGCATGTCTGTGAAAGTGCTGCTTTCACAAGTTATTTCCAATAAAAAGTAAGAAGAAGCACTGTAAGACGATGATCACTTTCCCGATGTAACTTCCCTTCACGTTTGAAAGGGTAAACCAAAGTGAAAGTTGTAAAAGTAAAATACGAGTCAACTAGTTTTTTCTTTGTGTCTCCTACAAATACATCTGTTTAGTTGTTTGCTCTGTTGTTTGAAGTAAAAACGTGGCTTTGGAGAAGCCTTGTTTAAAGTGAGACAACCCCTTAATCAATACACAGTCTGCTGTGCTAAACTATTCGCTCCTTCACAGATGACCAGAATGCTAACGCACTTTGGGCTTTTTCCATTGCAGCACCTCCGACTGTCCGCATAATACACTCAGGGCATGCCTGTAATGTTGAGGAGGAGAGGCACACGGAGAGAGTCTACACCATTAAAGAGGGAGAGACCCTGGAGCTCACCTGTCTGGTGACGGGGCATCCTCGGCCACAGGTAAGGAACTCGCCACCGAGCTGTCTGCTCTTAAGTGACAACATGGACAAAAATAGGCCCACAAGGGAATAACGGGACAATATGCTAATTTTGTAGCCCATCACTCGTTCTGTCACTCCTCCAGCATAGTTTTTTTTTTTTCAATTCTGTATTAGCGTCATTGAGTGGCAGCAGCTTAAAAGTTTAATCCTTTAATTATTGAAGGTTTAGGTTGCATTGTGCACCTGCATGTTGATAATGAAAGCTTCCGGGCCTAATGAGAATGCAGAAACACAACAGCCGAAAACATCTGCCAAAACAAAATGTAATGAGTGAGAAACAGGCCACAGTAAAAAGACTCTGGGTCATGTGAATTCACATGGGTCCTCAGCATCTGAAAAAAGAAGTTTGTTTTTTTTTCAAACTCTTTTATTTACTGTTGTGATTGGAACTAATTAAAAGACCTTCCACCTCTCTCTGACGAAAACAGGCTTTTAATTTGTTCTTGCTGTGCCTCCTTCACGTTGCTTTTCTCATTCTAATCTTATGTGTATAAAAAAGCATGTTGATAAAAGACAGAAAACTGCAGAAACAAGATCCTATCTATTCGCGTAGAAGAAATAACATCTATCGCGATCCATGCAGGTGTAAATGTCAGCTCTGCCACAAATAACCTGACCATCCGGTTTTGCTCTTGTATTAATCGAGGCAGGATTTGCACATGCTAACCTTTCCAACATTTATCGAGTGTTGTTTCCAATTTGCTTGATAACACAAATTACACGGAATTCAGCACTATCTCCGGACGGGACTAAGCTCATTTACATTAATTGATATAATTCCCCTTTTGCTCGATAGACAGGGCCATTACTTTGTACACCTTCCTTCTCCATGCCGAAGCAAAAGAACATATTGATTTTTATAGTTCTATTGAAAAGGTGAGGCCTCTTAAATTCATTCACATTAATTAATATAATTCCCCCTCTAATCGATAGACAGGGCCATTTGTTTGTACACTTCCCCTCTGGATGCCAAAGCAAAAGAACATATTGATTTTTACATTTCTATTGAAAAGGTGAAGCCTCTTAAATTAGCGAGAAGTTCAGAATCACCATTCATCTCCTTCTGTCGTCAGGAGGGACAACTCCGCACTCATCATCTCTGTCTTTCCTCTTAATTAGAATTTCTGAAAAACAGCAGAGTCAGGGGAGGTGGGGAGAGGAGAGGAGCGTGGGAGATCAAAAGCCCTGCATAGCTGTGGCAAGAGAGGCAGGATCTCCTTTGAAACAGAGTCATTATGAGACTCACGCAGATCCCTTGGCACAGCAGGTCTCGGCTGTGTCTCCCCGGACTTTGGGATGTGTCAGCTTTGTCCCCCTCTGGTAGTGGCATGGGACCGGGGGCAGCGCACACTCATTCAAAGAGGTTTTGGAAGCTGAGGAGGTTATCTGCAGTGGCAGCGGACCTAAGGCTGGTTTTGTGGTGGTGGTGGAGGAAAAACACAAGGGTACGCGACCTCTTCTGAAACAGATTCGCAAGTTAATACAGCAAAACAGCTCATCTTTTCATTAGAATTAAATATTAATCCTCAGAACATGTTCAGAGTCTTCCTTTGCCCCAGAGTTCCATATTTTAATTGAGCTGAGTTTCTTCATCTTTCAAGAGCATATGTTTTGGAAAAATTAATCAGAACTCTTTGCAAAGGTTGTATCGCATTTTCAGTGTGTCCTGTCTTGATTAATGGGCTTATGTTTATTTTTTACTCTTGGCAGGGGCCATTTTTTTGTCCAACAACCAATATTAACAGTCGTTTGTATGCGCACTCGCTCTCTATTTCATTTTGTATGTAACATGCACATACACATAGTCTACATACACACAAGACCTTGAATCTGTAAGATATTTACTTTACGTAGCAAATATGTAACTTCCTCTTAATGGGAGTTTTTCCTGAAGATATTTTATGTTTTCAAATGCTTAAAATTAACATATGACAAAAGATCAATAAGTATGTTTTAAGAAAATTGTTAATATGATAACCGTAGCCATTGCGCTACTCTTTTGTAACCAACTTGCTGCTATAAACCATTGTAGAGGTGCACATGAGCATCTGTTTCCTTTCTTTTGGTCAGTTTGTTTAGACTACACAGCTCTGCTGTCTAGCTAATAAAATGGTGAATCTTCAGTGATGTTCAAACATTAATCTGTCTTTAAAGAATCTAAAACATCACGACCTCACAGTACATCCAGCCATTTCACTATGACACCCGAGACCCTACTTTTCACGAGCACTTGTTTTGCTGACATCTTTTTCCTGACAAAATGATGCATGAATATTTTTTCTGTCTTAGAAATTCTTAAGTATTAATGCATCACACTTTGCAGATGTCAAAGGACATTTTTGTTTACTTATCTTTGATTTGAGAACTTTCTTGTAAGGGAAGCTGTTATTGATGTTTTTGTTTGTTTGTTTGTTTGTTTTTTAAATAAATGACCTCACCTCCTCCAACTTTCACTTTCCCTTTTTCACCCGCAATAAAAAGAATTGTTGATGTTAAAATGATCTCTAACTCGCTTCTAAATTTAAACATAAAATCAGAGGCAGTTAAACCCAGAAAAGAAGTCATTTTCAATCCAAAGATGTTTGACTTGTTTAACTATAAATACCAGCCGGTATTCAGTCATCTCACAGGCACTATGGTCAATACTGCGCTGCGGATCAAGGCACAGTACAGCCTGAGGGTTGCCAGATCATCAGGTCAGGCATCCCCCAGATCTCACTCTTTCACTTTTTATTAAAACAGGCCACTTCTTCAGACGAAAAATACAAAACAAAACACAGACGCGGCAACATAGACCTTACCAATAAGACACTGTATATTTAAAATGCCAAACTTGTGTGGTAGGGATAATTCAGTAGCAGCTTCAGTAGCAGCTTGACACTGGCAGAGACATGTCCCCACCGTCAATACCCAAATCTACACCTCTCAGTGAGAAAGTCGCTTCTCCTAACAGTGGAATCATTCTCAATTTTGCTTTCTTGAACAACTTCCGTACCAGCGGTAACTTAAATTACACTCACCATCTGGACTGCAGTATCAGAGGGTGCCAAGTCACACTACTCGATCACTGTAAATGGCTTCAATTAGTTCTGCATTAGCAAATCACAAGATTGCTTTTTTCATCATTACTGTCCAGATTTCCTTCTCTTCCCCTGACTTTGAGATTCCACAAGCAGCCATGATAACAGATAGACCGATGGAGTGTTGTGCCAATTATAACGTCGGCACCACAAAGGACCAACCGCAGAGTAAATGGGGCCACAATGGACAATTTCGCCAACGTTTAATTCTCCTCATATCTATCAATACGCACACTCCTTAAATTACATAGATGCCTGTCAGACCTTCTTACTGATGGAGTCTCTGGTTTGTGTCCAACCAGGCAGCAGCTTCCTCACAGTGGGTCCCTCTGTCAGCCCCGTGCACATCTGCCCCCCCCACCACATACACACACACACACACACACACACACACACACCAACACCTCGGAGGAAGAACAGAGGCTTTCTAATAATAAAATCCTATATGCATCCAACCACACACACACACAGACACACACGCTCATTCATGACAGCAGACTTGTCTGCCATCCCATTTAATTGTCAAATAAATATATGTTCCTGTCAGTCACCCACACACCATATAATATGTGCTTTTTCGCCACTGCCTCGTGGGTTTGGCATTTCAAGGTGTTACTATGGGCATGTGTGGAAGACCAGGACTGTTGACATTTGGCAGGCTCGGGGGACAACGAAGTCAAATTCTCATAGATGTGTAGTGCAAAGGTCAGTGAAAGGATTTGTGGTACTTGGCAATCTGAGAAGGATAAGACAGAAAATCTTAGTTGTGGCCAGAGCTTTTTCCTCACTCTCTCCTCTCCGTCTCTTTATGAAACACTAGCCTGTCCATTTTCTCCAGACTGATGGGAATGTCATTTGTGTGCAGCTGTTTAGCGATAAACCAAAGTTTTGGAAAAAAATTAACCAGATGATCCGATGATGTAGTTGGATGAATAGTTAAGGGCTCACCATTGTTTATTCAGTTGATCCTATGGGGGAATATGAATGTTTTTGGACAGATTAATTGAGTACTGATTGATCAATTGATTGATTGGTGGCAAAAGAATGGATCAATGATAATTGACAATGAAAATCTATCCTTCCCTTTTGTCTCACTCACTCTGTGTGTCTCTATTGTTGAAGTGGCTCTCAATTAAAAACGACAACATACAAAATGCCTCAAACAGTTTCAGTTGATATCAGTGCTTCTCCCTGCTCTCCCTGTCTTTATAAAAAAATAAACATGGCCGTTCTCCCTCATTCTCTCTTTCTCTCTCATCTCCCTCTATCTGGTGCTGATTATTTGATTTATCGATTATCGATATCGAGTCCTTTTTCAAGAATTACCAGTTCCATCAGCTGGTTATGGCCTCTCAGATTTTAGGATTTATTCTTTTTTCTCTTTTCTGTCAATGCAAATATCAGTGCAGTTTTGAAGATGTCACATTGGGTTTCATGATGAGCACTTTCAAGTATTTTGTTGACATCCTACTAATAAATTGAGAAATCTCTGTCTTTCTGTCATGTTTGCAAGAAACACAAAAAGAGAAACTAAATGACAGTTGGTCAGGGCTTGTGCGACTCATCCATGCAGCCGACATCAATGATTAGACAGCTGCGTGTTGCAAAGATGGCTGTGCATGGTCAAAGCACTTGTTCCCTGGAAAACAAGCTGCAGCTACAAATCCTTGCACAGTATTTTAGACAGAGATTCAAGCTCTGCAAATTATAAATGACTTATCACAGCAGTACAACAGCTATGCACGGTCAGTTGAAGCAAAAGTGTCCCAGAGCGCTTTGTTTTAGATGCAGCAACAGCAAGACAGCAGCATTTTGTCTACTTTTTATCCCCACCTTAATCCATATAAAAGGGATAGACAAAATATTAGGAACCCCTCTTCTTATAACCCAGTGCAGTTCAACAGCACCACAAATTACAGCCTCCGAAATAACCATTAAAATAACCCAGAACCTCTTTCAAACAATAACAAGTGAACATTATAATCCCCATGAGGGGAGGATTCATAGTGATAGGTCTGGTGTTTTATACCACATTAGTTTATCTAGCTGTACGTAAGAAATTGGCAAGTGAATGAATGTGTCTCAGCAATCCTTTTGAATTTGTGGTCCATTTTCTTTCTTATCAGTTAACTTTTAAACATGGCCTGTTATTATTATTATTAATATCTTACCAGTCATTAAATGACTGAATAAAAAATCAAACAATGAAAAAGAAAACAAGCAAATTTGATGCTTTTTGAATGGGCACTGCACTGGTTTTACAGTTTCAGGGATTAATGGATTAAGTGGAAAATTAGTGAATACATTTATTGATCCTGAAAATCAGTATTAGATTCAACCCCGCCTCCAAGAAATATAAAGACTTATAAACCCTTTCCCTTACCGTTATTACTATTTTGCTCTGTGTTTGTCTCAGCATCAGAACACTGTACTATATAAACAGCCTTATATGTTCCTACTTTCATACTCACTTTTCTCCAGCTTCATTCATTGTCTTTGATGCTATGTACAGACATCAAAGAGTCCCTGATGATGAAGCCATCTGCCCCGTCTCCCCTACCCTGGCCTTCATCCATTATGTCCACAACACTTTGTTTGAGTACCAGGCTCCAACGGCCAGCAACACCACATTGCAAACACTTTCTTTTTTTTTTTTTTTTCAATTATTGGCCAGCCAGATTCAACTCACAGCGCCACGGGTCAGCGAGTACAAATAATCTGACCCCGGGCCCCGGGACATTTTGCTTTATACAGATCAGTTTGAGTATGTGATCTGTTTTGGATCATCCCATGACAATTAGGCTACAGTGCTGGTTTCTTTAGCAGATGGTGCTTTTTATTTGCAGGTTGTCTGTCCGTACGTCCCACACTTGTGAATGCAATAACTCAGGAGGAATTTCTTCAAATTTGGCACAAAAGTACACTCATCAAGGATGAACCAATTCGATTTTGGTGGTCAAAGGTCAAGGCAACTGTCACCTCACAAACAAAGTTTTGGCCATAACTCAAATATGATATAAAAAAATAAAACATGTAATGAAATTCCCTCAAAGTCTTATCTGCATATATTGTATGAGTCTGGACAGACATGGATATTAATGGCAACTTGACTTGTTAGTGGAGGTATACATCCGTGAGGCAGTAATTCTACTTTTGAATATGATTTATTACTTACTATTTCTTACTAATAGAATATAATAAATGATTACTAATTATTATAATTCATTATTTTCTATACAAAGTGAAGTATCAGAAGGGACACCATCCTGGAGTTTCTCCTACACTACTACTGTCTAATGCACCCACAGTGATTTAAGCTCAGTTGTCTTAAAAGTGAATTTAACTGCAGCAGTAATATAATGTGTGTAGTTCTAGAGCAAGGCTAACAAAAGATGATTAATTTCAATTTTAAATCTTTTGGTCTGTGTTTCCTATGCAATTCTGATTTCAGGTTCTTTTTTAAATTTTCAATATCAAAGCGTTTTCTGCAGAATGTTTCCTATGATCATCCAGTTTTTACAAGGGCCAGTATTTACTAATATAGACCTGTAGAGTCTGCGCACTCGCAATTTGTTATTTGGACCCCCTGTTGCTTCTTCTGATCACTTGATTGTCATGCTCAGCCACACTTGGCTGCACCACTGAGCAGCACAGACCACCATCAGTTCCTAAAAGAAAATATGGCAAGCAATTAGAAACCAGTCTGTAGTTAGGGAGAGGGAAACGTCACAGCAGGCATATGGGAGATTCACCGAAGACGCATGCTCCAGCATATGATCCCTGCATAACAACAGACACTGGGTGCATTTTAATTAGCTCTTGCCATGACATCGCAGCATGTGTGGTCTCAAACACTGCTGGGATTTTCAGTTGGGTACTAATCTAGACAAGCTTCTGCCTTCTTTGTAAGCAAATGTTGATCTTTCTGTCGGGATGTCTGATTTAAGAGGGAATAATGTTATTATTGTGTTGATTTTGTTTTTCCCTGTGGAACCAAGTGATGTCTTGTTTTTGATGCTTTTTTAAAAATAGAATATGCAAAATATGGATTCACAGCTCCTTTTTTCCCCAAAACTGTGAGGTGAAACATGAAAACCAGACCACAATTACATTTCATGATAATAATATACACGTGGAATTGCAAGACACGGGGAGGAACAATACATTTTTCCAAAAAACAGCTGGATGGTTACGTCTCGGGTAGTTTGACTCAATCCCCAATGTATACTTGCAGGAACCTTATGAGTTTCAGCTCATAAGGTGCCTGTAGGATTGAAGAAGGAGCCGCAAAAATAGCCAAAAAACTCAGCCAGGCTGGCACTGGGCAAGGAGGAGCAATTATCATATTGCTCAAACCCGCCAGCTCCACTCAGATCAAGAGTATTTGCATTGCACTAAAGAGAGTGAAGAGGGTCAAACTGTTCTCACCAGGCATACTTCAGGACTCCCCCCTGTGGGTAGAGATGCTCAGATGTAAAAAAGTGAGAGGAGTGGAGGAATGGAAATAGCTCCAGGGTACCGGGAGAGTTGAAAGCTCACCAATAGTGTGGTCTGCTGCCCCTGTGAAACAATCAGGAGCACTTTCCTTTCAAAAATATGAAGTTATTTGAATACCCACTTCTTAGTGTCACTCTAACAATGCACTTATTGATACAGCACTTTCCTAAAACTCAAAGCTCTTTACACAAAAGGCAAAAGAAATGACTGGGGGTATAAGCTGGGAGAATATTGAATTCTGCTGAGGTCGCCATAAGCCAGCTTGCTTTGTATTTGCATGAGGGGATCCAGAGCACTGTAGTGTGACACAGAATTCAAAAACTTTTGCTCCATCTGATTTATGCACTTGACTTATTTAACTTCAGGGACTGTTTTGCTGAACTCATGATGTCCCTAACTGTTATAATAGGGCCCCAGATTTTTTAACAGTTGGGTTTAGGATCCATCAGTCGCTGAGTCTGGGTTTTTTAATGTCGAACTTTCTCTCAGTGTATCTTGATACATTTGAAGTAGACCAAGTGAAGCCTTTTCTATACACTATATTCAGTTAGAGATATTTATTTTTAATAGTAATATGGCCACTTACAGCTTATATAAAATGATGGAATAGAAGCACAGTCTTGCAACAGACTTTCTCTTTTTTCATTGAAAGAGGTCGATGAAAGGGACACACACGCACAAACACACACACACACACAGTCTTTCAGTTTCAGAGTAAGCTAATTTATTTCTACTACTCTGAACAGGAACACCTCAAGCAAGACAGAGAATCTGAAACTCCTCTGATAAACTTCAGCTCTCGCAGCATGTGAATTCCTCTTCTTGTCATCCTCTAGCCCCAAGCTCCAGAAAAAGCCTCGGGAGTAAGGTACCATTATCAGGTTTTGGGCCACCTACCCTTTCATTTCTTTTCTCCTGTCTGTTTGGAAAATGACCAAACTTCAAGCCGTCGTAACCACGGGTTGGTGTTGTCGTGGTTAAAACCCCCACAGCTAGAGCAGCGCAGAAGCAATCTCCAAAGATAGCACCCAATCCCCATCCCTGCATGCAATGATATCCCTGTGCCATCTGATGCTATCTCTGTAAAATGGGATGTTATCAGTATCCAAGATGATGCTATCACCATACAGTGTGGAGATATTGGATTCTAATTCATAGCCACCCCTGCCTAGACAGAGATATGCGAGGCTCTGCAGGCAAAGCCAGTCCATCTGTGGCTTACTTAGGATGAGGGATTGAATGGAGCTTTATGCTCCGTGGTTCTGGCTGTGTGGCCCCCAGGCCGGAGTTGTCACAGTACCTGTTCATGCTGTATGCTTTAATGAGGACAGGAGAGGGAGATGATGGAGAGTCAATTACAACCTCATGTTAGAGAGTAGCACTATTTCACCTTTCATTACACCTCAATGCCCTGGGCTAACTGGGTCTCATCAGTTAGTGAAAGGTACTCATGCTGAGGGGGCCATGCTGAGGTCAGTCTTGTCTGGAACAAAGGAAAGACGGAAGTTAGAGGAAGGTTTTAGGCGTCACATTCTCCTCTGGACTGTGACATCATTCACAAAAGGACATTACAATGGTTTTAGTTTGAAATCAGTGACCTGTGCATTTCATTTAATACTGAATCCTGTCACAAACTCAAGGCCTTAATCTGAAACAGGCTTATATGAGGCCAGCCTTTCTAAGCTCCTGTGTCTTATATCTATATTTGATTATATTTTCATTGGAAGACTGTTTTCTGAACTGCTCCAGTCTACAGCACACAAGATTTCTTCTGTAAACCTACTTCCCACATGAAGCTAAGTTTGATTCCTCAGTCCATTGCTTGCATACTAGAGCAGAAGGTGAGCTAAGGAAACTCAGACTCAGAACGAGTTAGTAATCTCTGACTTTGGTGTTTTTCCCAGATCCGATGGACCAAGACAGCCGGCAGTGTGTCGGACCGCTTCCAGGATTCCAGTGTGTTCAATGAGACATTGCACATTGCAAAGATCCTGAGGACCCAGGGAGGACGCTACTACTGTAAGGCTGAGAACGGCCTGGGCTCACCTGCCATCAAATCCATCAGGGTGGACGTCTACTGTAAGTCTCAACACAAATGCCTCAAAGTTGGACATGACAGTCCGATTTCCAAAAATCGTAATGATTTTGAAAGTATATTTTGTGTTTGTCTTTTTGGAAAACAAGACTAAGAGATTCTCTGATTTTATTGAGCATTTACCAAACCGAGTTGAGCACTTTTGTTGACAGCAATGAGGTCAAAGCTGTTTGGTTCCATGACTTTCTGTGTGGGATTTGGATTTTCTCCATTTGTCATTTTTTTGTTTCTTCCTCTTATGCAAAGACATCCAAGCGAGGCTGACTGAAAATGATAAAATGCAGAGAGGTGTGACTATCAGAGTCTGTGTCTGTGTTACGCAGCTAAGCATTTGCCATGGCGTCGCTTTTTCTGCTGTCTAATTCACTGCTTGGACACATGCCAGACAGCCATGACCCTGAAAATATTTCTATTCAAAGTTCTGGTTATGCAACAAAGACAGTCTCTGAGCATTTTAGTAAAATATGGAAGCATGGTTTGACTTTTTAAAATTATTATTATAGCCAGTATACCTCACTTAATAATAAAACATTTCTGATTTGCCCAAATTGTTTTACTTTGAATCATTTGGTACAAGACACTGAAGGCAGACAGCTGCAGCACAGACGATTAGTGCTGATCAGTGTAAAAACAACATGAATCCTTACAGCCCAATATAGCAACGCTCCATATTTCTGCTGTAAATGAAATTGTAGTTATTTGAAGATATTGCATCCAAGGAGACCTCCCTGTGCTCTCTTGAGAATGTTAATTAAGCTAAAACACTTTTATTATCCTGACATAGCCATCGACTGTGAGTGCGACCTGTCTATTTTGAAAGTATCTGTACAACAGATGCAGAAGGTTTATTAGCATTCATCAAAGAAAATGATGATTTAGTGGTATTGTTTTTATTGATTTTTAATTGATTTGAAATTGGATTCTTCCATTTCACCTCATGAGTGGTCAAAGAGTTGCATGAAGGTGGATTCGCTGCCCTTTCATCACAGCTGGACCTTCAGCCCACCTCTCTATGGCTGTTTGAGCACGCAGGCAGATTTAGAGTTTATACGTAGATGTATAATAATCAGCTGTATTAAGGTCAGATTTTATCATCTCTAGTCTTACAGTTTCAGCTTTAAGAAACTCTCCTGAGACACATTTAAAATGCTTTTGAAAGATCTCTAAGCTGCCTCCTTAATTTTTCACCGCTGGCCCAGTCTTTGCTCCCTCAGTAGCACTCCCTCTATCTCAGCTTTCTTTTCGATGCCAAGCTGGAACTAAAAAGATTGAAAATTGATGACCCCTCTGCCCTTAATTTGTTGCCGAACACCTCAATTTTCAGTCACAGAGGAAAGAGAGAGGCAGTGGTGCAGAACATTTCTGAACTAAATAAGATGTACTTGAGCACCTTCCAGTCCATGACACCCTTGGAGTAAAACCTGTGTTCATTTGATGCATTTTTGAACAGAAACACTCTCGTCTCCTCTCCCGTCCTCTCCTGTCTTCTCTCCTCTCCTCTCTCCTCTCCTCTCCTCTCCTCTCCTCTCCTCTCTCTTTCTTATTGTTGCCCTTGAGTGTGTGAGCCACATCCTTGTGCCTGTTTATATTTGGACAGACATGGGCAGAGGTTGTTGAATTGAAACTTGTTGAGAAAGCTTGTGGCAGGCCATAGTGAAGCAGCAGAGCAGGGTCTGAGCACTTCTCAGCAGCTAATAGTCAGAGCTTTGTGCACCTTTTCACCTTGGCTGCACTAAAGAGCTTGGAGCAGAAGACATGGAAATGAAGCCACATAACACAGTGGAGACAGAACCTCATAATAATCAGAGAGCATGGTTCCTCGATGAGCATCATCATCTGGTGTTTTGAGGTCATAGTTTTCATGCTGTTTAGGACAAAGCTAAGATAAAGTGTTGGTTAAAAACTAACAAATAAACTTTGCAATCCACTAAAATTGCAAACTTGTATATACATACAGTATGTTACAGCGTCACATAGACTTAAGAAGAGAATTAAGAGAGTTAAGAAAACACAAATTGTAAAGGAATATTTTGATTATTGGAATAAAAATAAAATAGAAATTAGAAGAAATGGAGAATTGACATTAAGCTATATATGATATATACATTACAAAACTTTATACTTAATGAGTAAAGTTTGCAAATAATTCAATGAAATATATCAGTAAATATATCTTATATACAAATATCAAAGTACATTATACACACTAGTATATAAAGTGTAGAACATTGCAAAATTTATAAATGTAATATATGGACAAGACCTTTATATACCGTATAAAGTAACATGAGACAAACACATAATAATATAGCCGTTCTATACTATTATTATACAGTTATACCACTAAAACAATAATATTCAATCTAAAAATATATTCTAGTAGCATGAACAATAGAGAAATATTGAAAGCATAAAGAAAAAAGAAAAGCATCCTTAAATACATAATTGAAATCAAGATTGATAATTAACAGATTTTTATTTATTTATTTTTATTTTTTTAATTTTTTTTTTTTTTTTTTACACAGTAGGATTTCAAATTGTTATCCTGATGACATCCTTTCACCTGGCCTTGTAACACAGTGCGTACTTCAGTTGCTGGCATTGTACTATGTTGCACATCCAGCAAAAGCACATGATTCCTCCTGAGCAACGTTATACGGTAGCTGTCCCCTGGGGGTGAATTTAATTTATGGGCCTCTGCAGTACCTGCTATTTTTAGTGGTTTGCAGCCACGATTTTAATTAGCACTAAAACTGGTGTTTTGGAGCTGGACCTCCCAACAACAACACCTTGAATTTCATTTGCTCTCTCTTCCAGATGTATCTGGCATTTCTGTTCATATCACTCGGTGATATGAACATAAGAAATAACGCTAGCAGTTGCAATGGACTGCACCAGTTACTGCAAAACAAAGACACTCCACATAACCATATGAAGGGCTCCAGCATGTTTCACTTTAAGAGGTTTTAAACCTGAATGATCATTCAATGGACTATTTATTTACTTCTGCTTCCTGGAACTGAGGGTCTTGTTTACAATTTTGAGAGATTTTATTCATGGATATTATTAGAAAATGTAGATAGATAGACATATAGACTGACAGACAGTAAAAGTTTGCTGATCTCAGAGTTGTATGCTAGCAGCAGATGAAAAAAGGAAGGATAATTAATGGAGATAACTGACCTCTGCAGCCCAGAGGAGCTGATATTAGCTATACAGCCAGCTCAAAGCTAACGTGTTTACAAAGCTCAGAAGTCCATCTAAGCACATTTTATACCTGCTGACACCTCAGTTGTGTTTGAACAGAGTTCAGTCTGTGGGGAAAGTCCTCCTCAAAGTTAATAAAAAATCTTGCCCAACTCCTACACTCATCGATTTTAAGCTTAAAATGCTCACTTTGTTTTCCTACAGGGAGGTCTTTTCAGTGTTTTTTTTTTTTCCATTTTATATCAGCTACATAAATTTTGCTGCAGCATCTCATGTTTCATTGAGTGACTGATTGAGGAGGGCTGAAGAGTTCTGCAGGGGCAGCTTACTGCAGGCTCAGAGAATTCATTGACCATCGCCAGCACAACATATCTGAAAGAGGCTTGGAAAGGAGGCGAGAAGGCGAAAATGCTCATTCAAGTCACATACCAAGAAAATAAACTGTTAGGAAGGAGTTTTGGGGCACGAAACATTCCCATTTACAGTATATAGCTAATGGATTTAGTTTTCAGAACATACACTGTAGATGTGATTAGGTTAATTGGAGCTGGCCTGATTTATAGATTCATTATCGTAACAGATGTCCTGTAGAGAGCAAAAGTGCCAATGATTTTTTTTTTTTATTCTTAACAATTGTGAGAATTTTAGTCTTTTCTGTCTTTTATTTCATTTTAGACTGTTGGTCAGACAAAACCAACGATCTGAAGACGTCACCTCAGTCTCGGAACAAACCTAGAAACTCAGAATGAACTGAGAACACATAGAAATAATGCAGAAAAAAACACGCAACCAAGGCTTAAAGACTTAACAGGAAAGAAAAAGCTGCTTCTAGCATTTATCTATATTCTAATGCTGGAGAGATGATATTAATGTTGTCTGCCTAGTCAGCCAGTGCCGGTTTGTCAGCGATTGTGAAACAGTAAGAATCAGGTGGTGCATATATTGCAAGAAACAACCCACTGGACTGTAGATATCATTTTACTGAAGCTTTCACACATATCTTCCCTATTCCCTGATATTTCTCACTACGTTCCTTCAAAAGAAGGATTAGAATAAGACAATAGCCTGCTTTCTCTGTGTTATCTGTGGAGGGACTTACACAGCCCTTAGTCCACACTGCTGGTGCACAAGCCAGTGAATTTTAATGAGGATGCTGTGTGTCTGTGTGTGTTTGTCAGCGCATGGACTGGCGTCTGAGCTGGAATCATTTTTTGGCAATAGCAGCTTTCATCTAGATTCGGGATGTGTGAATCTGTGTGTCCATTTCTTTGTGTGCTCATGCGTGCGAGGGGAAGCAAAAAATAGAGGCTGCCCATTGGGTTCAAGCACATGCTTATGCATGAACACACTCTCCACCAGTGAGGTCCTGACTCACACACACACATGTCAAAGGCTTAACTTGTCTTGGCATACGCCTCCTCAGCTGTGCAACGCTGTGCAGCAGTGTGCGGTGTGAGGCTGACTTGGGGAAGTGTGTCTGCTTTATGTTTGCCTTCCATCGATGGAGTTCATGAAGGAGCTCAGAGACCAAACAGCAGCTGATGGTGTTTGTTTAGCGGCCGTGCAGGCTTTGCTTTATCCAGTCGGTCAGTATAACTGGTGCTTCCTATCTTATCAGGTGTACAATTCGTGCCGCCCCACTGCAAGGTGCCTGAGTAAATGTGTGTGCAGAGCAAGAGAAGGTAGAGAGTTTTGGACAAAACGTCGACTCACAGGGCATTATGATAAAAATCGGGTTTTGACTGAGGCTTATTCAGTTCCTATTAACTCCTGCATCCCTTCATAACCCATATTTGCACTCTGTGCTCCTATTTTTACACCCTGGAGAGGCTTTTAAAGTAACTAGGCAATATATTAGGGTATATGCAGAGGCATGTGTGGGATGGTGATCTCAGGGGAGCCTGTAGATTAGTGGGTTCGGTTGGATGAAGCAGGTGCTGGAGGCAGGTTCACTAAGTTGTGTTATGACTCACACAGAAAGAAGATGGCATATTTAGCTGGTGGACCTTCTTCTAGTAATATAATCCTCTTATTTTGACTATTTTAACATAAAAGAACAGATGATGCATTTATTGGTCCATCATCTTTACCTGCTTATCCTGCCTGAGGTCAGCTTGGGATGCCTATCCCAGCATGCACTGGCTAAGAGCTGGACATCCCCTTGGTAACACTCACACTTACAACTATGGGATATTTTGCCAACCCCCACCCTCCTTAGTTACTGTTGATACTGTGATACTATACTATTGACAGCTCAAAATTCTTAGTCATTTTTTTAGTTGACAATGGGTCATTCATTTCAGAAAGAGACTCAAACCATAATTGAATTTACATTACACAAGGAGGTGGAAAATGTCTCTAACTGAATTTTTAATGTTTCCATTTGGCCAGCATCATGTCCCAAAACATCTGCATCCTCACTAGAGGATGACCCATGTGGAGAAAAAGGATGTATGTATGTATGTATGTATGAGGAAACAAAACTGTGTCAACATCTGGAGACATCCAAAGTTTCACAGGTCTGCTGTGCCTACATATACATTGGGAAAATTTAAATAAATAAATAAATAAATAAATAAATAAATAAATAAATATATGTATATAAAACTGGTTGTAAAATACATCATATTTCTTATTCAATCATATTTCTTATTCAATCAATTTCAAGCACGTGTCATGCTCTTTGAAACTATCCCCATCAATTTTCAGTCTCAGAACAGTTATATGTCAGAAATTCCTGACAAACGCCATCTTTGTATCTCGATATGATGTGATCCAATGATACAAGGTGATGTATTATACAATCTTCTGAAAAGATCCCATAATGTATGTAGACAAAGATATATGTGCAGCAGCTCTTTGGATGGAAATGACCGGGTGTGATGAATGTTGTGATACAGCCATAGCGAGTTATCTGAGCCTTGTTTGAATCAGGACAGAATGAATCAGCACATTATGTGTAGATTATGTAAATGTTTGCTTGTGTGGTTAATGGAGGTAAAGCCAGTTCACGACTGCCCATTACTCTTCAAGCACTTGCACTGAGGAGGGGGCCTTAATCAGAATAGTGGAGTTAACCTCATCTCTTGCCTCTGTTTTTCTCCCCTTCAGGAGCTGAACACATACTACAGCATGTTGTTGTCTATGCTAATGTGATTATCTCTTGTAGAATTTCATTCTTATCTCTTGTTTGTTTTTTAACATTTTCTCTCTGGGTGAGGGGAAGGCCAGAGATGTTACAGTGACAGCTAGTTATTATTTATCATTCAGCCAATATTTTGGATTTGGACAAAAATAATCATATTTTATGATGTGAAAATAAAGTAAAATTCATGAAAAAGAATGATGATATTGATCTTCAATTCTGCTCATTTCTACTCTCTGTGAATTCTTGTGCAAAACAGCACTTAATTACTTCCTGTGAAGAGATGTTGTTTGAAGAAGTCTGCTAAGGGTAGAAGTTGTTTAAGTCAGTGCATTTTCACTTATTACAGTCATGTGCTGTATTATGCCCAACACACACACACACACACACACACAAACACACACACACACACACACACACACACAGAAATAAATAAATAAATAAATAAATAAATAAATAAATATATGTATATAAAACTGGTTGTAAAATACATCATATTTCTTATTCAATCATATTTATTTCTTATTCAATCAATTTCAAGCACGTGTCATGCTCTTTGAAACTATCCCCATCAATTTTCAGTCTCAGAACAGTTATATGTCAGAAATTCCTGACAAACGCCATCTTTGTATCTCGATATGATGTGATCCAATGATACAAGGTGATGTATTATACAATCTTCTGAAAAGATCCCATAATGTATGTAGACAAAGATATATGTGCAGCAGCTCTTTGGATGGAAATGACCGGGTGTGATGAATGTTGTGATACAGCCATAGCGAGTTATCTGAGCCTTGTTTGAATCAGGACAGAATGAATCAGCACATTATGTGTAGATTATGTAAATGTTTGCTTGTGTGGTTAATGGAGGTAAAGCCAGTTCACGACTGCCCATTACTCTTCAAGCACTTGCACTGAGGAGGGGGCCTTAATCAGAATAGTGGAGTTAACCTCATCTCTTGCCTCTGTTTTTCTCCCCTTCAGGAGCTGAACACATACTACAGCATGTTGTTGTCTATGCTAATGTGATTATCTCTTGTAGAATTTCATTCTTATCTCTTGTTTGTTTTTTAACATTTTCTCTCTGGGTGAGGGGAAGGCCAGAGATGTTACAGTGACAGCTAGTTATTATTTATCATTCAGCCAATATTTTGGATTTGGACAAAAATAATCAAATTTTATGATGTGAAAATAAAGTAAAATTCATGAAAAAGAATGATGATATTGATCTTCAATTCTGCTCATTTCTACTCTCTGTGAATTCTTGTGCAAAACAGCACTTAATTACTTCCTGTGAAGAGATGTTGTTTGAAGAAGTCTGCTAAGGGTAGAAGTTGTTTAAGTCAGTGCATTTTCACTTATTACAGTCATGTGCTGTATTATGCCCAACACACACACACACACACACACACACACACACACACACACACACACACACACACTTGACTACCAACATATCCCTCTCTAGCCTCTAAGATACACTTCATTAATTTTACATGAGTGTTATTGGCATAAAATTTGAAAAATAAGCGTTGAGTCATCAGCAGAAATCTGTGTAGTCACCATTTTATTTAAAAAAAAAAAAATTCAAATCGTCCTTCAGAAAGAGTCTCTGTCGTGGTGGCACTTCGTCCAGACCAAACACAGGACAAGGTTGTTAGACTGAAACCAGAAAAGAACTCCATCATGTCACCGTTGCTTTGCCCCCAACTCTAATGGCTGGTTCCTGGGTGGTGATGTTGTTTAGATCAGCGGTCTGTGGCCTGCTTGTTTTCTAGGGAGATGAATTAGAGAGGAGATGGGCTGAGGCAGACGCCACTGTCTGAAGGAGAGGATGAAGAGGATATTCATTACTACTCATCCGCTAACACGTACACACTAACACAAACATAAACACGCGCGCGCACACACACACACAGCAGAACTGGGCCTCATTATTTCCCCATCTCCATCACCGAGAGGAAGTGAGGGGTTACAGGCTCTTCCATAAGGCTGCTGACGTCTGCCCCTCCATTTATCACACATATTGTCCAGATATACACACACATGCACACAACGGACTTCTGCACACACCTGCAGGCATGCAATATTCATCCAAAGACAGCATAATTGGAAAAGCAGTGTCCCTAAGGAAAATGGAGGTGCAGCAGTCCTAAATGGACTGCAGCTTCCTGAACGCAGCTTCAGATCTTAAAGCAACAGTTTAAAACAGCACAGTTAAAGCACAGGGTGACTTAATCTGGCTGAAGGGACATATCATCTGCTCTCAAAGCTTAAACATATATTTGCATTAGTTTGACCTCAAGGGAAAAGGTGCAATCAAAAGTCTACTGTTTAGCTCTGGAAGTTTGTTTATGGCTCAAATAAAATGATTTTCTGTGTTTTGCATCCATTCTGGATATTATCTAAATCATTTTTTACACATTAGCAGCCAGTAGCTCAAAGGACCAAGCTCCGGTTACTGCACTCTGAAGTATCGTCTTGCAATACAAAGAGGACCACTGGAGTATAGACCCCCGCGTCTGTTTCAGCTACTCTACTACAAACAGTGTAGCATGCTGTATCGTTCACTGTCGCCCCATTTACTCCATTCTCTGTTGCTACTTTAATTGGCACTAATTACATTAAATCAGGCCTGATGACTGTGGCCTCAGAGAGGCAGTAACCATTACCTTAATGCTCCACGCATATCTCACAATAGCTCGCGAGAAAGAATGTGTGTGTGTGTGTGTAAAGGACCGGAAAAGTCAAGTAAAGGAGATTTTATAGAGAAAGAGAGAAGAAAGCAACCCCCCCCCCCAGTAGAAATTTAAGTTCAAGTTAACACAGGAATGTGAAACTGCCTAATGAATAATTCAGCATTTGTCTCACAGCACCACAGAGGCATGCCAAGCAGCAGCTATAGCAGAAGTGGTGTGTTTCCCTTTACAAACCATAACAAAACTTGCCCGAACATGTACATATTCAATTTTTTAAAAATCATCAAAAAATGCACAGAGATTCATAATTATATAAATTTCCAAAGATGGCTTATCGGCTCACTAGATTTGTTTTGGTTATCAGACACACATTATGATTATGTCCAAACATTACCAGGACATGTTTATACTGCATATATACTGTACATACACACATATGCAAGGAAGATTTAAAACAAATACAAGGACTGGTTTATTTCCAAGTTTTTCCTTGATTTGTTGGGAAAAGATTTATTCACTTTACGCTGAGAGTTAGATAAGAAGATCAAAACCTCTGCCATGTCTTTACTGTAAATATTAAGCAGCTATTCAGCCTATTGTAGCATACAAACTGGACAAAGGGGGAAACAGCTAGCATGGCTGTGTCCAAAGGTAACACAGTCCACCTACAAGCACCTCTGAAGCTCACTAATTCACAAACTATGTCTTCTGTGTAAAAATACAAGTCATGAGGGACTAGAAACAGTCCCTAATGTCATGAACCTTCTCCTCTAACTCACAACAAAAATGGTGAATAACCATTTTTCCCAAAATGTCAAATACTCCACATAGGTAGAAATAAAGTAGAATAAGGATAAATCTTAACATTTAACTAATTATAAATCTATAGCATTTCCTACTCAACAAAGACCCTTGAAACTGTTTAGTTAGCTAATCGTGTAAGAGGGGAGGCCCTGACAGTGGATTGTAGGAATAGAAAACATAGGGTATGATATCTTAAATTCTTCAAATTAATACCTTAATCTGGTTATTCACAGTAATCTGGTTGTAGTGTACATGTATACATACCACATCCATGCGCATGCATTAATTCCAGAAGCATATTACTTCACTGATGATCTTCAAGGTTGTCACTGACTCTGCAGCTTAGAAATGAGTAATAATCTGTCATAAAATATCATAAGAGCCCTAAGACATCCATCCACCCATCCAATGCAGGATCACTGTGTGCAATACCATTTTAATTATGGTAAGATGCAATTGGCTACCTTACTCTTTGATGTGCCGAGTAACTTTTTGTGTTTTTTCAACTTAGAAATGTGTGTTACACTGTCATAGTCAGATATAAAACACTGACTGAATGTGCTCCTCTCTGGATTCACTCCTCTCCCTCCTTTTATCCCCACAACAGCGCTAAGAGAGTACTCGTGCAGTACACGAAGCTGCCTACGCTCGTATCTCATGTCTCATAGTATGATATTCAGTTTCCTGAGATATCTCTCTTGCGCAGGCGCCATCGTCAGAGTGGACTTACAGCAGAAATAGATGCATCGTGGCCTGGCTCACCCTCCAAACACATCTGTCCGCCGCCGCAATCACACTTGAATATGACCCAACGGCTGACATCGAACAGATACGGCTAGCAGTAGCTAGTTACCGTGGAGTGTAGCCATGAGATAGAGGTCACTGTTGCCACAGGGTTGAGAGATGGAGGGAACAGAAATGTTCCAACGGTAAATTACATGCTGCATTCAGATATTCCATCAGAAGCCTCCGCATGAGATGGGTTTTATATATCACCGATTTGGCTTATTAACCTTTTGACCCACATAAATGAAATGCATTAAAGTGCACCATTCAACGAACTGAAATTACACACCCTCTGTGTCATGTTTTATTTTTGGTATCTTATTTGATGTAGTGTGTTTACACCCAGTATACTGATATTGCATGTCGTTTGCAATTTTAGGTCTTCTTACAGTACATTAATCCAACCATTAATCCTATCTCAGACACTGAATCTCATTTTCAGTCCTCTCTATACATTACATCACTTTTTTTATTTATCTGACAATACCAGTGGTATTAGAAAAAATAATAATAACAAAAACCCCACGGATGCCTTTAATGGGCATTTAATCCGATCTGGGACATATTTCTTAAAGCCAGTCTTTATGCCTAAAAGAGACAGAATATATGTTCACCTCTAATTGCATCCTTTTAACGTGGTGATGTTTTTTTTTTTGTTTTGTTTTTTTTCCTGGATTTGCTTTTAAACTCCAGCTTCTAAAAAAGAGGCTTGAAGGAGAGGTCCTTCACAGGGCAGGCTGCCAGGTAATAACATTTTTAATTGCTTATGCCTCTTGCCCATATTTGTACGAAAAAAAAAAGTGCTCTACAAAGTGAGTAAGTCACCCTTATTGTGAATCAGTTTAGGAGACAGCTGCTATACAGCATCATCACCTTATTAACCCTGCGTCTGGATAGCAGCAATTTAGAAGTTTTACATGGTCTCAACCCTCCTATTCCTCCTTTGGTCTCTGCCTTTCTCTGACTACACCCCCCCCCCTTGCTGTCTCCTGGCACAAAATAAAAGCAAATTGCATATCTCTGACATCACAGGGCTGTTTACTCCTGAAAGACGGCGCGCAAATGTCATCCAGATCAGCGGCTCCCGCTGGTGATCAAGCTGGGACAGTGATTAGGTGAAATTAATCGCAGGCCTCTGTCGCTCATGGCTGACAGCCTGGGAGCCTGATAGGTGTTCTCTTCCCAGGTGACTTCAGCAGATCAGGCGGAGAGAGTGAAAGACATCAAAGCTAAGGAAAAATAGAAAAAACCCACATTAAATTAACACCCGAGAGACAGCCCCCAAAAAAGGTGTGTATGTGGGTCTATACAAGGATGCTGGTGTGTGTGTGTGTGTGCGTGTGTGTGTGGGTGGGTGGCAGGTTGTGGGTAGGTGGAGTGAGGTAATATGTGTGAGTTTTCATGCAGGTGTCTGCCTTTTTTTGGGAGAGGGTTGGGGGACATGAAAGGAAGAAGCTAAGGTTTGATGTGATAATGAAGTACCTTCTTTAGTCTTCATCTTCTCTTCTATCCAAACCGCTCACTGTGCCTTTTTGTCCAACAAAACTTTCGGTAGGCCGACGAGGTAGAAATCTGCCTTCTGCTGTTCAAACGGGAATATCGACGTCTTCAGGTTTTGTTCGTGTTTTTCCTCGCTTGAGAGAATAAAAAAAGACTAGTGATGAACTGAATGTTATACCTCTTTTCTGCCTGTCTTGTGAGATCTCCTCTGACTCACACACGCGATGCATCTAAGGTTCCCACATCCGTGTGTCATGCTGCCCCGCCCCCGTGTCTTAATATCAGAGAATCCTGGAGCTTTGAGACATGCCTTGGTTGGTGAGAGTGAGCAGGAGTGATGCTAAGGTTAGCTCGCTGGAGCATTTAGCTGTACATGGGCAGATTTACCAGCCTGTGAACCCATAAACCTGCAATTACAAACCCTAACAACTCTGGCGCAGGCGGCCTGTACACCGCAGTTTTCCTCTGGGCTCAGGGATTTAAGCTTCACAATCAGTCAAGCGTGACTGCAGGAGCTAATTGCACAAGAGTGACGCGCACAGAAACACACAAAAACATACGCACATGCACGCATACAACATCCTTACGGGAGAAAGATTGATGGTGGAGGTGGAATTTTGTTTGAAATTCATCAAATTTTAATCCAGTGCCTACATTTCCATATTTCCATATTTATCTCTTTGTGCTGCTAGCATCCACTTCATCTCTGCATATCATTTTGGCCCTATTAATAGCTCAAACTGCTCCTTGTCTAATGCACAAACATACAGATACACACACTCACACTTTTTGTCACCACAAGGAAAAAAAACAGACAACCTCCTATCAGGTCCGGCTCTCAGAGACACGTGTATCCCAAGGTAGATACGGCTGTCAATGAATCACTCCATTTCTGCCACACTCGGTAAATTGACTGTTTGATGCATGAAACAGATGAGAGAGAAGCTGGGAAGAGTCAGAGATAAGATGTAGGATTCATGCTCTCCTCCTCTCTGTAATGAATCAGTGTATTTACTTAGAGCAATCTGCTCCTCTAAAATGGCCCTGCAATCGCTCTGTCTTCTCTGGCGCATTGTCAACCCCTCCCCTGTTTTTTCCCCACCCCCCAAAGGTAATTGCTCTTACCTGAGACACTGTAATGGATCCTGGATGAAGTATTGACCGCTGCTAGATTTTGATTAAGGGGCTGTAGGGCAGAACATGTCTTTAATGAAACTGAGGAATCAGCATTCTCTGGCTGGTGTGTCGAGGCTGGATGCTGTGCACTGTGGCCCACAGGCACCTTGATTAGGACCTGATCCTCAGCAAATCCAGGGGTGGGAAGCCACTGAATTAAAAGTGATGAATTCATCCATTAATATTACCTCAGGCATGTGTAGTTTTTCTCTGGAGGCTTATAATCATTATAGATTTGGATATTCATTTACTGTAAGCCGTTTGTACTCTCTCTCCCATACTCACACGCGAGCTCTCTCCATCACTCAATCATCCACCTTGTTTCTCACTCACTGATACACTAACTCACTCATTAATACACTCGATCACTTTCCCCTTCATAGGCAAAAGGTCAGCCTTTATCAGTTAGAATTTTAGCATGAGGGATAACTTGCATTAGCTTCTCTCATCCTCTCCCTTAAATTGCCTTTTGCTCGTGTTAAAAACTGATCGCATCTCGGACGGAGATGAAAGGGAAACAGCGAGCTCCCCGCGTTCTTTGAGCGTGCAAATGGACATAATCAAAAGGCGAGTATTAGCAAGCTAAAAGACACCACAGCTATGATGAACACCATTTGCCAAGGCTTAATGTGATAGCCGGGTAAGATGATTAACTTTGAATCCATTTAATCAACCACGAGCGCTTTCTCAAATAACCAACTGTCTAGCGTCAGGGTAAAACTTCCCTCAGATCTGTTGGGAAATGGGCAGAGTAGCAAATGTGTCAAATCACAGAGCGCCAAAATCAGAGTGGAGGCCGGGCGAACTTTATTCTCTGAAGTGACGGACATCGAACATCGTTTTGTGCAAAGTATTTGTCACCCTCGCTCAGCTTTGACGCTCACAATGGAGTGGGCCCGTGAACATATAGCCGCTCGCTTATTGACTGCGAAGTCAATGTGCCCTTGGGTTGTATCCTATTGACTTAAGCGGTTCAAGCAGTAGGCCTCTCCCCTCCTTTCATGCATCGACCCCAGCGTGCCTGCCAATAACCGGCTCTCCTAATGCAATGAGAATTCTGACCCCTTCGGTCAGACCTTTCAACCCAATCAAGAGGCATGGATTGAGGGAGATTTTATTTGTGTTTACTGATAATATAAATATCTCATACCTGATTTGTTTATCATCACTACTACAGCTGGGCAAATATATATTGTTACTTAAAATGTAGTCAGCGTGATCGATTGAAGAAATTATCGGCTCGTTCGTCGGCCGAACAACTCATGGAAAAAGCGTTTGTTGATCGTTTCCTCCTCTCACAGACCTTGATGACCCGGTGGTGACGGTGCACCAGAGCATAGGAGAAGCCAAGGAGCAGTTCTACTACGAGAGGACCGTGTTTCTACGCTGCGTGGCGAACTCAAACCCGCCTGTCCGCTACAGCTGGCAGCGTGGGAGGGAGGTCCTGACGCAGGGTTCGGACAAGGGCGTGGAGATCTACGAGCCGTTTTTCACACAGGTAAGACAGAGGCAACACGGATGAAAACATTACATGAAGTGGCCTGAGGACAATCTTTAACGGTGTTACGTGTCAGTGTCCATGAAAACATGCACCTTTTGTCCCTTTCCTCTCCTAACTAAGACTTTATTGTATTTACTATTGACAGATGTCTGTAAGCCAAATTGCCCCTCGTGGACAATCAAGTTTTACTCTAGAGAGAAAGAAAAAATTGATTGATACAGAAGTGAGGGGATGTGAATTAAGCACGATTAACTTTTGATGTCATAGCACGAAATGAGTTCATTAGAAGCTATATTTGCCAAAGTGTTTTCAGACACTGCACTCAAATATTAAGAGATGATTTCATGAACAGTATTGTGTTGCATCCGTCTTTGTGTAACCAAAAAAAGGGGGATAAAATTCTAGCAAATGTTTTTGTTGCAAAAAAAGGTTTGGAATTTTTAACTTTTATAAAATCTTATGGCAACAAAACCCTGCACACTGTCTAACTTGCAACCGTAGGTTTATTTGTAATGTTTCGGAGCTAGACCTTCATCAGGGAAATGGTGTGTGAAAATGAGAAGCCGTCTTAAATAGGAGCGGCTGTAAGCCTGAAATCATATTACCCCACATGCAATAGAAGGCCATAAATAACCAAACGTCAATGTGCGATATATATATATATATATATATATATATATATATAAAGTTTCTAATAGTATAGCTAGAGCTAGAGCTAGAGAATTAAAAACTCTTTCTAGTAACACATAGTAATACATAATAAATATACCTCTTAATTCTTACAATAAACAGCTAAATTACCACAAAACCAATGCTTAAGGCCCCAAAGGCTAAACTGCATCAGGGCAATAGGGATCCAGGGATTTATGTATATGGCATATGAAAATAGCTTCAATGCATAAATAGAACCCTTCATAATAAATACTACAAGACGAACAAACACTACATATGTTAAGAAGCAATAATAAAATTCTTATGACACAGCGCTCTCTCACCATGAGAGTGCTGTATTATGATGCATGATTGTGACTATGACTGCTAATTACTGTGTCTAGAAAATATTTTTGCTTGTTAATGTTTCAGTAACAAACCTAGATAGCATTTCTGCCTCAGCAAAGGTGGAGCAGAAGATTGCGTTTACTGCACATTAATGAATTATTTGGTGATCCTGAGTACTGTGTCAGAACCAATTCAGAAAACGGAAATTACATAAAGTCTACCAGTTTTCTTAGCATTGGTTTTAA
Organism: Istiophorus platypterus; assembly: GCA_016859345.1. Lineage (NCBI taxonomy): Eukaryota > Metazoa > Chordata > Actinopteri > Istiophoriformes > Istiophoridae > Istiophorus > Istiophorus platypterus. The sequence goes on along the minus strand of CM029133.1, from coordinate 8,278,818 downwards.
TTTCATTACCAGTAATCAAAATTGTGATGTGACATATACTGTAGGGCTTTTAACGGACACATACGTAAATGACGGCCTTTATCAGCTTCTTTTGACAATTAGTGAGGATTGCAATAACACATCATCCCAATACACGCCCACTCTTCCTGTATTCCACAACAATGATTTGTCAGTCACTGTAGCTAGTTAATGAATCAACACATCTACCTACAAAGCAGAGATAATACAGTGTGGAACACTGTAATAATAGTGCAGCTGTTTCATCGCCTTTATGTTTTGGGAGTAAGAGTTAGTAGCATTGGGGTTGTTTTGTACCTCACACCCTGACCCTCAAATTACCCAGCTCTGTGTTTCTGGGATGGTAAATGTTGCAGCCATTAACCCCTATGAATAGCAATATCAGTCTTGCTAGCTTAGTTTCGAAAACTTGCAGACACAGGAAGATTGGGTTCTCTTCACAATCAGTTCCTTCTGTTGAGCAAGTGGATTTTCTCTACAATCTGGAAACTGGGAGGCTTTCTTCTAAAAAGGACCTTGTGCAGTCAACAAAGAAACTGACTGAGATTGCTCTGTCACTAGTAAGGGAATTGTAGTTTTTGAATTGATTGAATCGAATGTGATTTGTATGTGGAATTGGGTGTCAGAGAGAATGGAAATCTACCAGACAGAGAAAAAGACATACGAGAGGCGAAAAGAGGCTTAAAAAACAGGGAGAGGGGGGAAAAGAGGAAGTGAAATTGATGTTTGCCAAATGGAGAAAGATGGCTGGGAACTAATGGAGTGAGTGAACGGGACTGAAGAATCGGCTCAACCGGGGCCCTCATCAGACGCTCCTCCTGTCTACATCCTGCTCTTCATACCTCTTTGCTCTTTCCCTCGCTCTTTCAACCTGCCCTCTATTAAAGCTTTAATTGGGTCTGAAAATTTGAGTGCAAACCAAACCCAGAGATTAGCTTTGTGGGAGTCCAACCCTAAATAAATCCCGACTAAACTCCTAGTAATTTGCTATTATAAATGGCTAATAACATAATTTTTCAACAATATACTTGGCCTGAAATATCGACAGACAATTAACAAAACTCATAATTGACCCAAATTAAGCATATAGGGTCGAGTCCAGTCAGTCCAGGTTTTATGTGTTAAATTTGTCTTAATACCTTCCTCCTTCCCTTATTCTTCATTCCAACTTCACTCCGGTGCTCTAGCACCTTTTTTTTAGCCTAGGAAAAATATTTTGATATTCCCACTGTTACAAAAGAAATGCAGAAGTGGCATTTCAAACTCTGTGTGTAGAACCGGTTCATAATTAAGTGAGGAACGATAGCTGTGCTTTTAATGTAGACACCCTGTCCTTTCTGCTGTCTGTTACTTTCTCCTCCACCTCTCGCTCCATAATTTTCCCCACAAAGTGCCTCAGAATGGCACAGTTATCAAAGGTATAATGGAACCATCTCTCATCTCTTGTCAGATTCTCACCTCTTTACAGCAGTCAATATGTTTTGATGTGTATAATTGGGTTTGATGTTATCTTGTGGTGCGATGTTCTATTCTAACATATTGTCTTGATCTTGAGGAGGTAACTGTTTAAAGCAACAAAAGCTCATACCAAAGCTGAGGCACACGTCATATTCATTTGAATTATGAAATTTTTCTAGGGCTCTTTGGTCCAGGCTCCTCACTCATTTTCTACGCCCCCCACGTAGCCAACACATTTTCCTGGCAAGAAAAATGCCCTAATTTTCATCTAGACTACCATGCATTTTTAAGTTCATCGAGCTGGATTTGATTCTGTTCTTCGTCTCTGTTCCCAAAGATGAGCATTTAATCCTGCAAATAAAGTTAAAACATAAACACAAAGCTGGGGATAAAACATTTTCACCTGACAGAGAAAATACACTCCTCTATAATTTCTTTGCCCTTCACCGACAGCCATAAGTCCTGTTCCTGAAGTTTTGTGTACTTTACCGTCCAATCTCTTTCGTCAATATGTCCATCAAACCCTCCTTTCCAATTCGGTTTAATGTGTTTGTCCTTTCTATTCCTTTCTCAGCCCTTGCATTTTCCAAATAGCCCCCCCCCCCCCCCCGCTGTGAATAAAGCTTGCACTCTGAATACCACGGACCCCATCTCCTGATATCTTCTCTGAAGCAGAGGAGGTGACAGAAGAAAGAAAGCAAGTGTAGTGTGGGCTGCATGGCTAATCTAATACAATTAAGTTATCCATAAGCCTCGCTGGATATGAAAGAGCTTGAAAGACATGAGTGATTGCCATGTTGTGTGGACTGCCTTGGCGTGCGGCTGACTCATGTTTTAATCTGCTGTGCCCCCTCCCAGCCCGACACCCGCACTCTGGAGTCAGCCAGATCAGAGGTTCACATTCCCATCATAGCCTTCTGGGCGGGGCTCATGGCTGACAGGCCCAGCTGGAATCAAATGCACATTCTCAGGGAAAAAGCCATTTCTGTGGCAGGATCCCCTGCTGAGCCCATCCATATTTCTGTAGCTGAATGTTAAAAATTTCTGCAGGGCCATTGACCCGAGGGTAATCCACATGACAGTATTTAGCAGGTTGACACTAATTTTCTTGAAAATTACCAGCAATTTTATTGATTTTACTGTAATATTTTTGAGGTCTGCTAACCTTTTTCTCTCACTTTTGGCTTCATTAAAATTGCATACACATTCTTCCCTTTGAACTTTCTTTGGAGCTGTTTGGCCTGTGACATCTCCTTCAAGTACCTTTTTTTGCATTTCTTTTACTGGATTAAGTTGACGTTTTTGCACAAATTTGCATACCAGTGTTGGTTTGGTCTGAGCTGCAGGGGGAAACAAAGATTCTGAAGCTGAAGAACCTGCGTCCTCAGGACTACGCAAACTACAGCTGCATCGCCTCTGTCAGAACTGTGTGTGGGATCCCTGATCGCAGCGTTATCTTCAGACTCACCAATAAGACGGGTAAGATAGGCTCTAAGACTTTCTGCATAGTAAGCATAGTACACCTAAAATTGCTATTTTTTTAATCATTTTATTACTATTTTGCAATATGAAAATCCACAAGGCTGTCATGATAAATGTAGTATGGATGAGGAAACTGACAGATGAAGTTTTATGCACTTTCTCAGCAGAGTTCTACTGTAACTGTCACAACTGCCAAAGTTGCCCATCTTCTGCCAGTCTTTCTTAGACTCGACTCCAAACTCTCCTCCTCCACAGCCTCCCCGTCCATCAAGCTTCTGGTGGAGGATCCAATCGTGGTGAATCCTGGCCAGACGGTATCGCTGGTGTGTATCACCACTGGTGGGGAGCCTCCCCCCATACTCACCTGGGTCAGCAGTAATGACAGCCTGCCACAGAGGAGCGTGGTGAAGGGGGGCACCCTCACGCTGCCGGCCATCACCTCAGATGAGGCGGGGGTCTACAGCTGTGTGGCCAGCAACAACGTGGGAAACCCGGCCAAGAAGTCCACCACCATTGTGGTGCGAGGTGAGAAAGCATGCCTGCATTTCCAGGTGGATATGGATCCCCAAAGTGTTCAATATTAAATGGGGAAGACATCACGAAATAGATAATCCTCTAAATAACTAAGAGTAAAATATATAAAAGAATAAAAAAATAAATACTTAAATAATGAAATATATAATTAAAACTCAATTCATTATCACAAAATTTAGTTTCAGACTTCATTTTTATTTCATTATAGGCTTTATTCCAAAAAGTGTTTTTACTTCATAAGTTATAGTGGCAGTTTTCTCAGTGACAGTAGATTTCACTTCTCATGACAGTGCAGTTGTCACCAGTATTTGGTCCCTCACTCTCGGCCTAATTTATCAAACTCAACAACTGCAGCTACCAAGCTAGATGATCAAAAAAAAACAAAAAACAAAAACATAGAAAAAGACTGTGTTTGTTTTTACCCTCTACTGGATTGTGCATCTCTCTCTGAGAACATTATAGAATCAAAATTCTTCATAGGCAATTCTGAATTGACCATCTAACCCCTACTGCTAACACCGACCCTAAGAATAGAAGCCAGTCAAGCTAGATAGCTCTCTAGTTATGTAGCAGGTACCACCATGTAAAGGCATTAACTAACCACTGCTTTTACTTACCAACCCCTTTTCAAGCCTATCTCAGAATGACTTTGACATTATCTTTCCTGTAGCTAAAAGGGGCTAGCTCGGTCAATTCGGTTTACAGTTGCCCAATCTGCAAAAAAATGGGCCAAGACCACGTGTGATTAGTGGAAAGATCGGGGTCAGTAACGCCACAGTCGGGGAAAAGTGACATTTTAAAACAAATGTAGCTTTTAAAAAAGTCTCATTGAGAAAAATACCAAGTCAAAAGGAAATTTTGCAGCAAAATAATGGACACCACCAATTGCATCTTACTGTTGAAATAAGAGGGAGTTTCACAACTATGAAATGAGATTCAATCATTTCTCTCTTTATTCAGTATTGAAAATTTTGGGGATAGAATGAGCGGTGGCAGTTGCACAGAAGTGTTTGAGTCATGGGTGAAAGGTAAAGTTGGGGACACAGGAGGCATAAGTAAAAATGTGTGCATATGTTTTGAAATATTGAATAGATGTAATTATTACACCAGGGTCCTCACATTTTGTGTAAATTTTGCTGCCTGAAGATGGTGGTAAAGCAGACTGTACATTTTTTATGACTGCACACATTTTGCCTCTTGTTTACCTTATCGTTTGTTCAGAGATGAAACATTACAGCCAAACTGAATGCCTGCTGTCAAAGTTTGTGTAAAATTTACATTAGAATTATGATAATCATGTTGTAATTTATATTGAACTAATTCACAGTATTGCTGAATGTCCTTCAGATATGAAGTTTTAGAGTTTGGCCTTACAAACACACACCTAGCGTCAGTACACACAGCATCTCACTGTTATTCCTGCAAAGGCTACTTAAAGACAGTCAAGGGCAATGCTAGAGGGAAGAGTGTGAAACCATTAATTACAAAACACTGATTCAAAGAGTGGTTAACACCAATTTAACAAGAGCAGCAGGGTGAAGGCCATTGCAGCCTGTTTGGCCATTGAAAGGAAAATAATTTTTTCCAAGCTGCTCCTCACCTGAATGACAAATGAGGCGGAGGAACATCTGATCTTGCTGTAGCTCATTAGGGAAATATGCATTTTCAAAGTACCATTTTTTGCATACTTGTTATATTGACAATTAGCTATCAGTGGATACACAGAAGGTGGATGCCATTTTTTGTTATGAACCAGAAATGTGAAATGTAAAGTAAAATGCTACAAAAACTACTTGGAAGGTTAATACTCAAGACAGGTAATTTCACCATCTGTACAGAAAAGATGTTTTGTAATAAGACCTGCGCAGATGCAAAATGATACATGAGGAAACTGACTTTTTCCTCGTAAATCGACTGCTATTACTAAGCTTGAGGATTAAGGGTGTGTGTGTGTGTGTGTGACTAGGCTTTTGTCTGTGACTGAACAGAGGATCCCGACGCCCTGAATGTGAAAATTGCAGGAACCTCTTGCAGGTGAATAAAAAGATGCATTAATTAGGGGAAGCCTCACAAACAAAACAGCATTCACAGGATGATCCAAATTCAAAAAGCTTATCCTCCTTACATTTTAACTTTCCAACGAACATCACACGCACACAAATTGGAACACATTGGAATCAGAGTTTAGGAGATTGCTTTAAAAATGTATGTTTCTCACAGAGTTTTTTCCTTTCATCTCAGAGATTATGCCACAGCTCCATCATCAGGTCGCCTCTGTGCTCAGCTTTGGAAGCATTTATTTAAGCAGCCATATATTTTCTGGAATGAAAATCAAATCATCAACAAATAATTTCTGAACCCCCACCCCCACTGATAGATAAACTCATTCTCTGTATTGTGAAAGGGGCCATATAGTGGAGGTCTTAAGAAGTGAGAGGCTTAGAACAAAGAGAACGTGTCAGGTGTCCTTTGGAAACAAATAAGTCAGAGCGCGCTCACTGCATGCACCTGCTGCAATAAATCTCATGTCCTCATTGGTATGTTATATGTCTGGAGCTCACAGTGTTTCTCGTCTCGGCAAAATATCATCAAGAAAGTCACCACCCTTATTATCTATACTGCACTCATATAATGTGGTACATTTAAGTCTGCACAGGACAAACATGCATTATTCTGCTTGACTACATGTCAGGCAGGGTTCATAGGAATTGATTATACAGTTCAGGAGCCAGCTTCACCCAAAGACTTTTAACTAAAGAGTTTCGCAAAAATAAAGAGTTTTTTTTTAGCCTAAATATTAGTCAGGCTAGCTCCAGGCTAACTCTGCTCTAAGTCCTATGTTTCCATGGTAATTATCAGTGACACCTGCTGACCAGTGTCACCAAATAACGAAACGGACGAAAAAATTGCTCATGATTTGCGGTTTGCTAACAGAATTGTGCTTCGATTAATGAGAAGGGAAAAGGTTTTTAGAGAGTGCAGTAAGCTGTTCGAAATATGCAGCAGTGAGCACTGGTAAGTCATTTTCATGTGCCCAAAGAGACAAACCTGAGCCCTGACACATGAAGATGCCACAGCGGCTCAGCCCCGTCAAAGCTACAGACAGAGGAGCGTCAGCCGCGTATTTTAGTTTGAAAAAAGTCTTAAATTAACCAAAATTCACAGCGAGTCAAGAACTAGACATCCTTTTGCAACAGATAAATACAGACATCTGTCTGACGTCTGACTGTTGGTTTGATATAGTCAGAGAGTCGCTTTGTGAAACTGGTCCCAGGGCTTTATGGAAAAACAAGAATTCAGTTTGTGCAGGCTGCAAACATTGGCTCCATCAGGCCAGATACAAAATCTAATACAGAAGTTCCTTGACCCTGCCCTTTTCATTCTCAGTTCACCGTTAGCTCTTAAAATTTTATAGACATTGTGGGAATATATTCTGCTGCCTCTCTGTGCGCTGGATTCATCACATCCTTCCTTCAACTTTGAAAGACAGACAATGACACACCCGTTGTAGAGAGATGAACATTGATCAGTAACCTTGTATATTCAATGTTTAAGCAAAAGGCAATCAGACAGGGGACGGGGTAGATAAATTAACAACCGACAATAACCTCTGTCCTGAGTAAATCAATTCAATGAGTCATCACATATTTTAATGTGAATCAGGGGTGGAAACAAACCAAAGACATCCATTCAGTTTTAAACCAAAGGGGGAGATGTCTAAATGCCATACTTAATCAATATGTGGCAAAGCAAAGTTAGGATCATTAAAAAAAGGAAATAAATTGGGTACACAATCATGAGGCTGATGTACAATGACGCTTGTTAGCACAGTTTTTGAATCAATAGTTACAGACACTCACTTAAGAACAGGGTGAAGAGGCTTGAATGATGACTAAACAAGACAAAGACTTTTAGTCTGACAAACCATCACCTGGTGCAAATTTAAGATCAGCGTACTTAATGACGTCTCAAGTTACCTTGGACATTGAGATATATTGATTATCAAAGCAAAGGCAATTACAAAGGAAGACAAAGTTAAAACGGCATCAGCATTTAATGAGAAGCACTCCATAGTCCAACAAACCATCACTGATGCCAGTGAATTTGGATTAAGCACTATAGATGCTATAAAAGGTATTAAAAGCCAATAGTATTACCGTCTTTAATATTTTATATGGCAGACTGATAAAATTCTTTCATAAGCACTGTACATAAAAATTAACTCGCAAAATTTGCCCTTAAATATAACAATACCTTCCCTGGGATTTGTCTAGAAAGACATAATGTAGTGAATACAATACTGAAAGCAGCAGACAAAGCAAGACGGAACTTCAATAAACTTCAGATAAGTTCAGTATGTTATCACACGTCTCAGAATCATTCTCCTGAGTCTGACGAGCTGTCACTGGCCCAAATGCAATTTTAGGATGAACACGCACCATATGTTGAGGGTGGGCGGTGTAACTGTACAACGGTAGAAATGCAGTATGCCCAAATTTGTGACATGGCTTGTTATACTGTAGTGATATTACACTATGTAATGGATTTTAGGCCACAAAAACACACCGAAAACATCAGCAGGAGATGCTCTATTGTAATGGATTTCTCAACTAAGCCCATGCTCACAAGCTTGCTTTGTTTTGTGGTGATAAGGACATAGATTGTACTGTACATCAGCATGTATAGTCTTCTGACTCAGTGACTGATGTTTGAAAACCAAATCATGTTCGTGATACACCCTGTATTAGAATAATTTCTCCATTCTATGCTCGTGCTTTTGCAGCATGTCTGTGGCACTTTATCATACCGATCCCTTCTGTTGCTGAACGTCACGCTGCATGAGAAACAAGCTCAAAGTGCCTTTCCACATTAAGGGGGCCCGGGCGGTTGGTTTGGGAAGGGTGTGCCGTAAATTTCCACCTTAAGCAGGAAACTTCCATCACCATGGCAACTGTTAGATGTTTGGATTTTAGCTTTGCACCATGACTGTTAAATTTGTCTAACCACTATGAAAACACGGTGTCATAAAAAAAGGAAAAGACTGACCTTAAAACGGCCTCACAATTCAAGTGAAGAAGCAGCTGGAGCTGGAGTGGAATAGGTGATGCTGTAGTGTCGAGAAGGAGTTTGAACTTGTTTACTTTCCTCCACCCACGTTCTCTTAAAACGTGAATCAATCATGTATGAGTACAGTTAGATTCTGTCTAAATTATACAGGAAACACTTTGGAATAAATAAATAAATAACGACTGCATATTACAGTACAGTCATGGCACTTGAATTGATTGTAGTGCATCTGCTTCCTAATGCTGTTCCATGGTGACTAAACCTCACATGTTGCCTCACATTCAGAGCAGTCTCTTCACTGGCAACTTTACTGAAGTGATACTTTGAAGTGAGGGGAAAAGAAAAACTGAAAGAGGATAAGCCAGGCTCGAGGCTAGAGCACAGGCAGACCTTTAGTTGCTGTGTGTGTGTGTGTGTGTGTGTGCGTGTGTGTGTGTGTGTGTGTGTGTGTGTGTGTGTGTGTGTGTGTGTTGGGGGGGGGGGGCTGTGGTGTGTGTCCATGCGAGAAACAGAGGCAGAGAAAGAGAGAATGCCAGTGTCTTTGTGTGAGCATTTGCATACTCTTGCTAATTCATTTTCCCATACACTCTCTGTTTCGCCTGTTAATTTGATTTTCAGAATATCTTGACCATAAACTACAGAATAGTCAGTAATGGTTCAAAATCAAGAATGCAAAAATTCTGTGCCAGCTGGTAATATATGAATGTAGGTGTATATGTGTGGCCATGAATGCTCAATGTTACGGTAAAGTGGAATTATAAGCACTTGGGCAGAAACACTGGTCATCAGTCTCTGCATATGTGCGCTTCTGTTGATATTCATGTGCACATACTTGGATGTGTATAGGATATACCAAAAGCTTCAGTTCTGCAACACTGCGTTTATTTTGCATGTTTTGCAGGCTCACCCTGTGGCCTCATCGTTGCCTGTCTCAGATCGTTTACCCTCCTCTCCAGTCCTTGAGAAGCCCTCTCAAACTGCTGTTGCCAAAGGGGGCTGTGTGTGTGAAAACACACATCTCTCCCCAGCAGATGGTAGTTTCTCTGGCCATACTGTCCCACCAGCCAGACTGCCTTCCAGGGCTTGGCCATCTCCACAGCCAGCCCAGCAGGCCACTGGCATCACATCCCCCTGCTGACAAGATCCTTTTCATGGATTAAAGGTCCCCAACACGTCTTCAAATGCAGGTCAATACCCTGCTATCCCCAGCCACTTGAGTCCATGTTGTCCTCAACAAAGACACCAGTTTGTAATATATCTGCTGCAACAATGCAAAGATGCTCTGCGCTGGTTGTTTCTTTTTTCCTGTTGAGTATCAAATATGCTTAGGCAGCCCTCAAAGGGAGAGTTAGTGAGTTGGGACAGAGCTACCTGTTGATAGTGATGTCGAAATGGGCAGCTGGCCTGGCATTTTGTGTTAGCATGTCACTCACACAGGTGACGCTTTGCATGTTTTCTATCTATTTGTAAAGCGGCGTGTTTCAGTGAAGTGAAAATTTTTGTAGCCACAAAAGCCAGAAAATCAAACACGGCTGCGTTGTCATTGGACTTTCTCAACAATTCCCACAGGAGTTCCTGACAAATTCAAGTATGCGGCTTTTACAGCCCAGACATCCATCATTCTGACCTGCTAACGGAAGCACAACTAATTCCACACACATCCACATAGTCAAACACACTAGCTATAACCCACATTTTGCAACTCTGATTGGAAGCTTGCTTTTATATGTAGACAGGCAAAAATGCAATCTTTTTCAGCATGAGCTCCACGCTGTTTATATTTAGACTGTTTGGTGGGGAGAAAACAATCATGACATGCCTTGTAAAAACCTGGCTGTCAGTATGTGAATCAACATGTGAATGACCCTTATCAAATTTGCTTTGGATTAAATTCTGTTCCAAAGCTGAATATATTTCCATTCATGAATGCCAGATTTAATGGCTGTATGGCCAGAACTGGCGCAGGCGGGCCAGTCTCTTGTGCTTCCACCCTAAGGACCGTCTGTGTGCGACTGTATTTGTATGTGCACGAGTGTGCCTGTACATGGGCTCACGCCTGTGTGTGAATGCGAATTCTTTTCAGCATAAATTAAAACCGGGGGTCAGCCTGAAGGTTGAGAGCAGCATTTTGGACATGTGTGAGAAGCCATGACACTGTAAAGGTGCTGATGCATGGGGAACGTGTAAGTGCCCATCTGAAGATTCACAAAGTGATAATAGGCAGATGAAAGGTGTTTGGATTGCGAATGTGTATATGCAAAGCACGTGGGAATGCTTTGTGTTTTGAACCATGCTAATGCCCGCTGTCCTGTTTAGTGTTTAACCTTGAGCAGAAGAGATGAGGCAGAGGAGAGTGGCAGTTAGAGAGACATCCATCTGGCTCTGAGAGATGAGTTCAGCTTCACATGCTGACATTCACAGCAAGAGTGAACGGGGAGCACAGTGTGATGCCTGCTGAGCGACCGACAGACAGGACTGACTGAAAAATGAGACGGACTGATGGGTAAACAGGACGATAATGATTCAGAGGGAGAACAGAGGGACATGCGTCTTTTTTTTTTTTGTCCCTCAACCAGACAAAGGAAGAGAGAATGCATTGGAGAGAGTGAGACAGAAGACACATTCAAACGTCTGTTTTCCTTGCAGCCTGGCTGCATGTGTGTGTGCGCAAATAAGTGATGCCATTGTGTCTTTGTCATTATGTGCGTACATACGTGCATGTCATGGACAGTATGTCGGGGCTGTGCGTACTTTTGCCCTGTTAAGAAGCTCCCCTGAGGTGGTATTGTAATCCTGCCGTGTGACATGAGCTCTCTGTAGAAGATGGCCTCAACCACGGCTTTTCTCTTTGTGTGATTATCTCCGCTTTTCATGTACAGGCCACCCATTATTCCCACAGGCTATTAAAGCTATAGAGAATCATTCAGGCTTGCTGCAGGCGAAAACACTTCAGTTTAAGGAATGTGTTAACACTGCTATATGTATGGCTTCAATATCAACAGGATCACCATTGAACTGCATGCAATCTCCAGCAAAATAGGGTACAGAGACACGTAATGCAAATGTAAGCACGAACAGAACATCAATTTCTTCTCTTGATATTACCAACGAGAAAGTAGTTCCTGCAAGTTTCCCCATAGTGGGTGTTTTACATCTTGGCATGTTGCCACAGTCAAGGTTCAATGACAGGAAGCTCTGATGACGATAAAAGGGAAACAGCTTCCGAATTCATCAATAATGCATGCAGAATTTGTTTGTGCATATGTTGACTTGTGTTTTGTGCTCCAGTGCCTGTAATACTGGCAATGCTTTTAAAAATAACGCTCCTTTAGCAGTGCCTGAGATGTGTGCTTATATTTCGCTTATCATACCTTGCTTTAGCTGGCACTCAACAAAGAAGATGCTGCCTAGAACATGCTAACAAGCTGTGGTATATGTTCAGTTAATGTTGCTGCGAGCCTTAATATTTAGCGTACAATACAGATAGTAAACACTATCTATATGCAGCTGATGTAGTTCAAAGACAAGAACTGTGATGTTGCCCCAAAAATCTCTAAAGAATGGATCCCAAACCTCTCTCAATTAAAAATGTAAAATGTCGGGCTCTTAAAGATTGGCTTGAAAGCTCATTTTTGGCAATGGAAATATTTGCGTGACAAAAACAACCCAGCTCAAACCACGCACACCAGCTTTTTTCAGGGTTTTATTATCAAGTCGTCTGTATGTAGAGATCATACAAATCAGAAAATGAAACCATGCAATGGTTCCATAGAATGTACCAGTGGCATCGCAAACCTCAGTGCACATAAAATAAGGTGGCCTTAGAAGTGACAGTAAAGTTACAGAGTATTTATTTTTGCAAACTTTGTCCAGTCTCAAACTTACAGAAATAGAGATGGGTGATGGAAGCAGACAGCTGAAAAACCTGTTTCCATTTGCTGCTCTAATGTGAATGTTAATAAAGTCAGATAAACTACGTATGAACCAGACATTTATGAACCAGCTGCACTTCCTCCGCCGCCGTCCAGTGCAATTACCACTTTGACTGACAGCGCTTTCAGGATGCTGGCGGGATACACTTCATGGAGTGCTAGGATTTCATTACTGAACTATGGCCAAGAACCAAGCATTTGATTTCTTTAAATCTGATGTTTTCACATCACAGATGACAGTCAAGAAACTAAAACCCAAGTCTTGTAAGTAAAACCGGAGAGTTAGCATGTAATGAAAAACTCTGATTTGGGTACAGCCCTAGTTAGCAATTAATGGGTTTTGGATAGTATCTACATGTGTATCCTAAACATCTTAGGGGGGGATAGAGCAAAAGATAAAGACCCGTACTCAGTTGTCATGGAGATGGATTTGAGCTCCCATGTTAGCAGATCCATCTCCATGACAACTGAGCAATCTCAATCTGTTGATGAAGTCTGTGTGACACTACCTAATGCTCCAATGAAAAGCTAGTAAGTAGACCTTGAGTAGAAATTCCTTTCTCATACTTCACAGAGGCACAATAATGTGCAAGGTGATAGTATTGGATTGTAGATGTGTGGATGATTTGTTTCTACCTAATATATAGTACATATGTACAATATATACTCAATTAGCCACAGCAGTAACAGCCAGTAACTGGTTTTTATGGGCAGGATTCTGTATATTCACAAACACAATAATACTCTTTTAAGATATTAATGATGTTGAGGAAGTTGTGTAACAATAGTTGGAGACAGTTTACCTCAAGAGCAAATGGGAAAGTTCTGTTTCCAAGCAGAGGCTTTGTTAAAGATTTATGTTACTTTTTCCATGAATTGGTTATCTGAGATGTGGCAGCAAGACTGACATGGTGGCGTCACCCAATAAAGTCTCCCAACTTCTCACCACTTCTCACCTCACACACTCAACCACAGTCCCTTTTAAAATACCTCTAGTTTTAGATTCTCTCCCATGCATAAAGGAACAGGCACCATTTTAGTCACTGCAGCTGTCCAGCAAAATTTACTACAACCAGGGGAAGTAATGCCCACTTATCTCTCTTGTACACGAATGTAGTCGATTTACAGAAATGCCTACTTGCTATTCAATATTTATGGTCAGATAAAATGGCAGGAAAGGAGGTTTGAACGTGGGGGAGGCAGGGAGGGAACCACTTCTCAAATATGCATGAGTGCACAAATGCAGCAATGGCTATTTTGACGCACACTGCAGCTCTGTGCGGAAACGAGGGGAAGTTGAGTTACCACAGGGAAAAGTCTCGAAAAAGTAGGGGACAGAAAAGTGACCACCAAAATTTAATCTGACATTTTTATTCCCGGTTTAACCAACTGGTTGATCTGTGGTTGTGGAATCTGAATCCAAATGTACCTTCACATTTTGCACGATTGACTTTATTTTTAACAAAGTTGATAGTTTCAAGACAAAGTAAGTCTACGATTTATTTCCTCTAATTTTCTGCAAACTGGCTCTCAATAGTCTAAATCTGATTTTTCACAACATTAAACAGAATGTGAATACATTCAGATGGTGTGGTGCTTTTATTAATAATAAAAAAAAGGAAAATGATGAGCTTCAGTGTTTGATGGTGACTTGTTCTCAGTAATCCACTGTGACAATGGAGCAAGCCTTCTCAGTGTGCTGGTAAAAGTAAAGCAAACCAGTTCCACTCTTGATAGCAGCACGTGGAGCTTGTGGCCATAAGCTGAACATTAACAGTATTTCAAACTGTTTATTATATTGTATATGTATATTTTTATTCTATTCACAACATTTACCATAGAAAAAAAATAACATAAGCAGCTGAGGAAACTGACCCGTGTTTATTCTTCTGACAATCAGCTTCATTGACAAGATTAAATCTGGTTCTGCAGTACAGCGGAGCGGGGTCTATGATTCTTAGATGTTTAGTTGTGTTACAGCTACTTAAGTTGAGAGAAGAATATACTTGACTCTGAGGAATGGAAAACGCAGAAAGTAGTTAATCCATATGTTTATCCGCTGTCACCTGTGACAGCACAGTGACTCACACAGTTGTGAGGAAATGCTCGTGTGCATTGAGTGGAATGAGATAATGCTTTTTTTAAAAAAGCAGCTACCAACTCTGCTGAGGATGTCGCTGAGACACAAAAGCCTTTTCAAACTGTCAAGATATAACTACAACTCTGTCTCCAGCTGCCTGATGTGTATGATTTGAAGAAATCTGTGGTTCCTTACAGATATGCTCACTTAATGGCTTCCACCATGGACTTAGTATTGTCTCATTAACCTTATACTGTGTATGTTGGCTCTAAGGAAATTGAATCTTGGCGTGTTTGTAATAGATGTACACAGTGATGCAGAGCTGAGACCAAATGGGAAATAAACATGGGTTGTTGATAATGCCTTGTATTATCTTCATATCCATAAAAGTCACAGATATGCTGCGCAGCATATTATGCTAATTGCAGTAGTTTTCATGCCAGTACCAATGAATTTTATACCATGACATGACTGATAGGCAGCGCCTTGGAAAATAAGAATACATGAAACACAGGAATGAATTCAAATGCACAGTGGTGTTTGTGAGAATTTGGAGGATGTTGACATGATTGTAATATTTGTATCCGACATGGGTCTGAAATAGGATTCTCTACCTGCCGACGCTGATTTCAAACGTGAGGAGAGAGATCATGTCAAGGAAGCATGTGTCACTCGTCTCTCCCCTCGATGCGTAGCTCAGCAGGCATCATAATGTTTTGCACATTCAATTTCCTGTGTTTAAATCTGACACGCAGGTTTTGTTTTCATTTTCCTTTTACCAAACTGAATATGATAATGTCACTTGGGAATTGCTAGATGAAAAGATTTCCATGGTGCCGTCAGCTTTTTTTTCTCTCCCGAAGAGATGAATTGAACAGTAGACACAGGGTTTGGAACCAATACAGCATGCATTATAATGAAATCATCTTCTTTTTTTCTGTTCAGAGAAGCTATGCTTTGAAAATGGAGTTTGCAAACCAAATTGGATTAGCAATGGTGGATATTTTGTTAGGTATCTCTCCAATTTCACAGTGTGTGTGTTTGTGAGGGGGTGTGCGTGCGTGTGTGTGCGTGTGTGTGTGTGTGCATGAACCTGCTTGAATGCTGTAGGATTCTTTCCTTATTTATCAATATAAATGTTGGTTCAAAGCTTTAGTCTTTAAAACAAACACGATTCTTTTTTATCCAAGTTCTCTGCTTGACCCTCCTGCTGAATCAAAAGCTAAAGTTTCAGCCATTGTTTTAAAAGAACAGTTACAGTCCAGTGACTACTTTCGCTTCTGGTTCGAACCACTTTTACGATTTCATGACCGAGGCACCGAAGTAACACATCTAGTTATTTCAGGTGGCTGTGACAAGATCCAGTCTTTCTATGCATTTGAACAATGTGTGAAGCGTACAAAGGCCTGAGCAGGTACCACAGAGAATGAGACAGATTTACAGTGCATTCACTGGAGATGCATAACAGCAATTTACAGTTCGAGCATGGACATCGAGCAAAGTCAAATTGCTGAAAAAATCTATTTAAAAAAAATCCATAAAATCCTGTCTTTGGGATTACATCTCAGAAATCACATCAATATAACAAGGTGAGCCATAACCTACGGTGGATGTCTCAGGGTTTGTTATTGCAGCCTGTCGCAGTGTTAAAGTAAAAAACAAGCAGAGTGCAAAAATGTAGTTCTAGTTCTAATCAAATGGATTTTCTCATCACAGCTTTGAAAAAGGGCCGATTCTGGATCACTCCTGACCCCTACCACAATGACGACAACATTCAGATTGGACGTGAAGTCAAGATATCTTGTCAGGTATAGTTCAGGAAAAGCCCCGGCAAAGTAAACACACTCATACATGCACACAACAAATTAAAGTAAGTCATGCTTAAGGGCAATATCAATAATGTACTGAATGTCCTAGGTGGAGGCAACGCCACCAGAGGAGCTGACGTTTAGCTGGCTTAAGAACGGGCGTGCCCTGCGGAGCTCTGAGCGCATGGTCATCACCCAGACGGACCCCGACATCTCTCCTGGGACCACCAACCTGGACATCATAGACCTGAAGTTCACCGACTTTGGCACATACACCTGCGTGGCTGCACTGAAGGGCGGAGGCATTCCTGAGATCAGCATCGATGTCAACATCTCGTCCACAACTGGTGAGCCTCACACCCCTTGTGTCAGTGATGCATCTGCACACCTCCCCCAACAGGTCTGGTACAAATACACGCACTGAAAATCCTTATTGTCAGGATAAAGAGAGAGAAAACAGTGGTAGTGTTTCTGTTTCTAAAACATTTTTTAACAATCTCAGCCTTATGCTTGTAGTTTTTGCTATCAGTCCTATCAGCTTCAATAATGTACTCATCATGTCCAGTCAGGTTTTCTGAGCAACTTCCTTTGGTAGTTAAAAACTCAATATAAAACGCTGTGAATGTTAGCCATAATCATAATAAGCCATAATAACCCACTGCATCGTCAAACTCCTTGTGCATAAAACTATGTTAATTATGGTAGATCGAAGGTGAAACAGATAATTACTTCCAAGATCCAAGATGAGTGTTTACAACTAACTAAAAACAACTCTAATATTTCCTTGTGTTTAAGCCACTATGAAGGTGGTTTAAATATAAATAGTATAATTATACTTGGAAAATGTTTAAAACTTGTCTGACGGCTTGTGTGGTTGCTCTTAAAGCAGTTTCTTGTAGACGAAGCCTTTTCCCCAAATTTCAGAAGTTAAACTGGTATTAAAAGATAGGAATGGCAGCAATAATCAAAAGTGAGCTTTTCTCTAAATGGTCAGTTCACCCAAAGTCTGAAAGACATGTTTTTCCCATTTACATCCAGTTGTTTCCAGCAGTAAAGATACAGTAGATTTGGTTTTATCTCCTCAGGTTTTCACATAATCTGCCACTGAAAAGTATGCGCCCCAGTAAAGTGGAGGAGGAGGGATATCCCTCTGCGGTTATCACAGCGTTACAAACTGCGTTGTATTTACAATTTTAACCATTTTTTCAATTTGTCAGAAAATAGTCTCAAGTCAAAATGACAATTGACTGTGAGCTCTCTGAATTAATCAAAGTAACTAGGACATTTCTGGGACAGTCTCGAAGGCAGGTACCTCAAAACCTAAGGGGATGGAACCAAAAATATCAATCTTGTTAGTCGTTTTTGTGTGCGTGTGCGTGTGCGTGTGCGTGTGTGCGTGTGTGTGTGTGTGTGTGTGTGTGAGAATTGGGCGAACTGACCCTTTGCATATCCCCATTAGATTATTGTTCATTCTTTCCCGGGTTGAAGAAGGTTCAAGAACCACTGTGTTCTATTGTAATTTTTAGTCTCTGCACACACCATTGTATAATAGCACCAAAACCCCTGTTTTACGTTAAACTGGATGACTGTGAACCAAAGCTGACTCCATCGGTCTAACTAATCAGGGACAAAACATTCATTGTCCTTCCATTCAGTAGGCTTTTTCCACCACTGTTCCAACTAATGTTTGTATACACGTATACAGCATGTTAATAACACAACATATCAGTCCACCTTGTCTACTGTGCTATCATTGTAGGTTCAATCATGGCATGTTGAGTAGTCACTTAGAAACAGCAGCCTTTCGTTTTCTGCTTCTCTATTGTAGACCGCTTGTTTAAAAAAAAATGGCAAAATTTAGATGCTAACGTAATAAAATCAGTATTTTGTCACAAAAAGAATAATCAAAGAATAAAATCAGCTGTCAAACATCTATTTTTCTCTGTGCTGTTTTAGAGTTTAAAATCCATCAACCCCTTTTCCATTTCAGATTTTCTAAGAAAAAGCTCGAAACAGCTTCGGAGGCAACAAAAGAGAGCTTGTCTTTTAGAAGATTGCTACATAGCACACTTAGTACAGTTAATAACACATTTTGTAACGGCCCCAGAATAATGGTGAAATACAGTGGTTAGAGAGACAAAGTGATAACGCATGTAATGGGTCAGGAGTGGTGGTCTCCTGTGCGTAATCTCCAGTGTGAGGTCAATCGATGGGCTGCAAATGTGTGGTAACGTTCCCCTGTCACCACGCATTACTTCATCGGCCATCGACTCCACCGAGGGACGTGACCCTGATCGACTCTACACCTCAGAGACGCCACGATTGGGAGTCTCCTGCTTGCCGCTCACTCATCCCTGATTTCCAGATTTTCAGTGTGGGGGAGTCCCATGGGTTGGTGTTGCTGCTGGCGCTGTAGATATCTGTTTTTGCTTTGAATATACTGGCGGGTGTTCGCCACTGATAAGTGACTTTTGGGTCGTGTGATGTTTTGCAACTTGTGATTGCAAGCTTTCTTTCCCCCTTTAATGCTCGCGCCTCATGCACGCACATCGACAGACGCTTTGACGCACTCGTGCACCCTCATCTCCTCTCGCGGCCTTGCTTTTTTCTATCGCACACACCTTTGCTGCCAATCACAGCATGCACATGAAAGCCGTGTGTCGACCTTGGGTGCATAATTATTGTTAGATAATCCTTTGATAATCCCTGCGCAATAAAACAGTAGGATCAATCGCACCTGCCAAGATTGTTTCCTCATTATCTTTTATGTAGTGCAGTCTACTCTTGGAGTGCCTGGGCGATGCCAATGCATTAACACAGACCCTTTAATGTATAAAAAAATACTGCTGTCTGACTGAGGAAATAAGCGAGGAAATGATGGACTCTATTGTGATTGTATGAAATGAAAGGTTTTCTTAAGGCTTAGATGTGATTGCTTTTTAAGCTTTCATTGTTCCAGTCAGATGTGTAGGTATGAAATATTATGAAAGTGTTGCATTGTCATAAAGCTGTTCCTGTCATGGAAATAATATATTGAATTTTGCTTCTGCCGGTTACAATTCCCTCTGCTCTACCTGGATGTGACTGGGCTGTTTACCTGGAGAATGCCTGTTATGCATGATGTTTCTTTCAGCCAGATTGATGCCATGAATCATAGAGGTATCTTTGCTAAACACAGCAGTGTAGCTCTTGTGTACCAAAGTGCCTTGTGCCTCTGCCTTGCTGTACGTCTGCAGCCTGTTTCGGGGTGAATAAACCCCGTTTTTGTTCCTCTGCCTGTTCTCCTGAAGGGAAAAAGCCCGAGCTGCAATTAGAAGTCTTAATAAAAGCGTTTAGAGGAGATTACATTGCAGGTCTGCCAGGGTTTGTGCGGGGGGAGTGGTTTGAAAGCCGTTGAGCCTTAAGTGTCTCTAGTCTGAACACTTTGGAGCTCCCTGGCTGTTCCAGCACTTACTCCACTTCCGAAGTCAAAACCCAGACTTATCCCTAACCTACAGCGCGTACATACATATATATTCTCTCCCATTCTTTCAACGTTTGATGAACACATATTTCAAAAGCTTTCATGTTTTCACTCTCTCTCCCAAAACAGCAGTGTTATTTACTATCGTCTATTCTCATCAGGGCTTACAGTGTTTGCAAAGTTAATGCTTATTTATGAGCGTGGTCTGGAATTGAGGACACAGACCTCCCCTTTGGATACTGTGAGTATTAGGAACCGCAAGACACGGGAACAGCTGAAACGATTAACGAGCATTAGTGTAAAACTTTAAACATCCTATGAACTTCGAACAGGAGCTAGCAGATAAATCCTTTCATTAGCCTTCGTGTTAAATATTTGTTTAGTGGGTGTGTTTCGCTAGATTATTGTTGGATGATTTGATCATTGCCGTTCTACGGCTTTGGCACTGAAATGCTGTTTGGCTTCAGTTTGGAACTACCTTTGGGACCATCTTAGAGATAAAACTTTAATAGCACGTAGATTTAATATGGACGGATTTCTGACATTTAAAGCCAGTTTTCAACACTGATTCGCAAAGCTGACACCCGCTTATGGCACTAGCTGTCTTACAATTGCCGTAAACACTGGATTCTGCCATGTTGGTTTGGGGAAACTACATTACAGTCCCTTAAACAGTTGTGGGGAGATTAGTCTCTGTTGAATCATTTTAGCATCAGCACACAACAGCAGCTCATCCCCCGTCAGACTGACGATCACAAAGTAAGTATTAGGACTGAAAGTCACCTCTCTCTTCTTGCGAGAGGAATAATCCTTCAGTGATGAGCCTCTCAATTAGCACCCTGTGTTTCTGTCAATCTCAGGAATCACTGCGGTTAATGAATTAAGCAAATCAATTAAGTGTTCAGTTGATTGAAAAATGAGCTGGTTTAATAAACATAATGTTCAGCCTTTTTTTTCTGGAATGAACATGAGTCATCTAAAGCTCACAGCAGGCCTGCTCATTTCTGTCTGTCTCCTGTTATCTGGTTGAATGTGATTCGCCACGAGCTGCCGTCATCCGAGTGACCATGCCGCATGTGAGTCTATTGGGACGGCACGAGTGCTGGCTGTTGAACACGCTGATGGACTTGTTTCAGCAGCGAATTCACTGATCCTGTTAAAGAGAGGCCCCGTCTGCATCCTGACTCACCTACCGGGTGCAGAGGTTCACCTGCTGTTTGGTCACAGCGAGTGGAAACAAGTTGCTTGCTGCTTTTTTTTTTTTTTTCCCTTCAGGCTTTAGAGCTTTTACAGAACGTGGTTCTTTATCGATGTTGGTTGATGTCCATTCTCTTTCATTGCTATTTTGCGTTTGATTTGTACAGTAGGAGGTCTACAGTAGCTGGTTCGATAACAGACTGGATACACACCGGAAAATATAAAAAACGTAACAGAAAAACAGGCGGTGTTTCTTGTTTTCGCTCTGTCAGAAGTTACGAGTAAAGCTCAAGTTAAAAAAAAACTTATGGATCCTTATTTTCAGAAGGAGGTAGACAAAAGAATTGTATTTCAATTCTGAATTATATTTATTCTTATTAGTATTATTATAATTATTAGTTCTATTTTTAGTGCCATTATTATTATACGTCTTTATTTGGTACCTGTATTGTGCTGCGTTCTCTTTCTTCCCTTTCGCTCCCTCCCTCTCTCTCTCTCTCTCTCTCTCTCCCTCTCTCTCCCTCTCTCTCTCTCTCTCTCCCCTGCCTCTCTCCCTCTCTCTCTTCCTCTCTCTCCCTCTCTCTCTCTCCCTCTCTCACCCTCTCTCTCCCTCTCTCTCTCCCTCTCCTTCTCTCACCCTCTCTCTCTCTCTCTCCCTCTCTCTCCTTCCCTCACTCTCTCTCTCCCTCTCTCCTTCCCTCCCTCTCTCACCCTCTTTCTCCCTCTCTCCTCTCTCTCCTCTCTCTCTCCCTCTCTCTCTCTCTCTCCCTCCCTCTCTCTCTCTCCCTCCCTCTCTCACCCTCTCTCTCCCTCTCTATTAATCTAGCTGGTCGAGGCACACAGCCGTCAACCTTGAGCCGGGCTCTGGTCAAGGTTTCTACCATTTAAAAGGAAGCTTTTCATTACCGCTGTCACCAAGCACTTTCTCATTGGGGAATGTTTGGTCTCTGTAAATTTTCCTCTTTATATGAAAAGTGCCTCGACATAACCTGTGTTATGATATGGTGCTATAGAAATAAAATTGAATTGAATTGAATTAAATTAAATTGTAGCTGACAACCAGTCAACTGTTGGTGGCTAGCCGTAGCTAGATAGCTAATTAAGCCTCCATTATGTTCATGTATTGGCTGAAAACACCATCTCCAGTTGACTTTTTCATGTTTCAAGCTGACTTGTTTTAAAAGCAGAAACTATTATCTCAAGCTGATGCTAACAACAGAGCTGCTAGTGTTAGCCTGAACTCTAATATCATCCAAGACCAAATTGAATATAGTGGAGAAATACTACACAGCGGATGTGCTAGACATGAAAAAAAGTTGTGGTTTTTGTTACACAACAAACTAATGTAGTAGGTTGATGATGTGCCTTGAAAGTAACCATTTTTGCTACTGTAGGTAAGTTAGTTAGCCAGACATGCTAACTTTTGAAGCTTACATTTACTAGACAGACACAGTTTAATCAACTCCACTCCATACATTTTTTGCTCTTGTGTTTTTAAACTACAGCCCTATTTGGATCACTTCAACAAGTGGACAAATCCAAGGTTGCTATATTATAACTGGACAAACACTGTTTGGGGGAGGGGCTTAGGAAATTATCATTTAGGTATCGTTTTGGTCAATAATGATAAAACTGATCTGAACTGAAGGCGATATGATCTATAAAATCCCTCCGGTTATAAAAATGGTCTATTTCATAAAAAAATGGCCAAAGAAAGTAAAACCTAAACATTTTAAGATGCTAAATTAAGTAATGAACTGCCAACTACGCTAAAATTATAACATCTTAGAGCAGTAGATCCAATCACTGGCATAAACGTGCCAATAGCGGTCCCAAAACAGTCGCAGTAATCTATGAAGTGGGATGAAGGGTCCTAACAGCTGTCCCACAGCTGGGATGCTGTCCTGAGAAATCTGCCATATGACAACAGTAGATGCCACGGTCATGCCATTTCTAGAATGATAGGCTTAGAACCATCTGGCAGCATATGTCAGCACAACACCTGTGATTTTTCTTTGGAAGGTTATAGATGTCAAATCTGTCAGGGGGAAAAACATAGTACTCTATAAACCCAAGCGTGTGCATTTATAGAAATTTGAGGAAATCAAAGGGTCGCAGGCAGGAGTGCAGTGGTAATTTCAGTTGTAGGTATTCTGTTACCAGCGTTCACTTTGTGATAAGTCCATAAAATATGTCAAGACTAGATGCCTCGCCACATTGTGCACAGCGTACCAGCATCCAGCCCCAACTGCACCACCTGAAGTCATGCTTTATGGAGGGGGCCATCTGGGAAATCGCCCGTGTCCAGCTGGAAAAATCTAGAAGGCAACCATGATTAAGAAACAGTTTTCCGTCCTCATTAAGTACTGTTGAGGCCCCGTGAGCAAAGTACATGACCTCTGATCCTCCCAAAGTCCCGCTCACTGCTTAGCAGCAGAAAAATGGCGGTACTGGAGGTGTGGAATTATATATTTCTAAAATGAACTTTACTTTTATCGTGTCTGCACGGGTAAATGTTAAAAAACAGAAGGGCAAGATTATGTACGGCTACAAATCAAACTACAGCCCATGAGAGTACTGGTTTCAAAAGCCTGCTGCTGCACAGTCTTGCTCACATGGATTCATGAGGAGTTTGTGTGATTGATCGTGAGACAACTTATAAAATCTTAGGGGAACAATATACAGCTCAAATACACAAACACACACGCACACACACACACACAGAGTATGTGTCAGTGTGGTCAGTAGAGTGTTGCTGCAGTCTGTCGTGCCCTAAGCCAATTTTAACACATCTATAGACATTTATTACACTTCAACAACTTGTTGTAGAGATGCCTCTCTGCCACATACACATACACACATAGAGATCCGCAAACACGTCCACACTAGACCTACAGCAACTCCTCTCTCTATCTCCAGCTGTCCAGCATTCAGGGGAGCAGAGTCACGTCACGTTGTTACCAACTCATGGGCCTCGAGCTGTCTAAACACACTCTCACACATAGAGACACACACTCTGCAGGAGTTGCAGCAGTAGAGAGAGTGCTAGGTTGCCATGGTGACCAGGGAGTGACGTCACTGCACTTACCAGAAAAGGGCTGTTGTTTATTCTCAAAGACGTCCATGTGAACCACTGTGGTTCCTGTTGCTGTAAGAAAATGCAAAGCACCAGATATTTCTATGTTTTGCAGTCAGCTCACATTGCACCGTGTCTGTTGTGGGGCTGATGGATCCTGCTGACAGGCTCCAGCATCAGCCCCGACATTTGGAGGATCGTTCCAGCTGAGGCCCCAGAGGTGTGTAGGGCTACTGAGGACAAACAAGGAGGTCCAGGCCCAATTTTGGCCCAAAAAAGTACACAAGCACGCACACACAGCGTTTTAAGTCAGCAACAACAAGAGGCATCCAGTTGAGGAGCTGAAGTAGGATCACAGCATGGTGTCACCCGTGGGCGAATGGAGAAACAGTGAGCTATACACACATGCACATACAGAGACATAAAAACAACGTAAGCGCACACTACACAAGCATACGCACACAGCGGGTATGCCCTGCAGGCATCACTGGCATTTGGATGGCTTTGGCACAATGAGAGCACAGTGAAGACCAGTAGCGGGCTCTCTGCCATACTGAGCATCTCAGTGGTCAGTCTGATATACAGAGTCAGGGTGTTCACTCGGAAGGAGAAAACGGGGGGAAGAATGAGACAGAGTAAGCGAGAGGGACGTGGGCGTCTGTGTGTACGTATGCCTGTTTGCATTTCCGTGATGCTGCGGGGAGAGACAATGGCAGCTGATGGCCAAAATTTGTGCTGCCAAACCCAATAGGCAGACAACTGTAATTGCCTGCCTAATCTCGGCTGTGGAGAGGCCAGGTGTAATGATGGCAACTCAATGAATACACCTCTCCTACCAACCTAATTGATGCTTCCGGCTCCCCTCCTATCCTGCTGCTGTCACTTCACCATTTCACTGTTTGGACCCAAGGAATTGTTCAGAAAAGTGGAGAAAATATGTTGTGGAGAGAAATATGTCAGCTCTTGACACCTGGCTGGCTCATTCGAGACATTGTGTGAATACCAATCAGCAGCTGTAGGAGAATGAAATGAATGTCCACTGTCATTGTCCCTGCAGATCATTTTTGCAGCTCCTTTGGTGCCAAATAGCATGACCAGGATTTATCTGTCAATGAACCAGTCTTCATTATCCCCTGCCTATAACACCAACATGTTTATCCATTACATAGCTAAAAAGGTCTAGATAAATGCTGAAGTAGCTGATGAGCAGCCAAACATGTGGGTAACAATGGATTTAGGAATTCTCATCTGTTGTAATACAATGATTAATTAGTAAAGCATTTTCAACAAATAGTGGAACTGGTTTTAAACTGCTATAATGTGTATGGTTGGCTGGAACACAACAGCAGGGCTAGCCCTATATACACAAATGTCCATGACTAACTTACTGACTGACAGACTAACTAATAAAGTTTCTCTCACTCAGAGAGAAAGTTAGCAGCTTTCTCTCTGAGCGAACGTTTTACAAGTAAACGTGCCGAAATCACGGCACAGTCTAATTTATGTGTCTGTTGATTTTTGTCAGATCACAACGCGCTTATAAAAACAGCTTGGAAACGGATTGGAAGTGCCGGTTAACGCGTTGTTGTCCATGTGTCACTTACTATTTCATACTCGTTCAATAATCTGACACCAGAGACAGAAAAACATTTAAATGAGAACATTTTTATTGGGAATTTAAATGTATTAAATTACTGTATATGTAAGAACATAAGAAAACATATAAAGGGCGGTCCAGCCACATGCTAGGTTTTGACCCTAGTCTTGCTATGTTACCCATGAGCAAAATCACTGCTTGGGTGTGAAACTGTGTTATTTGAAGATACTAAATCACAAGCCCTTACCTCCTGAATACAGTTCCTCTCAGCTCTATGGAGCGTTTTATCGGTGCTCATTGTTTTTCGTTTTTACAGCCTATGGCTTACCTGTTTTGGTTCGCTTTCACCGCTACCGTTGCTCTAGACACAAAAGACTGGAAAAGCACTGATAAACCCAGTCTATGCTACCTGTCCAGCTCTAATGGCAGACTGACAAAAACAGGAACCAGCTGGTGATCATAGAGGAGTGTTTAACAGGTAAAGAGTAAGATATTTTCTTTTTGTTTTTATCAGGAACTGTCGGATAGAACAATTGTAATAGAAGAAGCATTCACTTGAACTATAAGAGTACATATTGGACTTACATTCACTAGGTTTAGAGAAATACAACTCAACAACTGTTTCTCCTTCATCCAAGTGGCCCAAATAACGCCGAGGATTAATTGACATGCTGCCCCATTTACAACCTTTGTTCAGTCTTTAGACCCAATAGTCTTGGACATTTATTTTCTCTGGGGGTAACTGTTGGTGTTTGAGTTATTGTTCCCATTTTAAACCGAGCATGTGATCTAGTAAAACATTAGAATCAGGGATCTCGGTTGAGGTTTTTCTTCCACCAGTTTGATTCATCTATGACCCACATGCAGTCTTATATACTGTAGATCCAACATTTTGAGTAGGTTTGTACCTTTCGGCTCGCTTTGAGAAAAAAAAGGTACAAACCTAACCGACAGTTGCAGCACTGGGTTGACCGTGGGATTGTTGCTTCTTAACGAGACAGAAACGGGGTCAAGAGAAATAAAGCTGGCCCCTTTCGTTTTCTGGAGATTGCCAGTGATTTCATCACTATGAAACTTCAATGTGTCTTAGCTTCATTCCAGCTGCAGCATTGTTTGGGCAGAATGACAGTGATTCGAAAATCATCAAGGAAGCATGACAAGGTTTCATCATTGCTGAGAAGATTTTTTGCTCCTGGAATCGCTGGCTGTAACGTATTTTTGGGAGCAGCAGAACAAAACAGTCTTGGAGTCTGCTGATGGTTTGGACTCGCACAAATATACATGAATACACAAATACACACATACACACACAGCACTCTAGGAGCTGGTGCAATTTGCCAGGTTTACTAATTAAACAAATTTATTTGGCCAGCATGCTTGATGAGGAACCAGACCGCCTGATCCAACCTGCTAGTTTTCCCGCTTTCCAAACTTAGAGTACACACACACACACACACACGCACACACACACACACACACACGCACACACACACACACACACACTCAAAAACGTACACAGGCAAACTAAAGAAAGTCTGCAACTGTGTCCAGCATTTTGGCACTTTGCACCTCTTGTATTATTCATTGCCAACTTTCAGCTAGGCTCTAAAATGTCCATTAAACAAAGGCAAAATATTTATTG
Organism: Istiophorus platypterus; assembly: GCA_016859345.1. NCBI lineage: Eukaryota > Metazoa > Chordata > Actinopteri > Istiophoriformes > Istiophoridae > Istiophorus > Istiophorus platypterus. Next base: position 8,251,464 of record CM029133.1, on the reverse strand, counting down.
GGTCATATTTTGTTACACAGCCAGCAATAATGCTATATCACCTTTGGGAGGGTGCTGTTGTAAATGCTCTGAATTATATGACGCTGTGGATGAGATTGAGTGGCTCCATGAGGAGGAGGGCAGGGAAATAAAAAGCTGCAGAGTGATGGCAATGACGCAAGCGGCGGTGATGGTGATAAGACTTATGAATGTTAAAATGATGATGGTCTTGAGAATGTCACACTGATGATACTGTAATGTTGCTGATTGTTGTAGCAATGCTGACAATGATGATGATGGTATCTTAGAAGGGTAGTACAATAGCGCTGCGGAGGATAATATAAGAAGAAAGATTTTGTTTATGTTAGAATTATTGGTTGGATTCTTTTACAATCATGTTTCAGTGAGTTATAGCCCGTTTCCACATCAAGAACTTTTCCATGGGCCCAGCACCTATTTCAGCAATGGCACTTAAAGAACCGTTATTCCTCTGCCATTGCTCCTGGTAACAGAAATGAACCTTCTCTGGGCTTCGTACTCTCTGATGGACCAGGAACTGTAAGGGTGGAATTGGCAGTGCTGGATGTTGCTGATTGTTCGAACATTCCTCAACATTACAGGTGCTAGAAGTTGTATATAGCAAGCAGAGGGTGCAACTGGCATCAGTACTAGACCAAGAGTCAGACGTTTTATTTCAATGTTAATTGATGCTATGAGGGCAAAGCAGCTGAGAGCACAAGTGACAGTGTGATGAAAACTTTAAGGCACAGTTTGATATTTTGTGAAATACACATATTTGCTTTCGTGCTGGTAGGTAGATGAAGAATGAAAAGGTTCTTTGATTAACTGATTGTTGTTATCACAGCTGCGTACTAAAGCTGAAAAAACAAACACAGAAGTACGATATAAAGTACGACGACTCTGTTTCCCTCGTGTGTTAAACTTGCATCATAAACGTTGCCATCAACCTTTTATCTGTTGTCAGACTAATGTGTCTAATCTTTATTAATCACACAAAAGGGACTTGTGGCTTTACCTGGACCTGTTTTGTTAAAAAAGAGCTATTATATATCACTGGCTTTGACCGGTATGGTTACAAAGTACATTTGCCTGTCAGCTCGTGCTGCATTGTTCATTGTTTGCCATTGCTTGATAACATTTAACTTCCTCACTGCTTCTGTCCATGATGGTTAAATCAAAGTGCATACTCAGATTGTCCAGTGCCAGCCATTAGCCATCACTGGTGCTAATATCTGCATGGTCCTTCCATACAAAGCTGTGTGTGCGGCTGAGACTCAGCTTAATTTTCCATTGCAACTTGGATGCTCATTCGCTTCCTCGGCATACTTTCCACGCCACTTCTCCTCCCAGTTGGCCATTTCCTCTTACCCCGCCTGCTGACTTTCTAGAGCCCCATATCAGTCCCTCCTCTGTTTTTCTCTTTCTTAGTTCCCCCCAACCTGACAGTCCCCCGGGGCAAGTCCCCCCTGGTGGCCCGCGAGGGTGACACAGTGGAGCTGGAGTGCCTTGTTTCAGGGAAGCCCAAGCCCATCATCCTGTGGTCACGAGCAGATAAGGAGGCACCCATGCCGGACGGCAACATGCAGATGGAGAGCTACGACGGCGTGCTGCGTATTGTTAATGTGTCCAGGGAGATGACGGGCTCATACCGCTGCCAGACCAGCCAGTATAATGGGTTCAATGTAAAGCCCCGTGAGGCTGTGGTGGAGCTGATCGTACAATGTGAGTAGACAGACTGTGGGTGTTTTTGTCTGTATAAATATATGTGTGTGTGTGTGTGTGTGTGTGTGTGTGTGTGTGTGTGTGTGTGTGTGTGTGTGTGAGTATGTGTGTGTGTTTGTATGCCTGTTGTGGTATAACTTGTAACGGTGATATAATATGTGTATGATGTGCCAAATGTTACTGTGATGCATTTTCCTTGTACGCTGTGTAATTAATCTTTACGGGTTCTAGTCCAGTGTGACAAACATTCAACATTCCCCATTTCTTACCTTTCACACCCATCCAATTTTCTGCCGAAGGCTGTAAAATGTGTCCCGTCCCCTGCTACCTTCAGTCAGTTCTGAGAGGAAACAGCTCTGACTCCACCTCTCACACTAAGGGGAGGACTCTATCTGCTGAGCGTGAACTGAGCAGAACTAATATTAACAAAGGCACAAAGCTCTAGATACTGATGTCCACACTTGTTAGGATCTGTCTGCATGTTTGTTGGTGTGTGTGTTTGCGTGATTCCCGATTTTGTGTGCGCGCGCGTGCACATGTGTGTGCGTGCACTCACATCAGAGAAGCCCCAAAGACTGCGTTCCATATCCCCAAGCCTCGGACCCCCTGCCACTGCCACTCAGTGAGAAACCCTTTCCCCTCCTTTAAGATGTGACATTGAAAGATGATTTAACGGCTAATTAGTGAGCGGCTAATTTATTCCCACTGGTATTCATTTTGTATTCATTTATGGAGATTTGAATGGAATATTTCGAATGAACGCGGGAGATCCAAAGGGGTGTCACTCATTCAAAGGCTGGGGATGTTTCTCTTCACCGAGAAAAGAACAGAAGATGGATAGGGAGGAAATGAAAACCATCCATGTAGGGTGCTTACCATTCTCTGGCAAGCGATGACAAGAACTAGAAAAAGTGAGTCTCATAGTCACGGCTCCATTGTTTTTCTCATGGCCTACTTAGTTAATCCATGCATTCTTCCATCTCAATTTACCGTAATCTAGAAAAAACCTGTGAACTCACAAACTACTGTGAATTTATGGCACTTAACATGCTGCATGCTGACTGCCATGTTTTAAGTGTCCTCAGCATTCAACTTGCCAAACATGGGACTCCAGAAAAATACCAAGCATTTAAAGTGTGACTAATAAAACAGAATTATTGCTGCAGCTCAACCAAGGTTTTGATACGAGACGAACTTGACACTCCCACTACCAATATTTTGATTGAAGAGGAACAAGAGCGGCCCCCGTTCTGTTCTCGCCGACAAGGATTAGCGCATAATTCTGCCCTCATTTTTTCGAGAGTTTTATTGTACTCTTTGCTATGGCGTTCACGTTCCAGCTTAGCTGTTACCCACTGTGCTGTGTTAAGAGAATTAATGAAGTTTTGATGTGCTTTGAAGAAGACTGTGTTGAATTTTTTGGCTGAATTGATTATGATTATGCCGTGATGACAGCCCATATCAAAGGTTAGTGGCTTTGCTATGCACCAATGCTGACACCCAAAAGTAAACAAAGGATTTAGACTCTAAGATGCACTTCATTAATTAGCAGCACCTGGTGGACCTGCTTCCTTATGTAAGGTGGATGTGGTGGGATAGAAATAAATAGTTGAATGGAAAATGAGGAAAATAAGATTAGTGCCAAAACCCTTTTTTTTAAACAAGGCTAAAATGCTGCTTTATATTACAATATATTAACAGTTACATTGAAATGTCTACTGCATCTAGTCCCCTGGAAATATTAACAAACATCTACATACCAACCCTGCCCCAGTCATTTAGAAACATCTGAAGAATGGATGATGCTGCTTCCCCCTTTGCTCCTTCTCAGCTGAGAGCAGTGCCACAAGCAGCAATAGGTCACAGTGCTTCTACTGTTTGGAGAGCAGCAAGGGCACGTTTTTTATTCTGTGTGCCATTTGTCTCAGGGCAGCACAATTAGAGCAGGAAAAAAAGCAAATAAGCCCTAACTGTCCGAAAGCTCTCCGCAACATCGCATGCTACAATTTCATCTACAAATTATTGGCAATTTTTGGCAATTTTTATTGGCAAAAAAAAAAAAAAAGATGATGCATTTAAACAAGATCTGCTCTGAATAAAAGGCAGTTTTGGTTTGAGTTGAAACTTGGTATTTTCATAGATCATTAAAAACTTTAAATGTCCTCAAGCCTTAACAAAAGATAGACTTTTTCAAACAACAAAAATGTTGGATTTCATAGAGTAAATAAAGCTATTCAATAAGTTCAAAAAAGCAGTATTTAATTGCTCTATGGTGGTAGATATGAAACACAAATACACAGGGATGATTGTTTATCGTGTATTTTTCTCCAAATGAAGACATCATGGTAAAAGACATACAATAAGAAAAATAACCCCTAAAGTCCACAGGATATGGCCACGTAGTGTTCCGGCAACACAAGGGGTGCTGAAGATATCTGATGCCAGTGTAGCTGGTGCACCCATGTCTCACACTCTGTCCACGCAGTCGTACAGCACATTAGAGGAGTGACAGCAGCAGCTCCAGCGCTCAGTCTGTGACTATCCAGGTTGCGTTCAGACACAATTTTGAGTTTCAGGGCAGAGTCCCGCACACAATCACTGTAATTATGCATGTAAAACTGAAAACTGAAAACTGAAGAACGCTGCTTTCTAAGTGGACATGCCAATACTCTCCTCTGCTTCATTATCCTTATGCACTGGGTCTAGTGTTGCTAGAGCAGCGCATGTCTTTGAAGAGCAAAGTAATTTGTGAGTGGGCACAGACTTTTTCAGTGGATAGAACATTAATACGTGATGCATTTATTATTTACCATGCCTTTACACACACACACACACACACACACACACACACACACACACACACACTCAACATATATATATATATATATATAGCATATTCATGTTTGTGTTTTACTTCTTTTCTGAAGTCTGTGACAGAGAAGGATTGCAGTGGTTTTCCCCTCGGCTAATATACACTATTCATGAAATACAGATGATAAAATTATGATTTAAAGGCATGCTGTAGCAAAAAAAAATAAAATCAGTGAAGTACAGAGGCAAACTAGCCATTACCACTTTGATCATAAATGTGCTGCAAGAAGCATTTCCATAAAATAATAAATGCTGTAGATGAGCTGCAAACATGTATTGGATGCATGTATACAGAACTCGAAACAATATTTGAAAGGTGGCTACTGAAGAGTGGAAATGTGATCTGTAAGAGAAATGTGAAAGAGCTGTGGCGCAGCTTGAATGCAGTGCAGCCTCTTGCACTGGACATGAAAGAGCATGTGCAGGAGAGGAAAGAGGCCATGAGGGCTCGTACGAAGTCTGAAAACAATTGTCAGATATGATCAAGACTAACATTAATGATGAAAAGGCGGATTGGATGAAACAAATAAGACAAACAAGAAATGGTAAAAGAAAACTGTTTCATTTCACAGTATATAGAATCGGCAGCTGCCTCATTGTCCGGTGTGAAAGAAAATCTCGGAGGAGGAGGGGACGGACAAGACCTTCAGACTATAAATTCAGGTGGCGTTATCCGGCTACTGAATAGACAATGAATAATAAAAATCTAAAGCCCAGGGTTTAAAGATCATCACTCACTATCATACTGCCCCAATTTAGCTGAAACCCTGTACTTTCGAGAAGCAAAGGTGTATTTATGATGAAGGTCCTCAACCTGTGAATGACCTCCTCTCAGAGTGGAGGTTAATACAACGGCCACTTTCAGGCCGTTTCAGATTTCTCTCCTCTGACATCCAACCAGAAAAGGCCACCTCCTGTCACACTCTGCTGCCCCCTCAAAACACAAACATTATTTATTTTGAGAATACAATTAGTTTTGATTATATAGCATTATTTTTAATAAAGCACCTCTGTTGCACTACAGTTCTTAATCTCATACAGCACTTTCATCTCTTCTTCATCTTCAAAGCAGACCGCATGATGAAGAGACTTGTTAGGGCTTTGGAATTGATAAATCAATCATTCTGCCATGTTCTCGCTTCAGAGCCAGTTCTGCTCGTCAGACTCTTGTTACTTATTAATAGTTGGCATCAAAGCCCAAGTTTAAAAAGCGCAAACAATCAGCTCGAGTTGTTAGATTGCTTTGACGCAGCCTGAGTATATTGGAGAAATGTGTCCACCATGTGTACACATCAACGCACTGTTGACTCTGTTACATTTGCCAAACACATATCCTTTTGCTCATCTTTCTTGGCTTAATAATTTACTTTAATAACAATACCCAGCCCTGCTTTTGTTGTTTGCTCCGTACGCCTGTCGGTATGCCCCCTCCCTTCTTTCTCTTGGCCTGTCTCATGGTGTGTAAGCACAAGCCAATCCCTCTGAGATGCTTTTCTCGCCTCCATTTCCAGGTCCCAGCATGAGCCACCCGCCTTTGGTGGTGAGCCATGTGCAAAGCCGCGTTTAGTAACTTGATCAAGGGACCGAGGTACAGTCCTCTGAAGCAAAGAGCATTAGAGGCGTGAAGGAACGACTCTGGCAAGTCAACAGCTTTGATATGTAAAAACCTGCATCTGTCGGCTGGCAGAGGCAATGCCAGGAGTAGAGGTAGAAGGAATGGAAGACGTTTGCCTTTTAGAATCGTCGCGCTAATAGAATTGCAAACGCCAAATCCCAAGCTGTGACACCCTAATGTTCTTAGTCAAACTGACTTGGCATGGTCCAGAGGCTTGAGAGAGAGAGAGTGAAGAAATAGCAAGAAATAGGGGGATGAAGGATGTGTAGAGTGGTCTCCTGTCCTAGATACCACTGTCTGTCAGAGTGAGAGTTATCAGGCTCTACTGCAGCACAGATGCACTGGAATCTTTTATCCAGGCTTCTCTTCTGTTCCTTCTCACATCGTCCATGACACCTGCCTGATGCAAACATGCGATTGTCCCCCTGGGCGAGCACCTCGCTATCTGACATCCATCAAAAAGACAGACCAGGATAAAGAGCTAGAGTCTGGGTAAAAGTAATGAGCAGAATTACACGATTATTGTTTTTAATTAATTTTCCTTTCTGCATCAAGAAGGCCCACAACGCTGGCCCCTGAGGCCCACTCTAATGTGAATCATATTAGAGCGATTCACATTAGCCTAACACCAGCCTAACGCCAGAAAATTAATCTTTTGCATTACAGCAGGGCTCACACACCACATTTGGGGATGAAATTTTAATAACCTTTTTTTATGGAACAATATTGAATTGATCAGCCGCATCAAATCCACACCCGAAAAAGGTCAGCGAATATGTAAGTTGTAAACACAAGCCTGCACACGGCTTAGACAGGATAATTCATAACTTGGTCAATGGCTGAGCTAAACCTATTAGCGGATCATCGGGCAACTCCTCGCACTGAAGAGTCTACATTGATTATCATTAATTGTATGTTTAAGTTCATAAATTATCCATAAGATTTAATAACAATATGGTAATGCAAATGGTGGTTAAGTTCACCATTTGTTTGCAGCAGCTATAGTGTGAGGGAAGGAGGGTGCGTTGATGCGGAGCAGCGATTCCTTACATTATTCAACACAGAGACTCATTATAAATCAGTTGAATCAGGGTTATCATTTCATATTCTGTATATGACTGTTTGACTTCATAATGAATCTCGTTTCCCATATCAAGACTTGATAGTGAAGCATGTTATGCTACAAAGGTTATTCTCCCACAAGGATGCATTTGCTTCAATTCCAAAACAAGGCCTTTGTTTTTCCTTTCATACTCCCACGAACAGCTGCTGAACACCCTTGTGGGAAAAACGTGACATATTTCTGAATGGAGCACTGATATGTCACATGTTAATCCAGCATGTTTCAGCAGTCAGTAAAAAAGTTGATAACAAGGAGCACTGATGTCACGGCAGACATTAAGCAAGACTGAAAATTAACTAAGTGCATTTTGGCACATATCATATTTTACTTGAATGTTCTGTTTTATTCTACTTTATACGGAGGGAAATATTTTACTCTTTAGTCCACTGCATTTATCTGACAGCTACATTTACTGGTTACATTAAAGATTTTACTTAAAAAAAGTATGAATTGGACTACAATTCTTGTTAAAGATAAAACCAGTGGTTTGCAACATTTTTTGGCTAGTGACCCTTACAAAAAGCCGGGCCAAGCTGGGGCCACTTGTCATATTTCAGATGTCTATTAGTTAGTAATTCTGCTAAGAGAGATTTCTCCATCAAACTTATCAGCTTTTGTCTTTTTCATAATAATAAAATTATGCAACAATTTACAAAACGCTGACAATTAGGGGAAAGGCCATGAAGAAATGAATACAAATGTTAAAAGGGAGTTTTTCGTTGCCACTGTCGCCAAGTGCTGCTCATAGGGGAAATGTTGAGTCTCTGTAAATAATAACTATAAAGAGTCTGTATGAAAAGTGCCCTGAGATAACATCTGTCATGATATGGCGCTATATAAATAAAGTCGAACTGAATTGAATTGAACATAGTTTTTTCTTCTTCCTACCCCATAATAATCAAGTCATTATAACTCAGATTTATCTTTAGAGAAATTAAAACTAGCTCAACCCTCACCAAGTACAGCAGTAAATGCTTCTGACACATCGTTGCATCAGTATTATTAATCTGATCTTGTAATTTATACTGAAAATTCTTTCGTCTTTTATTTACCTCAGTGGCAGACAACCCATCCTTTATTCGGGACAGGCTTATACACTTGAAACTTCGTCCACGTTTACCTTTTGTCTTCATAAAGTCAGAATAATGTGAATTTCATCAGCACTAATTCCACTCTCAACACCCACTCCAGAATTTCCACATTAAAAGTGAAGCCCTGCTTTTAATGTGTTTTGATGACAGCAGCTTAACATTGATCGGTAGTACAGCAAAGCAGAAAAGAGTGGAATTAATTATGGTATGAAATCATTATTTCTGTTGAAACAGAGAAACTGAGCCGCAGAGTGGGGAGTATGGCAATATTATTATAGTGATTTAGTGCTGTGAAAATGGACATTACACTGAGTTTATGCTGGGTTTTTGTTTTTTTTTTTTGTTATATGGCATTTGGTTTGGTTTGGTTTTGTTTTGTTTTGTTTTTTTATCAAGCCTACATTAGTAACTGGACTTTGTTGGTGCTGGCCACAGCCCCAGCTGTTATTAGAGGCTCAGCCACTATTTATAAACCAGCTTTTATGAGAATTTTATTCCGCGCTGCACTAAGTGCTTTTATTTTTGTTACTTTCAGTACATTTTGTCGACCATCATAAGGTTGTTTTACTTAGGTGGGATTTTGAATGCGTAACTTTTACCTGCAATGTATTATTTTCATGTTGTTCTATTGTCACTGTCACTCGGGTGAAATATCTGTGTACTGCCACCAAGTGAGCCATGATGGAAGACATTCTGTTGCTTTCAAGAGAAAAAAGAAAACAAGAAAAAAAAACAAGAAAGACCGAATAAACATCAAACCGCATAGGAGAAATGCAGTCACGCATATTTGCTTCATGCACACATTCAAATACTGTACAGTGTAACTTACTTTTGCAGGCTTGCCCACAGGAGTTGCATGTCCTTCTTGTGATGCACTCACCCAAAGTACATGGAAGAAAAATGATACCTATTTTTACTGAAGCTGAAGTTTATTGTTAACCAGTCAAGCGGTATTTCACACAAATTCACCTTAGCTTCCCAGACACACACACAAAGACACCCACATGCATATTTCCCCCATGTACACCCATGTCTTTGTTCTGTCCTCTTCCCCGTTGATGGCAGTCTACGTGGACCGTGGGGAAAAAACCTCCGTGCTCCTAAATGTTGTTTTTCTCCACATTACTGTCAAGGTATCCACCGTTGACTGATGATGGATTACGTCTGAGTCAGTGCTCAGGATTTTCCCTCAGCTTGCGACTTACAGCAGCTCCGAGCCCTTGTCGCCCTTGCTGCTACACTAACCACAGCGAGCGCTGCTCAGGGAATATCACAGAGGACCTTTTCGCTCTTTTCTCCTCATGTTCGCTGGGCAGCTGTTTCACAGGAGATGCACAGGGTGGAGATGAAGCATGTGCCCTTGTTTAAAGGATGTTTTGGTTATATAAGAGATTTGGTTTCTTTTTTTTTCTTTTTTTTTTTTCATTTGCTGCAGACCCAAAGCCTGTCTTCATTTGTCTTTCTGTGTCAATGGAAATTCACTTACTGCAATTTGGTCTAGTGCCACTCAGGGAGCCTGTGGAGCTGGGCTGTGGTTCAGCGCCACACACAAACCTACAATTTTAAGGTGACAGGCAGAGATTCGGATCCTTCTTTTGGCGTCCGAGATAAGCCACTAGGCCTGGGTAAAAGCCCAGGCAAGGCTCATTTGAAGGAGGAACTGATTGCTGTTTCATTTAGCAGAGATGAAGGCCACTTTATTCCACACCTTGTGAACAGCATCAGGTGAAGAAGCCGAACCTCTTACAAGCTTTGTGTTTACTTTCTCTGTCATGCAGTAATGATTTTCCTATTTCTCACAGCTCAGCCAGTCATTATCCAATCTAATGGTGTGTCATTAATCATGGTAGCTGCTGTGTGTATTGTAGGATGTATTTTAATTAGCAAAGAGCACAACTAAGTAAAATCACGCTGTTCTACAGTATGTTAGTGATTACTATGCTTATAAACACTGTGGCCTGGAAGACCTTCCCTGCTCTACAGCCTGGGCTGACAATAACTCGGTTATTTGCAACAGAAAAACAAAAATTGACGTTTTCGCTTGTATTAAAAAAACAAAAAACAAAAAGGAAAACGGCTCTTGCATTCAACCTTGAAACCTTGACTGAAAAAGATAGCTTAAAACGATTTAGCTAGTGAGAGTTTAGCATGCTCCATATCTTTAAAAAAAATGGCTGATTAAGGTTCTAGATAATAACATTAATAGTGTTATCAAATTATATGCCGTAAATTTTAATAAACTATTCATTTAATTGCATATCCTATCAACTTCAGAAGGCTCAGTAATTAGATTAAATTATCGAGTGTGAATAATGTAGAAGATTATGTTGCAGATTACAGTTTCAATCAGGTAATCAGTGATCTGTAACAGATTACATTTTGAAAAGTAACATCCCCAGCCCTGGCTACAGCTTCCCGCCTCTCCTTTACTCTGAACGAAATTATGCAAATTTCAGGCAATTAATGGGCTCTGTCGTTCTGTCTCTCCTTTTCAGCATTCACTGTTGTTTTTCAAGCCCCGCTGTGACTTTTGTCAAGCATCTGCATGAGCATGTCAAGAGCAGAGATGCTTAAGCCGGGGAAATTATTCATAACCATTTTAGTGCTTGCACAAACAAGCCTTTGTCCTTACGACTAACCTACAGTCACATTTTATCCCCATGCACATTAATCTAGCAAACATGTAATATGTGCAAACATTTTAAATAACATCACACATTTTACATTGCAGTCTGGGTTGCACCGGGTCATATTCAGCCCCCGAGCTCTTATTCTGAGATGACTAGCTAAATAATTCACCACTGGGTTTTCTTGGTGGGAAGAGGTGAAGCCTGTCAGATACTCAAATGAGTTATTAATTTTCCATTTTTGAAAGCTTGAGGTGCACTTCATCATCCTGTTCCCAATTGTCTGTGAAGCATGAGTGATTTCTTTCAGCACACTGTTTTAGTTTTTCGGCAAAATTTATCTTCCTTCACCTATTGCCTCACTTCCTAAAATTGTTTTCCCTCATCCTTTATCACTGAGTTATACTGACGTTGCTTTGCTAATTGTTCAAAGTTTACACGTACAATATGTTTCTCTCCTTTTTATCTCTGCTCACTGCTCCTATTCATGTTATAATGTTAGACTGTTCTCTAAAATATGTCTTTTCCTTACAGTGTCTGTGCATGATTTAAATCTCTTTTCACTGAAAAAGTTTTGATTTTCTATCCAGTAATGTTCCTCCTAGGCCTTCGGCGAGCTCCGAGCACATTGCTCAAAGCCATTTTCCTTTTGTTTTAACTTTCATAACACGTCCTTGTTTAGATTTCTAAATATATTTATTTATTCTTCTCATACCTAACTCTTCTAGATTTAGTATTCTGACTGTCTGTTCTGTCTTCCAGGTGATATTTCTCTGTAAATACCTCTGGAGGTCAGGCACAACCTAGTCCGACCACAAGAGTCCTCGTCTGAATAGTGTCTGGCTTGTGCAGACATCAATGCATCTTCCACCTACTCACTCTTTTTCTCCTCTTTGCCCTCGTTTAAAACCTTTTTTTTGACATCCTCTCATATTTCCATTACATCGACATCCTCAGCAGAGTTTTTTGTCCCTATCAAATGTTAGCTGAACTCGTCTGAGCCTTTCTCTCTCCCGCTCAGACCCTCCAACGGTGGAACCGGTTTATATGGAGATGCGTCAGGGCCTAGGGAGGCCTGTGGTGATGACCTGCAGGGTACTGCGAGCCCACCCCTCGCGTGTGCTGCGATTTGAGTGGCTTCTATCAAACCGGCTGCTCCACGCAGGAGCCTTCGATGCTCAAAGAGACGAGACAGAGTACACAATCCGCAGCCTGAACCGAGACGGCTGGGGGGAGTACACCTGTAACGTCATCAATGAGGCCGGAGCAGGCAAATGCACCTTCCAGGTTACAGGTAAAAAGTCCTTGTTACTAAAGTTTTCACAGCCATTGACTGTTAGCCAAGCCATCCACAGTTACTGTTGCTATACCTCTCAATTTTTACATTCTCACACGGTACTTATGCAGTGTACAGTGACAGTAGTGGCAGATTTATAGCTTGCAATTCTTAGTAATTTCTGAGACAGTGGGTCCTTATTTTCAAACTATGGTAAACAAAAACGGGCTTCTCATTTATAGCTGACAACCATCAGTTTGCTGGCTGAAATGACGACTGTTGCTTTATTAACTCAAGATGTCCTCCACCCTAAATGACCATATAGGACAGTGCTAAAGTAAAGGTTTGATAAGTTTTGGGTACAGAAGCAGCTTGATTATTTTGGGTGAAAGATAGGGACTGGAAATGGTAAGATTTAATTGATACCGATGCTGTTATCGTTTCTACGTACCAGTCCAATTCTTTATCGATTCCCTTAACGAATCCTGGTCAGTTATTCTGTGTGGGGGAAAAAAAGCCGTGGATCAAATGAGTGCATGAGAGAGTTTAACCAAGGTTTTTTTACTTTTGCTACAATTTATAGTTTTCCCCGATACGCCTGACACGCTGACTTTTAGTATAGGCTACTATTATCGATGTTTTATGGAAAACTTCTTAATCTTGAGCTGGACATGTTAATGTTTGTAACTTAAGTTAGAGCAGATAAACACACTGTTAAATCAGCTCCTTAAACTTTTGCTCTCATCTTTATAAACAAGATATCTCCATCACTGCAGCCCCATACACCACTTCAACATGCGGAGAAATTTAAAGGTTGACAAAACTCCTGCGCCTAGTTATGTTTGCTAAACTACGATTCCTCTTCAAGGCAGAGGTTTACTGAACGGTAAATTACTTAGAGTTACATACTGGACATAGCTGAATTCACTTTCACTATCATGCACACATTAGTTGCATGAACTATCTTGAAGTGGCACTTGTTGGCAAATATTTTGACTTTACTCTTTTAGTGCACATCTGCATGTCTACAACCAGTTTTTCATTATGCTCTCCTCTCAGCAATTTAGATTGTTTTGGACAGCTGAAATTGGCTCCTCAAACATACAACAGTCCTTGTCACACTGTGTTTTACCGGCATGGATGCCTCTGCATACAATAGACAATTAATTCAAAAGAAGACTGAAAGGAAAAGCATCATAGATTATGAATGTGAATGGGACACGTCAATCACGCCGGCTCTTTCTCTTCCTCACATGGTAAACATGTTCTTTCAGATAATACATACCTACCACTTTCTTCTTATTTTATGATGAACTTTTTGTTGTTGTTGCTGTTATTTTTATTAGTTTGGTGGGGTTTTTTTTGTTTGTTTGTTTTATTTTTTTTTCCATCAAAAGCACCAAGTGTCCATCTCCCGCTTGGTTGTTATGACAGGACCAAATTAGTTTGTCCACGCTGTGCGACCGCAGGAACTCTGGCCAAGGTTTCAATCTCCCAGACCTCCCATTAGAGACAGGAGCTTCAGGGTCACAGGAGGAGTATTTTTCACTTTGATTCTCTGCCACTCAGGTTGCTCTCCTCATTCCCGTCCATTTCTCTCGGTCTAACGCTGTCTTCTAATTGTACCATATCTGTCCTCGATTTTTCTATCTCCTCTCTCTCTCTCTCTCACACTCTTTTTGGTCCATGTTGTCTTTCCCCCATCCCTCATCTTTCTCATTTTAGATGTCTCTATAATCCTTCCACTCACCAGCTTGCCTGGAGAAAGAAATGGACACCACAGATACCCCCCACCCTTCATGTGTGTCATAAATCAGTCCTCCCAGTTGAAATGGGTAGAACAGATAGAGACAGAAGCAGACAGTACCTTCTAGCCATTTGTTTTTCTCAACAGGGATGGAGTTTTGTCTGCTATTGCTTACCCTCATTCCTATCCCCTTCCTTTCCTTTCCCTCCTATTCCTCCACTCCTCTTGCCCGTTGCTCCAGATCCTTACCATCTGGACTCAATAGTTGCCAAAGGTATGGAGGCTCTTTTAGTAACCCCTGAGTGCAGGAGCATGGTGCAGAAAATCTACTTGGGTTCCTCCCATCATCTATGAAATTTGGTGCACCCTATCCCCTTCATTCCAGCTCTTATTCTCCAAGATTTTTTGATTTTATTCTGAAATTCAATAGCCACGATGTGAAATCTACAACATTCTGGAGTGTGACTGAAATAGATAATCTATTGGAGAGAAATAGGATATCGGTGAGCCCACTTCAAGATAGAGCTCATGAAATATTAGTTATGACTCATACGGTCAGGTGGTACCTTGGTTTGCTCACTTTGCAGAGTGAAGACAGACAACTCAGTGCATATTCCCTCCCCACTCTCTCCCTGACTGCTTCTTGGGCTTCGTAGGTGTGTAATAAAGATATCAGTTTGGAGTTTTGGCCTGAAGCCACAGTGTCTCTGATTCATCTCATGGATCCAATCAACACAAATATGTTATCATGCCGACAGACACATGCAAAGACCCCAACATTGGGCAGCAGGCCATTGTCGGGACTGTATAAATGTTTTTTCCTCATAAAGTATGTTGTGCAGGGGAAGCATGTGTGTGCATGTGCATGGATGCCCATGAGCCAAGCCATTGGGACATCTGTGGGAACAGTGAGTTGGCTGTATTGGCCAAGTTGGCCATAAAATTCTGCCAAGGGAGAGACCCCCTCAAAGGGATGTAATATGTACTACTGAGCTTTGGCTCAGGCTCTCTGTCATGAAAACCCCTGAGTTTTTTAGAAAATACTGAAATCATGCCTCCCTGAAGAAATTGGAAAAAGAAAATTAAAAAATATTTCACCATCTTTGGGTTTTCAGGCTGCATTTCTTCTATGATATCATTCTAGTCTGATGCAGTTAGGGATTTATGCACAGGTCTGCATTACTGTACACCCAGTACTCAGGCTGCAAATGTGTACTGATGAAGCAGTGATCGGGTGAATAAACGGGCATGAAATTTTAAAAGGGTAATTAAGAGATTTGGGGCTGCATTTTTCTAAAGTTGGGGGACTGTCAAGAGACAGAATAAGCACAAAAAAGTCAAAATGGAGGGAGCAGAGGTGAGATATTCTAAATTGGTAGCACTAACCATTATAAGTCAAATGGACTTGAGTAAATCAGTGCAGTGCCCATTTAAGATATTGTATTTGTCTAATCACTGTGAAACTAAGATTTATAAAACAAAATAGTCCACACGTCTCCATCCCCATTACCAGACACGCACCAAAAAATTTCACGAAGAAGAGGGGAAAAATATTCTCGTTCCTCTCCCATTTAGTCGCCCTTTTTGGCTCACTGTCGTCAATTAGAAGAAAAGAACACGAAAATTCTCAGGGACAAAGTTCAGATATTCATTATCTGTATTTTGCAAGATTTCATGAAATTAATTCACATTCTAAATAATGATGTGATAGTATGATTCCAGTCCTCCTTGTCATTGTAGCCAATGTCCCTAATGATGCAGAAATCACACTGTGGAAAATGGGGCCCAAAGTTGTCTGCATTCAGATATCTTCATTTCAGGAGGGAATTGCATTTCCTTTAGTGAGACTCACTCACACTCTGACTATTTCATCTCTATTTGGATGCCTACAGAGCCAAATGCTGTCCGTCTATTTTAATATATTTTAATATATTAATACTTAGTCCAGCATCTGTTTTGAGTATGTATTTGTCATCTTGATTTATTTATTTTTGTATGTTTGTTTGGCTCTTTGAGGTGTGTTTTAAATAACCCTCCTGTGCCATTCTTTTTGAACTGTTACAATCCGTCGATTTGTGTGTTATTTTTGTCTGTATCATTTTTCATATCTTCAAGTACAAGAAAACAACTAAATAGATTTTACCTTCAAACCACCAAACCCTTCTATCTCATGGGGTTTATGAACCTTATCAGCCATGGTCTCCAATGAATATATGCAGACATGTGTTTAGGAAACTCGGCGATCTGTCTTTATAGTATTTGGCCAGTTCAGGCAGGTTGAACTTCGCCCCTGCAGTAAAGAGAGAAATTATGCTGAATGCTAATAGCTCGAAGAGTTATACCGACATTGATGGAGCCTGTAGGTAGTAATGACTGACATTACAGGGTAAGAGTAAAAATGCAGTATATGAATAAAGTTATCTGTGATCAGACAGAAAACTCTGTCAGGCTTGAAGGACAGACACAATCTATTCTGCTGTTTCTCGGTCCTTTTCTCTTTTTTTTTTATTATCCGATCTATTTTTGTTCAGCTTCTTTTATATCAATACAATATCACAAGATGAGTCACTCTAGAGCAGCCCTCTATTTGCTCTGACCAAGAAGGATAAAATCAGGAACCATAGTGGGTCAAGATAAACAAAATTCAATCCCACTTAATATGATGAACGATTAGAAATCTTTGGGGGGTTTTGTTTGTTTGTTTGTTTTGTTCAGATAGATTAGTCAAGGAGGGAGGAAGTTGAGGAAGAATTAACTGAATAGTAAGGTTGAAAGTGACTCATTATGAGTTCAGTGTTCAAAATTTCCCTTAAAGGAAAAAAGCCACAGAGAGATTTCATTCTCTATCCCAGAAGGACAAAACCAGGCAATTACCACAGAGTCTTCTAACGTCTCTAATGCCTTTCCTATAGTCACTAAGCTATTCGTGCGGTGGTGTTGAGTTTGTCTGAGCCAGCTGTGCGTCCATATGTAGGCGTCATTTCTGTCACAAAAGCCTAGATCCTACATCAGCCCGGCACCATATAGTAACGCATAGCATATGGTGGGACAAAGTGTTTTCCTGAAGAAGAAAACATGTTCATAGACCCTTAAAATTAAAAGGAAGTCTGCAAACAAGGTCAGCTTCTTGCCTGAAGGGTTTTTTTCACCGAGCTGTTATGAATCATTGCATTGGTTCTGCTGTTATAAACAGATTTAAAAAAAAAAAAAATCAATTAAGTCCTCTGTACTTTATGTTTGATGTTTCCCACCCAGGGTTATCTGTTTCATGCAGTGTAAGTGGGTTAGGTAATGTGCTTCACCACACATAACATATTAATAGAAGTGAGGGCAACTTTGCTTATTTACATTGTATATTTGAGTAGACGACAATTCACCAGTGCATTTGATGGAGTGTCTCTGACCTCGCTATGAATGATCTCTAAGAATTTTTTTTTTTATCCTTTTCTCTTTTTTTTTTATTATCCGATCTATTTTTGTTCAGCTTCTTTTATATCAATACAATATCACAAGATGAGTCACTCTAGAGCAGCCCTCTATTTGCTCTGACCAAGAAGGATAAAATCAGGAACCATAGTGGGTCAAGATAAACAAAATTCAATCCCACTTAATATGATGAACCATTAGAAATCTTTGGGGGGTTTTGTTTGTTTGTTTGTTTGTTTGTTTGTTTTGTTCAGATAGATTAGTCAAGGAGGGAGGAAGTTGAGGAAGAATTAACTGAATAGTAAGGTTGAAAGTGACTCATTATGAGTTCAGTGTTCAAAATTTCCCTTAAAGGAAAAAAGCCACAGAGAGATTTCATTCTCTATCCCAGAAGGACAAAACCAGGCAATTACCACAGAGTCTTCTAACGTCTCTAATGCCTTTCCTATAGTCACTAAGCTATTCGTGCGGTGGTGTTGAGTTTGTCTGAGCCAGCTGTGCGTCCATATGTAGGCGTCATTTCTGTCACAAAAGCCTAGATCCTACATCAGCCCGGCACCATATAGTAACGCATAGCATATGGTGGGACAAAGTGTTTTCCTGAAGAAGAAAACATGTTCATAGACCCTTAAAATTAAAAGGAAGTCTGCAAACAAGGTCAGCTTCTTGCCTGAAGGGTTTTTTTCACCGAGCTGTTATGAATCATTGCATTGGTTCTGCTGTTATAAACAGATTTAAAAAAAAAAAAAATCAATTAAGTCCTCTGTACTTTATGTTTGATGTTTCCCACCCAGGGTTATCTGTTTCATGCAGTGTAAGTGGGTTAGGTAATGTGCTTCACCACACATAACATATTAATAGAAGTGAGGGCAACTTTGCTTATTTACATTGTATATTTGAGTAGACGACAATTCACCAGTGCATTTGATGGAGTGTCTCTGACCTCGCTATGAATGATCTCTAAGAATTTTTTTTTTTTTTTTTCTTTTTTTTTATTATCCGATCTATTTTTGTTCAGCTTCTTTTATATCAATACAATATCACAAGATGAGTCACTCTAGAGCAGCCCTCTATTTGCTCTGACCAAGAAGGATAAAATCAGGAACCATAGTGGGTCAAGATAAACAAAATTCAATCCCACTTAATATGATGAACGATTAGAAATCTTTGGGGGGTTTTGTTTGTTTGTTTGTTTTGTTCAGATAGATTAGTCAAGGAGGGAGGAAGTTGAGGAAGAATTAACTGAATAGTAAGGTTGAAAGTGACTCATTATGAGTTCAGTGTTCAAAATTTCCCTTAAAGGAAAAAAGCCACAGAGAGATTTCATTCTCTATCCCAGAAGGACAAAACCAGGCAATTACCACAGAGTCTTCTAACGTCTCTAATGCCTTTCCCTATAGTCACTAAGCTATTCGTGCGGTGGTGTTGAGTTTGTCTGAGCCAGCTGTGCGTCCATATGTAGGCGTCATTTCTGTCACAAAAGCCTAGATCCTACATCAGCCCGGCACCATATAGTAACGCATAGCATATGGTGGGACAAAGTGTTTTCCTGAAGAAGAAAACATGTTCATAGACCCTTAAAATTAAAAGGAAGTCTGCAAACAAGGTCAGCTTCTTGCCTGAAGGGTTTTTTTCACCGAGCTGTTATGAATCATTGCATTGGTTCTGCTGTTATAAACAGATTTAAAAAAAAAAAAAATCAATTAAGTCCTCTGTACTTTATGTTTGATGTTTCCCACCCAGGGTTATCTGTTTCATGCAGTGTAAGTGGGTTAGGTAATGTGCTTCACCACACATAACATATTAATAGAAGTGAGGGCAACTTTGCTTATTTACATTGTATATTTGAGTAGACGACAATTCACCAGTGCATTTGATGGAGTGTCTCTGACCTCGCTATGTATGATCCTTGTGGTAGATTTTTTTTTTTATGTCCCAGTAATTTTCCAAAACAGCTGGTGACTGTAGTTTCATCAAGCAGTATTTGAACAGGACTAAATCTTGCATTTGTTGTGGATTGTGGATGAATGGATTAATACACATTTGTTGCACTGATTAATATTCAGTGAGGTGTTTTTTGGGTTTGGCTCAAACCAAACTACTTAGCCATGTGCTTGGGAAGGAGGGACCATGTCACTAAATGTTTATGTGTGTCAAATCATTTTTGGAAAACAGATGAATAAATTACATCAGGTTTTGGCTACACATGCAATACCTGTGTGTAGGATCAATGCAGTATTGAATTTGTTCTGTTGACTGGGAATTGTAGACGATAAGAAAAGTCTAGAATATCACTTCGCTTGTATACTGTTTAGATTCAGCTCAGGATTAAGAACATACATAGAAATTTAAAACATAACTGTTTGAACTTGTGACCTTCACAAAATCCAAAGTATCCTAGTAGATTCTTTCCTTTGAGTTGACTTAAGGTCAAGTCAGATGGTTAAGGAGAATGGGATCTTTTCACACCGACGAGCCCCCATAGAGAGGCCAAGGAGACGTCTAAAACCTTTTCGGAAAATAATGTCATTATAATTCATCAATGACATAAACTAACTGGACAAGTTTATCTAATTGCCTGACATGCATCAACTCCTTGCTGCATCTCTGTGTGGGTACATCAAATCCTGGTGCTGCTTTTGTTTGAGCTAACAATGGCAGCTGTACTGTCTTTTCCATGCCTATTAACAATCATCTGCTTTGGCTATTGTCATCCCTCAGTAAACAAGCCCAAATAGCAGAGGGTACAAATGCAATAACATGCTATTGAGGTGAATTGCTATTCTGTGCCCGGAAAGTTCATCCTGTAAGCTTATTTTGAGATATTAATTTAAGTACAATGTTCTGCCAGCTCCTTCTTCAGCTGTCAGAAATCCGACTGTGAATGCAATGCTGAAAAATTGAAAGATTTATTCGGTTCAAGACGCAATTATGTAGAAAATAAATTCTCACAGATTTCAACAAAGCAAACTGTGTTATTGAAAGGTTTGAGAAGATCTCTGTATCAGTTCAGCTCCATGTGCACGACATTATTTTTACTGAGGATGTCATTTAGTGTAGGAACATCTAGCACATAGATAGGATCTGCCATTGTATAGGATTGACACTTAGGATATATATACATTTATGACACATACTACAATCATGTACATGCCTTGATTTTATACTTTGAATATACTCTATGTCATGTAATATAAGATGAAACTTTAATGATCCTTGAGGGAAAATTGGGTCATAGCAGCAAAAAGGAATATCATATAGAGTGAGTAAAAATAGAACACACACAATGTAGTGAAGATAAGAGATACTGTACATCTTTGTCATGCTAATTCAGCTCTCCTCTTGGCTTGGGAGATTCCTACTGTTAACAAGTGAAACATTTAAGAATTTGAATTTGAATGTTCTTGAATTAGAGGTGTGCAAAATAAACCACTGCAGCACAAGGCAGAGCTTCCCGTTAATGCCTAGGGTTGCAGGCAGAGACCTGAGATCTCAAAATAAAAAGAACAACAATAATAATAAC
This sequence comes from Istiophorus platypterus, assembly GCA_016859345.1. Lineage (NCBI taxonomy): Eukaryota > Metazoa > Chordata > Actinopteri > Istiophoriformes > Istiophoridae > Istiophorus > Istiophorus platypterus. Next base: position 8,230,443 of record CM029133.1, on the reverse strand, counting down.
ATTAATAGTAATGATTATAATAATAAAGGAAAAGCTCTTCTATAATATCTTCTATGACCTTTCCGACCCCAGTGATGTCATCAAGGTTATCTGGGCTTCAGTTTTGACACTAAATACTTTTTAACAGGCAAAGTTTCAAACTGGGGATGTGGAGTTTGAAAGTTGAAAAAAATCCAATGTATTGTTCCACTGTTTTCCATCTTAAATAAGTATCACAGCATTTAGTATCACTAAAAATGTGCTGTCTCTCCCCAGGAAAGGCCTACCCCCCGGAGTTCTACTATGATACCTACAGCCCTCTGTGGCAAAACAGACCCAGAGTCTATGGCTTCAAGCTCCAATGGACCCAGATGAACCCCAATGCCGTGGACCGCATTGTCGCCTACAGACTGGGCATCAGACAGGTAGAATGACTAGAAGTCTTCTGTCTGAGTAATCACCTTCATGCCTAGGGATTTGTTCACCTTTTCTCTGTTTAACCTATGGGTGCATCATTCATGTTTGCCGCACTGCAGATTGTTATTTACTCTCACAGAACTCTATTATCAGGGAGCCTTTGTCACAGCCAGAACATATGTTTTTAAAGCCTGAAACGTTGGCTCCCGGTATATTAATTGTTGAGTTGCTGGTATTGGTCAGCTTCTTTTTACCCTTCGCAGATGAATTAGAGTCAGATTTGTGCCACGGGGAAATGCAAATCTTTAATATTGCCAAATTAAGCATGTGAGAGAAGTGTCTGCACAGCTTAAACTCGCATGTTATATTCTATTTGACAGTGCCAAATCTTATGCTTCGATTCATTGTCTTATTGTGCAGTTTTCCAGGATATGAATGAGTCTCTGTGGGCTAAACGGAATCGCTAAGAACCTGTCAGGGGCAGTGGGTTGAGCGAGCTCTATGGTTTCCACGAGCTGCCTCTGTTTTTGCTCTCCATCAGATGCTCAGTCAGGGGAGTGGAAGGGAACCCCACAGAGATAAAGAGCAAGCATAGCTCCTGTTTTCCTCGCTTCTCAAGTAAACTCCACAGATGACAGGCAGACGGCATTGATGGATGACATGGTTACATTTTCCCTGTTTGGCAATCAACGTATACATTCCTATCTCTCTTCCTCTCTCTCTCTCTCTCTCTCTCCTCATGGCAATTTGAATTACATTTGGCCTTTATAGTTTTTTATTTATAGCAGCAGGTTTGGCACCAGCTTTAGATAAGGCCTGAAACAGAACTAGCTCCATTTACACCACAGGTTTTCAGGTTAACACTGTCTTTGTGTTGGAGCACTGAACTGTCACTTTGAAACCTGGAGGGGGGGTTGTTTTTTTTGGTTTTTGTTTTTTTTTTTTAAGAATATATTAAAAAAAAATGTAACACATGCTGCAATTCTAAATCCATCTCAGTTCTGCACAGAATTAGTGAGCATAGCCTGACAGTTGTGTTTGCAATGAATAATATAATTTCATGTTTGTTTTACAATACACCCTCAAGGAATTGAAGCTTGAAAACACAATCTAAACCAGTTATGTTTGTGTGGTGCAATGATTTTTCTGTCAACTATCTCAGTTGGTCTGTTTGGTAATAAATGATGTTGTGCTTGCAGCGCCCATGTTTGTGCTTGCCAGGCATTTGTCTGAAATCTTGCCAGGAATATACATTTGCGTTTCCTATTTTCAGCTGGTCCCCCACTGTTTTTTTAACAAATTATAACGTGCATGCATATGTGCTAGAATGGACCCAGGGTAATTCAGAAATCACATTAACATTTCAATTTTTTTCTGGATTTGTTTATTAAAAAGAGAACATCACTACCCCAGTCTGTTTTAAAAGAGAGTCAGTGTTTGGGCAAATTAATTTCTTTCCACCTTCTTGCCTTGATATCTCAAGAGGGTACATTGTGTGTCCATTATTTCCTTTCTCCGAGGCATAACAACCAATCTTCTATTGTCGGTCTAGAAGAAAGAGATTTTTTCAGACATTTATAGTTTACCGTGTACCCTCTCTGATTGACTGAGTGTCAACTTTCAGTATTGATTAAGACTGATTATAAGATTTTTTTTGTAATTGTGTTTTGGTAAGGAAGAGTTGGAAGTGGAAAGAAGCAAGAGAGTTAAGGCAGCAAGCAAGAGCAAATGAGAGAGAAGAGCAAATGAGTGGGAGGAGATGCTCCTTTTGTAAATAAGGATGAATAAATGCAAAAATACCCCCAGATTGAATGTGAAAGAGCGGTGCAGTAAAAAAATGCTCCGGCACATGGACTACACCACTTCGATCTATTTATAGATCCAGCAGCAACTCCCCTGCCATTCCCTGAGAATTATTATCATTTTCTCTCGCTACTTATGAATTAATTCTTAGAGCTGGTAGACCTCATGCCTCTGTAATGGATTGCTTTGTGTTATCGTCCAGTGCCCTCGTGACAGACAGTCTAGCTGAAGGGGAAATGGGAATGAGGCTCTAGCCAAAAGGCGTGCACGGGCGAGAACCACAAAACACATACCACCGCACCTGTCAAGGACGTAATGGAAAGGTGTGACATCTGCTCTTGTTTTGATACTGTAGGCCGCTATTTCAAAACCTTCCAGAAGCTTGATTGTCTGTCTCCAAACCCTGGAAAATAACTTTTTCAACCCGCATCCTGCCATCTTGGAGCTGCTTCCTCCTACTTCCTTCTTGTCCTTCTCGTCCTCCCTCTTTGGTCTTTTTCAATTGATCTGTCAAGTCAGAGTGTGCAAGCAGATCAATGGAAGCCATACTAATTACATGCAGGCAATCTACAGTAGATCAGCTTGCTCGTCTAACATTACACCATCACTTTGATTATTCCTGTGTTTCTTTTGGCTCCAGTTATTGCTTTGATCAGCGTAGTTTTTTAAAGTTGCAATAAAAACCCCATGAACTGCCACAGCAATCAAATGAAATTAAATCAATATGGCACTCTGCCTCTGTTGGGAAAATGTGGAGAATGAAAGGTAATGGGATGTAAACAGAAACCTTAATTGGACACAGACACAGGGATTCAGTGAACATTAATGTGAATCAAAGTAAAGGTGCAAAATTTCATAAGCCAGTACATAGACTATGTGTACGATTCCAAACAGATGAAAAGTTAAATGTTTTTCTCAACATTTCAAGTTTGATTTAACTTGATTCACATTTGGCATAAGTCCTTTTGGATATGTAAAAATTCGAACTATTTGCTTCCATTTGTTCACTTGGAGTTTGAGGCGACGCTTGCCAAGACTAGCATTTAAGGACTCCATCTGCCTGGAGCTTTGGGTTATATGCGCACATGCACCAAGACACACAAAGACCAAGAAAGCGGTAAATTAACAGGGAACTCCCATTTCAATATGGGAGGAAATCCATTCAAAATGAATTTAATTTTTTTTCTGACACCTACACAGTGTTTTCCATTACACTGAGGTAATAAGAACATGTAAATAATTTAATAAAGTAATGGCGCTTAAATAAATTTAGATGCAAAGTGCTTGTTTCATCAGAGGTTAACTAGGTCATTGACATTTGATAAACTTCTCATATAGGTCTCACTCATGTCTTAGCTACAGATTTTCCACACCACAGACCATTCAAACATTTGCAGTTTAATATGATACATGCTGATGAAAAATAGCGAATTTCAGTTACAACCACCTTTTACCATATATAGAAAATGGTTATACAGTTAGATTTGGTGTACAAGGCTAAGCTATTTTAGGGAAAATCTCCTGCAACAAAGAATCTGATGGGATCCGAATCTGTACACACATAACGATAAATCTGAGTTTAACTAACAATGCCTGAAATAAAGCAGATATGGAGGACGTTTGGGAAGTGGAGGAAGTGTATCAGTGTATCACTGTCAAAATGATCACACTGTTCACCCGCATGAATATGATACGAGTTAGTTAGTAGTGGTGGGAATCACATAGTAACTCACAATATGATCCTATAACATTACATTGCCCATAGTAATGATCATGATATATTGATTCTCCGTATAGCGCAAGAAAATCATCTATGATACATCAGAACATCTGCGTAACTGAAGAAAGAAAAAAAATCCCTGAAAAGGCACAGTGCAGGAATTATGTATTTATTCACTACACTGTGGTGTCAATTTCACAGAATTTGACAGCTGAGAAAGAAACAGAGTGCTTAGAACCGTAGCTTTCACAACCTCATGATTAAAATTGAATCTATATGATATACAAACAAATCAGATAAATCATATTTTAATATACTTTATCTGTGACAATGTACAATAAACAGTGTACCAGGGGAGATAAGAGGACAGCGCAGATGGCAGACTACTGTTCAAGAAACCAGGAGAGCATCTCATAGGCACCGTTCCGTCCAACAACATTTGTTCTGGGCTTTTGTTGCATAAGGTCCAGCATTCTCTGGTTTCTCTTTCCCAGCTATGGTGCTTCTTTTGAAGAAGACTGAAATCCTCCAAACTTTCGGAAGCAGTCGAGCAACAGCTTTCAGTTTTTCAGGGCAAAAGGTTCAGTGTATGTGCAAAATGGCAAATGTGTCTAAATCCAGTCAGCTACATTCATATTCAGTGCATTGAAAGTATTGACCACTGAATCTTTTTCAACAAGGTTTCATTCCTTTGTAGCTTTCTGTAACACACATGATGGTGCTTCTCTGATTTGTTTTCCCCCACCGTCCGCCGTTATCCTCCCTCTGAGTTTCTTCCTCATCACCGCAGGTTTACCCTTATTTGTTTGATAGGTGCCAAGTAGTGATTCTGGTAAGTAAAACAGGCAGGGTTCGTTTATATCCTTTGCACGTTTTAATAAAATTATTGATATTTGTGTACCAATAACATATCCCCCACCCCTAATAGATAGCTGATAGCTGTTAGTTGAATGAGCCAATGACTTTTAAGTATGAATGAAACAGTTGAAGCCAATCGGCTAATGCAAATGAGACATAAATCTCTGCCTTAGCTAATGCTATGCTCAGTAAATAGGACTAAAGTGGACTGATGATGCAGTAGGATGGAGTCAGATCAGAAATTTCAGCATTTGGTTAAATGTGGGGCTGAGGTTATGGAAATTTATCTTGGCTCCAGGTCACAGGGTCAAAGAAAAATTAAGCAAATACACAGCACGACAACAGCAAGGAAAGTAGGTCGCTTAGATTTGATGTGTTTTGTGGATGATTTTCAGAAGAGGTAACTTTAGCCAGGAAATGTTGTAGATATAGCTTGACTCCCCGCACGTCAAATTAAATCAAACTTGAAATGTTGGAAAAATAGATTCCCCGAATGTTGCATTTTTTGAATGCCGTAGCCATTTTATTGTCACTGTGCCTGCCTCTCCCTGGCATATGCACATTCAGGTCAGCAAGGAAAGGACATGTGCTGGCCAGTTTAAACCATGTATCTCCAGTTTAGAGGATATAGAATTTCAACCTTTTAAGTACAAGTATAGTCACAAACCTGAAAAAAGGAGTGTTTTTCTTAGCCCAAGAAAAGTTGATATTGTGGAGATGTGCATGGTTTTAACTGGGCAGTGACTATTTGCATGATCACTCTGCCACTTTTTTCTCTCTATTGGTACCACACCTTTAAAAACATACATTACACCAGTTGGCAAAATATGTACTACTTACTAGTTTACATGTTTTTCATTTGTTTTTTTGGTCAGTATCTAATATACAGTATAATGCATTTTTCACGAGTATGAATAGCAGTGTATAAATAACTCATGTATCACTGCAGACACTGTTTATCAATCACCAGCTGTCTGCAGAAAATACCCAGACTACAAACTCAGAATGAAAGGATGATATATCATTTTCAATACATCTGTGGTTCTAGGTAGAAACAGCAGATGTACTTTTTTCAGCTTTTGTATTATTTTCAATGTTATTGAAAAGCAGCAAGTATGCTGGAAATGATATTTCCTCATTTTAGCATGTTGATGACCAACCCCTGTAATTTATAGCAATTTACCGCAATGCCTTTTGTACTTTAGAATAGACCTAAAATTTTTCAAAGGATATGTAGGGACTAGTGCAACATCTGCAATTACAAGTAACAGACAAAACACTCTATTTACCTGCAAACTAATGGTGATGAAAACCTATAATTGTGGCTCATCCAGACTCTAAGTAATTACTTAATTGGTATTGTCCTCACACCCACACCCCCACACACACATACACACACACTCACACACTCTGCTTCGCCGCTATCGCACCTTCATTCACTTTCTCTCTGTCTCTCTCTGCTAGTAACACACTTCCTCTTTTCCTTTGACTGAGAAGGGCATGTATCGTCACTAATTGTGATGCAGGAGCTGTAACTTGTCTTTGTGCAGCTCTTCCCCTTAACCTGATTCTCAAGGATAAATGTACCCTACTTCTCTTCTCTTTGACCGCCAGCTAATGCAGCAACAAACCCTCATTTTGTTTCTTTGAATGCTGAGGGGGCTATATTGTATCGCTAGACATGAAAAGCATGAGGTAATTTTTGCGTGATACCTGAGCTAGATCACCTAAAGACAGGTTCGCTCATGTGCTCTGCATTGCTCAAAGACCAGAGAGATAAAAATTCCTGTCAGTTCGAGGTGTTTGTATAAATGGATAGTAAAACATTGTGGAACATGATTAAGGAAAAACTCTAAAAGATTGACACAGTCATGTGTTGTCTTCAATGTAACTGTAGATGCCCGTATAATGCAGACACAAGCATATCTTGAATGGGAGAAATGAATCAGGATTTTCCTCTCTGCAAATGTAAGAATATCTCTGGCACTTGCTCATATCTGCCGATGAATTCAGAGGCCTGGAGCTGCTTTGAAGGAAAATGTGGCTAATGAGCAGATAGTTGTCAACAGCTTACAGAGAAAAAAATGTTTTTGTTGTGCAGCATTTAACATTGGCGTATCACACAAATGCCTATAGACAAGGTCAACTGGCAGGTGGGAACACCCTGCACTGATGGCGAAGGGAATACACATTTGTTGTGATCATACACAAGATATGTTCCCAGGAGCAAACTCTTCAAAAGAATCTCCTCAGTACTGTACATGGTCTCTTTCTGCGGTGATCCGAGATACAAAATCTGTAGTCATGATAATTATATTGAAGATATTTTAATGTGCAGGAGTAACTTAAAATGAATGATTGAAATTCCATAGCACCACAAATTCAAAGGGACAGATTCAAGTGGTATGGTTGGTACTGTGTCATATGAATGTCTTTTTATTGCTGTCTAGCCTACAGTGACTCTCTAAAATAAAGTTGAAGGCTGACTGGCATCAGTCAGGCATCAGCAGCTAGCTCGAGGAGATGCCCCCTTTTAGTGGCCAGCCAAGTAATTTTGGATGGAGATTTTTTTTATTATTGAATTTTGTTTTTTGTGGTTTTTCAGAAAGGTAAAAAATCTGGATGCAGTCGGTTTAATAGTTCTTGGCTAATGGCAAGTATTCAAACAGGTCAGACTCTGTCTCTCTCTCTCCAACAGTAGCCTAATAAAGTCCACCCTCAATAATGCCACACATGAGCACTTAATATGCCTGGTTCCACTTCCAGCCAGCCAAAAACTGATTATATTAACCTCAATTTCAGCCTTACTTAACCCAACATTTTAACCTCGGTGGGCAATTGTCAGCAACACTAGAGTTGGCCTGGTTGGCATGTGCTTCCACAACTTTACAGAGGTGTTCTTTGGGAGGCTCAGAAGCTCTGTTTTTAAACATACTATGGTACCTCAATGAGTGTTACCTGTACAACTCCATCTGCGAAAGGTAACCTCCCAAGCCGTTGGGAAGGTTCTCCGCCCGCATGGACCCAGGACTAACAAAATCCTGATTATTTTGGCCTCAGAGAACTAAAGGTGTATTTGTAGACTTTCAAATAACTTTACTGCTCAAAATATGAAGATTTCTGTCTTTATTTCTTTCGGCAATTCAATTAGCTTTTCCAGCTCAGAAAACAAGATTGAGCTTTGGGGTCAATTCTTGTCAAGCTTTCCCAGCTAGGACGTAATCTGAATTACAGAGACAACTTGTCTACAAGTTTGTTTCAGATGTTACTGAATCCTTCACTTTGTCTTTATTGTGTCCTCATTTTTATGTGAAATCAATGAGCCATTCACATAAATTAAAAAAAGGTGGGGGGCACCTCCACAACACTTATGGGATTACCTTGAATCTCACCTTCTGAAACTTTTAGTTAAAATATCAATAGAACCATTCCAATGCTGTTGAATACAAACCTTTTTCTGGCAGCTTTTTTGGTTGATTTTTCATGCTATTTGTATGCCAGTTATGTATTGAATATCTGTGTGTTTGTGTATTTATGTTAAGAAAATGATGTTACGAGTGTCCTGCAATTTTCAATGATCCACACCTCTTGTGGTTCCTCTTTCCATGCAGATGGGGCTGCAGCGCTGGTGGGAACAAGAGATCCCTGTGGATGGAACGCTCAACAAAGGGGAGCTCATGACACACAACCTGACTGAGCTTATAAAGCCTGAATCCTACGAGGTGCGCCTCACCCCCATCACACGTTTCGGAGAGGGTGACTCCACCATACGCATTGTCACCTACAGTGGTGAGTGCTCTATACTATACTAATTCTAGGGAGGTCTTTTCACAAGACTGTCATCAGTCTACTCATCCTGCAGTTTGCGGTTTGGATAATAGAGAGAAAACCAGGGTTGTGTAGACACAGGAGAGCAGTGTTCACTTTAGTGTGCTTTCGCATGTGGTTGCACAGGTGGAAGAATTATAGCTCCAGCTGGTAATGTTATCCCTCAGCTAACTCAGAAACTAACTCCAGCTTGAGTTTTGTGCCGCTGCATTATGACACATGTTCATCAACACTGATGGATATCAAAAGATCACCCTGGTATCATAAATCATTACGATGATCACGATGATCATGTATTATGCATGAAATGTATGAGGCAGGATCAGTAAAAACTGAACTAATTAAGATAATATGAATTGCATCTAACACATCCAGTCATCAGAGGACAGCTTGAAATCAGCTGGCTTTGCTCCTTTGCCAGTTTGAGCTAAATGAATGCTGATCAACTGACTAATCGTGACGTTTATTGCACGAGTCAGGTCTACCCTGGACTGGAGCAAAGGCTGACTTGTTGTTTCTGTGCTTGAGTGATCATCCTGACAACAAATCATCAAATGACTCAAACATGCATTTTGGGTCACAAAACCAAGCAGAGCTGGTAAAAGATGAGTCATGTTTCATTCAGTTTCACCGAAAACAATGGGGGCGGGGGGTGGGGTTGTTTGTCTGTTTGTTCGTCTGTTTGTCTGTCTGTCTGTTTGTTTGTTTGTTTGTTTGTTTGTTTGTTTGTGTGTTTGTTTGTTTGTTTGTTTTTGGCTCCTGCGATATTTGTTGTTAAGCAAATTTTTGTTGAAATTTGTTTTGGATTTTTATGTTCCAAATATTCTTTCAGTTATAAAATAGCAGCCAGAATCACATCATGGAGATTACTGGGCGCAGCATGGCATGCCAGCCTGGTCAGGCCAGTGAGAATACATCAAAACACACAGTATTTCTCTATGGAATGAAATAGAAGCTTGAAAATGGGGGCAGATTCTTCAGCCTGTGGGATGACATACTGGCTGAAATACAAAAGCTACAGTAGTATCCACAGATGTCCCAACAGTGCCAGGGAACAGATGCACAGGTTCTTGAGATGTGCATTTTGAGAAACAAACTGGCTGACTATTTTCTGCCTATCAGTGAATGCTGAACACTTCCTGAGTGGTGCTGCTGGGGTTGTGAATAATTCAGTTTCATTGCTGCTCATCATGACTGGAGAACAGAAATTTGAGAAAGAGCGGAAGAGAAACAAACACATATAGTTTGCTCTGCTGTTATTTTGCAGTAGTTTGTGACAATGTGTGCCCCATGCTAAACATCGAATTCAGCTGAACTGAATCAAATTGAATCCAATCAACGTGAAGTAAGGAGAACTGAGGCTAATTAAGACGGAGAGAGGCACAGAAGGAGCGATGGAAGCAGTCAAGTCGGGACTGAGGAGAATCGGGAGATACAGGGGAACAAAGTTTTGAAAAAAAAAAAAAAAACAAAAGAAGAGAGCCGCTGCTGACGTGGAATTTGCCTGCCCAACGAGAGACTGGACTAATTGTGACTCTAGGGCTACTCTGTTCTCCCACGCACAGCATAGTGTCACTGCAGCAGGCAAATGTAGGTCTGAGCCGAATGCATACTGCTCAGAGAGTGTGTCCTGTAAGACGTCCTTACTGACGTGTGAAGCACAGTCCAGGATCATCTCCATTATCACTTTCTTTTCACTTTCACTGGGAAACAGGGACCTGTGGGGAATCTCTATATATTTTGTAGCACGATGGCTTAATGATTATTCTAGTTTATGGTGAACTGAAAAGAATGTGTGTGATTTCTGTAATTATGTTACTGTATATGAGTTTCTACTTAATCAATATGTTTACATTTGGGTCTCATCCTGTCTCTGGTTTTATAAATATAATGAAATATTTTAATGGAAGAAAAAGAAACCCTGTTATTTTCGTACCTGGACCTGGACTTGGACCAGCAACATTTATCTATATTTAGCACTTTGATTTGCAAACAGACAAACTTTTTAATCTGAGACACTTACATCAAGATATTGACCATTTGTAGGCAATGGTTACGCAGTTAGATTTGGTGGAAAAGGCTGTTCTTTTTTAGGCAATGCTCAAAGAATCCAAGCAGCCACACAAATTTTGCAGGAAGAATGTATCCACCGTTAAATAAAACATATATGAACATTAAATCTTAGTTATATTAACAATACCAGGAATTCAGTGTATAAGGAGTGCATTTAGTGCATTCAGTTGAATGAGACACAGAGAGTTTTGCCTATAGATGGGAAGCCTGACCTTGCTCACACAGGGAAATATTGGTGACTCTCTCTATATATATAACCTGCCATGACCCTGAAAATAACTCTGTGTGTAAGAAAACAAACAACAACCAAAATGAATATGACTTTTAGCCAGATTGTTTGCTGTTAGGACCACTAATCCTAATTTTAGAATCACTGTCCTAATGTGATGTATTAACACAAGGCCTCTAAAATCTAGGTATAGGTAAGTCTTCTCATCATTGTCCAATATATCTCGAGAAATCCTCATGATGCACATAAAGCCGATGGTGGCAGCTTTTCTGTGAGTTGGCAAGAAAACACAAAAGTGGTTTTAGTGTCCCCAGCTGTAGAATGAAGGATGGTTATGCCGCCAAACTCCAAAGACAGTTTTAAATTTTGCTGCAGTGACAAACTCAGCATCTGTTTGGTGTTCCTCATAGAACTGTCTCTTTCTGGCCTCCTCCAAAGATTTACAGTGAAATCAGAAAGTGTTCAGACCCCTTAACTTTTTTCACATTTTTTTATGTTTCAGTCTAACGCTAAAATCATTTGAATTCATTTTTTCCAAGTGAAAAGAGAATCTGGGATGATTCTACACCTTGATTGGATTCCACTTGTGGTAAATTCAAATGATTGGAAATGATTCAGAAAGGTACGCACCTTTCCGCAGCCGACAATGCATATCAGAGCAAAATCCAAGCAATGCTGTCAAAGGAACTGCCAGCAGAGCTCAGAAACAGGATTGTGTTGAGGCAAAGTTCTGAGGATGGCTTGAAAAATTTTGTTGCACTGAAGGTTCCCAAGAGCAGTGGCCTCAATGATTGTCCAGTGGAAGAAGTTGGGATCAACCAGGACTCCTAGAGCTGGCCACCCAACCAATCTGACCAATCGGGGGGAAGGGCCATGGTAGGATAGGTGACCAAGAACCGGGTGGTCATTCTGACTGAGCTCCAGAGATCCTGTGTGGAGAGGAGAGAAACTTCCAGAACTTCCATCACTGCAGCAATCCAGCAATTTGGGCTTAATGGCAGAGTGGCTAGACAGAAGCCTCTTCTTGGTAAAAGACACATTAAAGCATCTAAAGGACTCTCAGACTATGAGAAACACAATTCTCTGGTCTGATAAAACCAAGATTGAACTGTTTAGCCTCAGTCCTTCATGTCAGGAAGAATCAACGCATCACTTGTAACCTGCCCAAAACCAACTCAAAGGTGAAGCATGGTGCTGACACTATCATGCTGTGAGAGTGATCTTCAGCCACAGGGTGTGGGAGCCTGGTCAGGGTTGAGGGAAAGCTGAAAGGAGCAAAGTACAGAGATTTTCTTGAAAACTTGGTCCAGCCTGCTCAGGACCTCAGACTGGGCTGAAGGTTCACCATTCAACAGGACAATGATCTGAAACACACAGCCAAAACAATGCAGGAGTGTCTGAGGGACAACTCGGGGAATGTCCTTGAGTGGCCCAGCCAGAGCCCTGACTAGAACCCATTAAAACCCCTCTGGAGAGACCTGAAATTTGCTGTTCAACAACTGTCCCCAACCAACCTGACTAAGCTTGAAAGGATCTGCAACGAAGAATAGCAGAGAATTCCCAGGATCCACATGTGCAAAGCTTGTCGCATTATTTGACGAGCTGAAGACTTGAGGATCAGCTCAAGTAGATACTAATTAAAGGGTCTGATTAATTATGTTATTGTGAGATTTCAGTTTTTCCTTTTTAATAAATTTGCAGAAATTTCAAAAATTCTGCTTTCGCTCTGACATTATGGAGTAATGAATGAAGATTAATGGGGGGAAAATCCGCTTCAACAATTTTTGCATAAGGCTATGACATAACAAAATGTGAAAAAATAAAGAGCTCTGACCACTGTAATGTTTAATCCTCCTGTCAACCCCCATTGTGGTACGGTAAAATACTAGTACTATATCTTAATATTCAATTTTTAAGCTGCTCATAGTGATCTATGCAGTAAGATGCTTGTCAAAAGTCAAATCCCACTAAATCTCACATTAATTACAGTCTTCTGCTCCGTTTTTTTTTCACCTGCTATAGCTAAGGTGTCAGGGTGTTATCATTCAGCCACTGGTCATTCGGGATACTCCCTGTCTGAGCACTCTTCAGTAGTTTGTTTCCACCTTCTTTTTGGAATACGACCTGCCAACACCAACACCAGTTCTTAATGTTCTTAATTATACCATCCACACTCTCACAGTATGATTTATAGATTGCTTCACACTCAAATGGGTGTCTTTGCTTGAGATGGTAAACTAAGTCTTTTGTGTTGCCCCTTTTTTTCTGGCACTGTCTTCTTGCACTGCTTAGCGTGCGCGCTCGTAGATAATAATTGTACAGGCCTTTGCCTTTGCAGAACAGTACATCCTCCGAGCAAGAACTTGATTGAAGGACACAATAGTGTGATGTCGACTGTGTTGTTTTTGTCAGGGAGACATCAGGGGAGGATTTCTGAGTTAAGTTTACCCGTGCTGTTATTATTACAACTGATGGTTGGAGCTCTGAAGCCATCACGGGGCTTTCTCAGAACACCTTGGCACCCACCCAGACCCCCTAAACATGATGGATGGGAATCTTGGAGAGTGTGGATTATATGAGGTCAGTAAAAAATAAAAAGGAAAAAAAAAAGGCCACTGTTGTCTATGAGGACAACACTTGGCTGCAGCTGTGGAATTGCCTGCTGCTTTGTAATACAACCGCAGGCCAGTGGGCAGGGAATCCTGCCAAGATGAAGTCAGTGTCTGTATCCAGAACAGCCTCTATGGACCACTGTCCTTTGACGGTCAATGAGCTCACTTTGTGTTTCAATCAAAATTAGGCAATTTAGATGGAAGGAACTCATGCATCGAGCAGCAGTTTGTTTTGTCCTCTCAGTTGGAAAAGTAGAAACCACAAGCCAGACAGACATGAAACTAATACGAGGGTTGAGTACACAACCTGTTGTAGCAGAAGTTTTCAAAGAGCTCACTTCACTCTGTGATCACTGAGTCTATTTACCTTGAGCACTATCAAAATTATATTTTATCCTTGATCATTATTTGAGGCTTTTTTGCTGAAGGGAAAGCAGAGAGCTGCAGCATTAAACATGAAATAACAGAAAGCGTTTTTCTGAAGCCCTTGCAACTTGCTTTAGGGGCCTTTGGATCCATGTTTTAACAGCACAGCGTTTTGAGAAGAGCATTTGAGGTCCACTCATGTTTTCAGGTTCACAAAAGTATTTAAAGACAAGGCTGTAAAAATTCTGAAAAGAATGCTTCATTTAAAAAAGATTGAGTCATCAATAGATCTAAAATTTAATTTATTTTATTACTTGTTTTTTTCCCTTATCAAATGCAATCATCATCATGTGAATGTGTGTGTTTTAAAGAAGGCATGCGCAAGCAGAGCAGTAGTAAAGTACCCTCTGGGTTTTTCTTTGTGCTCAGCTGGGTTTCCTCAGTGGGTGCAGAGACACTACTTGAGTAGACATATTTACCTGGACTAAGGCACAGTGAGTCAGCCTATGGAATATGCAGGAAAAAAAATGACAATAAAACGTATTTTCATAACCACAGTCTTCGAAGAAAAAAAGAGAGAAAGGAGGGGCAGGATTGAGGAGGAAACTTGCAAGAAACAGGAGCAGAGCTGGGCGGGGGGGGGGGGGGGGGGTTGCTGAGTGAATAGGGTTTCGTAAAAAACTCAGCATCCGTTTCACAGGCCCGAGGCTGTAAAATGTCATTTAAAAAATTTTCGCTGCAACTGCGCAGATGATTTCCTTCTTGTGTATAGGCTCTTCCTCTGCAGCAGGTGCTCTGTGTGCAGTCCAGTGTAGATTCACTGGGAAGCATAGACTGTTGGGATGCAGGTAATTTCACCATCAGTACATAAAAGATTTTCAAAGCTTTTATGTGATGACGGTGTACAGCCTGTTTCTTTCCACAATCATGCCTTTCACTCACAGCAGGGCTTCAGCTGCAGCGTTGCAGTTCAGTGAATGTTTTATGTGATTCAACTGGAAATGCAACATATTATTCTCTCTCTTTCCATCTGTGTGTGTCTTTCTGCTCATCTTTTTTTGCTCACACTGAAAGTGAACAAGTGGACATTTCCATGAGCCAAACAACAACAGACAGAAATCCCTACTTAGATTTCTACTTTTAAAAAGATCAATTTTACGAGGCCCATGGTTCTTCTCCAGTCTTCAGTACATGTTTTCCATTGCAGGAATGATTTGTTATTACTCTCTTTAATTGGTCGGATTAAAATCAATTCCTCCCATGAAGAGCAAGGTTACATAATGCACAAAGCAATGTAGTTTTGTGGTAAAGTTGATGTATCGCATCTATTCTGCCGGTCAGCAATCGATCATGAAAATGCCCATGAATCTTCTTGACAGGTTAAATGGTATTTACTCTGCAAAAAGTGAAGTGCCGACTAACTGGCTCGTTGCAACTCGGTGTGATACCCTTGACCTTTCTGCGTTTGCTGCAGCAGTAGCCTCTTAAATTATCAATGAGGGAAGCAGTGAACCATGGTTAGGTGGACAGAATGCAAAAGAAGCCTTGCATGATTTCAGTGGACTCAACTCATCAGTATTTTACCTGAAAGTTTCCATAAAATCATAGAAAGAATCAAGGATGTTACAGGAAAGTGATTAGCTGACAACACTTATGATTATTGCTCGTTTTTATGATTTATTGGCTTCTAAATGGAAGTATAAAATAGGCTTAGTACGCTAAGTGGAAGTCACCTTGGACAAGAACATCAGCAATGCCGGTAAATGGCAATAATGATAAGCAGTTGCGCTATAAGCTTATTAATGTGGTCAGGCTGGTCTTCCTAATCCCTCTGTCTTTTACACTTGATAACAGGCAGAGAACGACTGCTGTCACCTTTTCCACTTCAAATCCCAGACATCTCTTTCTCTGTCTGCTTAATAATCACCGTATTGTGTGCGCCAGCGGATTGCTTCCTTTAAGTATATCTTTACTATTTGTTTGCACACTGTGAAAGCAGTAGAGCTTGAGAGGACGGAGAGTACGCACTCTAATATGCTTGCAGTGTTTTAATATCGCAGGATAATATTTCCAGACTTCCCACGGGCCTCTTTCATTTTGTTTTTATAATAGTGCAACACTGAGCAAAGTTTTATGCATGTTGACTTTTATTAGCTCGACACCACTCAGTAGATGACGGCAGGATAAAAGGTTAATAGCAATAGCTACTATGTACATGCTTGTGTAGTATTCTCTGTAACCTGTAGTAGAGCACACAAAACAGCCAAACTGTGTTTTAAAGTGTGACAGTTTGAGTGCTTGTACAGCAGTGTGTGCTTCTTTGCATGTTTCCTTTTAACAGCTAAACACCTAAGATATTCTGTACTAATGACTGTCCCTGGCCTTTCTCTTTCACAGCTCCCATCAACCCTCATCTGAGTAAGTAATGTGAACCTCACTTTGCCTTCCTCGTCAGAGAGCGAGCTCCTTCTGTCGTAACACAGTCTGTGAGAACAGCAGGGAAGCTCAAAGTAACTGTACATCCCGTAGAGATCTGACTCTCAACATGTCACACTGCATTGGAAAATCTTTCTAAGTAGAACTAAATGAAGTATGATAAATAAGTATTTCCTTTAGAAATTTGTGAGTAAACCTGCATTAGGCTCTTTGACACATTGAGAGCTTTAAATCTCTGCAGGACATTGTGGATTTTGGATACTGTATTTGCATGAGATGTGTGTTTTTGTGTGTCTGTGAGAATATTAGCAAGCTCTGTGCTTTGTGAGCATTACTTATGCATGCATCTGTGCCGCATGTGTTAATGTTTAGTCCCACTTATGACACATTTCATTGTTGAAACTTTACAAATTCACATTATTCACGCCTTGAGAACGCACACTTAATCACTGTTTGCTGTGCTGCAGTGTGCTGTTGTGTATTGTAGTTTATTTATTTATATAGATATATATTTTGGTGGGTGTTCGCACAAACATAGCCAACATAATAACAAACATCCTAATCACCAACATCATTATCCCAAATCCCTGAAGGAAACTATCTTACCTGCACACCTCCTCTTCCTCCCTCCTTCCTGTGCCTATCCTCTGAATCCTTCCATCTCTCCTGAGTGCAAAGGCAAAAACATTTAGTTTAGCTCACAGTGGATGGGGGCGTCGGTGTTGAGCGCCAGGAGCTAGACGTCCTTTTAAATCTGCATGCCTATGAGGAAAAGAGTCAAGAGTGCCTGCAACCTGGCCCCTTCCTCCACTCTCCCACTCCACCTGCTCTCACTTTCTATCTCCTCTTCCTCTCTCTGCCTTGCAGCACCACTGCCCTCTTCCATCCCTCAGTTCATCCACCCACACCCTACCTCTGTATATGTTACTTCCCATTACCTGAGTAAAAGCTACAGATTCCGCTCCTCTCAAGGTCACCACTCCAAACTGCTCCTAGCTACGTTTTAATAAATCAATGAATATTTATCAGAACACATGCCTGCATCCTGAATCTAAATGCTCTTTTTTACTATCTCTTTGAGGACACTTTTCAGTAGCACCACATCCTCTGGTTAGGTGTTTTGCTTTGTTTGTTACATGAATTAAATAGAGGGTTCGACACTGCTGATCCAGCCTGTACCCCTTAATTAAAGTGAGCGGTTTAGTTCCCCACGCGTGCAATTTTTCAACAGTTCCTTAGTATATTCACTGTTAGACATGTGACCCATCATAACCTTCTGCTGGAGTAACAATTCCTCTTTTTTTCATGAGGGGTGACGAAACCCACACTTTCATTCCTTCTCTACACACTCCAGTAGTTTAAAAAATGCTGTCAAAGGGCCGTGGAGATTAACAGAGGAGAAGGGAGGGGGGCAGGAACCCAATATCTCCAGATGCACACCCACTACAGAGAAGATTGAAAGTGATAGAGGAACAGGAAGGCAGAGTCAATTTTAAAAACGGATTACATAGAGTATACTAGTGAGACACCACAAAACATCCAAGGACAATCACCTCATTTCTAGATTCAATCATGAAAAAAAGAGTTATTCATAACTCTTAGCATTTCAGCAGATCTATTATTTAATGTACATGCAGGTAACAATATTTCTACAATGTCAAACAACATCTGGAAAACAATCAATACCTTTAAAAAAATCATGATTTAGTGTTTCCAACCTATTTCACATGAGATTTGTATTTAATTTAGTATTATTTACTCAGGCAGTGTGTGTGATTGTGTTTATTGAAAGCTATCCATCATGTTTCAATAGGGGGCTGTCATTGTGTAGCCTCGAATAACCAGTTATGATACTCACACACACAAACACACACACTGCTTTTCGGTGTTTCCAGGGTGCAGCACTCTTCTCTGCAGAAACTTCCTTTCTGAACTGAACCAAAACTGTATGTCGTTTTCAGGGAAAAGCCAAACACACTCAACAATGTCACCACTACAGTCAGCTCGAGGTCACATCATAATTTGGAAATTGTATTCACCAGACTGTATGGTGTAATTAGGATTTAGCTGTTTTATATCCCCCCTGAGGCATAAAACACACGTACACACCACAGGAAATCTCATAAATATATAGTCACACTGCTTACTTACTGTACTGTAGCTCCTAGGCTGTATACTACTTTTTGGTAATGATATGAATGTAAATGATGTCAATGTTCTGCTCTGTCCCTCACTAGGAGAGTTCCACTGCAGCTTTGAGGAGGAACCCATCTGCATGTTCACGCAGGACAAGAACGATGATTTTGATTGGACGCGGCACAGCGCGGCTACCCGTGACACCAAGTATACACCCAACACCGGGCCTAGTGGTGATCGCAGTGGTTCCAAGCAGGGTGAGTATTCCTAAAAGTCTAACTGACCATTCAATAAACCTTGATTCACAAATTATTAGGTAGCTGTTGGTAAAAAAAAAAAACAAAAAACAAAAAAAACACCCCTTTATAGGTAAAAGCCCTGTTTTAAACCATGTGTGTAGCCATCAGTATCATGTAAAACCCTTTCCAAAGGTCAGCTGTCTGATTCCTTGGATGAGTCATCAGGAGCTGCCTGATTTAGTGATATGAAATAGCCACGGGCCCAAATCATTTCTTAATGTAGCTTTGTTCTTGTGATGTGCACCTTGTGTTTACAAAAGTCCAGTCGTATGTCAAAGGTGCCTGAATTGAATTGGTAACTCTAAATTACCAGTAGTACAAGTGCAAATCGGTTTGTCTATGTGTAACACCTGTTCCCTGCTTTTACACAACACATGGTGGAATAAACTTCAGCCTCCCATGAAACTGAGCATGAATACGAATGTTTGTAGAACAGATACTTAGATATAAGTAATATACCAGCGTATAAATAGCAAAATTGATACGAATCACCAACAATCTCAATACTCATCAACTAGTGAGCAAATTGGCCAATTACGTTTCCCAGCGTGGGAGTTATCTCTATAGCCAAATAATTATATTGCAAAATTATGCACCAATAGACAAAAAAATACAGTTGGTGTAAGTGTTAGTGATTATTTTTTCCAGCTGTCAGCGTGGCTCTGAAAACACTGCATCTGTTCATTGGATTGGAAATAAGTTGGTTGAATGCACACATTTAAATGGACACCACCCTGTTATTTGAAATGTAGTCCATGCATGAATACAGGAATTCCCACAGTGCACAGGCAAACAGCGTGATTATCATGTTATTGCCAAATGATGTGGTAAGATATCGAATTAGCAATATTGCATGTTGATTATGTTGTACCTTTTATTTGTGAACATGCCACTAAATTTGCCACATTTTGAAATGTCGGGATAAGTTGGAAGGTTCTGAGTGTTCCCAACTGCATAATAGATGATTTCAGCCGCACTCATTGTGTCACCAGCTGCTTGATGCAGCAAGATCTAACAATGAGCAGACTCAGCCATTTATTTTCAAGATAATCTCAAAACTGAGTGTCTGATGCTGTTTCCACGGGTGCCTCAACCAGAGAAATCGGCATAGTAGTCAGCATTTAATATGTTACTTACATGTTCAGATATTTCATATTCAAGAACTTAAATAGAGAGGTAACAAAAACTGGATTTGTAGGAATCGTTCAGAAGATTCATATAAAATCCGGTGATGGAAGTTATCTGTGGTGCACTATAAATGCCTATTATGGTGCTGTGGCACCAGCAGCAGCTGAGGCAGTAAATAATGCATCAGCTTTAATCACCTAATGGTTTCAAAATGTCCAGCATTTCATTACCAGACCCATTTCTCTTTGCGTATAATTATCTGATATGAGATTCAACCAGGGGAGATATTCCATTTGATTTTGGCTGGAGGGGTGTGGAGCAACTCACTAGCTACCTTCCCTGTGCCTATGGCAGGGTAGTGATTGCTTTCAGATTACGTGGCTCAGACACAATCAGAGGGACTGTTTGACTCACTGCAGTCGTCCCTGCTGTCCACGACCGAGGGAGCATAAATGTAACCCCATTGTTATCTTCTCGATTTGCCCCTGGTTATTGCTATTAGTAAAAGAAAAACTGTCCTCCATAGAAAGCCCTGTTCCTTATCTCTGATGTGGAAGGTTTCATTCATTCATGCTTGCACACACTGGCTGAAGAAGCAGCTCGGCATGACCAAGGATGCCCCACTTTTTTACAATGGTTAACTGTGACAAAAAAATTTGCTGGGGAATAAGAGCAGTGAGGAAGTAGTTCTGTGATTCTGAGCATTGCCTGACACAAGCTTTGGGGTTTTTTTCCACTTGTTGTGCAGTTTCCAAATGAGGCATAATGACTTTCACTGACGTCCTAAAAGATATCCACAAGGCATATTCAGATAAGTTTTTACAATAGATGTATTGGCAAGGAAATAAGCTTAAAATATTTTTATTTAACTTGGGTCTTAATTCTGTAATTTCAGCCATTTCTCCATAGGAAATAGCCATGTTAATTGCCAGTATCTGGGAATGTAGTTCTGACCAAACTGTCCTTTTAACCTTTGTACACACAGTTTTAATGTGCGATGATGAACTATTACTAAATCAGGTTGTGCATTCGCCTAACATTTTACCACAAATAAGGTGGTTTAGACCACTCATATTTCTTGACTTGGTAAGTACACTGCTAATAAAACTGATATGAACCAGAATTGTACTAAAAATGTTGCTCATCCTGAAAAAGTATTGCAGCTTAAGGTAAAGAAAGTTTTCCACAATCTGAACAGTTTGTTATTTTCTAAGTGTGATACGTGAAGAGTAAATCTTGCTTGCTGTAGCTTCCTGTATATATAAACGTATCACTACATGTGTCCCTGTGTTTCAAGGTTTCTACATGTACATCGAGACATCACGACCACGAAAGGAAGGAGACCAGGCGCGGCTTGTAAGTCCGTTTTTCAACGTAGCGCCGAAAAACCCGTATGGTATCACCAACCCACCGGCCTACTGCTTCAGCTTCTTCTACCACATGTATGGAAAACACATAGGTGAGACACAGTACTCATACGATTCATTGTCCTCGGCTTGTAATGACAAGCATCTGTGTTGCTATTTGGAGTAATCTGTAGAAAGAATCTTCAAAAGTAAATTCATGGCTCAGTAGTTCATGGAAATAGATGAAGAATGAAGAATTACTCTCATTCTTTAAAGAGTCTGTTGCTGTTCTGTGCTTTCGGTTGCTTAAGCAGCAAAAGCATCCTCAAATTGCTTTGGTAGTTCTCTGCTAAATGAAGAGGATGCGTTCCTATCTGGGCATAGCTAAACAGTCAATAAGGAAACACCAAAACAAAAAGTCCATCATCAGGCATCTGTGGGACATCACAGTTGCTTTGAAATATAAACTGAAAGATGAAATTGAATTGCTGTCCGCCACCTACATGTTTCCCACTTGGGTTTTTCTTTTTGTGTGTGTGTCTGTGAAACAGTAGTTGTTTGTGAGACAGGAAACACAGGAGTCACGCTGTGGAAAACAGCAGCATTTTTTTTCCCGTAAGCAAAAAAATTTCAGTTGTTTCCAGAGAGTTTTGTTCCCATGGTGGGTGCGGCAGGGAGTTTCAGGCTTTCATGCTAAAATTTTGTAAGTGCAGCTGTCAGATGTTTCAAGCAAAATATATATCATTTTTGCAACAAACCCCTATAAAGGTGTGTAAACAAAATCGTGCGCATTGGCTCTCATGTTCCTCTCTGAATGTAGATGACAAACTTGTATGGCCCATTTGAAGATGGCAGAGCGTCTGAAGGAGCACTCTGTGGCTTACATCTGACTCTTAGGCTTCCTTCACCGGTGACCCAATCAGCCAATCACAAACACTCTTGTGCTTGAGTGCATGCTGTTTGTGATGTTTGTGTGTGTTTTTGAATTTGGGATTGGTAAGCAAGATTGGATCTTGAGCACAAAATCATCGGGCTCATGCAATGCTAAGGGCCGCTAGCAGTGGTTTCTTCTGTCTCGGCTGCACCCTGTGTCATTACTGCCCAGTCCATAAGGCAGGTGAGCCGCTCTGGGTGGGGTTGCAAGGTCATTTTGGTATCATGCTGTCTGGATGCCATCAAGGTATGAGAGCAGTTTGTTTGACAGCAAATTGTTGTGTGCAAAAAGTAATTCTCGATTTTATTAAAACAAGGTTTGTCCTATTTTACAGGATCCTTTCAGCTTTCAGGTGACTCAAAGGTTTAAGAACCTTGGTGAATTCTGGCATTGAGGCATTCATCTTCAGATATTAATGGGCTCAGGTTTATCCACTTGAATGCCTCTCAAACCAATGTAGCTCCCACACCATCCTTTATATTTGTATTCATTTACGATGTGTCTTGTGTTGTTGTTTTCTGATCTAGACAATTTTTTTCCAGTCATCAACTGTCACGCACCAATGTGTCCTAAGTCACTGCGCCACTGTGTGTTGTTGAGTCATATTTTGGACTTATTACTAGCTTTTGCCCAAGTCACCAGATGTCTCCTTTTTTATCTACCATGGGCACCTCTCTCAAATGTAGGTGTGGTGTGTCATGGACCATCACATTTGACATTTGTGCCTTAAAATTGCCCAGAGTTCTCAGTGATCCAGTCACATACAAAGTAAGCATGAATGTTGTAGGCATAGCAGCCTTGAAGCACAGTTTGTGTGGCATTTGAGGTCTACATGCAAAGTGAGGCGCGTCCCATGCTGTCTGCAACTCTCTATTTTTACCACAAGGACATGCCAAAGTCTGCAGTTTTCAAATGCTACACATAGAAGCATTAAATTCATGGAAGACACAGGTTCAAATCAAATATTCATGGCTGAATAAGCAACAGTAAAAGTTAAGGTTTTGGAAGAAAACGTCCTTGGGCATTTTTAACACTCAAAAAACTCAGGTAATCAGCTTCACAAGGACTGTGGGATGAATCAGTCAAAAACCAAAACTGTTCAAATTTCAGAAGATTATTTTGTGTTCATGTGGGACCATTCCCTGATAGTGTGAAGCTGGTTGAGAAGATATGTTTTCAGGGCCTTTAAAAAGGAAATCACAGTGACACCAAACAGAGAGAGAGAGAGTGTGCACCACTAAAATATCCCCTCAACTAAAAATACTGTTTACCAAAGATACAGAATGTTCACAAACAATAGATACACAAATAAAAAATAGATAATGTAAACAGTGAAGAAAGGAAATGAGAGCGCTGATTGTGAATGAACACAAAGGGGACAAATAGTTGCACTTCTGTGCTCATTAAACATGATCTTGACATTCAGTAAACTGTGAAATCACTACCCGCTGCCAACTACATCCTTCTCTCTCTTGATAAGATGTTTATAGTGAGCATTTGGCTGCAATTACCTCAGTATTCTAGTGAGACCTCTGTGGCATCAGCGCTGTCCCCACCCTCCACCTGCTCCACTCTCAGCTTCTTTTGGAGCTGCTGCTCCAATGCAACCCACTTGGCTTCTCTCCTCCTCTATCTCTCATGTTTTTAACCTAACCATAACCGGCTTCTTTATTTTTGTAAGCTATATTTTCTTTTGTGAATCTTATGTCATTTGACTTTTTCATTTCTTTGTAAGTTAAAGGCTTACAGATCATTCCATTGAGTAACACACAATTTTTCTCATGTGGTGTTTATGAATTTTCTTACTTATTATTATAAGTGACATACATAAGTGTTTTTATATAGCATTACATTTTATTTTCTGATGAATTGTGGCATTGACCTTAACCTAGTGAGCTCTCCTGGTTATTCAGTTTAATCCACAAACACCGTTTTTGAATACTTTGATTATCATGAGTAACCAGAGCACTCTTTCTGGAAAATGTGAATAATCAAATGAATTTTTTTTTCCTCTTTCTTTTGGGGCCACAAACAAAAATTTAATTCACCTCTACGGTATTAAGGTTTTGGCAAATAACTCAAGAGCAGTTATCCTAACAATGATGCAAAAATATCTGTACAGCTAAATACTACAAGGGATAAGTTGGAAATCCGCTTTTTATAATGACGGTGAACTGACCCTTTAGGCTTAACACCAAGTCATCAACAGGACACCATAAGGGCTGAAATTTAGCCAGGCCACTTTGCGGCTGTCCTCAGTGGAAAAGCCAAGTGGAAGTGTCCAGGTGGGGGGGGCAGACCAAACATCTGGAGAGGTGGAGAGATTGTAAGCATAGAGGTTTTGGAGGGCGACTCAGCAGGGAGATGAGAGCTCCTCCGGCACCCTGCCGAGATTGAGTAGGCCATGACATTTCCAATTTGCTCAAATTGATCGCCAGCCAGACCTGCTCTTCCCTGCCCTCCCCGTCTGTGGTGAAGCCCATGCCCAGACTGTGGCGTGTTATGATGAATGGGCTAAATGTCAAGGACTTGAAACCCTGCTTAGATCCTCTAGCTACGCTCCATTTAGTATTCTGCCTCTCCAGCCATGAGAGAAATTTGCCCCTGAGCTCAGGAATGTTGGCTTGTGATATTTTCAACCCAGAGAATGAATGCTTATGACAAATGGTCCAAGTAATGTATGTTCACATATAGTGTGTATTTTTTTTTCTCATCCCAGAAAACTTTGTTGTTTCAAGTAGTTGAAGGTGTTCTCCAATTCAGAGCTGTGAGTCACAAAGCCATCAGATGTGGCACAGTTCCCGCTTGAAATGCTGGGAGTTTGATGCTCTCTGGGACTTCGCTGTTGAGGTGAGTCACAGTCAAGTTGTGGCACGGCAGCGCTAAAGGCCAGAATCAGTCGATAAGGACTCGCGCCTACACACTGATGAGAACAGTGGCACAGGCTCAAAGGAACTCCTCCGTAGTTAGCTAGCGGGTGGGTACCTGAGACAAGGTCACACTTAATTACTGAAGCGCACATCAAAGTTTGCCTTTGGAGCCCGTGTCACATTTGTTTATAGGATTAAGTCTCCAGCAAAGCACACCAAGAAAGTCTGTTTTAAGCCTGACCTTCTCAGAAGCAATGGAGTCATCCTTTGATTAGCAAGGAGGGTGGTACTGCACCTCATTCCCCCTCTCCCTCATCCCCACTACATAATTGAAAATATCCAGGAGCTACAGTATTTCTCACTTTTCACCATTCTCACATCTTTCTCCTCTCAGATCTTTTTAAATTTCACAAGTGTCTGCCACAGGTATACCTCTTTTTTTTTTTTTTTTTTACTCCAAAGAATACACAGCATATGCCTTTACTCAGGATGTGATGAGACTGACATAACCACCTACATCGCAATGAGTTCAAAGAAAATGTGAGCCAGCCAGCTCAGCAAGAATCCTCCTACATCCTAAACACTTCAACAATAGATGAAACCGCAGGTCATGTTCTGTACAAGAGCTCATCTCTCACTGGAGATTGTGCTGTCGTCAGGGAAAGTGAATACCGTGGTGATGAGAGAATTTGAACAGGGACCTGCAGTATAGCTTTCCCTTGTTTCCTCAAAGAGATGTTTTTGAAGGGGGCCATAAAGTAATGAGGCACCTCGCTGAGGCAGAGAGGCATCAAAAGAAAGGTTGCAGTCCCAGACACTGCTGTTTTTGCTCATCAGTTGTGTCAACGCGAAGGTGCTGCTTTCCATACTTAGGAAATTCAGTTGACTTCAGAGCAGTGGTCCTACTGAGCTTCACTGTGGTGTCAGTGCCAATAACCTGATTTGGGTCTTTGGATGCTGCTCCTTCTGGCCGACTGCTAAAGGACTGCTCTCTCTTCACACACACACAGTCTTGCTGCATAGCAAATATAAAGAATAACACAATCAGTGTGTTTGGAGAGCAGGGTAAAGTGGTTGCATTCAGTGTCATCATCTGACAGTTTTATATCAAAGCCTAGGGCCAGAGGAGAGTCTTCAATTCAGACCTGGTATATAGTCTATTCTGTACCAATTAGAGACAGTATCTCTGTGTTATTATAAGGGTTTTATATGAATTCCGTTGGAATGGGTCTGTCATATTGCAATTTGAAATGTAGCGGTGGTTTCAACAGTGACATCCAGCAGTTTCTCCTGCAGGTGAAATGCAAACAGACTTGGACTCGGCAGAAATGAGAGAGAAGTGTTCTCCACAGGGAAAGTATTTATACTCACCAAAAATTCTCATCACACATTTCCCATTAGTGATAATTAATTTGAATAATTATGAGCTCGAGAATAATTTATCATCACCTACAGAACCCCAGTTTAATAAATGTATCAATTCACATGACTTGATTTTAACCTTTGCTACTGGTTGGGTCTGCTCCGAATACAGAAGATTACAATATATAACTTTGAAATGCAGGAGACAGAGGTGAATATTAAGCTTAAATGTCTAGATCCAATCTGCCCCCCCCCCAATATGTGGGTGGAAGTGCAGTATCTTATATTAATTGTTAAGTCATCCTGTACTCAGCACCACAGACTGCTTTTCTACTTAATATTTTTTTTGTATTCACAGAACAGCCCAACAAGAGAAGGAGAGGGCAAGCACAAAACTAGAACCAAAGTTATTTTTTCTGTATTTGACTGTTGTTTACAATTTAGATGGTAAGAAAACACAGATCAACCCCTTGTCAACCCTCATACTGATGTATCAATGTGTCCGTCACTCCTCAGTTGCACCATTCAACAAAGATCAGCTGACGCACTGACGTGAAACCTCGGTTTTTGCAGAGAAACTGCAAAACTAGGCCCTAACATTTTAAAATCCCATCTGAAAAACAGCATGACAATGATGAAGATAACTGCAGGAAATGCAGTATTTCAATGGTGATCAAAGAGTCTGTACAACCAAATCAAGGGAATGCACTGAATTACTTGGTACGAACTATGGAGGAAAAGGGCTCCTTCATCTGTTTAAAAGTTGTGTAAAAATCTTGCTTCACAAGTAACATTTCAGCACCCAATTAGGACTGGTCCAGAGCATTACATGTCATTTATAGAGTAGGCTCAAAGTAAACATTTCAAAGGGAAGGAAGTTCAAAGTTATTAACATACCTGCCAGCAGCCACACATGTGGTGGAATATGAACTGAAAACTGTCAGAAAAACTGTAATCCACAGTAATCCACGGAGCAAATAAGTGTCGTGTTTCTGGGAAATGTGGCTTCCATGCAAATCTATATGTCTCGTTTCCACATACAAAAGACGCCGACAGGTTGCGACAAACCACTGGTTACCACCTCTCGGTGCTGCCGAGTGCTGTTGATGCGCTTTACTTAATTAGCATTGTATTTTTGTTGGGAGCACAACAGGAAGGTGTGTTCAAGGTTAAACTTGGTGCTAGAAATTAATTGCCACAAAATATCAGTATTCACCAATCAGCTACATTAAAACCAGTTACCGGATTTAATGTTGAAAGTGAGTTAGATACATGTGTAAATATTGCAAGACATTTATTTATTTATTGGAAATGTGTTAGACAGTGTGTGTGTTTGTGTGTGTGTGTGTGTGTGTGTGTGTGTGTGTGTGTGTGCATGCACTAACCTGCATGTGTCTCTCCTCCTCATGCAGGAACACTGAATGCCTTCCTAAAGCAGAAAGGCCAGACGACCTCAGAGGGTCCCGTGTGGTCGCTAAGTGGTAACCAAGGTGACCGCTGGAAGCAGGCCAAAGTAAGCATCCATCCGACAGCATCCTTCCAGGTGAGACCAAAAAACTTAATCAATCCAATATGCAGCAGCGTTTCCCCTGTTGCCCCTTTATTTTTATTCTGTCTGTGTTTGTATGGTGAAGTATTAGTTTCCTTGGGGGCTGCATATTGATGTAGCACTTCACAAGCCTCGATATTAAGCCGAGAAGTAGACGAAATCCATAGACGTTGTTTACTATTGAGAAAGCAATATCACTCAAATTTTGCCATCAGGAAGCATAATCTTTGCGAGGAAAGAATATAGAGCCGCATTATTCTCCATCATTTTTAAGATTGCAGTTGTGGAAAGTAATTATACTTCCGGCTGCACCTCTGTGTCTTTTTTAGTTAGCACTCTCACTTCGACCTGCTGTAACACCACAAGCTTTTTCAGTTTTAAAATTTAATGACAGTAAAAACTGAAACTAACACTTTCAGCAGGGTTTTGTTTTTTTTTTTTTTTATAAGGGCCTATTTAGCTAAATTACACTGTGTATTTACTATTTTATTTTTGCAGTGGTGATAATTTCTGTTTTTGTAGTCTATCAAGGCTGTGACAGGAAAAAAAAAAATTGTTATTCTCCCTTTAGGTGGTTCTGGAGGGTATCCGGGGACCAGGCATAGAGGGAGACATCGCCATCGATGACGTCAGGCTGGAGGAAGGGGAATGTCGAGACCCACCGACCAGTGAGTAGCACCACATGTCCACCTCCTGCGTCCCCTCATCTGGGCTCTAAGTTCTCACTCTGCCTCGCAGGACAAGCTTGTGATTTACGAGGGGGAATCTAATCTTAGACGGTTGCCAGTACTGAACAACTATCTCATAGGGAAACCATCTCACGCGGTTGTCATAGCAACAGTGTTGTAATCTCATGAATGATAGTCACGCTGGCTAAGTGGAGCACTGTAATTGCAGCGTAGGAACAAACAGAAGGTAAAAACAGAAAACAGGATGCAGAAAATGGCCTGCACTTGAGTAGGTGATGTTTTTGGGTAGACAAAGGCTTTTTCTATGATTTATTTCATACAATTTATAATTGGGGGGCATTATTTCCAGAGGCCTCTCAAACTTAGACAACCCTTTAACATAGCCTAGATGAATCGGGGTAAACTCTTTTAATTTTTCATGCCATTAGCGGGAAATAACCAGGAATCTAAAAGAGAATCAGAGAGTGCTCTTGGTCTGCAAGATGTATTCTCTTTATTACTGCAGGATTATTATTCAAGTTATTTTTCATTTGGATCATTTATGATTCAAAGCGACAGCATTAATTCATTCTGAGTTATAGGAGCAGTGGCCAAGGCTGAGGACAGAGTAATGTTATGAATTATACAATTCAATTTCACATGATGAATCTTACATGACTTTATGTGATGTAAGAGGGGAAAATTGAGAAATATCTCATGAGGGCTGATCTGATATGACTTCTGACTGAAGATGTTACTCGAGAAGAATGGTTAAACCTGCCTTAGGGATCTGATCATACAGGTTAGTTGTGCCTTAAAGCTATAGTTCGACATTTTGGTATATGTTGATTATTCATTTTATTGCTGAGAGTTTCATTGGAAGATCAATACCACTCGTGTGTCCATCTGCTAAACGTGAAACTGGAGCCAGAAGATAGCTTAGCTTAGCTTAAAAACTGAAAGCAGATCTGTAAAATCAGTACCCCTAAAGCTTACTGATCAACACTTTATATGTTGTTTGTTTAATTTATACAAAAATCAAAGTGCAAAAATAACACTTGGTGGTTTTAAGATGGGTTTTGTGCCAGAGTAATTCTTGGGTGATGACTGCCTGGAGTCTTGTCATCACCATGAGGTTAACAGGCAACAAGCAGAGACTCACTTTAAGGCCAGGATGGCATTTTACCAGGGCTGCACAAAATATCCCATAAAACCACAACTTGTCATTTTTATACTTGGGTTTTGTTCCTTTGCCAGAGCCAAGACAAGCTGTTTCCCCTATTCTGAGACTCAGTTAATCGGCTGCTGGCTGTGGCTTCATAGTTATGGTACATACATAAAAGTGGTGTCAATCTTGTCATCAACTCTTGGCAAGAAATTGAGTAAATGCACTTGCCAAAATGGTGGAACATTCTTTCAAATGCACCCAGCTTGGAATTCTTGTGTTTTGCTCTTTGGCTTATGCAACAGCAACTACCATTGTTTTCTGTTTTGTTTTTTTGTTTTTTTAATCTATTCAGATCTCAGCTCCAAGGCTCCGTCCACATCCTCCCATATATGGCTGCTATGCATCACCTTGGTGATGACCCTCCTAGAGGGTCAGAGGTGACCCTTCTCTCCGTCATCTCAGAGGCGAATATTCAGACCCACCGTCTGTGAGTTATACCCTCGGCATCCAATCACCAAAGATTCATGCATCCTGAAAGCAGCAGGGGTCCCCTGATGGACCGTGGAGAGACCGAAAATTAATAAAAGAGAGAAAAAATAGTGATAAAAAAGTTACACAAAAAGTAATAAAGAAGATGCGCTAATTTTTTTAAAGAGACCTCTTTTACAGAAAACACTCCTCGGTGCAGGACTCGAGACATCTTTACGAGCACAAAGGCAGGTGGGCGATGAGTAAGCCTGGACTTTGGCGAAAGAGTTCATAAGCATCGAGGGAGAAAAGTTTGTAAAGCACAAGAACAATTTTATCAAGTTATGAAAATATCTTTGGAAGGCAGCGGAATATAGACACTGCTGACTTTTTGAAGAGGAAATAACATTTCCCTGCTTACAAATACATGGAATCAGACCTTTCTCTGTGTATCTTTATCTTCATTTTCTTGCACCAGATGCCAATCACCAACACTTGTTTTTCACTCTAGCCCAGCCTCACGTCACACCTTGTCATTTCTTTATCTGCTTGGTGCTGTACTGTAGAAAAACAAGGATTCTGGCAACATTTAGTTCTGTCTGCTTACTCCCCTGTAGCTGCCTATGTATCTTTTAACACTGTGCTCACGAGTCCAAGTGGCCAACCGACGGTATGGCGGCAGAACAATAAACGCAGAGGAATCAGCGGAGGTGTAGACAGCTGGACTGGAGGGCAGAAAGAAGTTCAAGCTTATGAGCTGAAAGGGGAGGAAAAGGTGGAAAGAGGGCAGAGAGGAGAGATGTTAAAGGGAGGAAGAGTGGAGGGAGAGGAGGAACAGGCAGAGAGTAGAGAAAGGTCCGATTAATGAGGCCTGACTCGAATATTCAGTCAGTGGTCCATCTGTGGAACAGAAGCCACTTTACTTTCTGCCATGAAACAAAGTGCCTTCAGATTACAAACCGAATCGTGAGCCTGGGTGTTAAACAACATCGAACACATCTCTGTTCATGTTTCCTCTGATGGGCTATTTTCTATATGTTTCTTTTGCCCCACAAGTGCTGATGGGAGGGCATGCGTGTTCAGAGGGAGTATGGGGGTTGTGCAACACCTGGAGTTTACTCCTGATGGGACAGTTGCCTGTGTTTGAGTGTTTGTGTGTGTGTGTCTGCGTGCGTGTGTGTGTGTGTCTGCGTGTGTGTGTGTGTGCGTTTGTTTGTATGAGCACGAGTGTTTGTGTGTGTGCATGCGCCTAAGCCTATGCCTATGCCTGCACGTAGTTCGATGTGAGGGCAGCCGACCAGGCAGTGCTGACAGACCCCGAGCACAGGTTTGGAAACAATTTGGATAAAAACAGCGGCAACAGTGAAATTGAGGCTCTGGATCTTTTTCTACAGAAAGACAGTTTAAGATCATACAGGAGGATAAAGACACTTCGTCGAATGAATACCCCACTCTCTCTTCCCATAATTCTCCTTCCCTGCAGGCGAGCATTTTTTTAACAGAAGAAAAGAACAACTGCTGAATAAAACATTGTGTTGTACAGGGAGGAGAGTAGGAACCTTGGGACTGCAGGCTCTAAAGGGTGATTCGCCTCACCCCTGTCCTCCACCATTTATATGGAACAATATGAGAATAAAAGATAATAATGACCATAATAATAGTCATGATATTTTATTACTCTAGCGAGAATGTTTCTCTGCTTTTACACAAACTGTGAAGATTGACTGTGGAAGATCTACCTGAGACCATAACCTTAACCAGCGGGGTTTTTAAAAAATGTATTGTAAAAAAGAGAAAATAAGAAAATGAAAAATTCCGTTCATTGTTGGTTATGACAAATGTTTTGAGGACTTGTGTCTTGTTTCTTATTTTTTCTGTTGAAGATGACTTAACTTCCTTTCTCTTCTTGTTGTCTCCCTTTGCATTGCTGAAGTATCAAAGCTGATGGAAGCATAAGAAGTAAACCAATTTGATAACTGTATAACTTGTAAATGTTAAAGAAGCTCTATTCAAAGGTTTATGATAAATGTTTTATGTTGGAGTACAGGAAGCACAACATAGAGTTCAAGGTCTCAACATATACAATCCATTTTATATTTCTCTACACATACGTGACCTACTTCCACAAATTCAGGCTAATCAACACTCTGAAACAAGTCCGTGTTTAACAGCAAATTGATCATTTTTTTACTTGTTACATTGATATTTATAGTGCAACCACAATGCTGGAGAACACATCCCGGTCAAGAGCATGAATGAAATCTTCATGAATGCCGACTGGGTAAAGGTTAATGGTGTTGTGGTTGTTAAGCATATGTAGCCTCTTCAGCGGAAGCCTGGGTTAGTCTGAGTGGGTCGTGTACATGTGTGAGCATAAAGCTGTGTACAATAGGTGTGATAAGAAACCGATACATGTAACGAAGATAAATATACTAAAGCAAAACAGAGCAGAATGATGATCATTTCAGGGCATCCTTAAAACATCGTTATGGTATGTAGGATTTTACTACAGAGACATAATCACAGGTATTATATGCTATCCATTTGTTTTTTTCTTTTCTTTTTTGTAGATAATTTCAGATATTTTTTATTTCTGTGTTTTTATTTCCATAAAGGCACAGATCACAATGAATGTAAATGGAATTCTTGGGAGAGTTGTTTTGTAACAGTCTTATTAGATGTAATGTTTACTCAAAAATATGATTTTTACATTCTTTTGATGATGAGAGCTTTCATAGGTTGTTTTTCGACGCGTCAAGAACAAGAAGTGCATCTGACTTTGACACAGACTTTGACACAATTTCCAAATATATGAGCTCAGATAAAATATCCATTAGCTAGTCACTATATCCACCTGTGGTATAGTAGGTAATAAAAAGTGCCAAAGTGCCCTGTGTAGTCATCATCGTTACGAATAATGGATACGAGTTTGGATATGATATTTTGGTAACTGTTCCTTTTATAGCCACCTTGAGCACCTAGTCATTTCATGATGAAAAAATAGAAAATCAGCATATGATATGATTAGAATTTACAGCTGGATTTAGATAAAAGAACATCTTTGCTAGTATTTTGGGACTGCTGTCAATATTGTAAAGGCATAGTGCAAAATTTTGTGAAATGAACTTGTTCACTTTTTTGCTAAGAGTCACATGAGAAAATTGATACCATTCGCATGGCTGTCCCTTTGAATTTGAGGCTAGAACCAGGAGACGTTTAGCTTATCTTAGCTCAGAGACTGGATACAATGGGAAAAAAGTCGTTTGGCTCTGTCTGAACAGAATCCACTCACCAGCCCCTCTAAAGCCCAATAGTTAACACATTGTACTGTAACTCTTGTGTTTAATCAGCACAGAAACCCAAGAGTAAAGTCAAGAAGTTGAATTTTATGTGGGTTGTCAGGAAATTAGCAGATATGTCGGAAAGTCACTGTGCCCAGAGAAGAAAGACTCTGGCACATGACCCCTTTAAACCACACATGATTGTAACATTTTTTTTGTACAAATTAAACAAACATGAAATAACTCGTTCATTTGTGACCTTTAGAGGGGCTGTCAGGCTGATTTTGCTATCTCCGGACAGGGCCAGGCCAGACGTCTGCCCTGCTTTCTTTCTTTGTGCTAAGCTACGCTAACTGGTGTCTGATAGCTTCGTATTAAATACACAGATACAAAAGTGTTTGATTTCTTCTCTAACTCTGGGAACGTTAACGAATAAGTGTATTTCTCTAAATGTCAATCTTTGAACCCGGACGGGGTTATCAGCTAGCTTTGCTCTATCTAAAGTTCAAAAATACACTTACCAGCGCCGCTAAAGCGCACTAATTAATAAGTATGTCAAAACATGTCAAACTGCTGCTTTAAAATAACAGTTTAAACATTTCCAAAACCTCTGTGTTCCTTGTTATCACCACACTGTAAAATTTCTTCTGTGTTTGTTGAAATTATATCAGCATCAGCCTTTCAAAAAACTATTTTTATCCTATTGTCGTGGTATATTATTAAGTACTGGGTACATTCAATCATAATCTGAAAAATTTTCGTCAGTGTGAAGGAAATATCCTCTAACTTTCCCAGAACTGAAAGTTTTTGGAACTGAAATTTGACAGCAAAAGGAATCAGTGATTGTTTTCATGGTGTCGCAGCTCTCACCATATCCTGGATTTCCATTTTTCAGACGGCCTATGTCAGCGCCTGCCCTTTGTTTGTGTGAGGGACGTGAAGCCTGGTGAGTGGCTTACGGACCCAGCTCTGCTCTATTTTTTGATAAAAGTCCTCTGAGCTACTTCAAAGAACAATTGAAGAGGATTAACAGTTTTTGAATGTGTAAACAGCGTTATGTGACAGTTTGCTTTCGTACACGGTTTATTGACTTTATGTTAATGACAAGAAGCT
This sequence comes from Istiophorus platypterus, assembly GCA_016859345.1. NCBI lineage: Eukaryota > Metazoa > Chordata > Actinopteri > Istiophoriformes > Istiophoridae > Istiophorus > Istiophorus platypterus. Next base: position 8,195,800 of record CM029133.1, on the reverse strand, counting down.
CCTGTAGTTGTGCAAGGTGGGAAGTGTCATTGAACTAACATGGGGGAATAGGGGGTTTGGGGTATTTCTTCAGGTTAGCTCTAGGCTGGTTTAGGTGCTGGGGCTGAATATGTCAATATGTGCCAAGTGCTTTGTCTTTAAGTAGGAGACTAAAAGAGCAGAGCCTTTTTCACAAACTCTAAATATCCAAACATTTTCTATAAATGGTCAATTCCTGGTTTAATTCCTTGTTCAATTTATTGTTGACATCAGTAAATGACAGGGTGTTTTGGTCAGCTCTGTTGCATTACCACACATTTACACTCATCACAGTGTACAAATCGCCTTTTTCTTCTGTAACGCTGTTTAAAACAAGACTAGTTGATCTTTATTGCACGGAAAAGGTAGTAACCATTTGGTAGATTGGGGGGGGGGGGCGCAGTACAGAGTGCCAGGAATAGAAATGGAAACAGTGTTTTCCTTTTTGAATGCGGTTTCAGCTTGCTCCCTGAAAACATTCGCCTTGCTACTTTTGCGTAACATAAAGGTTCATCTTAATTAAACAGAAGGGGATAAGGTAAGGTACTTGAATGCCAAGGAAACAAAGGACCTGAATTCAATTCTGCTTCATAATAGATTCACAAAAATCTGTTATTTCTTTTGTTTATAGATGAATATGTGAATGGATCATGTAGTTGTGCATGCATGTACCCAGTGCTTACATTAATACGCTCAAAATGGAGGTACTGTAGCATCAAAGGATGGGGTCCGTCAGAGTTTGTGCAGGCCACAGACTGAACTTAAATACTTTAACATGCCGTAATGTTAAAAGAAACCCCCAGAACCTTTAGTAAATTCGATCAAAACTATCCATGTGAGCAGAACCATGGCTAGTTGGTATGTGAAAAAAAATGTATATTTTTAATTGTATTTTAAAACAAACTATAATCTTAATTCATAGGAAGTGCATACTGTATATGTTATAAACTAGAAATGCAAAAGATCTTGCCAAGAAAGTCACAGTTTCCAGTTTCCAAATGTAATGTTGTTAGTAATGGTGTTTCCAAAGAAATCCAGCTGTAATTTCCAAAATTTTACCTTCAAAGTTACATCAGTAATAACCTAAGAGTTTATTATTCTCACTTCCTTATATATTTGACTGCTCAATATCTAGTGCTCGAGAGGGTCTCTAAAAGGGGCAGTCCCAACATTTCCTTCTGAGTGGAAGTGTTCACATTTTCTGTTCAACCTTAGAAGGGCTTTGTCACATTGTGCCATTCATCGCGTTAAGTTACCGTCCCACAAAAAAAACATTCAGTCCGACTAGCGCAATATATTTGCAACTGGTAGACCTATTTATCACTATAAACACCCAGCCTTCTTGGTATTGATTCAGTAAAGATGAGTGCCAGAAGGGGGGCAAAGCATTGTGGTTAGGCAGAACTGACAGTCATTAATTTGGCAGTCAAAGTGTTGATATTAAGGACTCACACAGGAACAAAGTGTCTATTGTATTAAACCTGAAACTTTGCCATGGTGTTGAATTTTTTTCAGGACTAAAGATTGCCATTTTAATGTGATGTATTTCTTTCACTTTCACACAGTGGCTAGGCAGTGGTGAATGGTGACTTGTCAACAGGAGGCTGACTGCAGTCTCACTAAATAACTGGAAAAGGCTGCTCAGTGTGACAACTTTACCAGTGGGAAAATTGCCACCTCTTGGTACTTACTCCTTCGGGTGTTGGAGTGAATCTCACTACTTCCCAGTGGCTTTCCTCTTCTGTCTGTCCTCTCTTTCTCTTTCTCCTGCTTTGATGAGGAATCACAGGCTTGGCTGGAGCAACGTGTATGCTTGCACGGACTCCCTTTTTCCATGTCCAGTAATTTAACATTGGTGCAGCTGACTGTGTGTGGGATGACAGACAGCCCCCATACACCCATACACACACACACACCCACACACACACCCACCATCGAAAAGACCCCTGGAAATTAAGAGATTTGATGCTCAAGGTTGTTCAGAAAGCTGTGTTTCAATGATGTTATTTATCTTGTTCTGTGCTGACACCCTGTGATGATGACCTGTCATTCTTCTCTGTTTTGTGCTCTATATTTATATATGATCAGGCTTCTTTTTCACTGTATTTCTTTGGATTTGTCACCCATTTTTTGTGCCATACCTGCAACTAATGAAAAAATAAAGAAAAGTAATATTTTATACGCTGTGTCAAATAAATTTTCCACCTTGTACCATGGGACTAGAACATAATAATAAAGTTTAACAGAATAGGACAGAATAGAATACAGCATCCTCTATTATATGCTTAGTGCTTAAACACAAATCCTCTTCTTGTTTCTGTGGCTTACCTTTGCTTGACACCTCTGTCCCCATAGATTTTCAAAGGGAGCGCCAAGTTGTTCCCACAGTGACCACCTGTCTCCCACTCAAAGGGCTGGAAACAAAAGCTTTTGTGTTGTGCAAATTGTTCTTTTGACAGTACTCCCCGGTCTGCAGTCCTTCTGAGGAGCTAGCATGCTCACTTTCCTCTCAAAGTTGAGAGCCTGTGAGTGATGGCGGTGAGAAAAGGACATCTGAGGGAAAAGACGGCGGAATAACAATCGCGTGCGGAGGGACTTGAAAGTCATCCAAAGGTTGGCCAGCAGGGGCCTTCTGACTGAGGAAGGCTTCTGCAGTAGCAATCTGAGCAGAAGTTACCGCTCACAGCCTGAAAGGGTTTTTCTTGTCTCCTGAGCACTGAGCACCTCTTTGATATCTAAATATACAAGAAACAAAAACAAGCTGCTCTTCTTTTTTTTTTTTTTTTTTTTGTATTTTAATATAACCGAAGATTGTATGTTGTAATGTTGCGGTGGTTTCCACTGATCAAAAGCAGGTATCTAATTAGTCAAACGGCCTAACAGACCAACAAAGGCTGTGAGATAGACTGCAAGCTGGTGAGCGTGGATGGAAACGTTGCTGGGTTTCGGGTTTGCGAATTCCTTTTTAGAAAGGGAATGCATTCCCCGTGTTTGCTGAATCTCAGGAATGAGCACAATGCATTTTGGCAAGATTGAGAATACAACCAGGCTCACTGCTTCCAGTCTTCATGCAAGTCATTTGGCTCAAGCTTCATATTTTGCACAATTTATTAAGCGCGATATCAGTCTTCTGACAAAACTCTCAGCAAGAGAGCAACTAAGCTAACTTAGAATAACTTTCTCTTTAAAGTTGCTACATGTGACTTCTTGCTATCGCTGCATAGCCAACTTTAGCATTAATGGCTGGTCCACCAGTCTAGAAGAAACAAGGTTTGAGTTTAACATCAAACGTCATTCTTTTACTCACCAAGAGCTGTCACCAGCAGTGGAAAGCAACGCCAATGTTGACTCTCCTTTCGCTTCTCTTTCTGTCACTTCTCTTCTTCCACCGAAGTTGGCGTGCTAACCACTGGCTTGGCACTGGCTTTGATCAATACACAAACAGTTATGTAAGAAAAGCAGTTGTTTTAAAAGGGGCTTATGTACTTTAACTATTTTTGCGACAATGTTTTTTTTCGCCGCCCAGCTAATTTGCCAAGACACACTCACAACACGTAACTTGCTGTCAAACCATAAATTATTATTAAATTAGTTCTTAAATTTCAAAAACAAGATACCACATTTTAAAAATTTACCTTTTGAGGTGTTGGCAGATATTTTTAAACTCAGAGAACCTGGATAGTTGTTCCCAGGCTGAATGCTAAGCTAGGCTAAAAGCCTAAAAGTTGTTAATGCACTAACATGAGACTGATATGGATTCTTTCAATCCACCTCCAAGTTAGCAAATAAGCATTCCTTTGTATTTCCCTAATTTTTCTACTGTGATTCTTTATATTATGCTGATTCGAAGATGTTAGTGACAGACCAGGCTGAAACCAGTTACAAATACAGTAATGCATGTCAGGATGATCTGTTTACACTGTTTTGGCTTCTCCCACACAATGCAGCTTTGCAGTAGGGTCTAATAGGCAGTCTCCACCAGATAGTGAGCCTTCCCCAAGGCCAAGCTGTGTCCATACCCCCTGAAAGGCAAGTTGTTGTTTTTCTTTTTTCCAGGAGCGGAGGAATCTGCCAGTTGTTGTTTCTTTCAGCCCTGTACCCTAAGGGAACAGCGGAATAGTGTTTTATTGTTGTATGAGATGCAGATTTTGTCATCAGCCTCCCTTTAGCCCCGGGGCTTCCCTAAGGCTGCCCAGCAATTTAGAGAATGCTATGGCAGTGAGTGGGTTTGTGTAGTATGTTTAGGCTCGCATATGTGAGCGTGAGTGTGTGTGTGTGTGCAGCATCCTCACATGGCAATATTGTTGAGTTGTCTCAACAATACTTTGTGGTGTCGATGTGTCCTTGCCCCACGGGTGCAGTTGTGTGAATCTGTAGCTCTATGATCTGCAGTCAGAAAACCCATGAAGTCATGTTCTGCAGTTCTCACCTTTATTTTTCAGGTCTCTTTTGCACTGCATTGTAACATAAGCAATGATGTAAGCCACTTTACTGGCATCCAAGTGGTGATCTTTGTTCCTGTGTGCCGATTCATGAAAAAAAAAACAACATCCACACAATATTATGGAGTTTGTTCCATTACACAGACAATTACTGTGAAGGGAACAGCCGGTAGTAAGTGGAGTACATTTATTGAACAGGGTGTTGAGTACGCAATTCAAACAACACAGCAACAACAGCACTCTAAAGTTTGCTTGTGGTCTTTATGATCTTGTTTTATCCTGCATGACCTCTGTGAAGCGTGGCAAACCGCCTGTTTTTCTGGATAATAAGTTGCTCCCATAAAAAATTCAGATTGTTTCTGCGGCTGATAACCCCTGGTAGCATTTGGCCTTTAAAATCCCAAGCACTTTCAATTACCCCCGCTGCATGTCCCATTCGTCCACTCCCTTATCATCTCCCTCCTCTGTTTCAGCCAGCCAGAGGTTGCCCTGTAGATCCAAATTAGAATGCGCACCTGGTATCCCAACCACTGAACAATGCCATTTTACATTACATTTTATTCCCTTTTCTCCTTGCTATGCACCGCAACAGCACTTTGTTTACAGGGCCACCACTGCTTTCTGGATGGACGGGAAAATGTCATGGAATGCTAATGGTCTGCTAATGCTCCCCCGACAGGGCTCCCCATATCAGTCAAACAATATCTATTCAGTTATGCCAGCTTTGTCAAAGTCACTTAGGCAAACATGAGATGACCACATCTGCGGCCTGTGCAGCGCTGACACATTATCAATACAAAAACACTGATGTCATGGAATGCTAATGGTCTGTAATGCTCCTTTTGACAGGGCTCCCCATATCAGTCAAACAATATCTATTCAATTATGCCAGCTTTATCAAAGTCACGGAGGCAAACATGAGATGACCACATCTGCGGACGTTTCAGCGTTGAAACATTATCAATACGAAAACACTCCTCATTTATTCGCCATTGTATTGTTGTTTTCTTCATCACCTGCATCTCCCGAATACTGAGATGTCATAGTCTACTACAACTCAGCAATTAGCAATTCTTCCATTATGAGTTGTGATTTGCCTCCCCACACACATATGAGCACCTCTCACTCAACTCATGCCTTTGAGACATCTACTTGTCCTCTCATGGATGTTGCATAAATTAATCCTTCTCATGTGCTGCCATCTGAGCCATGTTGATGCAAAACTTCAGGCTGAATTATTTATCTGTCTGCCCTTCGGAAGCCAACGCTCACACCAGGCGCCACCACGCATAACTAGGAATTCTCATCACAGACCTGAGCCTGCTGGCATCCACTCAGACATCTGTGTCGTGTGATAAGAGCGCACATCATAGGAGGAAGACATCAGATGGGCTTTAAATCGTAGCCACTAGATAGACAGACAAAGGGGGGACCAAACACTGCCATATAAACAGAGCAGTGGTCACCTTTTCCACATGTGCTGTGCTGTTGCTGCACTTTTGCTTCATCTCTAAAGGGGATTACTTCTGCTGTACTGCAGTACTGAGCTCTGCATTGCTAATGCAGGACGGATCCAGAACACTTTCACAAAGCATACTGCCTCATTGTTTCAGTTTCATCCTTCCAGGTGATTAAACAGGAGATGAGGAGATTCGGAACTACTGGTGATTATTATCTGTTTTTCTGCCGAATTCAATTTAAAGACAATGAGTGTCACCCTGTATCACAGCTCCTATATTCCTGTATTGTTATACTGTCTCATATATAAGATGGAGTGGCTCCTGGGCTGGTTTCACATGTAGTTCCCTTGTGGGTACAGCATGACCCGCTTTTGCAGAAAAGTTTCCCAGAGTTGGTGAGCACTTTTCTTTACATGAGAAAAAAAAAAATCTGTTAACTCATATTCATTTTTATGTTGCTGATTGCAATGAGTCAATTTAAATGAAATGTCTAATTCTGCTTCTGCAATTAAACATTCCTTTCATTATAGTTAACAGTGTTGTCTTTGTCATTTCTATACTCTTAATTTATAGTTTCCATGCTGAGTGATTCAGCAATGACTTAGTAAGGCATAAGAATTAAGATAATGTCATTCTTCATTTTCCTACATCACGTCGTTCACGTTCACAGTATTTTTCTCAGGATTATTTCTCAAAGAGGTAATTGACAAAAAGTGATTTCATAAGCTTTGTTTACAGGTAGGTTATCAGTATAATGCTTATGAGCTAGCTAGATAATGATTATTGCTCCTGTGCATATCAAGTAGGTGATTCATTTGCTTAGTACAAATTGTGTGTTTATCCAAGCAGCGTCTCAGGGTGTGGGGACACAAGCTCTTCATAACTGTTAAAGTTGCTGATACAGATAGAGCATCAATCTTCTCCCATATTTCTTCCATTTCAGCAAGAAATGAGCGAAACTTCAACTTGCCAGATTCCCTCGAGTGATCTGCAGCGGTCTGCCACCTCAGTCTGTGAGTTAACAGTATGAGTAAGGTTGCAGGCAAGGTTGTTCATCATGTGAGCAAGCGAGCCCCACCCATGCTCTTATCCGCCCACCCGATGAGCTGTTCACTCTCTTGTTCTCTGATGGAGTGGAGAGTGTGGAGAGCAGTCATCAGATCTGTTTTGCATCACCCCAAAGGACAGAATGGGCGTGATGACATGGGTGACCTTTGGATCATCTATCAGCGCTGACGTCTTTCTCATAGAATAAAAAATGTTGCATTAGCACAAATGACCTTTTCTCATCACCACATCCTGATTACACAGTGCCATGAGGATCCACCCCCACTGCTCTCTTATCTCACTGCTCTTATGAGCGGTCACGGCATTAAATATGAGCCCAAGAATTATAATTTAGACAGACTTCAAATGCCCTGCTCGGAGTATCAAAGCAAGTGATCTCAAATTTGATTTGGCCAAAAATTGGGATTCTTTGTCTCAAATTCTCCTCTGTTTGAAAATGGACAAGCGTAAACCTTATAGGTGCTGAGGGGTGATATATGGATGACTGACAAAATAAAGGAAAAGCAACATATTGTGTCTTAATTAGGTGTTGGGTCACCAAATGCCACCCGAACAGCTCGATGCGCCTTGGCATAGATTCTACAGACTCTGGGACTCTTCTGGAGGGATGGCGCCCATCTGTATTTCACAGTACAGTGAAGTCGCAAGCGCTTTAAACAAAAGTAGGTCATAGAATATGAGACGGAGCCTGGAAATCATTTTACACTTCTTGAGCCAAAATGAAAACAAGTGATGCTGTGATACAAACAGTGTCAAAAGTATGAATTTTTATCACTGAGACTTGCCCATGCAAGGTTCCCTCTTATAGTGCTTCATATTTCAAGCTGCAATAATTGTTTTTTGGCCACTTGGGGGCAGAAAAACAAGCTGTAAACACTTCACTGACATACATGTTATCACCTTGTAAACCCAAAAACTTTGTTCACAAAAAACTGCTTATTTACACATCTAGCTTAATAGCTGCAACATTAGCTTTCATTGTGAGATGTGTTTGTGTTCACCTGGTGAATGTAAGTCCAACAATCACCCTACTTTCAGCTTTGTTTTGGTCTCCTTTAATTCCGTAGGGAAATATCTGACCTTTTCTTAGCCAAACGCTGTAAAGTTTTCACCAGCTATTGCTAATTTTGTGGTGCTGGAAAAGTAGCGTAACTAAAATGGCTTCCTGCACCATTTGGAAGCAATGCTGATGAGAGTGGTGAGAGTGAACCAAAACAGTATTGTTAAGTTGTGGGCTAGAAAACTATGACAATGAGTTAGAAAGATGCTATAAAAATCTGTAGATCTGAGGTGAACTGCAATTCCTTGTATGATCGTCACTACCAGTGACTCCTTTTACATGACACATAGTCATTTCATCCAAGTTAATATAACAAAAAATGATTAGAATACTTTTAAAAAATAGGACAATTTTACCCTCAAAGAAGAAAAATCTTCAGTTGACTCAACTTTAACAGAGATTCAAAATGTATTTTAATTTCAAACCAGATAGAAGTTTACTTAAGAGACATACCCACAGGAAAAACTTTAACTACATCTGTGCTTTTTTCCTAATTCCACTCCTCTCAAACAAGCCTATTGAAATGCCAAAATATAAAATATCAGTGCAGACATTGAGCAAGAACCTTGAACTTCAGTCCATAATTTTCAGATCCTCACTTCATCTGCGCTCACCACTCATGGGTCCGATGTCACTCAAGTGTCCTTGGAAGGACAGGACACAGACATAGAGTAACTCTCAACATGAAGACAACAGGTTGGACCAAGCAATTATCTCCTCTTTTTACATCTCCCTAAATGGAGTGTAATAGTTACTGGAGACAGACAGACAGGCAAACAGACAGATGTGTAATCCTCGTGAAAATCCTCCATCTATCACAGACATGATACCTCTCTAGTGCTCATATATTTCACTGGGTGGCTGAGCCCTCAACTGTATGTGAGTTGGCTGGGAATCACTTGAAAAATGTACCGTTGCCAAGACTTTGACAAGACTCTGCCGATCCCTGGTTCCACTTAACAGGTTGTGCTTCTTTGATTCCTCGACAAATTCCACCCCCCAGCAACGTAAACTCATTTTTACTCCAACAAAAGGCTTATAACGCAGGAAATTCAATTGGTTTTATTTTGTTTGTCTGTCATGGTTGCTGTGGAGCTGTGCTTGCAGTCTAACCCTGTGGCATGTGTTTTATATGAAATGATATTTATCAAGCTGGTCAAATTTATTTTAAATCCGCCTTCAAAAAAACAGGGATTGTGTCACACCATGTGACGTCGCAATCGTGTTGTTTTGCTTTGTCCAGAGAGCCACGACTTAGTTCGATGCAGCTTCAGTGGTTTCATTTTGTCATGAGGGAAACAAAGCAGTCATCCTTCGCCAGCTTTTCTCTCAGAGGACTAAACCTGCTGCAGGGTGAAGAAAAACAACAAGGAATAGAATATCCCACAATTCAAGGCTGCATTCACGCTTCTACCTGCAGCAATGATGTGTTGATCCGAAGTTGTCATAGAACCCCAGTACTTTTGTAAAACATTGTTCTCAACTCAGCAATTTTCTCGGTAGATGTGATATCTTTTTAACAACTGTTTTGTTCCAAAAAGGGTTATATATTTTCAGTTTACTGTATTTTGTGTAGAATTCATTGTTTATTGTTTAACTTGGTCCTGTTAGCGTTGTCATTGTAAGCATGTTAGCACGCTGACATAAGGATTTAGCTCAAGTAGCACTGTACCAAAGTACAGCCTCTCATAACAGCCAGCATGGCTGTAAACACTTAATCTTGACTAATCACCTCCCCACGTTATTCTTGTTCCTACATCAATTACTTTTACAAGTTATTAGTCATCTTTAACTTTATGTTTACTGCAAACTTTGCTGTTATTCATTTTCCTAATATTGACAGTCTGTAGCATGCAGTGGAGTGTGAAATTTTAATTGTGTGCTGAGATCCATCTCTAGGTCCCTGGGGTGCGAGGTGGAGATGTAGATCTGGTTCAGTGAGGTTTTCGCTGCCTGGAGTGCCTATTGATCAGAGGAAAACTGTAAATAGTGCGTCATGTGGACAGACATGCTGCTTTCAACACACACTGCCTCAGCTCTTCACTGACAGAGCTTAGAAAGTTAGATTATTTAAAATCATGGTTCAATAAGGGGGGCGGGGGGGTCATTTAAAAACAAAGAATGGAGGAAGGAGGTCAAGGGTTGAACAAAAGCGAGTGGGTGGAAGGCATTGTACTATAGTTGACTTTTCTTCTTCTTGCCCTAAATTGGGAGTTTAGAGCAAGAAGATCGGAGTGAGGGATATGTGTCGACATTAGTGCAACGTGTGAGAATTTATGAAGACACCGAAAAGCACTTGAAATTCTATTTTGCTCTCGGGAACTTAGGATGGATTTGTATTTCAGGGCTTCGGAGGGGCTGGGCAATTTTACAGGAGCAATGGAACAGCCTGAGTTAACAAAGGGTGGTGATGATACTCCGGCTGCAGTGCTCTTCCTCCTTGAAGCTCTGGTGTAAACATGGAGAGCTATTTTTGGTGCTCCTTGGGTGCAGGTGTCCAATTATATTTCACACTCTTGTGACGGTGCTCTGAGAGGCTGCTGGGGGTGGAGTGGCCCTAGCTCACATTACGGCCCCTCAGTGGAGCCTGGGGCCCAAAGAAAAAACAAGGCAGAACATAAGAAACAGTCGACAGAAGAAAGCAAAACCTGGCAAATTCTGTCATGGCCTTGTGTTTAATTTTCACTGTTTCCCTCAGCTAAAGGAAAAGATCGTTTCTTCTTCGTCTTGCACAAATGCCAGAGGAACCACTGCTGTTGTAAACTCAACATTCTTCAAACCTCCTCTAAATTGGTCGTGGACTTTAACCTCTGAGGGCAACCTCGTCACACACTTTGGGGTCACAGGCACATGAGTTTTTATTACAAATCAAAAGACTATTGCTGAGACACTTTGCTGTCTTCTGGATAACAGGGGAAATATTTCTCCGTGTTCCAGGGCCAGGGTACGAGGGGATGGGGATATTGGTTGAGGGCCAGGTCAGCTCTGCAGTGTGAGGTGAATTTCTGAGAATATGATGAGAGCTCACCGAGCCTCACCAAGACTCAGAGGTTTGTTCCTTGCCTATTTGTTAACAACTTGTACACATTTTCCAGTCCAGATGGTTTCAGATCCTTCGGGCTTTATTTCAGTGGTGTTTGTTTAGTTGTCTTTTTTTTTTTTGTCATGCTGAGAAGGAAGATGTTGGTGGGTGGAGAGAGGATTTCAGAGGTTTTGTTCCTTTAGGTGCTTAAACGTGTTCCACATTCTGCAAGAGGAGTTTTCTTAAAGTCAATACGCACATCTACTAGAGTGTGGTTACTCTTGTATTCAGAGATATTTTTTTGTTTGTTTCTCTGCAGATCACATTAGAACAGAGAGGAAAATGGAGACTTAGTTTTGTTTTGTTTGTTGTCACAGGTGAAATCTGGGATGTCCTGAGGAGCCCAGTATAATCTGAGGGGTAAGTCCTTACGATAAATAGGCACATATGGAGCAATGCGGGGAGTATATCACCAAAATAAATGCTTCTCCAACTCCAGAAAGTAACAGACCGAATACCAACAATGCTCTCAGGCTTCAGCAAAAGTGAAAAGACTCACAATCAAGTACACCCCTTCCCCTACAATGAATTAAAACAAGATTGTCTTTTACTGAACCCCTAGAGCGAATCTTTTATCCAATATGGGAAAAGACATGTCGTGAAAGAAATGGGGGATTTTTATATCATTTAAAGAAAAGCCACACAGCTTCTACAACTGAAGTAGAGAACCTAAGAACCGGATACTTGATTACACAGCTTGTAAAAGTGCAAACCTGCCACAGAGCTAAAAAATAAACTCTCTGAATCCATTTCTAGAGTCCACTCACGTGCTGTTTACCACCATACGAGACAGTTATATCTCCTAAAAAAAAAAATCCATGATAAAGATGAACCCAACATGAAATTACACTTATTATATTTAACAGAGAAAATGATGGTTCTTCAAACAGTGGAGAATTCACAGTCCGCAGACTACAGCTTGAGGGGTTCAGTGTAACAAAACTTTTTGATTTTTTTTTAATTGGACAACATGAATCTATTCCAAAACTGTGGGCTGACTGCAATAAAAAGGATATTGACCATCTGCAAAATTGCTGTCCCAAGCAGTGATTGTCCAGTCATAGCTTAGCAACAATTCCCTGCAGGCCTGGCAAACTTAGTTTTTCTCCGCATTTTAAGGCTTGTGCATCGGGCTGGAGTGAAAGCAGATAAAACATGTGGAGGCTGTTGACTTCGTTTAGCTTTTCCAAAACTAAAAGCAATTTATCTGCTATAACATACACTGTAATTGTCAGTGAGCCCAGCTAAATAGCGAACTACTTACAGTCACTTACACAGAAAAGCAGGACATCATTAACTAACTACATTAGTTTTTGGGGTTAAATGCCACTTTAGCTCTATTAGCATTTCCCCAGCGTTTGGAAGCTGGTCACTGATGGTATGTTTAGAGTGAAGTTAACAGTTCTGTCTTACTCATTCTTGTATTTGGGGAGGTTTACGCTCCAGCAACATTACCCAAGATGCACGAGATGTTTAAAAACACTTACCATTGTCCTGAAGGTATTTTTCAGGATCCCCAAAGACTTCTCTAACCATTTGGATGAAAAAAAAAGACAGCCTCTCGCTGAATGATAAAAAGGGTTTTTAAACTGTTTCAGAAGTCGCACCTCTGTTTTCCAATCAAAACAAAGATAGCAGCCCGTCCGCTACCTGGATAGGAAACAGAGTGATGGTGGTTACCTGTGATTTGAGCGTATGCAAATATATGAGAAGCACAAACTGGGACAAGCCTCTGACATGTGGTGACTGTAGCTTCAGTCTGACAACATAGAGTATATGCAGCCATCAGGTGAATACTTAAGTCCCCCTTCACAGGGAACAGAAAGCTTGACAGATGTAGCAGTGGTTGCTAAGGGGGACAGGGCTTACCGAACAATTAGAGATTGCAAAAAGTGTAAATGCCTTGTGAAGAAGCTGTTGAAGTTATTATTGTTATCATTTCTCGCTCTCCTTCACCGTCATGTACCTTGTCTTCTTTGGTAGCGGGGAACCCGACGGCTGTGGCGTTATTAAATGTCTGACAAAACGCTGCGGTTCTCAGAATCTCCGGCTCAAACTGCATAATTCCTGTGCTGTGTTTTTTCGCTGCCTGCGAGAGGCATTCAGGAAACAGCCTTGTTATCGCATACAGCCCATTTCGAAAAACATAGGGATAGCCTTGACCAGGAGCATGTCCTAGGGCCAAACTCACGCATTTATGCGAAGGTGCAAATCTCGATAATTATAATTGTCAGTTCTCATTAGTATAAAAATTCAATTTAAAAGCTGTTGAAAGCATGTACAAAGCCTTGTTAACTCGGAGTTCAGCACCATGCAAGCTACACTTCCTTCTGAAGACATAGGAAGATAATAGGTTGCTGAACCACTATTATCTGGGGCACATACTCTACCCGGAGCCCCTCATCCATGTGAGCATTTATTGCATGTGACTCAGTCCCTGGTAGTGGGTAGCATTACACTCAAATAACCTGCTGTTACAGTACAAGTCACTTAACTTGAACACGTAGTCTGGATGCTTTGGATGATTACATTATATGAAGCAAAGACTGATCAGCAGTTGATGTTTATTGCTGTAATGAGCTTTACAGATGCCTAATCCTAGTACTCTCTGACAGGCTCCGTTTGCAATAGTGGAGAGCAATGGATAAAATAAAAGAAATTGATAGAAGCGTTACAGCTGCCTCTGGCTGAAACATCAGCAGCTACAAATACACATATGAATTGTACCAAATTGTAATAATGGTTTGAATATTGAGGACTGTAATACCTGATAATTGTGAAGCATGATTCTAGTACACTGCACAATCAAGAACAAACATTCACACATAATTCTACATTCAAATCCTCATTCATATTTTTTCATATTTTTGTTTTTCAATTTAAAGGGAAAATTAGCCATTGAAGGAGCCTTGATAGTTGCATTACTTTTTTTTCTGATAATACATGATGGAGTATTTCTAAAATTTGGCATTGCTATTTGTACTTCAGCAAAAATATTTCCACCTGGCAGTCACAGTCAACATCAAGATAAAGAAATATGTATAATAATAAAAAATATTTTTTTTCTCTAAGTTTGTGTCTATTGCAGAAACACTTCAAGGTTGACGGTTGTGTTTCTACATAAAAATCTGCCAAGCAGAGCTCTGGAAGGAGATTTTCAGTTAACATACAGCTAGTCAGTAAAACACGAAAGCTATAAAAAAAAATAAATAAAAAATTGGTCTTTAGTGTTATATTCCTGCTTTCATTGACTTTCCAGTAGTTGATAGAAATGGGAGGTTCTAAACTAGGACATTTACTGTATAGTAATTCTTTCACCCCCTGACAATGTATCTTGGCTCTTATTTCTGCTCTGCCAATCAGTGTCTAAGGGCTGTGAAGCTGTCAGAGCAATTGGTTCACCTCTCCTCTAAACTTATTTGCCTTAGGGCCACCTTTTCCTGTCCTTTCAGTCCATTTCCTCTTTCATTAACCTAATCGCTCAAAGTCTGATTTCCCTCCGCCTTTCCCCTTCGCTAGTCCTCTGGCCAATCCCAGAGGGGGAGCATTGTGAAGGTGAGTCAGCCGATTAGCGTCCAGCTGATGTACTGTCCCTTCAAGATACGACCTCTATTGTGTCCCGCCGGACCATCCCGCCGGACCATCCCACCGTGCGGTAGGGCGGCCGGTCAAAGTGAGGCTGGATGATGCTTCGGAAAGAGGAGGATGGATAGATTGCTGTGAAGGAGACTTTGCTGATGTAGCAAAAAATGTCCCCCGTGTTTGGGACATGTAGTTTAATGACATTACACAATTCCAATTTAGCTAACCTGAGTAGGTCTGATCAACCAAGGCCAGTGGGAGAGACCTCAGCCATGACTCGATAGAGTTGACTCTGAGCTACCTGAGGCACTCATGGTGCCAAATGTTGCTGGTTTCAGCTTTGGTTGGGAGCACAATACTTAGTTATCTATCTACATCTTTATCTATACACACTTGCAGCGTATTTGTGTCCGTTATACATAGCTAACTTCTTTAAATCCCATACTTTCCATCTGCTTGTTGTGGTCAGCTCATCCCCGAGATGTGAAGGGAGGTTACTCACCAAAGCAGAGCTGTGCCCTGTTGCTGCTCACAATGCAGAGCAGAGCGACGAGCTCACTGAGCGGCTCAACAGGCGTGACTACAATCCACCCCAGCAAAAATCAAACAAGCTCAGACCAACCGAATTCAATTGGATGTAAATGCAACCAACTCATCTTATTTGTACAATGATTCTACAACATTACATATAATGACTGCCATTAAATTTCTTTATGGACTCTTGAATTTGTGATTGTAGTGAGTTTAAAAGTTTGAAATGGTTTTCAGCTGTATTATTTTAAATTATTCATAACGGTGTTCATCAGGGAATTGCTTTCTCTCCATTACATTATTGGTTTATGCAAAGCAGGGAACAACTGGCTGCTGGGATATGTGTGTGTGCATGTGTGTGTGTCTGTGTGTGTGTGTGTGTGTGTGTGTGTGTTGTGTGTGAACGTGTGTGAACGTGTGTGTGTGTGCACGTGTTTGTGTGTGCACGTGTGTGCGTGCGCGTGTGTGTGTGCACGTGTTTTTTGTGTGCACATGTGTTTGTGTGTGTGTGTGTGTGTGTGTGTGTGTGAGGGTAGGCACGCATGCATGCTGTTAAATCGCGAAGGCTTTCCTTGTCTGTAGCTTCTGAGCGTTGTCACAAAACATATCACATGAGTTCCGTTTGTTTGTTTTCAGTTTATTTGCTCAGATGGTTCAAGATTTCCAGGTGATTGCAACACCTCAAGTTTGATATCAGCTGTTGTCCACTCCATCACATGTTAAAGTCTTTTTTCGCAGTGAACTGTGAAATAAAGCGATGTGTGTCTTGAAGATAATCCTTTCAGGGGAACTTTCCCTTGCATGGAGGAAATGTTTGAAATTCTTTTTTTTTATTAACACGAACATATATTTCAAGAAGGAGTTATATGTTTAATCACATTTGAAAAACATATGGTTAATCATATTTAAAAAGTCCTTTTTGGGGGGAGGGGGTGGCTGTTGCACCAGGGCTTGATAGTGACAACCTGCCTGGTTTCATGAATAGCCGTTAGTCAAATCATTTTAATTTTGATTGACGGTGTTGTAAAAACACGGTTTGTCATGATTGACAGTTTGAGACAATGGAGAAAATTTTTCAGTAATTTGTGACTGGTTGTAGTCCAGCGGATATCAATTGACAAGTCATTTGACTTGACTGCTTGACTGATTGATCAATGTACCCCTTTCTCTGCTGTGAGTGACAGATAAAAGCAATAGCAAACTGACTGAGCCTAGAATCAATTAGGTCATTTCTTCGACTGCATATCCATTTAATGATTTAAAAGGCTGTTGTTTGACCTGACCTAGTGCTGTCCGGGATTAGTTGTGACTTGTTGATGAACATCACCTCCGGCAGGCATTCTTGTGGTAAGAGCTCAGCATCCAAAAATGAGTAAAAGCATTAAGGGCTTCATAGGTTTGAGCTAATACATAACACATAAAATAAATTAAAGCATTGTGTGTAATTTGTTGAAGTCTTCCTTTCAGACCTCCATTTCTTAGAGTAGTTTTTCTTTTTGATAACGTTGTGTATTTCTACACATTGGAGCATGTAAACAAGTTGCATGATGCCCTTTAGATACAAGCTTTTGTCCGAGTCACTGTATCTTAACTAGGCATTATATACAATACGTTGTTAAGGAAGTGAGATAACATTTCTAAGAAATGCCATCAAATGAAAAATGAGGGGTACTATACATTTTTTATGGCATGTTTTTATAAAATAAAGCCATTCTCTATTTCAAATTGGTTCTCGTCTGTTCATTTCTACAGATTTTCAACACATGACACATTGGTGAATCTGTATGTGAGTGAATAGAGGAAAAAAAAGCTAATGACAAATGATTCTCTCGCGCTAGTTTTTCTCACCTCTGTTTTGGATTAATGTACTGAAGCTAGGAACCACAGCTCCCCTCATGCTATAGGGGGATGCAGTCAGGGAGTATGCTATTGACATAGAGTGAACCACCCATGGGCTAAACCTCCAGCTCCATCTTTTAGACTGTATTTGTTTATGTTCAGGAGAATTAGCACATTGAATCCCTGCTTTATCAGCCACCAGCAGTTCCTGTGATGGATGTACAGACAACAATAATTAGGCTGCTTAACAAAACGTCTAAACAGGATGATTATTAGTCAAGATCTGAAGTTGTGATTTACCATGATGGATGTTGAAGACACTGTCATACTTGAAAGAGTAAGTGGAACTATCTGGGAGTGTGTGTCTCATTTCAGTGTATTCAAATTTGACTGAGTTATGGATCCGAGAATTGGGGGATGTAAGTTTCGACAAAACATTTCATTTATCTGGTTCAGGGGGTTTGTAATGTTGCCCTCATCCTTAAAATTACAAATTACAGACGAAAAGACGGATGGAAACCGGAATAATTCACATCAGAACCAGCAGTTGTGGGTAAAATACCTGACTACAGCTCCGCGTTACCTCCAGATAACGTGCTGAACTTGATCGCACTTTAATGAGTGCGGCAAAGGTGTGCACAAACTTAAATGTGTAGAATTAGTTCCAAGCACTTTGCATATTATAATAAAATCATTGTATTATATTATATTAAATCGCATTAATACAGTCAGAGTGTTTACAGAACATGGGCTCTGTCATGCATTATTGACTTAATCAAATTACAATCTAATTTCTGGGTTGTGTAAATGATGCCTGTTTAGAGTCTATCTCTGTGTTTAAAATCCACCCCCACCACTACCACCACAACCCCACCTCTGCACAACAGCATATGGAAATCTTCAGTTCTGCTCTCTCGATGCAGCCTTTTTTTCCTACTTTTTCCTGTTGGTATTCAACACTTTGCTGTTGATTGTTGTTTCAACCTTCAGATGAAAGTTTAAAGAAGCAAATTGAGTTTGCACATAGTTAATGTAGAGTCGACTTTGCAAATATATTACATTCAGTGTAAAAACATACATATCTCAGCAGACAGTGAGTTCATGCTTGACATAGACCAGTACGCAAACATACATATCCCTATAGACTGTCATGGGCAAAAGGAGACGAGGCAACACTGGCACCATTCAAGCAAGGAGTTTGTCTCTCTAAGCGGGCCTTGTACAGGAGGAAAAAAACCTGTGTATAACAAATAGGCTGATCTAAGAACAGTATCGGGGGGATTTAGTGAATATGGTGGGGTGGGGGTGTGTGGAGGGGTTAGCCCACATCATTATCCCTCCAGAACGCATTCCTCCTCCTTCATCAAACTGCTATCGCTATGACGATCAGGAGAGCAGGAGGAGGAAGAGAGGAGGCAAAAAGGGAGCGCAGGAGGGAGCTAGGGTGGGAGGAAAGGATGGATGGGGAGGTTGTTGGTGAGGGTTGGGGGGGGTGTTCTCAGAAGTCAGATAAGACAGCCCAGACAATTCCCTCTGTTCGTCCCACTTGTTTTTAATATCAAGCGGGAATATATCATAAGCTGTGTTGTCTTGGCTATAGCAGAGATAGTCTTTGAGTTAGCAGGATCTATTAGGAGGCATCTATGTTCATCTGGGAGCTGGGAGGAGCTGACGGAAAAGAGGGAGAGAGGAGAACAGAGAAAAAAGGAGGAGTGAACGCTAGTTTATTCCGATGCTGTTGTTTCAATATTGATTATTCTGTGTTTTCTATGGATGTGCAAGGTTCATGTACAGTATACACACATTCATATCCTGCATCAGTGAGTAGTGAGGGAGAGGTAGAAAGAGAGTTGGAAGGGGTGTTATGAAACAAAACCAAGAGAATGTGCTTTGATATTCGCGTCTCTGTGGGTCTGATGGTGATATAACACATGTTCTAAATTTTTCATACCAGATGAAACGCAGTATGTAGGCTACATACCACAGTATTGAAGCAGTGCTACTTTGAAAATAGTGTTGCTAGCTTTATACTTGATGAAAAAAGAGAGAGAGAGACAGAACATGAGCTTGTTTCCTTGGTAAAAAACTATGCGGTTTTCACGTTTCATGCATCCTATCCTTTCATACACCTCAGTGTTACATAAACCATTAGCCATTTTCTTTGTTTGACTTCATTGTTGAGTTTTTCTGCAGGGTCCCTTGGATTGAAAGACAGTGGAAGCATTGATTACGGCTGTAACTGTCAGCAGGGCATGCTCATAGGCATAGGCAACATAGGCAGTTGGCTATAATTAATACTGAAGCATCCGTATGTAGCAGCATGTTACTGTTTTAGCTGCTGAACGTGGAGCTAGTTTTAATTACTTTCTATATACTCTTATATATAGGGACACCAGATAAAACTGAGGCGTCCTGAAATGATTCATGAGAGAGGAAAGAGGAAAAAACAAAGTTCTGATACACAAATCTGTTTTCAATTTTTTGAGTTTTTCTCTAATATTTGATTTTTGGTGAGATATTTGATCATTTGAATGTTTATTAAAATGAAACCATTTGAGAAGTTCAGAAGGGAAAATTCACTCCTTGATGAATTGTTATCAACTCAGAGACATCTAAAATTTGAACACTACTACACACTGCTTTTATAAGACATCCGAATTTTATAAAACTATAAAGCCAAAACAGCTCTATTTGTGTAATTCAAGATTTGTAACACTGATGCTTGGATTTGGTACCTCTTTCCCTCATGAAGAGCCAGGTTGAACCTGAAACAGTGTACGTTTTCTAAAAGAGCAATGTTTAAAGGCACCATTTTACATTTTAGCGAGTCATTGGGAAGCAGAAAATAGGATACAATTTTCGGATTCAGCGTCTGCACAGGAAAGATATGCAGGGTTTTTTTACACATTGATTGCTCTAAACATCCCTATTACCAGACAAGAATGTGGATATTGGACAATTCTGAGAAACACCCGGATGAAGTTCACTGCCAATTTGGGGGATTTTTGTGTGTGTTTTTTTAACATCCATTGCAAAAGTTTTTTTACAATTGTTCCAGCCACCTAAACCCTCCACACTGTTACTTTTTGCCTCGCTACAGAAGGTGTTAAATGATGAGATGCTGAATCATCTAATATGGACGTCATTCTGTGTGCTATGTTTCTCATGTTTTGGGTTACAGCCTTTAGTTCAAGAGGAATCTCAGTGCGCCATCAAACAGTGATGGCAGTAGTTGCGGAAGGCCATTATGGTTTGTCACAGTGTTTGGTCCATAAAACCTGGCTTTGTTTATGGCGTCTGGAGTAGGAAAACATAACTCCTATCTTTTTAATAATCAACAATCACATATAACTGCAATGTTCGAAAATTTGCATCTTTTTTCAGGCGTCCAAGTGCCACAAATTGTTTATTATACCTGAGTAATATCACTCAGCTATGACATTTTGTTTCTAGTTCTTTCAGTGAACAAACTGTTATTTTCAGGCATTCAGAACATTTGAGTTTCCAGCATGCAGCTTACAAGACACCCATCTACACATCCCATAACCTCCAGCAACCTGTCATGACAAAATATCCCCTTGCTTATAAAGCTCAATGAAATTCAGAAATTCGATTTACCTACCTTGTAAATGCGGAGCAGGTCAGTTGTGGGCAGTATCAGTGTCCAAAGTTTTAGGTTTGTCTTAGTGAGTGCTCTAACGCAGTGGTGTTTTCAGACTGAGGAAAAGGAAAAAGTTTATTTGGACTTCATTTAAATATCACTCTGTTTCCTCATTTGCACATTTTTCCAGTTTACTGCAACACAAAATCTCAATATGGGTCTTATGCCCCAGGCAATATTTTTTTCCCAGTTTACCTATTTCTGATTTTTCAAGATTTCTCTGTCCTGCTGCTGCTGTGTTTTGGGTTTCTGTGTTAGTCTCTCTTCATTCTTACCATTATTTATTACCTAATCCCGTTTCATTCTTCCTTCTGTTTTCTTTTTTTGCCTCCATGTTTTTTTGCCACTTTACGCTTTGTATTGTGATATTTAAGTTGTTGTTTATCATTGTCTAATATTGCCCCTCTCAGTTCAGAGTGTTTACGTTTGCCTGAACGTCATTTTTTCTCTCCTCCCCTTCCCACTCAGAAGCAAAATTCACTCCTTCAAGGTTATGCTTGTAAATAAGAATTGTTCTTTGTCGACCTACATGCATATATAAAGGAGTTTTGTGATTCCCTTCGCTGCCGATCCATCATCCAATTGTCCTTGGATTTCAAAGCTGGCAAAGACAAGAGCCATGTCATCCTCAACTGAAATAACAACAATACAATATTGAAAATTGTACAAAAAATGTTATATTCGATAAATTATGCCCAAAGCTCAAACAGCAGTGCAAAACATTCAAGCCAATGGGTCCTTTGTGTTACTGTATCACTTAGAGCCCAAGAGATGTGTTCCATTAGAAACGGGCCATATGTTGCTTTCTGATGGCAGTTTGTTTTTCTCTGAATTCACAGATGAAGATATACATCCCAAGAGACCGCAAGCTTGTTTGCTTGTGTGTGCGTGTGCGTACGTGAGTGAAAGAGAGGCAGACAGTGACGGGGACTGAGGGGAAATGTGTTGCAGAGGTTCACCACAGCTGCAGCATTTACTCAGGCCTGCACAGGGGAGGGTCACCTAGGGCAGAACAGCGCGTACACCAGTGTGCTACATCTGTGGCCATCTGCACAGCAAACTGGGCTTCTCCCTTGGAACAAGCCACTGTGCTCTCCAGGCCCATATGTGACACGGCAAACGGCATTTATGTCAACCATGCGTGACCACATCTTGTGTCTTGGATTAAGTACACAAGTAGGTCCCTTTGGTGGACACATCAGCACTAAAGTGATGATGATGATGATGCCTCACCTCATCTTGTGAAATCCATCTTCTAACATTGCTCTGTATTTTTCTTATTTTCAACACATCTCATTAAAGGACCAAAACCAGTGGGGTGATTAAATCTCTTTATCCAACTCTCAGTTCTTATTAACAGTCAATACTCATACTACTCTAGACAGGTAACATTATAAAAAAAAAAAAATTAAGTTCAATGATATATTAAAACAGCTGGGTACTACATTCTTTCAGCAAATTTTAATCAAACTAGACTTACAAAAACAGTGAATTTGTTGGGACTATTTTTAGCACTGATCCATTCACAGCAGGTTCCCTAAAGAGTATTTATTAGAGAGGGGTTGTATAAGGGGAGCTCAAAGTACAGCCGTTTCTTCTTTGCATCAAAACAACTTGAGGTGGATCTGGTTAGGATGCCTCCCGGGCACCCAACTGGTAGGAGACCCCGCAGTAGACCCAGAAAACTCCGGGAAGATTATATATCTCATCCGGCCTGGGAACGCCTCAGGATCCCCCGGTTGGAGCAGGAAAAAGTTGCCAGGGAGAGGGACGTCTGGGCTTCCTTGTTTAACCTGCTGCCACCCTGACTCGACTTCAGATAGGTGACAAAAAATGGATGGATGGATGGATGGATGGATGGATGGATGGATGGATGGAGGATAGTGTATGTGGAATTTCTGTCAAAATAGACTACATGTTCATTATAATGAAGGAAAATATTAGCCAGTGTAATGGTTGGTCTCGTATGTATGTGTTGGGAATAGTTTTTGGACAAACAATGAAGTCTACAGCAAAGAGGAATAAGACATAGCAGACTTTGGCTAGACAGACAGTAGAATAAACCCTAAATCCTCTTTAAATCAGAGAGTAGAAAGCCAAAGATGAATGTGAAAGTAAAAGTGAAAAACTTAGATGTTGAGTCGTTCAGCTATATTAATTCAGCATGCAGCCAGAATATACAAAAACAAGAGGCTAACTTCCGTCTCTATTCAAGTCCCATTCAAGCATTAGTCCACTTAAGTTCAGATTTAGAGTAAAGAACAATATAGTTTCAAACAGCTTCAGTTTCAGCTAAAAATCAGGCCTCAGCTTGCATGTGTTGCACCCTATTTTACAGCAACATCCTCCCCATATGCGTACGTTAGCCACTTCTTTCCTCCATGATTACAACTGGTAATGAGGGGGGAGGTCTGACATTACCTAATTTAGAGTGAGAGATGTTGACTGGGTGACTCAAGACGGAAAAGAAAGAAAATGTGTCGTCTCTGGAGGATGAGCAACCGGCTGAATTTCCTGTGCAAGCAAGAAAGAGAGCACTGGAAAGAAAAAGGGCATGAAATAAAAGGAGACAGACAGAGGGAATGGGTAAATTTGCCCTGACATTTTAGAGTTAACACAAGTGTGTGTCAGAACAATTCTGCCTTGTTGTGACTTTATAGGAGATGACCTGCATTACTATTCATGCTCTAAATCTTACTGAACACAAGTACAGTTTGCAGATTCAGCAACAGCTGCAGCACTACTGTACTTTACAGTATGTTTGAATGTATCTGTTTTTCCATGACATTCAGAGGAGGCTTGACCTTACTCCTGGCTGAATTTTTACGAATATTACACATGACACAATTGGGGTTCAGCAAAAATCTCCATCCACTCACATCAGCCTCACATGTATTTTTATCACTGTTTTGAAAAGGCACATATTTGATACCGAAAATTTACACACATATGTGGAGACACACAGCTTACAATTTGGAGCTGGCTACATTGTTTTGCACAAGGCTGCCTGCTGAAAATAAACACCTTCAGCTTGCCGTCCTGGCAGGGCCAACAGTCTCTTTATCCCGTCTGCTGGCTGTCATGCGTACATGGCTTCCTCATGTCCCTCGGCCTAACTAGCTCTCTAAAGTCATTATCTGCATGATCAAGAGCTAGATTGAATAAAGGCCATGTGCATTTTACCCCTGAGAGAGTAAAACGGGAGAGGGGCCAACAGTGGTGGGCATAATGGGGGGAATGACAAGGTTAGGTCAAGGCGTAGTTGATATGCTAGCACAGCTGAAGTGGCAGCTGGAATTAACCTCCATGTAGCCTGATCTGGCTTTGGTTAGAACGAGGAAAATTCACTACGATGTGTGATATCATCCGACACAGTTTTCCACTTGAATATTAACAATTTTTTCCTCTAACTCCAATTATAAAGAACTACTAGGTTTTGGGCAGCTATGTATCTCTATTCATTTAACTTTGATGAAACCGAAGTGAGATCAACTTATAGAGGTTTGAAATTTGCTCGGAAGAGGATTTTATCGGAGTGAACAGCGCAGCCTTTTTTTCTTTTCTTAAAAAATTTTTTCATTAAATTTTCACTTGTTCATGTAGGTGTATTCAAGGATGTTCCAAAATCCAAGCTTTTGAACCTGAGAGGCATAAGTTGGTGTTGGAAAATCAAACACAGAGAAACAAATACAGAGACTGTAGAAAGGATAGTGTAAATTTGATTGGGTCATTAATATGGTTGCGTTTCAGAGACAACTTCAGTCATCTGAGCAATGACACCTAAAGTGGCATAATTTTACAGCTTTATAACACATACGGGTAAAGGTAGAAGTAGCTTAATGTTGTTATTATGTTATGCAAAACATGTTGAAGTGGCAGTGGATAGGTTGTCATACTAATTGTCTGAATTTAACACACAGTCGGCATTAGCCTCATAATCAGGGTTTGAAGGGCAGGTTTTCGTTTAATGTTGCCTTGACCAATCTGTAGCGAGGAGCCCTGCTAATTTCATTTTCAGTCAACACCGAAGTCACAGTAGCACTTGTGAGGGGAATTTAAATCAATGTTTTTTCTTTAAATTGGTCGTCAATAGCTACGTGAATAGCTCAACAAATACTAAATGCAGGCGGCGACCCAGGAGTCTGGCATCGGACGAAGTTAGCATCTCATCCCCTATAAAAACATTGGTTTCTTTAAAGCCAACAGTCCTCCCCTTACCTCAACAAAACAGATTTGGTAGCTCAACTAAGTCAAACATCAGTCATACAGGTAACACATCAAAACACACTCATATCATTAGTTTTGGTAACAGTCTTATTGGCTTTTTGAAGGCAGTGTCAGACAGGCGTGAGGACTTGTCAGGAGAACGGAAAGCAGCAACAGAATTCCCTACTCACAGCTACATTACTGCAAGTCAATAACTAAAAAAAAAAAAAGGTTACTAAACGCTCACTCAGTGTCAGTAAACAAATCTGATTCATAGTTAACTGAAAAATATGGAAAGCAGTGGAAAAGAAAATCGATCCATGGTATGCTTTAGAGAAGATGTCAGCAGTAATGTAAAGTCAAACGTAATTAATGGGTTTCATGCGCGAAGTCATGATATAGAGTGGTCCTCTAAAAGCAGAGCCGATCAATTCCGGTGGAAGTGAATCATACCGCGAGTGGAAACACACCAACATGCCCACATGCAGCACACACTGCGCTCAGACACATTACACGCGCACAGATTCACCCACACTAAACTCACACATACATGTCATCTGGGCTAATTCATTTCCCATGCCTGCCATTGTTCCACGCCACAATTAGCTACGCTTTGTTTGTGCTAAATGCATTTCCATGACATCTTCAATTAGGAAAAATTGCATCACAAAAATAACTAATTAGGGGAAAAAGATGAAGAGCACCTAGCTCCATCACAGCAGCCTAATTGGTGTAATTTAGTTTGGTTTGTATCACATAGCTTAAGGGTGATAAAGGTAACAAAAGGATTAATTGTATCATTACCCCATCTGGTTTCATTCATCTGAGCTGGCGCTGCTTCTTTGTTATTTGTTTCCTCATCCAGAACATATATTGCAACTTCAGGTTGCAAGTTCTGATATTTTCTGTATATTTTAGTGAATTCCTTGAAGAGTCTGTTTTTTCTCAGACCAAAAATTTTCTTATTTATTACAAGGCTTCCTCAAATCATGCCTCTCAGCCATCTGCATACTCTGTTATAGCAGTCACTGCACTTGTTTCATAGATGGATGACATAAATATTCACGTGAGACATATGTAGGTTTGCATATTCACGACTCGCCTGATTATACAATCCTCCTCCTCATCCTGTGAGCGGTAGCGCTCCCTTACAAACTTAATGAGTGACTGGTACTGTGTATCTGTTGTGGCCTCAGCCCCTCGCGCTTGTTACCGTGGGCCACCCTGTGAAGCTTGGAGTTCAGAACTGGCCAATTTAGATCCAAGCGGCAGAGATGTCTTCTGACCATGATGTCACCCAGCTCAGATACACCGTGTGCCGGAGGAGGAGTATGTGGGAGGGGGCACTTATGTGTGCTCTCTGGGTATTTCAAGCGGAGGAAGAGAGGGAATGTAGAGTGCTGGAGAGAGACAGAACGGATGCCAGGAGTAAGAGTAGTGAAAGCAAAGTTAAAAGATATCAGCATGAAAACTGGGCTTTGTGCATATGATATGTGTGCATGCAAATTAGAGAAAAAGCAGTGGATCATTGAGAGAATGCAAGAAAGTGGAAAAATTCAGACCCATGCTCTGTGAGATAGTAGGATTACTAATGGATTTTTCTCATTGAGAGCCCGCCACTAATGAGGAAGCAGGTAGAGAGAGGGCAAGCGGTGGGTCACCGGAGTAGGTCAGAGGGAGACATGATTGCTATGCAGGTTGCAAGTAAGAGGGCCAGGATCACCACACTGGGTTTGATGGTGCGGAGGCAATCTAATGAGCTCTGCTCACACAACTTCACTTAAACCCATGACAGCAATGTACTCCTGCTAATGGTCATTTTACAACATTAGGGATCACTTTACTGGCAGAGACAGAGCCAAAGGGGAGTGTAGGACTAAAGTTAGTGAGTGGCAACCGGTTTAAAAGGGTTTAACCGCAGTCCCATCTTAAATACCTGCAGCGTAGGTTTTACAATATGGTCCAACATCAAATTATACCCGTTGAAAATCTGACAAGACCAGACAGATGTATTGTGCTTTAATTATAATTCTCAAAGAAACTGTGCTGATGGTCTTTCATTTACTCGCTTTTACTCATAGAACTCGAGTTACATCCATGTAGCTTATAGTGTGGCCTTGTCTCATAAGTTAAAGTCGACTGCCCTGCAATCACGGCAGCATTATTTGCATTCCCTCATTTGCAATTTTGATATAAGCATGGGGCAGGTCTGCCTTGTCAGTATATACAGTATTTATGTTGTTTTTCTCACCGTGATAGAGAGCGGGAATTGCAGTGAGCAGGTTTGCAGTGAAAACGGCTCTGTTAACTGCGTGTTTACTGGAAAGAAGAAGAGAACGGAGCCTTGCCTGTCGTCCTTTCTCTCATAAATGTCTGTCAGAACTTGTAGGAGAAAACACCAGCAGCCCAAACTGACCGTTTGGGGTAGTTACATGTTTGAGGAGATGCACATCCAGGGCTATTTAGCTATGCCATACCCCACAGTGTAGAACACAGACATACATATAAAGAACAAAATGCACTGAGTACTGTGATGAAAGTTTAAAACAGTCAATTTCGGTAACTGTCTCTTTCAAATAAGTCTGGTTAACCTGAGCCTCACTGACTGCTCTTTTTTGCCTCATCAGACTAATTTTCAGCGAAGCCGCTGCACTGACAAATCCAATTACCTTTGTGAGTATGTTTTCATAACCGATCATAACTAAGAAATAATACCGGAGTTTTCAATGATAATAATAATAATTTCTAATTAAGGAAATCCAGGTCCTGAACAAGACTTACAGCATTAAAACCCAGCCCAAATTGAGCAGTAGGAGCAGGTTTCCAACAATGGGCAGAGAGCAGCATGTAGCCTGGAGACCTTGTTAGCCTCTCCCCTCTGATCAATGAAGAATGACAATGCCAGGGGCTAGGTGCATCCCCGTGGGTGCCGCAGTCAGCCGACACATGCCAAACGCACTGCCCACCCAAAACAGATACCATGTCAGGGACCAACGGAAACATCGAGAGCTGCTCAGACCTCCATGTTAAATATTTAAGATGTACATATTTTATGTCTTGCTGATTCTCGCTGGGGCTTCGTCAGTAAGTGCATCTCAGTAAATCTAAGCCTCAGAGATAAGATGTCAGGACGAGCTGTCAAATAAACTGAAGGGAGAACCTCTCATCATTAAAGAAATAGAGAAAAGTATCATCCCGTGCTCTTCTTGCTTAAAGGTAACACATAAAAAATACGATATACAGTTCATTATCACTCTGCAAGCGTACAGAACATCCTTCATTTATATGAATTTAATATGTTAACATTCAGGCTTTCATCACCGCTGAAAATAGCTAAATTAACCCTCATCCCTCGTAGACATACAGGAAGATGGTTTTCCATGCTGACTTGCCCTCTACCTGCAGTGTAAGGAAATGTGGACATGGAAAGTCAATAATATCATTTGATGCCATTAAAGACTTTTAAGTGTTTGATAAGATGTAGATTAGGGCTCACAAGGTGATGAGCCAGGAGATGTTATTTTTGCAATCAAGCTCAGCTTTCTTTTTGCATTGAGATTTATTTTTGTGCTCTCTGCTTTCTGACTCTGAACTGCTGTGGGCACGGTTGTTGTTCAAGTACCAGCAAATTCAGAAGAAAAACAATGCTTGATCAACAGGCAGCCTCGCCAAATAAAAAAATAGAATAAATCATGCTTCTATTCTGCATCACAGAGAATGTAGTCTGTTTTCTTTTTCATAACGATGATGTGAAGGTTGTCCATGCCACAGAGAAAGCTGAGAATGCCCAGCAAGTGTAAAAAAGAAACGGATGTTGCACTTTGTATGTTAATACTTGTAAACTTAGTCAATTTTGAAACTAGATGAGAATTTAAGTGCTTTGGACAAGGTCAGGACATTCAGGCCATTCCAGCATCAAGCTGTTGTCATTATGACAAGCTGGACTGTAACAGTCTAAGAGACACAGGTTAATTAGTGGGATTCCTTGCCACTGTTGCCCTGCAACAGCGACTAATTTAATGACTTTATTACTGTGGCTTTCTGCCTAATTAAATTGCTCTAATCTTATTTGCAAAGTATCGGGAGGTGCAAGTTCAAGGTGCTCCCGTGAGCTTTGGGTTGGTCACGGCGATGAGACATGCAAACTCAGCTACATACTGCGCGACATGTATTAGATGTCTATCGAACAGTCTCTCAAGTGAGATCTATTCATTATATGTGAGAGCTAAACACAAAATAAAACTCAGATGCACATGTGGTGAAAGCCAGAAACACCACGGTAGCCCTGGCAGTTAGCAGATAGCAGAAATTGAAAACTCGTCAAACACTCGACTAAAATGCTTTAGAGACCACAATCAAGCGGTTCGGCTGACAAACGCTCAACTAGACGGAGTAAAATGAAAACCAACCGGTGACAGTGTTTATCCCTCTGGCAAGAGGCTGAGCTCCTCAGTGGCTGAGAGACCCGCTCAGTCGGTCGACTCCTCCTGCGAGCGGTGACAGAAGCCCCTGTCAGACGGACCATCACTCACCGTAATGGTGTCACCATCCGAACGCTGCCGCTGGTTGGAGCTCAGAGGAAGCGTAGCTTCATGACATGCCCGAGAGATCTGAATGCGCACAGGAAACAGGCAGCTCAGGAGCCGGCTGTCATACTGACTAGCTTTTTACTCAGCGCAGTCAACTAACATGGCTGCTGTAGGATGCTCAGCTTTTTTTTTTTAACCCTAATGAAAATTCAGCGGGAACGGCTGAGTGGACATTATAGCAGGAGTTCAGTGGCAGACTTTTTTCCACGTTTAGAAACAGAATTTTTGCAGTTTTAGTCACATTTTTTTGTGGTGCTCCCTGGTCTAACTCTTCTGGTCTACTTGTAGGTCATATGTACGTAGCCTCAAGCCGCTATATGTGCCTTTCCTCCGCCGCCGAATATGGTTTCATGCCAGGAGTGGGTGGTGGCGATGGACGCTCGCCAGGAGCTTCGGCCCTCGCTGCGTTTACAGTGAAAGAGGTTATAATACGCCCTCAGAGCTGAGCTACTGCTGGACGCCACCGTGACTCGCTGCCAGAAAGACACAAATAGGAGCAAAACAAGAGTAGACACGGTCATTGCTTTCCGTCGGTCGAGAGCACCTGGCGAGTAAAGGAATGGGGTTTGACGCCGAAGTCGAACGTTGTCTGTTCTAGACTGGTAGGTAACCAGCCGTTAATGCTAATGCTGGCTATGTAGCAATAGCGAAACCTTGATAGGCAGATTGGTACAAGTTATTTTGGTTAGTGTCACTAGTTAATTTTCCATTTCTCTCAGAAAGCATCGAAACTAATCTGACATGAGTTTGTTAGAGTTTTAAAAAAAAAAAAAGTTCATATTTATAGGAAATATCATCATCGTTTCTAATGCCAAGAGTTAGAATAGACGCTTGATGCCGTTCTCATTTCTACGCATACAATACAGGGCTATAGTCAAGAGATGATTAGCTTATCTTAGCACCTAACAAAAAGACTGAAGTGGGGGAAACAGTTAAAAAATAAAATTCCACCTCCCAGCACCTCTAATCGCACAAATTAACACAATGTATCTCATTTGTTTAATGCATATATTTTTCGTCTTTCACAGCATATTGAACATCCGCTTGCAGCATGTTTATATGCTTGGTGGTTCTATTTGAATATCATGAATATTCCTTTGCGCCTTGAACTTTCTCTGTCGTCGTTCATTATAAATGTCAGTCCATCTGATCTCGCAGCACAGCTGATGACAGTCAGTTGTGTTTTTCTTCAGTTTCTCAGACAATGTAGAAACACTATGATAATTCATATCATCTTCAGCGCAGCACCCGGGTAATGAGTGCGGGTTAACACAGGAGCTAACACAGGGATAGCAAACCACTTTCACCAAGCCATCATATTTCACAAAACTTCCCATCTTTAATGTACATTTTGGATTATTTATTTGCCCAGAAAAATAAGGTCGCTAACTAATAGCTACATGTGAATTAAAAATTTATACGTTACGGTCATAGCGTGCCTTAAATTATTCTATCTCTTGTTTAGAGCCATATGAGAAGACTGACACCCATCTCATATCTGTGCTGTATATAAGGCTACAGCCTGCATCTGATGAGGAGTAATGTCCTGGAGTCTCTGCCGGTTGCCTGGTAACTGCTCCCGGCCAAGAAACAGTCTGGCACATAACCGACATGAAACGGTAAATTTCGTATTTTACGCTTAAGTTTTCGTGCACACCGGATAAACAGTATATAACGTGTTAATTAGCGGGCTTTAGATGTGCCAGCAGGCTAGCTGGGTCCCCCGTGAAACACGAGAGCGTTATCAATCCTCTCATCTATCTCTCCGCCAGAAAGTCGATTAACATTAACATATTTCCCCCACGTTGGACTATTCCTTTAAAGCCACTATGTGTGAGACTTTTACGTTATTATAACATTTCCTGTTATTCTGATATATCGGGTAGTCTTTGCCATGGTTTCAGCATTTTCATTTCTGTGTCTTCAGGTGAGATCCCTGCACTGCTGTTTGCCACAACGTCTTCATTCAAACTACCACTGGAGGGCACAAGAGTTGGAAATTAGATAAATTTAAGAGTTAATTTTGTTTCCCACTCGGAGGGTTTTTTTGTGTTGTATTATTGTTTTTGTATTGTCACTGAACATCCAATCATCCGTTTTTAATACTGATTACATTCATGCCTTACATCCCTTCACATAAATGTATGTATTTAAAGAAGATCTTACAATATATACAAAACCAATAGTTCTGACATACACTCCTAAAGAATAATTGCTCAGCCTCCTGTGTTGCATTTGATACGTGTGGGTGAAAACACATTTGCTCAGGACTACATTTGCCTACTGTTGCACGCCTTTTTTAACTTTTTATGTAGCTGAAAGAATGATGAAAGATGATTGCTCCACACAAAGTTGTTTCATAACCTTTGGGCACAGTTTCTTTCTTTTTTTATGTCCTTCGATGCAGATGGCCTCACTACAAAGCCCGGTT
Organism: Istiophorus platypterus; assembly: GCA_016859345.1. NCBI lineage: Eukaryota > Metazoa > Chordata > Actinopteri > Istiophoriformes > Istiophoridae > Istiophorus > Istiophorus platypterus. The sequence goes on along the minus strand of CM029133.1, from coordinate 8,163,831 downwards.
TGGTTGGAGTTTAGACCAATGTCAGCTTGGCACCGGAGATGGTGTCAGCTGGACAATGAAAAAATAGCGAGCGACTTGTCAGGAATAGCATTCATTGTTGTTATCGGGGTAATTTATTGTTCAGATGTACTGAAGCTTTGCCATGACCTTCTGGGGACGTTGCCATTCACACTGATAGGATTGGCAACAAACCGCGACAGGTCTCATTGCTGACAGACACAGAGTGAAACACTTGAGACAGCCGCGACCGCCTCAAGTCTCCTGGATCCTATTTACTTTGAGGCTCTCTCCTTTTCATGCGAACAAATAGCATGTACATAGTTATTCAAGCACGCAGCCACAACAAAAGACACACACGGGCCGCTCAACACACCCACGCACAAGTTCATGTGGATCTTCAGACACAATCTCTGCTATTTCCACTTGTAAATCTGATAATGCCTGTTGGCAGATAAGTACTCTTATAATTTGGCAAATCCCTTTCTATTCGCATAACCTCAAACTGACAGCTTCTACTGTGTAACTAAAAAGTCTACTTAAAATGAGGCTAATGTTAGCTAACGCCTGAAAACTTTATGTAGACATTGCTGTACAATGGACGTTTCGGATTCCTTTTGCTGATTTATGACCCTTCACTTCTTGCACTACTGTGCATTGTTTAAGCATGTATCAATACGTTTTATTTTTTCACGTTACATAGTCTAACTTTAATTTCAGGTAGCATGAAAAGTAAACTGCTTTATGCTTGAGTCCATCCTTGGGAGTCGGTGTCGGTGAAATTGCAGTAGAAAGCTGTGCGCTCTACCACTCTGAGAGCTACAAGAATCTGTGATTTGAGAATTCATTTCAGCCAAGATTGGATCTATTTTGGTACGATGGCACATATCTTCATTTTCAGTTTATTGCATTTTGATCCATGGCCTATTGTTTGCGCCTACAATAACCAGTCCTAACTCCAGGGATCAATAAAGTTAATCTTACTTTAACACTCCACCTCCTCGCTCACCACAACCCTACACCTCTGCCGCACACACAGTCACGAACAGACTATTTATCGATTTCCATATCAATGCTATAGAGTCAGAAGGACACGAGCACACGTACACAAAAACACAAACACATCCCACTGCAAAGCATATGTCTCATCCTGCAAAACAAACAAGCGCGCTCACACAGACACACACACACACACACACACACAGACACACACACCCCGGCCTTTTAAAGAGAGAAGAGAGAAGAGAAGCCTCTTAAGTTCCAGCACATTGCATTTGCGATGAGACCAGCGGGCAATCATCGCCCATCTCCGCTGGTGAAATGAGCCCAAAATTGTGAAGAAAAGAAGGCCGTTTTGACAGGCGGGGTACAAATACAAGGCGATAGAATCTCAATGAGGCCTGAAAGAGGGAATGCATAAATAGATTAGATTGAAGGGACTGGCGCCACACAGAAAGCAAATCTAATTATGAGGCGGCTGTGTCTCCTGATTTTCGAATAGGGGGAAGCTCATCTCTATCCAGCGGAACCTGCTGGATCCACTCGGACAACAGAAGCCATTGATGGAGAAAGAGAGTTCGGGGGAGAGGGAGAGAGAGATAAGGGCACATATTTTATCTTCTAACGGGGGAAAATGTCATAGTGAGCAGCACGGACACAGGTGCCGGTGTCTTTTTAAAACAGAAATAGGCAGCCAACTGTAATAAATATGGCAGATGTTCAGGCTACTGTGATGCCTGTAATGTTCTCGACAAAGTGTGGATGGAGAAACAATATAGCCCAATTAGGATCTGTCTGAATCTGCTGTCAGAATTTGGTGAAACAAATGGTTTACGAGTCCCACTTTTACATTCAAATCCACTCACTTAAGATTGAAACTTCGCCCCTCAGTGATTTGATTTTCACTGGACTGGATTCTCCTACAAATTGGGTTAATAGGGCAGTAAGTGCCTTCATGCTTTTGCTTAAACAAAGTTATCTAGATGAACTCCATTTCCTTAATTTAGCCATATATAGTCTGATTGCGATGTTTTAAATCCAAATGAATAGTCACCTTAGTGCGGGGAGCAGAAAATATATGCCAATTTATTTTAGGATTGGATATAACAATTAAAATTCATTTTACAGTAATTATAAAGAATCAAATTAAACACAGAGCTGTTCCTCCAAGGAAAGTACAATGCATGTATGTAATTGAAATATTCCAGCACCGTAATGGCTCACACAATTAAATATGTATTAGTGGAGCAGTGTCCCTATCAGTCAGGAATAGGCTATTTCACTGTCGGCAGCCACGGCCAGTCCACATCAGCTTTAGGACGTAGTGTGTCTAGGTTGAAATGAAAATTAATTAATTATTGAAAGGCCACAGCTTTTAGATATTGTCCATCGTAGTGCTTTTCCTAATTATAGACACTAATGCAAAGAGCAGATACAAAACACTTAAATGCCACTGTAAGTGCAGTAAGTAACTCTAGTGGTCATTACTATTATCTGAATTAATTGTTATTCATATTGCATCCATCGGTGAATCCATTCACATCGCAGCAGGGAGCTGTATGAGCCAAAATACAAAAGGAAGTCTCCTCAAGCGGTACCTGTCTCATAGATATGCACATGCGGCTGGATAAAAACCCAGCGCTAACAACTCAATCAAAGGCCAAATTGGATTAAAATGCAGGTTAACTCAATTTGTTTAGAGGAACATTGTTATCTTGTCCTCGCAAGCTGAGAACCAGTCTCCTGGTGTGGTGCTGCATGACCCCCCTGAAGCGACAAACTTCCCTTCAGCAATTTGAATAATAAAAACAAAACATACACACACGCGTGCATGCACACAAAAGCGTGCACGCGCACACACACAAACACACACACCCACAACAAAAGAAATAATCACAGTACAGCCAGTGCACTTATATTAACTCCTCCTTGGTACTTCAAGGATATTATTTATAATTCACTCAGAAGCAGAAGAGGGGAAAATGAAAAATTGATTTGCGGGATGTTCTGTAGCGAAGAGACTTTTTTTTCTCTTCCACAACACACATCTGCTTTTTTGTTTCAGTGATGGGTGACTTGACAAAGAAAAACTGAGATGGGATTTTAATTAGACAGCGAACAGGACTGCTGTCTGCTCACTTTATTAGTATTAATTATATAAAGATAAACATATGTGTTGTTGCGTTTGTATTTTTGACGGTCAGCTGCAGACATCCATCTCAGCATTTCTAATCATGAGGCTACACTGACGGTTATCCTTACACAACGCTCCATGTGCCATCTCCACCACGTTACATCTTTATTATCGCTGTATAGACCCATCTTGCTTCCATTCACTCATCCAAAAAGCCCACGTGAATCCATGACCACTGTGCCCACCCCCCTCACCAGTCCCCAGATGGAACATTTGGGCCTCGCGCTTGACTATGACCTACAACGTGCCCTCTGCCCACGCTCCCACCAGCACTGTCTGCAGTGATAGAGTGGCTATCTGCAGCCATCCACCGGATGGGTGAGTGATAGGTAGCTCAGAGGTCTGTCGGTGAGCAGGTGGAGTCGGTGACTCTGTTGCTTAGCCAGCGCGGCATCTTTGACCTTCAAACCAGCGCTTTCATTCAATCTTGCTTCCAAACGTTTGCTTGTAAACACTTTTCCCATTGTCATTATTGTTTCAGGGTTAGTTAGATGCCAAAATGTAGTCAAGAGTTTGATGCCAGAACAGCTCCAGAAACTGCATCTTGACAAAGTACGGTTTAGGGAATGAGAAAAATGTCTTTGTTGTTGAGGTTTTTCTTGTATGACATTCTGTTGTTACCCACTGGGCTGTTGTTCACTATTATAGCATGGAATTGGTTTTGTATTCCAGGGCTTTAATGGATCCATTAAACTCCACTGAAACTCCATTAGCTATCCTACTGATATTGACAAGCATTATTGACAGTCTAAATATTATATTCATCAATCAATAAAAGTCTCAAGGTGTTGTTTGGGGTTTTTTTTTACAGAAATAACTTGCATATTTCTGGCTTAGGTAATTACTTTGATATCAGGCAATGTTTGGCTTATTATTACTTGCTGGAACCATATTTCCCCTTGGGTTTAGTGGGTGGGAACACTTTCATACATTCCATACATACTGTACTGTGAGTACAAACTTTTCATAAGAACTTTTTTCTTCACTGTTTTTTTTATCTGTTACATCAGTGTAGCATGATTTTAAAGTAGATATGAATGAACATGCTTCGGTCTGAATCCTGCGACTGGAGGAGAAATTCAGGGTGGGGAAAGTGATTAAGCAGTGCTCTCTCCTCGCTCATCTCAATAATTAATTATGATAAGCCCTCAAGCAAGGCACTTAAACCTGTTTATGTTTAGGTTTAAGACTCTGGTTATCCTATTATCCTGCCAGATGTTAATATGTACGCTGTAGCTGTACGAATCCGAAGCCTGGATCTGCTTGAAGAAAAGAGCATGCTTGGTCAGCAAACCATACCCTAACAAATAAAAAAAAGGGGAGAGAGAGAAAGGGAGAATGTTATCCTGGATCAAGGATAAGTCAAGCTGCCTGTCCTCCTCCACAGCCTGATGCTTAAATCCAACTCCAGCTTGCCAAATAAGCCTTGAGCCCGCGTGCTATTTCCCTGAGCTGTAGACCTTGACCCTGCCATGGGCCCAAACACACTCGCTCTGCCCTGGTATCATGACTGCTGCTGTGGAGGCCCAGGCAGATAAGACATGATGAATGCAGATTGTTTGCGGTGTGACAGACTCATTCGTTTACAGTGGGATGGTGCCTTCACAAGGGGCAACGCCATGCAACCTTTACTCCGAGAGCGACTCAAGGATGAAGGGAGAAAAAAAGAGAAAGAAGAAAGAAAGCGGTGGGGGTTTTTTTAAAGAAATTTTAAAAACCTTCCAATGTAATAGAGGAAATGAGAGACGGATGAACGCATAGAAATAATACTCGCGCTGGAGGACAGAATGACACGGGAAAACAGGAGTTGCAGTCTGATATCAAAATGGCAGAAAGAAGAGTCAATTTTTTCCTTTAGGCAGGTAGTAAGGGGAAATAAATTGGAATGAGAGGAGTGAGAAAGGACATAACAACAAAGCGAGCAGAGAACAAAGGAGAGATAGAGATAGAAAGATGCATCCAGCACATTCCCATGTTTCTAATCTAGCAGCTTTTATCGCAGGGCTGTGGGATTTATGCTTCTCCCTGACACACAGACAAAGCCCTGTCTGATACTCTCCATGGCAACTGAATGTGGTGACTAATTTTAGGGTTGCGGTTTGGATAACACTTCAGTTATTAAATACCCGTCCGACAGCTTCCATGCGGTGCCTTCTCTGAGCAGGAGAGAGGTTGTTTAACATTACCCCGCATATACTTTTATATATATATATATATATATATATATATATATATATATATATATATATATATATATACACACATATACACACACACAAAATTCTTTTGTCTATCATTTAGTAGATTTACAGTTTGCACTGATTTTATTTTTAGTGATTCATCAAGTTTCCTGGGAATTCACATATAATACATGAGACGAGAACATTAAAGCTGCACAAATCAGCATTTCTTTCATATTAACTGTGGATCCAATGACTATGTGTAATGTGAAAAGGGGGTTGCTTGTAGTGGCAAACCCACACACAGCTAAGATAAAACACCAACGTGGAGCCTCAGCTCTATGAAGCGTTTTATTAGATTTATCATTGTTTTGGTTTTCCAAACAGCAACCTCACCTCGGGTCAATCTTCTTCCCAGACCCTGCAGGCAGCTGGTTTTTTCCCCACTATCTTCTACCTTCCCAGCAACAAAAAACAGAAAGACAGAGTTAGGGACTAGCTGGTGAATGTAGCATAGCATCTAGCGGCTATAGAATCAGATGTTTTACTCTGGAGTAGGTAGGGTCCAGAAAAAAGGAGTTATAGGTAGCGTGAATAAACTCAGATCCACCAAGTGGCCGGAGAGACAACTCAAATAAATGTTCCTTCATATCTGCTTGGTGAATAAATAGGTAACTGCTTGCCAGCATGTTTGCCACATCAACCTTAGAAGGGGAGACTATGTCACTGTCGTGTTTGCATCATGTTTAGTTGCCCCCAAGTGGCCATAACATTTTTTTTAATGCAGCTTTAAAGACATTTTTTTCTGTAGACAATTATTAAAGTTGATAATAAAGCTTCTTTCTTGACCAACCTCACATACAGATCTGATGAACATTACAATGCAGTCGAAAGCTCCAAAACAGCTACTGAGTCGACCGTGTGTTGGGATAGTTTTTGGGTTTTCTTTCAAGTTGTAAATTCCTATTGACCTGTATGCTATGGCCTTCTGACAATTTTTGATCACTCACACTGGTAAGGCTTTAAGCATCTTGTAATATATAGTCTTATAACAATTAATTCACGTAATAATTCAAAAGGTGATTTTTACAAGCTTCTGTGTGTCCTCGGTTTTTCTTTTCTAGCACAGGATGAGCAGAATTGGAACTTAATTCATCATCTAAGGTGGATAGTAATAACTGTATTTGGTTTATAAAGTTAACAAAGAAAAATCCTTACTTATTCTTGTGAGGCCAGATATCTGTGCCTCAATAAACACTGGACGAAATTTTGTCGCCAGTCCACTCAGACATCTTTGACTCCTGCCCAGTCGGTGTGAGAGGTCTGTGCTGGTCTGCAGTGTCTGCTATGGTCCGCTTAGAACAAACAAAACACAACAGACCCAGCTGTTACACAACAGTAAATGACTTAAGATGATTTGTGAGTTTCATAATACATGTTGATATTTCACTGTTTTTGTGACTCAGTGAAAACACGTCCAAACAGACTGGTGATGTGGCCACTGTTGACCTCATACACACATTAGGGTCGACACGCACATCCACACGTAGACAGACAAAATTAGCATTCTCCTTAGTCACATCCAAATATGTGTGGGCAGATTATGCAGCACAGAGCTGTGCCATCTTGTTATGGGAATGAGAGTCATCTTTTGGTCTGGAGATGTAAATTCTATCCCAATAGAAAAGTTAGTTTAGCTGCCTTTTTCTGTTTGTCTTTCTGTGTGTGTGGCTGTGTGTGTGTGTGAGCATGTGTGTGTGTGTGAGTGTGTGCACTGCTGCATATCAGGCAATCAGGTAGAGAAGTGTGGGAATAATTGTAGGTTTTGACTCCATTATTACAAAGAAATGAAAGTGATTTCTCATAGTCATTGCTTTATGTGTCATGGCAGTGAGAAAAGTGGAACATGAAAAGGAATAAAGCAGGGTTCAGGAGACAGAGCCAAAGCATGTAAAGTATTTCAGCACTTGGCAAAACTTTTTTAACTTCAAATTTTTTCTTTCTGTCAAACCTGTAATATTTTTGCAATATTATTGTCTCGAACATAGTCATTAGACTTATTAAGGTGACTCACACATCCCAATCTAATTTAGATCTAAGCCTCTCTTAGAGGTTCCTGCACTGTATCTTAATCTAAAATATGACTCTTAGCTGTATAATTAGTTTAAGAAATCCTGTCATTTGCATCTACCTTTAAATTTTTTTTCTTGCCTGAGCTTCTTCAAGGCCTTATGAATAATTAGATGAATCTCAGTGAGATTTAGTATTGGACATTTTACCATATAGCAGTTTGTTTAAGGCCCAACATACAGCTAAGGACCTTTGACTAATGCGGGATCACTGCACACTGTAGATGAGAAATGATGGACCACTTAATTGATACTCTCCTTTGCCCATATGTGGGCTGTTATCCCAGCGGCTCCAAATTATTGATGAATTACCATATCATCAATATTTAAATAATCTCTCACTGGGTAACCAAAAAAAGGAAGATTATAATGGGCTGCAATTTGTAAAATATTCAGAGAAAGGATCTTTCAGACCATCTACATCTGTGATGAGGTAGTAAGCGTTCCAGAGCTTTCTCCATTTACCAGGAGGGCAGCCGCCCCCACTGGCTCCAGATCGACAGGGGAGTCAGACGTTATGAAGGACAATTGGCAACTTGTGAAATTTTAATCAGGGCCATGAATTAATCAATAAATGGGGGAAGATAAATGAAGAAGGCGCGTGCACCTAAATGATGGTAGGGGAGGCCCAATGGCCCGCTGCTACACTTACTTCTTGAATAAATCATTTCCTGTGAAGGCCTGGAGTGTCCTGTGGAGCAACTGGTCCCAGACTCAAAATCTTTTCCCCCCTGAATGTCTCCTGTGTGGTTCTCGAGGCCATGACAAAGAGCAGGAAGCTGAGTCTGTATATACCCCCCACCAAAATAGACCAACTTGCAATATTTATCACATAGCAACTGGTAATTTCTTAAGGGAGCCAATTTGGGGGAAATGTTGCTTGCCAATGTCATGCAATTACGTCTTATAACCCACTGATTGCTATGTACTGTAGCATGTTGGGACTTAATTGTTAGGGTCTCAACTCACAGGGGAGCCAGCTTAATATTTTCCTCTGTCCACAGGTTCTTCACTTTATACTCTATGTGTCTTGACTATAATTGCAGGCTATACCTCTGTTTAATACATTGGCATGGAACCACAGGGGGCTGATGGGTTTTAACACTCTGCTGTTGCTGTAATTATGCAGTTTGAGGGTCTTGATTACTAGCTTGCACTGCAGAGATTGTTACAGTTTTCAGGCCAACTGCTGTAGTAGAAGAAAATATTATCATGCAACACAGCACATAGTGTCGATTGTAAAAATTGTAGCTTGTGTATCACGAAGAAGCAACACAGCTAGTCACTAAAAAAAAAACAAACAAACAAAAAATCATGTCAGCTTTTCTAAATAAACCTCCAGACTGTTACTTGCATTCAAGGTCACCTGGCTCCCCAGTGGGCTGCACACAAAGGCTCAACCCTCAGTGAAAGAAAAAGAATCATCCCGCCGTCCATCTGCAGAATGCATTCACACATATTTGGGTTTACTTTTCTAGCCAAGTGAATCTGAAATCAAAAATGTGAGGGCACCTGGTGTGGTAATTGGTAACTCGAGCCCCAGCAAGGCTAAAACTGCAGGAACTAAGTCCACATCAAAATGAAAATGCATGCTTGTGGAGAGAGCATGCATTAGAAAGATACAGAAATATTACATCTAGATAGATAGATAGATAGATAGATAGATAGAAAGATAGATAGAAAGATAGATAGAACATTTAGTCATTTATGCTGTTTGGGCAATTGATTTTCAAATAGAGGATGAAAGAAAATGGAGAGGAGCAAAAACAGGGGAGAGAAACTGAGAGAGACAGGTGAAAAGAGAACAAGCAGCTGCCACCGGGGAGAGAGTCAAGTGTGAAAGAGAAAAAGACTTAAACTGGCAAAGCCAGTCGAGGCTTCCCGTTGGCACTGTAGTGTGCTTGGAGCTAGGTATGCGTCTAGGTAACCAGCTTTAGCAGCAGAGAGTCTCCTGGGCACTGTTCTCTTCTATCTCATCCTCAGCACTCAGTGAAGCACAGCAATCGCTCCACTCCACACCCTGCCACAGATCTGCACCCGTGATTACGCCCCAAATCAAATGAGTCTGGGCCTGAGAGATGGAGGGGGTGGGGGCGGAGTTAGAACAGGAAGGGGGAGCGAGGTGGAGAGGAGACAGGGATGGTTTGGCAGATGTGCATACAGATTTATCATGCCAGCTCTGGGCGTGAGTGGTCTGAGAAAGAAAGTGGAAAGTGAAGCACATTGAGTGATTTAGAATTCATCTGAAGCCTGTTGGTTTAGAAAGGGCAGTCATGCGGAGAAATTACTTTAGTGTTTTTGCAGAGATTCTGTGCGAACAATAGTGCATTTACGAGAGATATGTCCCTTGAAGCTAAAACATCAATTTTTCCTCCATTTTTTATGCTAATGGAATGTTGAGATCTACATTTCATCCACACAAAAGAGAAATCAGGTCAATACCCTGTGAAGATAAATGAATAGGAGAGGTTAGAATTTGAAACAGTTAATGGTGGATCACTTCGGTCATTTATGATGGCAGACTAAAGTCTGACAGCAAAAGTGGAGACTGAAAAATAGGAGCCGGATGAAAAAAAAGTCCTAAACCATTTGCCATCCTACAGATTTCCAAATAGGATATTTAGTTCATTCAGCTGCCAGCAAGCTCCGATGAGTTTATAAGAACTGCTTAAGAGAGTACTCCATCGATTTAGCTTTGCACTCCTACACTGTCAGACAGTCAGTCTATGAAAGGGATCAAAATCAAAGCAGCAGAACCAGAGACATTGTCTGTTTTACTCCTACCATTCTTCTCCCTTGTCAAAACCTGTCATGATGCCTACGTTACCCACAATGCAACTCGACTTCTCACAGTGAGATCTGAGATGTGGGTGTGTTATGCTGATGGGGACTAATCTAGCCTGGAGACACTAGCCTCAAGCAGAGGTGAGGAGCAGGCTGCAGAGGTCTGTAAACTCACATCTCTAACTCTGTCTGACTCAACATCTCCAGAATCCAGGATTTGTTTTTTATTCTATGACTTGTGGTCCTCAGACTCAACTACCGCTGACTCAAGTGATATCATTCTACGATCTGTTTTAGTGGCTTTAAGCTCGCTGTTTTGGTTTTCTGTCCTGCAACCTTACTGTTTTGGTTCACTTTCATCGTCACCGTTTTCAGCCACAGCAGGTAGTTGTTTTCAGCTGCACCAAACGGTGGAAAAAAAAGGTCAGAAACTAGCTAGTAAACAAACTGTAAATGAGTATTTAGCAGCTAGAGACCATTATTTATGTCAGGAGGTGGTGAAAGGCCAAAAGAGATTTAAAAAAATGATTGCTTATGCTGAATGCTTTTGCTTATGCTGAACTTTTTTTTCTTAAGCATTTTTTAAAATGATGACAACACAACTGTGGTGTTGTAGATATAGATCATTGAATATAACATCAAATGCTGGTCATTTATAGCAAAAAGTAACAGAAATATATGTTCTGGATTTCTCCCAGTTTCTCCTCTCTCTTTAGCAGCAACATTTTATTCAAGTCACACCCGATATTGTCCTTGGTGATACATGGCGTGGCAGATATTCCCTAAAATCAGCATCCACTGCATCCAGTGAAAACAAGAATGTCGTTTAGAGACTGATGAGAAGAATTCCTCAAACGAGGAAATGGAGAAACACAAAAAGGGAAACAATAAATAGGGAGGAGCTTTTGCAAGTGACAGTGACTAGTTAGAACTGCCACATCATTCACTGAGTCTGCCCTCACCGGTGCTCTCATTTTGAGAAATAAGAAGGTCGTGCAAAAGCCTCTAATATGGCAAGAAAATGTTTTTGTATTTTAGAGCCCAGTGATAAAAATTTGGGCAATTACTGTTGGCACAGGTGAATTGTTCAGCGAGTCTGGCAAGCTTACCCAGTGCTGGACTGAAAATAATTGCAGAGGAATAAACCCACTTTGGGGCATCGGTTCTGCTCTGACTGAATCTCACTCTGGATGAACTTTACTGACACATGCCCACTGACATATACACATCTATCCAAGCTCATCTCAGTTGCTGCTACAGTTTTCCATCATATTATATCCACAATAACTCCTTAAGTCTGCCTTAGTGACAATCTTTTCACAAATGGGGGCACATTTTTCATAGATGTCCACATCCCCATTTGCTCTCACATTGTTATCAACCTCAGCAAAAAAGCATTAGGTTTCTTACCTGGGATCATGTTAATTTTCCCATCTGTGGTTAATCTCCAAACAGAAACTTTTCAAACTTAATCAAACTTAATCAGATTTCATCATCACATCTGCTCCCATCTGGTCACACACATTACAGCGGCTGTATTTCATCTGTCAGTTACATCAGCCACCCAATGTGCATCACTGTATGCTTGTAGCCCCAGTTTCTCATTTTCACATTTCCTGTAACTCTAAATTATGAAAAGAAAACAGAAAAAGAATCGTTATTTTGTATTGTCACATAGGGAACCTTAAGGAGTTGGTATTATATGATGGAAAATGGTAACAGCAACTGAGATGAGCTTGGATAGACGTGTATATGTCAGTGGGCATGTGTCAGTAAAGTTCATCCAGAGTGAGATCCAGTCAGAGCAGAGCCGATGCCCCAAAGTGGGTTTATTCTCCCACAGTTATTTTCAATCTAGCATTGGCTATGCTTGCCAGAGACGCTGACTAATTTACCTGTGCCAACAAGTACAAAATTCCCTAATATTGAAGGACACTTTGTCAAATTGCACCTCTTACATCTCTGATGGCCATTTCTTTTGACTCTGCCAAGTTGAATCCTAGCTCATCAAGACAACAATTTTGCATGTGTGTGTCGGGGGGGGGGGCATTTTCCTCCACATTTATCACTCTGCAGAGATCCAAACACAAAGTAGCTTTGAAAACCACTCTAGTCACGTAATTACAATAAGTGCATGAATAATTAAAATGTGTTATGTATTCTGACAGTGGGCATGTCTTAAGAACACTGTGCCAGAACAGCTACAGTGCACCTTGGCATATATTCTGCAAGTCTCCTAAACTCTACTGGAGGGATGAACACTATTCTAGCAAAAGATATTCCCCTAATTTGGTTCTTTGATGATGGTGGTTGAGAGTACTGTCAGTTCAGTCCCAAAATTTCCCATAGGCGTTTTATTAAGTTGAGATCTGGTGACACCGAAGGACAAAGCATATGATTTACATCATTTTCATACGCATAAAACATTCAGTGATCCCTCGTGTCCTATGGGGTTTTCTCATTCTATTTGTCCATTCATTTTCAGGTTTTTCCTTTAATTTGTCACCTGTCTCTATGTTGCTTTCTCATCTCCTGAGACAGCCTGTTGATGGTAGAGAGGATCATAGTCAATGAGCTGCAAGATCCCAATCTCATGTACAAACAGGACTCGGAAATTCTTCAAGTTGAACGGCACAATATACCATTTACATGGTACATTTCGGGCCCCTGCACAGGTATAAAGGCTGTTATTGATTCAACAGCTTGAGGTTCAGCTCTTTAAATGAAAGCAAGAGGGAAGAAATCAGCAAAAATGATGTTTATACAATTTAAATTGTCTTTGTGTGACCAAGATGGTTCTGAAGAAATTTGGTGAATGGTCTTTTGAAGGGCTGCTTGACACAAATACAAATTACTTTAGCACGTGTGAGAATTGAGTTGCACTACAAATCTAAAATAATTCTATAGTGCTTCCATAACTTCTTAGTAAGTACTAGCTAGTTTCACACCAGTGATTTACTAAAACAGGTTGCATAATTAAACTCAATGGTAAATAAATTAACATTAAATCAAATCAACAAGTGAAAACTTCAATAATGTGTAAATTGGTTGCGAAGAAAAAATCTGTAGTGCCAATCAAACGTAATCAACTATGTAAGCAGAAAATAATATAACATAATGAACTCTAGACTAACTGCCAAATGTTATATATTAGACTTAATTTCAAATATTTAGTAAATGTAGGTAGGAATAGGTTTTGTTTATATAAGTGTACATGGAGAAACATGTGTTTTCATGACTTGGTTTTATTAATGCAGATAAATGATAGGGAAATATCTGATAATGCTAAACTGCCAAGACAAAGCAAGCAGTAATTCTTAGCATTATAGTTTGTTTTGGGTTTTTTTTGGAGGGTGGGTCATTTTGAGGTGGGTTGTTTTTCTTTTGTTCATTTTTTATCATAAAATGATCCGGGTTTATATCAATAAACAGTATGATGATCAAACATCATGTCAGATACGTCAAAGATATTGCCAATTAAACTTTATACTAAACAGGAAAATAAAAAGCCAAAGTGAAAATGACCCTAGGGAAACTGTTCCAAAAGAAACCTCATTTAATGTTGACATTGACATTTGCGACTACGATAGTAAGTAAAAATCTAACCTTGCAACAGAGCTTTTCTCAAAAGTATTTCCTGGGGCTTGCTTCATACAGTATTTCTTGATAAGGATGGTAGTTTTTGGAAAAATTGGCAACACATTTTCAAATGCAAGTCAACACCTTGAGGTGCTGTGTAAGTTTCTCTACTATCTAACTGCAGTATTTTAGCACATATGTGAGCTGTTTTGTTGCTTTGCATTTGAGACTGATATCACTGGACTCACAACAGTTTTTAAATTAGTCGGACTAAATTGATTTTCAAGTGTCAACATTAGTGTTTACTGGTTTGCTGAAGTGCATTTTACTTTTGCATTTTGCACGGAAGCAATAACTAATTATGAAGCATTCTGAGCAAATGAGAATTTCAATACACTGTTTAGACATTAAACGAGAAAAAGCTTCTAATCGGCCGAGAGGTGTAAACGCTTTAGTGTGAATGACTCAAAGCGGAAATGAAGGAGACAACAGGGTGACTGCCCCATTGCACTTAAAAAGAGACAGAAAACAGAGAGCCTTTCTCTGTTTTCCTCCAGAGAGGGGAAAAGAGGGCAGAAGGTCTGTTATTCTGTGTGAGCGAGACAGAATGAAGAGATGGGTAGTGCAGGGAGATAAGGTTCATTAGAGGCGGTGTGCAGGAACAAAGCATAATCTCCATTTTAACCTTACCTTTAGAGGAAGGCCGCAGTTGCTGCTGTGATAAAGGACCAGTGCAGCCCTAAGCTATGCACTGAATACTGATTAATCCCTCACCACTGTTATCAGAAGACGTCAGCTAATGCCGCAATAGTAAATCGTGCTTAGCTGCTGTGGCTGAGGACATTTTTTTTTCTCTCTATCTATCCCTTCCTCTTCTTCATGCTCTTGTCCATTCTCTGAGTCTATCGGTCTCTCTCCTCATGAGGAGGAGAATAGGCGCCTGGGGCCTTTGATGGCATAAGGGGGCGTTAGTGTTTTGATAAGTATTGATATCAATCTTATAAATCTGAATTTAATGACCCGTTTTGCCTGGGCTACGGACATTTGTCATAGAATCCTCATATGAGGAATAAAACTAAATAGGTTTTCTGAATTCACATTGACTTATTCGGACAGAAGATTGCTTGCTTGTGCTTTATAAACTATCACAATGACAAACCTGCGTCTTTGTATAATCGCTTATCCTGCACCTAGCCAAATATACAGTACAGTATGACAAAAGAAAGCATGTTTTCATGTGGACAGCATGAAACGATGCCAGGAGAGTGAGAAAGGAAAAGCAGTAGGGGATGTGAAGGGGGGGGGGGGGTAAGAGCAAGGGAGAAAACC
Source organism: Istiophorus platypterus (assembly GCA_016859345.1). Classification (NCBI taxonomy): domain Eukaryota; kingdom Metazoa; phylum Chordata; class Actinopteri; order Istiophoriformes; family Istiophoridae; genus Istiophorus; species Istiophorus platypterus. Next base: position 8,148,640 of record CM029133.1, on the reverse strand, counting down.
CACAGAAAGGAGAGATACTACAGAGGAAGAGAGGTTGAGGCTCAGCACGAGTTTTAACTGTCCTTTCCTGTTCCCTCCACCACCTCCTCTCTTCCCTCTTTCAGAGTGTCTCACTTGATGGATTGGCCCATCAGTTAGAAATAATTAGGATGAGCTGTAATCTTGTCTTGCTGAATGCAGTATCACCAGGGAGCAGGGTCAAGTCTTAAAAGCAGAACTCCATCCTGCCTACACTTTATATTCCCACGAAGTGGGTTGCACATTAAATTGCATCATTCCACTTTATTACCCCAATACCTTTGTACATGATCATGCAAAGACAAGCAGTTAAAGCTGAATAGCTGATGATTCCACCTGCTACTTCATGGAAGCTGTGTGCCTGTAAAGCACATTGTAAGCTGTTAATTTCACCTGCCTCAACTTGATAGAACAAAGCACCAAGACAGTTAATGCACAAAATATATAACTCCTGTCACTGTGTAAATGATATTATGACATCCTGGTTTGAGCCTGAAGGTATCATCACATGCACATTTTTCCCATTTTCTCTGCCTATATATTCATTCATCATTATGTAGAGAATCACATATTCTTTAGCAGATGCTCTTGTTCACTGGAGGCCATCGCTCAATTCTGCGAGTTTCTGATTAAATCCATTTACATAATCACACTCCTCAAGTGAATGCTGTTTATTAAGCTTCAAATATTGTTATGATAAATAGTTAAGTGCATCATGAGACCAGTGTGACTCATTGATGAGATGTTCCAGGGATGAATTAAGACCAAAGGGTGAGGGGTGGCGTTGTAGTTTTCAGTGGGTTATTTGAAGTAAATTTTTATAACTGCTGGTGTCTTTATGCCAAGGTCCTTCTTAACAGTGGTGTACCTTGCTACGGTAGTTCTTAGTTGATCTACAGTATGCTTACCGATGGATCTTGGACTCAAACATTGTTCACATTCATTTCAGATTCAGCTGACTTTAAAGCTGAACTAATTCATATTTTTGGTATAGCAAAAAAAAGGATCAAATTACTATGTATAATGTGAAAATTGTAACTCAGAATGATGAACACACAGAGAATAATCACCCAATTCTGCATTTCTCTTCAGATCTTTTAAAACATCTTAGCTCCCTTTCAGTTCATTGTCTTGGTTTTAGTATTTCAGTTCACTCTCACTGCTCTCAGCAACATTTCCAAGTACAGCAGGCAATTGTTGCTTACTAGTTATTAACTAGCTAGCTGCTAACTAACTGGTGACCATAGTGGAGTATATTTCAGCTAAAGAGCCAGATACTGGTGTTGGCAGAGACTAAATCAGAGCTAAAAGGAGAATGAATACTGAACTTACATTTGCCAGGTGCCCAAAAACACAACTCCAAATGTATACCAATGTTTTTATGTGCCTGCTGAATGTGTAAATAGCCATCTGTCATAATAGCTTATGTTATATATGTTATGTTTATAGCTTGTGTATTCACTGCCACCAAGTGTTGAAAAATTGATAAATGTAGCTTTAAAATTTTTATTCACTATATACTAGTTTTTTTATAAATGTTTTTGTTGGATTTATGTAAACAAGTAGAAACTGGAACAGATGCATGGAACCAGTTGCTACTGCATTAATCATATATGATTTCAACCATCAGATCAGTTCATTAAACCCAATGTACTTTCTCAAATTTCAAAAATCTGGGATAATTTTGGCCACCAAAGAGCGAGTTTTCCAAAGGGAATTTAATACATTTAGAGTTAATTTCATTAATGTTTTGTAAGGCTGCATTATATGTCCATAAACTCCATAAATCAGACTTTTCACTTCACTGCATCTTCAAATCACGATTTCAAGAAACAACCTCTAACACAGAACAAATTTAATCGAATTGTATCCATCTGTGCCAGAACAGAAGATGCCAGATAGTCTTTGCCTATTCCTAATGACACCTGTGTCCACCTGTATGGGTTGTTATTGCCATCCTGGGACGCCTCGACCTAACCACTGTCCTTTCCACTGATGAGTGCTGAGCCCCAGTGGACCAGCTCACCCTTTCAGATAATGGCTTTTTTTTGTCAGGACACCATCTGACCTTCTCCTAATACCAGCGAACAATGCCATAATATCACCATCATCATCGCCGCCATCTCTCAGTATCTCTATTTTTCTTTTGTTTGGCATGTATGTGAGGCTCTGGGAAGGCGGGAATAACACTTTTTAACATTTGCGATGTGTTGCTTTTTTCTTTTAGACTTCCATGCTCCCTGTCTCAGCACTTTATTCCCTTAAATGGAAAGTTTGGACTGTCATACCTTAAGTATCTCATTGAACCTGTGGTCACTGCCTAAAACATCTGAAGAAAATTCCCAAAAACTCAGACAGACACTGGAGCTGCAGTTCATTCCCTGCACAGATTCATTATTCAGACACTGACCTTTCGTCCTCCTCCTCTTTAAAAGTGGCATCCCCACGAAATTTGACAGATAGAGAGACTGGTTGGAACCTTCAAATACGGAGGGTGGTGTAGGAGCTGCAGACAGTCTGGCACTGGCACTTTCCTCCTCTCCATTATGGAAATGAATGGGATGATTAAGCAGAGATGTAGAAAGACATGGGGGCTGCAGTGAGTGAACTGTAGGTTTTGTGTTGTCGAGTCTTTTTGACCAAAACAGTAGAATGAGAGTGAGTGAGAGGCAGACACATAAAAGAAAAAGTGTGCGTCCGGGTGTTTGCTGAGCCTTTCATGTTCATTGTATAGTGCCTTGTCTGTGTCAGGCTTCAAACAGTGATCAAACTCTGAGCTTGAGTGGCTCAGCTGGCTGGAGAGGACAAGGCAGGAAAGCTGCACATAAAAAAAGAAAATGACTGGTCACCCCTTTCATGGCTGCTGTGCTTTAATGTCTCGTGGTTTTTGCACCTGGTGCATACCCTGAGCATGCACAGGACTTAACACACACAGTACTTAATCCCTCAAATGCCCTCTCTCCCCCCATTTGTCTCATCTTCCTCCAAAGTACATTCAAGCACACGCATGTAAACTGAGGAAAAAAGAAAAAGTGACATTCCAAGGCCTGAGCTGCCCATGGAGTCCAATTTTATTTGCAAACGACATAATGGGTTCGTGACTCTCATGACACTATCTCTCACATGTTCGCCAATCTTTCCTGTTATGCTTCAATCCTCCTTAGAAAAGGCAAAATCTCTGTCTCCTAAATAACCTTTAGGGGGTGTTTCATAAATACTAAATATAAGAAACATGTTCTGTTATCAATAAGTCTTCTTCTCTCTGCAGTCATGATGTATTTTACATGGCATCAACAATGAAACCTGCTTCATCTTGGTGATGGAACTGAACAGAGAAAGATGGAATTCTATCTACTGAACACAAACCCATTTCCAATTACACAAAAACCCTTCAGCGTGTGGGTTAGCACTTATGCTTGTATATGCCCATGCGTGTTTGTGTTCTTGGAAAAGACAGGAATTGCTCTGAAATGCAATCCAATCTTTGAACAAATGGGAAAAAAAGTTGGTATATCCCAAGTTCAAAAACACATTCTGCTCAGTGTGAGTAGAGCAAAATTGCTTGGTGTTCTACTTGACAGTCTGATAAGGCAAAGTATTCCATCCTTTTTTTATATTAGAGAAAAATATTTTTGCTTGAATGTTATTTGTAGGTCTGAATGTTTTATGAGAGTAACAGGAGGCTAGTGCCAGGCCATGGTGTCATGGCATGGATTTAATGGAAGCTGATACGGGCAGAAAATCACTTTTGCCCATACACTGCTAGATAAAGCTGAATATTGCCAAAATGTTTAAGTCTGCCTGTATCACCATGAAATATATTCAGCCACAAATCTGAGCGGTTTAAAAAACATAGGGTTCTAAAAATTGGCACATTTTCAAATGATCAATAAATCGAGATTATTAAAGTCAGTGTTATGGTTCAAAGTGATGAAAGTGCCCGTTCTCTGCTCTCCATGCTGCGCTCATGTCAGATCCAAAGCAAATAAGCTGAGAAAACAGCACTTAATCTAAAACATGCAGTTCTGACATATCCCTCTCAGTGTCACTTAGCTCTGAACCTTTCTGCAATCAGCATTCCATTCACTATCACCCTCCATCAACCATCTCCGTCCTGAGGCTTACCACATAAAATTGCATGGGTTTACAGCATGTACCACTGGGGGACATGTGCGTGTACATCATCCCAAGTTTTAAAAACACAAAATCAAAGCTTCATTTGGTGATGGATCCTTGGGGTAGGGATCCATCTGGATGATGTGTGTCTGGGTGAGATGGAGACTTGTTCTCAGGCTTTTTGGCCAGAAAAAATCTTTGGATAGAGGAGTGAGGCAACATAACTTCAAGGGTGGACAGGCAGATATAATGTTTGATCATGTGTGAACGAGATACGGACAGTCCATCTTCTCTTTTGTTGTTGCATGAACTGCTCTTGTTTAAGTGTAACTCTACACCCCAGGCTCTGACACTAACCCCACCCACTCCACAATGTTGAAAAATGCTGGTGGAGGTGGTGGTCTTGTCCCCCCCAGAATCCCTTGAAAGGGACATTAGTATGTTGGAGGACCGTGGTGGTCTCAAGCCAGATCAATTCGAGCCGTTGGCTCCGACCCGAGTAATGCCCGAAGCTGAAGCTTATGGAGCTGAGCATGCAGTTAGAATAGCACTCTAGTGAAAAATGCCGCTTCCAAATGTACATAGCAGTGTTTCCCTACCAAGGGACCCGCTGCCATCTGCTACCGCAGATGAGCCGTATGAGGGTCTGAAGGGAAAGAATGAGGTCCGGTGGAGCTTCTACAGCCGTCAAAAGCAAAAGTCCAAACCACTGCACCAAAAGTGAAAAATACAAAGTCGGGGTTTGCAGAAAATAATCCTGTGAATGATGAGTCTAAAGATGTATTTGAAAAAGGTTTCACAGGCTCCAAATCAAGAATGGGTGGGGGGCACCTCTGATTAGGGCATTTAAATTCTTTTTCATATGAATTTCATGTTGTAGAAAAGTTCCAAACGACTGACTCCATGTCAGCATTGGCCTTGTAAGGTTCATAAAAAACAGTAAAAAAAAAAAAGAAAGAAAGAAAAGAAAAAAAAACAATAAATGGTTTGTTGAACCTTTTTCAACCTAAGAAAATGTCTTTGGCAAGAACGTTGGTAAATGTCAATATCAACACCAGTATTGATGTTTTCCATCACAGCACAGTCGTATCATTTAGTTTTCAGCTCAAAAACACGTTTGGTTCAAGTTGGCACAACCCTGTGTCCTAGAGATTACATGTTCAGTCAAGAATGGAAGTATTTGAACAATTACGCAGTTTTTGTTTTTCAGACTTTTAAGGTGACAGATATTATATTAAAATGACCAGTCTCAGCTTTAGCACGAGTAAGTTGAAGTTGTCATAATATTCAATATTGGTGGAAAATCCTTTGTAGTTGCTGGCTGCCTTAAGTCTGTCACCCGCAGACATCAGCAGACATTTTGGTGTTGCTCTCCCAGGGGTTCACTGCAGCCCCCTTCAGCTCTTGCCTGTAATGGGGTCTCTGCCTTTAGTCTGGTCTCCCCCAGTGACGTGGTTGCTTTGTCCGTATGTTAAGGATCGTTTTCCTGCTGACGGATGAAATGTCTTCCAATGAATTTTGTTGCATTTGGCTGAATCTGAGCAAACAGAGTGCTCCTGTATACCTCTACATTAATTCTGTTGCTTCAAAGCAAAGAAATCATCAATAGATACGAGTGACCCAGTTCCATTACCAGCCGTACATGCCCGGGCCTCAACAGAACCACCGCCATGTTTGACAGATGAGGTGGTGGCTTTGGGTCATGAGCTGTTCCTGTTTTTCTCCACAAAGTTTCCTCTTTCCATCATTTTGACAGAGGTTGATTTTTGTTTTGTCAGTCCATAGAACTTTGTTCCAGAACTATACCGTTTTGTGTGTGTGTGTGTGTGTGTGTGTGTGTGTGTGTGCGTGCGTGCGTGCGTGCGTGCGTGTGCGTGTGTGTGTGTGTGTGTGTGTGTGCGTGCGTGTGCGTGTGTGTGTTTTGAACTGCAGCCTGGCCTTCCTGTTTTTGAGGTTTACCTTGGGTTCGTATCATGTGGTGAACCCTCTGAGGTTCTGCTCATGAAGTCTTCTCTTGATCGTAGACAAAGGAACATGTACGCCTACATCCTGGAGAGCATTCGTAACTTGCTGTGCAGTCACAGTGGGGTTTTTTTCACAGCGCAAATAATTTTCCGTTCATCCTCAAGACTTTTGCTGCTCGCTGCACCAGGTCATTTGCCATTTTCTAGTATTCCTGCACACACCTGCTTTTTTTACAGTGTATCCCATCATAGTAATAGCTGATTTTGATAAACCAACTATTATGATATCTCACTGAGAGATTTTTGCTTTTTCATGAGCCTCATTAATATCTTCGTCAATTGCACGGTTAACTCTTCACTCCACAGTTTGACAAAAGACGCTACCACAATCTAAGTGGCAACTCTCAGCTCTCAGTCAACTCCAAGCCATGTGTGAACTCTTTGCTCATGAACTAACATTGAGACAACACACAGCTGCCCAAGAAACATTAAGTAGGCAAGTGTCCAATTACTTTTTAACTCCTAAAATTGAGGCACCATGTGTTTAAAGAGCTATATCTATATTAATGTTATATTAATGTTAAAGTACTCAAGTTAAAGATGAGATTCAACTCTTTAAAGTAGTATCCAGTGTGTTATCCATTATGTTATTTTAAATTGAATGTGCTGAAGCTGCTAGCCTGAAGAACAAAAAATGTGTGGTGGAGATGTAGGTACAGGCAGTGAGTGAAGTGCTATGTAGGGATGGTGGATGCATAAAGAGTAGAGCATCGACCCTTTTTAAAGTTTACCATGTTTACTATCTTAGTTTAGCATGTTAGCGTGTCAGGCTTTGCTAATTATCAGTAAGCACGAAGTACAGCTGATGGAAATGTCATTAGTTTTGCAAATGTTTGGTCATAAATGGAAATATTGAAATAACATAAATTTTGACCTGATGATGGTGTTAGACAGAAAGTAAAATGATCACCAGTGTTATTAGAAATACATTCTAAGGGGGGCATGAATTTCATGGGAATCCTTACAATGGTTTTAGTTGAGACATTTCAACTAAAACCACCTTGTGGTGGTGTAAGAGAAAATTTCAGGGGATCACAAAAGTTAGTGGGTTTCATCATCCAGGAAACATGAACATCTGCACAAAATCTGATGGCAATCCATTCAATAGCTGATGAGGTGTTTCAGGCTCAACCAGAGTGGTGGACCAACCGACAGGCCGAGACAAAGACATTGACTTCCCCTGGGCCATGCCGTGCACGGCAAACATTATTCAGGTAACACTACTTTTATGTGTAATTTTCCGTTGCAAATTTGTAGCATATAAAAGTAATTTCAAGGAGACACACTTGGCCTAGAATGTAATTGCTCTATTGTGCACATTTTTATATTGCAGTGTCTGAATTCAGGCTGTATATAAAGTCTGAAGACAAACTAAGTGAAATAATAGCAGGTCAACCTTCTACTGCTGCAGTTAAAAAAAAAAAGCCTGTATTTTATAACAGTATCTCTTAAGCTATAAGAACAAGTAAATGATGAGCTGTAGACATAGACAGAGTTACGGATGAAGTTATAATGCAGAGTTTTAAATGTAAAATTTGCACTGAGGTCGAAGTCAGGAATCTCATTGTTTAAATGCAAACAGTATGAGAGTAATATGAGGAGACAAGAGTTTTGGGAGCATGGAGCTCAGCAGTCTGTCCCTTTAAGCCCTTTCAGATATCAGACTGGGACCACTTCCAACTGAAACTTCAAATCCATCCTTTCTCTTTGGTTTCTCATTAGCCATTAACAGACGATGCATCCCAGAGACAGAAGGCAGAGAGCGTGTAGTGGTGTACAGCAAAGCCTCTGGTGACTGATATCAACCCCTTATGCCACCCAGTTCTTGTGATTTTGAGATTTTTCAGGTGAGTGATTTTTCCTTTTCCTTTTGCACGCCTCTGATCGGGGTTGGGCTGATCTCAGTTAAACTCTTAATAAGCCCTATTTCACGGCATGCAGCCCAGAGATTAGATCTGACAGGGCAGGCGTGGGCTAGGACGGAGACTACAGATCTGCAGGCTAAGCTCTGGATTGGAAATGCTCCAAAGCCTGGTGCAGCTTGTTGGATGGAGAGCTCCTTGCTGCATGATGATACCAGGAGCATGTGTGTGAGTAAATTCCACGCTCCCTGGTGACCAACCCACCTGCTATAATGCAACTAAATCCAATCTTCACTCGCCTCCCAAGATGCACAGTTATGAGCGGCAACTGATAGAAAGAGGTACCACTTACAACTTTCTCGCCGCCATGTTGGTGGGGTTTTCAGCCACTGACCCACTCCTCCTTTTACTCTACCTTTTACATATTATGTACCTCCAGGGGTGCTCTGCCTACATAATATGAGGTGTAAGCTGTTGGTTGGAGCTGCAGCAGCGTATGAATAATATTCCATATGAAACTAAAGATGTGTTCTCACAGTCCAGGGCACAGACAGGTGAACTCAGCTTGCCATATGGCTTAGAGGGAGCTTATTAGGCTCTGAGCAGGAAACACATTATCCACAGTGGACCAAGGCCACCAAGGGATGATTTCCATTATGAAAGCCTTTAATTCCACTAGTATGAGTTGGAGGGGGAGTGGGAATGTGGGAAAAAAAGGCTTCAAGAGAGGAGCTGCACATTGACTGTGTGGTTCGTGCTGGGGTGGATATCTTCAAGTCCCAAGTCGCACCTGCCTGGAATCGAAGGAGAAATGTGATTTCTCTGGTTTGTTCCCTGAACACGGTTCTGTAATTAATTAAATTGACAATACAAAATGGCCAACCATCTGACCTCACTGACTTTGTTCCTTCTCTCTTCTCTCATTCAGACTTGTAAAATTAATCAAATTCTACCCTCATGGTGTTCTTTTTGCAAATATATAAGACAGAAGGTAGAAGAGGAATTTCGAGGCCTGCAAACAGACAGATTTTAAAAGCATTGTTTGATAAAAAGAATGGCTGTGCTGAATATTTCCTCCTGTGCTGATATTGTTTTCACACATAAACAACATTTTAAAAGTTTATTTATTTAATTCATGTTAGATCTGGCTCAAAAAAAAGAAAGAAGAAAAAGCAAGAGGCACATAACTCACTTCATATTGGGGCAGTCACAAGGTTCAAAGAAAACTAGCAAATAAGTGGTTTCAAATACAGAAGGACTCCTGCTCTTTTTATCTTTCTCTGCACGCAGAAAAAAAAATGTGAAGTCCAAGTATTTTTTCCATAAACACAAAATTAATACCCAGACAGTGAATTCTTGACTGTGTAGCAAAGCAGCATTGCAAAGCTTTTTTTTCCATCGCACCATGCACCTGTTATTCATTTACACTGTTTATGGTATTTTATTTTTTCTGTGCTCTTCAACAGGATGAATCATGGTCATTTTTCCCTCCTGTCAAGCCTTATTGTAAAACTCATATATTGAAAATATCAATCTTTTGTAAATGTGGAACAGAACCGGCTTCACCCATATTAACAATGTGTACATACTGCCCCCTTGAGGTTCAAGGTTGTAACTGCAGTCAGGCTGGAATGTAGAAACATAGATAGATAGATAGATAGATAGATAGATAGATAGATAGATAGATAGATAGATAGATAGATAGATAGATAGATAGATAGATAGATAGATAGTTAGTTTTAAATTTTGACTTGGCAGAATGGGGTTTTTAGCATATGATAAGCCTTTAATGTGCTAGAAGAAAAGATAACTTACCATAATTTAGTATTTTTGGGCAGCTATCTAATTTTATATGCATTGTATTGTTTATAAAGTCACACCAGTTTCTCACTTGGAGGGAACAGCATACAATATTGCACTGTGTTTGAGGTTTTGAAGAACATGCACCGGATTTTAATATTCAACCAATTAAGAGTTTCATTAGAGTCTGAGCACACGCCAGTCCAATGCTTCTCAAATACAGAGATTTAGTTCTAGTGGAAAATGGTAACACACTGTTAGTGTTGGACGTTAGTATCAGCTCTGTAATTATTCTGAGGAATGAAGGATTATCGTATTTAAAAACTATAATGGTTCAATGTGACAGTGCTAGTGTCAACTTTACAACAAATATACAATATTTTGTTTGTCATAAAACATGTAAAACACAGGTGTGACTAGTAACACTGACAGAAACTCTGTTCCTTTTAAGTGTCTCAGGAGGAAATGCCAGATGATATCACTGTTTTTATAGTTATCAAAATCAAGCTTACTATCAATAAAACATTTTCAGTTATAAATTCACACATACCTATTCCTTATATTGTCTAAATTTAGGGTATTTAACATATAATGTATGTACGCTGACTTAGCATTAACCACAGAATGCTCAAATAAAGCCTGAACAAAACAATTTGACTGACAGTGCATGTGCTTGGACCGAGTGTAACTAAGGGCATAGCTCTGCAAACATGACAGGATTATATTGTCTGTATTCTCTGTGAAGAGAGGCACATCTCATAGAGTGTGTATCACTTGTTTGTGTAACATGTAGATATGAGGAGCTCTCAGGAGTTGCATCAATTTAGATTCCTCCCTCGCTTGATATGTGAGCTCATCTAAGCTCCTCAGCTTTGGATTCCTCAGACACACTTCATCACAACACAATACAGCAGGCTTGATCCTCACTCGCCTTTTCTTCTGAAACTTCCTGTGATGCAAGATTCATTCACACACTCATAAACAGGGAGAGAGAGAGAGAGAGAGACGCTCATCATTCCAAAAAGCAAAATCAAACATGACGCCAGTGGCATAGGAATGAAGGACAGAGACAAAGAAAAAAAAAGAAAAAGAGATTTTATGTAGCCCCCTGGCAAAATAATAATTAAAAACTGGTTGGACTATACAGAGATAAATATTAGGATATATGGATTTCACTATAGAGAAAAAAATCACTTCACAATATCATAAACTAGTGTATGCCTGACAACTCTTTTTTCTTTTTTTAAAAAAAGTACAGAGTTGTAGAGTTGAAACTAACTCACCTCCACAGTTTGTACTGTTGTGACAATCTTCCCCTCACAGGCAACATAGCAGAAGAAATGAGACCTGGGAGATTTCCTCTACGGAGATAATAAGCCCTCTCCTCTTCCTCATGAGCTTCTCACCCATTGTCACTGTTGTTGCCAAGCAACCAAACAGGGGAAAAACTCAGCATGACCCTGTTCTACAGCTAAGTACAGTGATGGCAAACCACCACCGTCATCATCATCATCATCATCATCATCATCATAATCATCCTCCTCCTCCTCCTCCTCCTCCTCCTCCTCCTACTCCTCCTCCTCATCATCATCATCATCATCAAAGCTTTTATTGATCAACGGAAGCAAGCAAGGTCAACTGTGAGACATATTTATGCTGGATCTCTCACTTTTGGTACATGAATCCAAGATTTGCAGTCAAACAGCAGAGCACAAACAGAAAGGCTGGGTGATGCAACAAAGATGAGAATGACATGTTAAGTCTGTGTAAAAGCAGCAGGAGGCTGGAAACTGACATATGACACTCTTGATATGTAAAATAAAGTTATAGCGCATGCCTGGTTGGGAATACATAAACTAGGCATTAGCAACAGTACATAGGTGGAGCCTGTAGGATGCACCACTGGATTGTGTAATTATCATATAATCAGACTACTTACAATGAACACAGTGACAATAAAAATTATTTTAAAAAAAAACTTATTTCAAACGTTATATCAGTTAAAGCCCCAGTCATTGAAGTTATATTATATTATATTACAGTAATACACAGTATGGAGAAGTGAACAGACAGTGTTTTCTCAAAATGTCAGTACAACACTTCTTTTAATATCAGTATAAATAATATTTAAAAGGTACAGTTTGATGGTTCTGTCTACTTGAATGCTAAAAGAAATGAGTATTCAGTTATCTGGAGGAAATCTATTTATTGTTATTGGTCGGAAAACCCTACTAATTTTTTCAGAAAATCTTCATTACAGTGTCTCACTCCACCATAATAAAACTGTACAGAACCTGTAGTACATTAGAAAATAATTTAATATGAAAAGATTATAAAGAAGAAGGAGATTAAAGATTTTGTCTGAAAAGAAACGGAGATGACAGTTGGAGCTTATTTTATCCTGATAACAGTAGGGAGATCAAGACCAAAAGATCATAAACCATAAACCTTGAAGAAAAAAAAAAAACACAGATACAAGACTAATCTCCCTTGTAACAAAAAAAAGAGTGAAAACCTAAAATAAATTTATATGTTAGAAAATTTGATTTACATACAGTAACTGATCTAGTTGCAATGGATATAGTTTTACTGTTAATGTCTGGATGCGCTGTGTGGATGAGAATCAGATAAGGGATTTAGTTAGACATATGAGAATTTGCTCCATTTTATGCAAACAAAAGGAACCAATAGAAAATGAGGGATTGTAAACAGCCGGAAGGTCGTTAGAAACAGAGGAACGTATTACAAATATCACTGAGTGGTGCAAAAACTAAAACATTGATGCATACATGAGCTATAAACAGATGAGAAGCGTAGAAGTTTAAATAATTGCAAGATGGTCGGGGGAAAGATGGGAATGGAAGATATTTCAAGTTTACAGCTTGTATGGGTCAAGATTTAGACATATAATAATAAGCTCCCTTTTGACTATCTACTTATTTAAAATAAAACTGTTAACACAGTCTGTTACTGCAAAAATGATGCTCCTGTCAATTGCATGTCATTTCCAGAGAAAAGGATCCAAATCAGGATTTTCCTTCCGCAGACTATGGAACGTAACAGAGGTAAGTCCAGCAAAACCGTTTTAATTGAATTGAATCTCTTTAAATGGTGATGATGGTAAAGATCAGTGAAGGCACAAGGGCACACGCTGCTACTGTCTCTGCATCGTTGTCCCCTGATGAGACGTCACACTCATATCTGTCCACTAGGAGGCAGGACACACACCTCGGAGTTATAATGGGGCGAGTCATGGTCAGTTCAGATCAATTCAGTTTTATTTACATAGAGTTATATCATAACAGGCGTTATCTCAGGGCACCTTTCATATAGAGCACGTCTCTCTCTCCCCCTCTCTCTTTATCTATATATATATATATATATATATATATATATATGTGTGTGTGTGTGTGTGTGTGTGTGTGTGTGTGTGTGTGTGTGTGTGTGTGTGTGTGTGTGTGTGTGTATCTCACCAGAAAGTGGTTGCAGTTCATGAGATTCTCCACGAGGGGTCAAAGTTTATCCGTTCGCCTCTCAAAATGGCGGCCGAACCAACACGGGAGTGGAGCGATGAGCAGCTAAAAAGTGACGAATTGCCCAAAAAAGACATTATAAAATTCATTCAGGAAAATGCGGCCCACTCGGTATGTTCATCGCTCAAGCGTCTACGTAATTTTAATGATAATATTGACGGGTAAAAGTGTTAATGCTAACCTGGAACTGCAGCATGCTGCATGGTTAGCTAAGGGGAGGGCAACATGAGGAGAGATGTTGTGTTTTAGCATTTAGCAAAGAAGAATATACAACAGCTGGTGTTTTTACAAAAGAGCCATGTACATTTCAGGCTGCAGCCAGAGCCGGTGGGTCATTATCTCACCCGACCAGGAGCATTTATTACTCGACATGACTCCTGATCGCCACAACAAAAACCTGTCATTGATTTGAGCAGGAGTAAAGGTCGGGACATCTGTTTACTTTCTCCTTATTATTGCATTTTCTGTTACAGTTCCTCAATGAGCACAAGCTACTGGGAAACATAAAAAATGTCGCCAAAACAGCAAAGAAAGAACAACTGATCATTGCCTACAATCAGCTCTTTGAGAGCAAAGTAAGTGATGGTAATTTACTACAGAGTATCACTGGGGATGAGGTACACTAGGTTGGTTGACATCCTCTTTCAGACAGTGAATGTGTGTGTCCGTGATGTGCTGTCTTTTTGATTTGCAGAGATTTAAAGGCACAGAACCAGTAGAAGAAGTCACTGAGCAGGTTAAAGCTGTGAAAATTGAAGAAAAACCCAAAGAAGTCAAGACAGAGGTTGTGGATGAGGTATCGGCCCCAGGATGTCCAATATACAAGTTTTCATTTCTGCTTTGCACATACATGAACAATAACGAGCCACTCCTGTATTACTATTTTCAGGGTCCTCCTAAGTACACCAAGGCAGTGCTGAAGAAAGGTGACAAGACAAACTTCCCAAAGAAAGGCGATACTGTGAGCTGCTGGTACACTGGTACCTTGGAGGATGGAACCGTGTTTGACACCAATATTCCTGCAGGTATGTCTGACCTGTACCTCAAAGTGATGCTCCGCCCAAAATGTTGGTTTTTGAGTATTAAGTAAAAACCCTTTACACCATCACTGTTCTTCACTCACCACAGCAGCCAGAAAGAAGAAGCAGGCTAAACCACTGAGCTTCAAGGTTGGCATGGGCAAAGTCATCCGAGGAGTAAGTCAGTCAATCCTGTGTCTCTTGCTCTGTGCATCCAAACTTCTTGATTTTTCTCTAAACTGCATGTTATCATCACTAATCCTTTATTTTCACAGTGGGACGAGGCCCTTCTAACAATGAGCAAGGGTGAAACGGCCAAAGTGGAGATTGAACCAGAGTGGGCCTATGGAAAGAAGGGCCTCCCTGAGTCCAAGTATCCTTTTCTTTGGCTAATTTGGTGCCCAACTTTGCACATTATGTTGATATATGTATTTATAGTTTAATGTGATAGTTGTTCTAATCTGTCTGTCAACACAGGTTACTACCAGGCTCATCTTATTTCATTCTTTCATTTTGCATTTTCCTTAACTCCAGCTCTACCAGAATTCCACCTAATGCAAAGCTAATTTTTGAGGTGGAGCTTGTGTCTGTGGACTAAGTTACTGCCAGGCCAGCATGCATTAAATTTGAAGGCCTTGCTGTAATGACTCAAGTTACAATGGCATTTTACTGTGCTGAACCCAGCTCCTCTCCACTCTGTCATTTTTCAATCACATAAGAAAGTGACCAGTTATTACAGCATTTTAAGTTTTTGGTTTATGGCTAAAATGGCATGGCTTGTCAATGTGTACATATGAGACAGTCTTTGTTCTGTTCTTTTGCATTTAAAATGATAAATAAACCTGTTTCATGGATTTAGTTCAATGAAATTACAAGTGCTTTCTGGTTTTCACTTCATAAAGTCACTGTAGAAAAAATACAAATAGAAGTGTATACTCATTAAATCATGTACAGAATAGTATGGGCAGAGAGAACTCATGAAACAATGTAAATCAAATAGGAGAATTGGATAAACGGCACCTGACAAACCCCTGCTGCCAGACATAATGCTATTTCTAAATTGGAAATCTAAACTTAGTAAATATAAATCAGTCATGTAAATGTAAATTCATTAATGAACTTGGGTTCCACTACAGGAGCTCATTTTTTGAAAAACACTGCCTAGAGCTACTGGTTTATTAAAGTACAAGACTTCCACTGCAGGAGACACCACACAACACTCATTCTGTCCAAGCCAAATTTTTATTCTGTACAGGATAACATCCAACTTGGTAAAAATTAATGGATAGTGACCATGTTTCTGCTTTGGGGCACTGAAGCACTTAGGAGTTGGCGTTGGGTCCCTTCTTCTTTCCAAAGGTGGGCACAACATTCACAAAGCGCCTGTTGTACTGGATACGACGCTTAGCACGGCCAGTCTTCTTCTTCTTTTTCTCCTGCTTGTCAACCTGGATAATGTGACAGCAATTAGACATGGTTATTTCTCCAAGCTAATAATATGTTGGGTATTTTGATGTAACTATCTTAATAAATAGCTCATCAAAATATGAAAGTTATTTTCATAAAAATTAAGCCAATTATATTTCAAGTGAAAGACATGTTATTAATATCAGTAGTGGCATAATTGCATGCGGTTGTACTATACTAGAACATGACTGGCAGGAAAGATAATCTCTTTACCTTAGGTGTCTGTCCCCTGACTTTTCCGGCACGGGCCAGAGAACCGTGGACTTTACCTGGTGGAGGGGAAGAAAGCAGGACATTTCAGAGAAAAACCTGAGTTCTAAAATCATTGGATCATTAATGCATCTACGGTTTAAAAACACTTGTGCTGGGGCAAAAGTCTTCTGAAACGTCTTATTTTATTATTCGTGCACTCATCAATGATCTCAGATACCCTGTCTTCTGCTACAGAGGTGGTAGTTTAATAATTGTCGATAAAGCAAGCTGTATACTCCACAGACAACCTCCAATCTGGTATTAACACATAAAAATGAGGGAGTTTTGAGCAACATGACATACTGTCTTATGACTTATCTTACACAGGCCATCTTGTAAAGTGCATCTTAGTAGAACAAGCATATGCATGGTTACTTCGTGCATTTGTATACTGACCTCCCAGCAGCCTGCCAGCTACCTCCAGGGTGCAGTGCTCTGAGACTCCACAGGTCGCCAAGGAGGCATCGTCCTCCAGTGGGCAACCAGCAAGCAACAGCACCTGATCCTCGACCAGGAGACCCTCCAGAGCCTGGACATGGGCCTTTGACACAGCAAGGGATAGCAAAGTATTAACGTTTCCACGTTTACATTTTAAAGAAGTATCCACTTAAAAAAAAAGCAGGGATTAAGAAAAGATGAGTGCGCGGTCAGAGTCGGGTTTATTCTCCCCAACTTCGCAGACATTTTACCTTGATCTGTCCAACGGTCTCCTGTCCAGTCACCTCAAGGGTGTGAGTGTTCTGGGCACGCAAGAAGAGCTGCATCTTGACGCTTGAAGAAAACAAGAAAAAGTGTCAGGACGTTGCGGACTTTATTCCTTATCCGTGTGACTGACGCGGAAATAAGCCTGTGGCGTTGGATTTATGTATGACAACTAACACCGGCTACAACCCCGCCATGTTTCCCGGTCTGAAATTAAGTCACTTTAAAAGTGAAACCAGAAAATATATATATCTTCTCAAAAAACTAGCAAGTTGAAAACTGATTACAACAAGTGCAAAGCGACGTGAGCTCGAACAGACTTGTCTCTATTGGTATCTGGCTAATGCTACGCTAGCTTAACTAGCCACATGGGGCACGCGTTTCATAAAAGTCGCATAAAAAACAATGTAATACCTCGTAAGTGTTCAAAACGAAAAGCAGTATGTGATAAATGATGCTATATTGGCCATATTCGACTAAAGACCCTTCTGGGTTTGACATAATCGGGATTTTTAACTTAAATCGCGCAGGCCTTACCTCGCTTGATGCTAGTCGTTCAACGCTAGGCATAAAAAGGGATGTTCAAAGGCCGAGACTGCGCATGTGTGGAGTTACGTAGACGTCGTCGGCCTCTGTGGCCACACCCATCGCAATTTGGACGGTGATGCGATATAGTAGTGAAAGATAATTGAGGGTTTTCGTCGCACACTACAGCAAAAATCCACTGTATTTTATTACCACAGCGCTTTTTAGTTTAATAAGTCTTGTGCCCAGATAGATACTAACAGTGGATTACGGACTCAGCAACTGTTAGAGCAATATGAGCAGGTTTATTTGGGCATTTTTATAGATTCAACCCATGGATCAATTCCTTCATGTGACTCAGCAGTAAAAAAAAAATGAGCTGTCACTTTCACAGTCGATATAATACATACAAGCAGAATCTCATTTACCTTCCACACTACTAATTCATGGTCATCTGCCCATAGACTACACAAGGGAAGAGGAACAGATCTGTTGCTACAGTTAAATACATGATAGCAGGAATGTGTGTATAATGTCTCTGAAGGGCTCACAAGAAAGTCAGCGATCCCTCGCAGTCTTTTGGAATTATAAATAAGATTAAATCAACGAGAGGCATTTCAGGATATCAATCTCTTTATTAGGAAATCAAGTCAAAATTAAAAAAAAAGAAAAAGGGGGAACTCTTCATTTCACTTGATGGAAACATAACCATGAAATATTAAAAATCTTTAAGTTCTGGATGGAAGAAAAACATTACTCAGAGGTACATCAGTGAATTCCTCCTTTACAAGTTTAAATCTTAAACACAAAGAAAGAGACCAAACTAAGTCATCCAATCTAAAAATTAAAAAAAATATTTCACACAGGGAAAATTAACTCTGCCTTCACAAATAACATGCATTAAAGAACCCAAAAAGCCAGTGTTGGAGATGATGAATGTAGCAATCAATCTTTTTTTTCTTTTTGGAAACATAACTGGTCAGCATGACAGCCAAGAAGGGCTGCGTGTATTATCCTCCAACCAATGGTTACAAAGTGTAATTTAACTGAGAAGCACTCTAAACCAGAAAGAAGGAACAAATCTGCTTCTGTGGTTAGACTGAAATATTCTTGACATTGTGTTAAGAAGCCCTGTTCAGAGATGTAGGCGGGTCAGAAAGGATGATTTCCTCTGAGTCTCCATCTTCATGTCAGGATTCTGTCCATCATGTAGGAGGAGGGGGGTAGTACTGGTTATACTGGGCATACTGGTTGTACTGCCCCCAGGAGTTCTGTCCCCAGCCGCCATATTGTTGCTAAAAAGAAGAGGAAAAATGGCAAAGTTGAGAAAATTAAACTTCATTCCTGGCATTTTCAGCTGGTTTAACCATAATTACTTTCTGTGGTGAAGTTTTGTCAGCCCGTTTTGGATAAAAGAATTTGTTCTTCCGAGACAGTACACATAATGAATGTTGTAAATGGTCATATATGCTCAGCATGACAAGAATTTAATAAGGAAGGAAACATTTTTCAAAGCAGTCAACAACTTAGGTGCGATACCTACCTGGTACCAGTTGTAGTTGTATGCAGAGTTGTTTGCCTGCATGTCTGTCATTGAGGCTGCCGCACCTGAGGAACTGTCATCCACACGCTGCCTCTTGGCGTCAGGTTCCTGAGAACTGAAGACAAGAGGGTTACCATTAGCAAATTCCCTTGTAAGGCCGTTCACTAATAAGAATATTGCCCGTTACATCAATGAGCTGAGTATTGAGTATTGTACTGCACAATTCCAAAACTCTGATGGGATCAGTAACTACAGGACACTTAATCATGACTAGCAAGTTACTTGAGAAACACTTGAAGAAACTGTTTCATTATCCACCTTTCATACCCGTTCTCAGCTTTCCTCTTTGTGGGTTCATTTTCTTTCTGTAGTTTCTGCTGCTCCTCATATGCAGCCACAAGCCTAAGAGATGTAAAAGAATGAAAAAATATTCAATATCCAACATGACAAAATAAATGATCAAAATTCAATATACAGATACCCATACGCTCTCTAAAGCGCCAATTTATTTTTCTGTGTCAAACCTAGGGTATAGCCTGATGTGCACCTCCCAAAGAACGTCACTACACCTCAGGGTGACACAGATCACAAGAACCATGAATGATTAGCATGGTTGCATCACATTTCCCCCTACACATTTTTGCTTCTCCTTCTTTGCAATTTTCAAATTCGACGTGAACAAACAAGCAGACATGGACTGCATTCCTGCATTGCAGTAATATCAGGAAAACCAACTGCTGTCAGTTTCACTAGCCATTGTTTCAAAGTGTACCAACAAACTTGTTGAAAACAGTGGCAAAGAAATTAAACACAGTGGCATATAAACGCCACAGCTGGTTCGGCAGTGAAATTGCGTGACAGAAACACAAACCCAGAAGTATAAACGCTCATGATGGCATAGGCCACTTGGGAAGGCCATTGCGTAGACAGGGAAACATGGAAGCAGAAATCCCACTTAAAAGCAACAAAAACTCACACATTGATGTCACTGCCAAAGTCCTCCAGGAACTCCACCTTGCGTTGGGAGAAGAGGAGGCGGGATTCAAGGGGCATCGGGCTCTTCAGGGCTCGGTCGAAACAAGCCAAGATCTCCGCCTCGTTCTGCGTCACATCTCCACTGTATTCCAGCTCAAGCAGGTTCAGATAGAGTTTTGGACTCATCTGTAAAGTCATAAAAATGTCATCATCCCTCTTACAACACATGCAATGCAGTCATGGTGAAAAGCTGGAAATTTTACTTTTAATTACATAGGTTTAGGTAGTGAGTCATCTTTGAAAAAGCACGTGGAAGGAAAACCCACTGTTAGCCTACAGAGGTCTGCAGTAATCCAGTGAAGAGATGAGTAAATTATTTTGTTAGAATTGGTCTTTAGACATGTTTGAAACTTTTACTGGCCTCCACAGAGTGATGTGTTGCCCATGAGCTTTTATATGAGTAAATATAGTATTTAAATGAATTACATTTACTACTTTTGCTGTTTAACTTACTTTTGACTATAAAATGAGTGACTTTGTCATTAGAATTATTGTGGCAAATGGCAACATTGTAGTATTTAACAAGGATCTGCAGACTTGTTCAGTTCTTTAAGCATAAATGTACTGATGAGGTGATCAACCACTTCCTCACCTGGTCTTTTTCAATAGCATCCAGTAGCACCATCCTGGCTTTGCTCAGACTTCTCTGTACCTTCACCAGTTGTCTAGCCAACTTAACAGCATAGAACGTTGTCTCCGTAGCATTCTTTGCAGACTCCATGGCCTCCCTCAACAGCGCCTCTGCTTCCTCCAAGTTACCATGCCGACGTTCCAGACTGACCCTCCGAAGGCGCACCATGGCGAGACCTGGGACTGCCACATCCAGGGACTTCAGGATGCCACGAGCCTCCTCTACGTTGCCTGTGTGATGAAAAGGAGAATATTTTTGAACATGGTCGACATCAAGTCAAATTACAAGCATTTAGTTTTTCGGACTGTGTGCCACTATGTGCATGTATTTCCTCATAGTCTCCTTGGTTAATTTGACTGTTGTGTTCAATTTGCATGTTGGTTTGAATGAAAGTCACTCACCCTGCTGCTCCTCAAAAGCTGCCCACAGCAGGTGGATGGCTGGTTTCTTGGGCAGGTGGGTGGTACAGGCCTTCTTGTAGACATGTCTCACGCCGTCAGTGCTGTAGCTCTCTAGATATTTTGCATACTTTAGAGTGAAAAAGAGAAAGCGAGTTGGAAGAAATGCAGGAGAGGACAGAGAAAAAAGAACAGGAGAGAAAAGGGAAAGGCAAAAGAGACAACAAATTTTAAACCTAAATTTTCTGTTGACAGAAACAGTGAATTTCTTCATTGACAAGATCGTTTTTAGAAATTTTCTGTGTAAACCCATCAGCACCTTCATGGAACCAATTAGATAAGTTTCTGTAAGGTAGTGGGAGACGAAGAAGATGCAACGTAGTAGTTGGCAAATGCTGCAGTCAAATCTTGTGTGGCAAGCTGGCCATCCCCTAATACAACAGATACAGTCACATATCAACGTTACACGCAAAGAGAGTGCAGGACGATTTACTGTGTCGATGTGATTATCATCGTTGATGGGGGAAGTGCAGGAAGGTAGCAGGAAATGAGAGAGAGGTTAACGGTGACATTACCTTGGTCCAGAACTCTTCGTAGAGAGCACAAGCGATGAGGCATCTTTCAAAAAGAACAACCACGCGCTCCGGAGTTCCATTTTCAATCTCAAAGTCCAGGTACTCCTTCCAGTTGTTCAGCTGGGTCTTCTCTAAGGCTTTGACGTGGAAGTATGGTCGCTTGATCTGAAATTATACGAATAAATGCTTGTTATACATTCAGAGAGTAAAAAGGAAAAAATAACTTTTCCAAGAGTTAACAGAAAACAGACACTTACTCCTTCCTCAAAGGCCCAGCGTTTGCTGACTTCATGTTCGTTGTGGTTGAACACTTCCTGCCGAACCTCAATCACTTTGTGTCGCATGTTCTCGATTTCTGTCACTCTCTACATAAAAACACACACATACACACACACAAAAAGCAAGAGTCAATGGCCTTGTGTATGCTTCACATTCTCCACTTGATGTAAAAACTGCTAGGCCTGCAGCCAAGGATTTACATCACCATTAGCTTGTCAGAGGCAAGAAGCCTGCTGAGGGGAGAGGTATGTATGCACCCTGCATATCAGTCTCTGGGTGCAGATGCTTGGGTCAATGGGCCTCAGGTGATCCTGTTAGTTTAAGGATGAGTCCCTGACTGGATACCAACTTGAATCCCCCCTGGCATTCATTGGTTTGGCTGCTGACATAAAGACACCTCTTCAAACCTGAACAAATCTGTCTTTCCATTTCATCGTCGAGAAAAGGCAAGCTCCGGCTAACCCCTGCAAGCAGTAATTTTGTAAGTTTGTCTGCCCTGCAGAATTAGCAATTTGACACATACCTTAGCAGGATCTGCAAGATCCTCTGTACCAGGTGGTAGATCCTCCTGAGCAGCAGGTATCTCTTCATCATTGGTGACCATGGCAAGCAAACTGGCTTTAGAGAGCTCGAGCCTCAGCTGAACAAACTCCTCCTCTGACAAAAAGTGTTTGGGGTTGTTGTTCTGCACATGGTCTTTGAACCTGCAAATATTAATTAAGAAAAAAAACAAAAAAGTGAATAAGATTAAGCTTAAATAAGATTTTAAGTAGTGTTACACATAGGTTTTAGTCAAAATGGCTTAAAGGAAGAAAAGCTCTCAGCGTTTTCTTGTATGGAGCAGAGTGCTTTCAAATAGAGGGCCATATTCTGGTCAATGATACATTTATTTTACATTCAAAAAATATTTCTTCCTTCAACTGTTCCCCCCTACCTCTGGAAGTGCTGGGAATATAGCTGGGTTGGGATGCCCAAGATGCGGTCATAAATGGCGGTGACGTTAGCCAGCTTCTGCTGCTCTGTCTCCCAGTTGATGAAAGACTCCCACAGACGGTCTGAGCGAAAGTCTGTGCCTGCCGCAAGCACTGAATGTTCATAGGCACTAATGGTAGAAAATAAATGAAAGATCAGTCTTGTGCAACCATTTCTTGTCTCATTAGCCCACCAGAAGTCAAAACAAACAATATTTGGTTACATAAAAATTAGATTAGATAATTAGATAACTGTAAACAGTTTCTGCTATAAGTAAAATTCATATAACACATCAACTTGATCAAAATGAAAGTGGGAGTCTTTTACTCACGCTCGAATGCGTCCCTCAGTCTCTGGGTCACTCGGGTCCGAGTTCTCTTTGATGTAGGTCAGGTAGTGCAGCCACAGGTCCACACTGAGAGGGATGGCCTGCAAGCCTCTTCTGTACACCTACATAGATGAAACACAAACAAGTCTGTTAATGATTGATCGACTTTCAAAACATTCAGAAAAGTGGCTCTCTTTGCCCTTCTGCCTTCACACCCTGAACAGTTCCTGTATTAGGTCTCTAAAGAGCCAAGACGACGACGACTACTACTACTACTACTACTAAAAGACAGGAACAATGCTACAACAGAACTATTTGATCAGACAATTAATAGGACATGCTGTTAAAGCTAAAAAAAAAAATATATATATATATATATAAGCGACAAATTTGTGTGTCCAGCAGATATTTATATTCACCTCTTCTGCAACCTGTACATTGCCATGCTTCTTCTCTATATCAGCATACTTCTTCCAGTAGCCATAGCAGTAGGGATAGCGTAGGAAGAATACATCAAATGACTTTCTCACAGCTGTAAGGACATTCTGCAACAGGGAGAGGAAGGCAAACAGACTGAAATGATATCATGAAAAAATATTAATTTGACTTCCCTCTATTTAATTTAAGAAACATACAAACTTAACATATCTTAACAGTTCATGTATTCGCTTACCTCTTGCTCCACATATTGCAGCAGGTAGACCCAACCATTGAAGTCCTCAGGGTTCTCCTCACAACCTTTGAAGAGTTTTTCAAACTCACTGGGCAGCTCTGGTTCTGTAGGAACAGTCGATTCCTGTGTTGTTTCTTTGGATGGTTCTTCCAGCTCCATGCCATCCTCCATTGCCTGTGTTGCCTCAGTGCCATCTGGAGAAGTCAACAATGTATCATTTATTTGCATTTAGGGGAGGTGTAAGAAAGGTATTGGACCTGTATTAGTTCAAATGTAAATATGTGGCCAACAGTTGCATTTGATTTATGGTACTATTTCTTCAAGAAAGTAACAATACAATGTGTAACCAGTAGTAACATTTGAAGTTCTTGCTGTGATTTAATGGTTCTTTTGCACATAATCAAAACCGGCATTGGGCTTTTAATATTTTTTTAATGCTTTGGTTGGTGAACTTTAAAAAAGTTTTCCTTCCATTAGTAAACTAGCTTGTCATGATGCTAAACCCTACATTTCCTGCAAAGTTGCATATTTCATTGTTA
This sequence comes from Istiophorus platypterus, assembly GCA_016859345.1. NCBI lineage: Eukaryota > Metazoa > Chordata > Actinopteri > Istiophoriformes > Istiophoridae > Istiophorus > Istiophorus platypterus. The sequence goes on along the minus strand of CM029133.1, from coordinate 8,124,349 downwards.
CCGTGGAGACCAACTTTGCCAGAATATAAATCATATACATATCAATAACTAAGCACCAACTATTTTGACTACCTTGACTGCCATCCTGTACGTGAGCCTCCGGCTCTGCGCTCATCTCCTGACTGTGTTGCTTAGAGTCCACAGAATCTTCTTTATGTTCTGATGGCTGTTCTGTTTCTTCTGTCGGCTGTGGTGGCTGCTCCTCTCGCAAGAGCTGAGCACTGGCCAGCTGAAACTGCTCCACAGCCTTCTCCACGGAACCCAGCTCCGTGGAATCTATCTGCTGGTCCGCTTGCTGCTGTTGGCCTTCAGCATTGTGAGATGCATCTGAGTCTGCTGGCAAAATGTTGGTGAGTTGCTCTGAAGCAACCTGGTCCGGGGACCAGTCAGTAGCTTGGCCTAGAACAGGAAGGTCAGGAAGAAAACTATCCCCATTGCTCTCCATGGCAGGGGACTCAGTGTCCAGCATTCCAGAAATGTCGTCGTCTGAGAAGTGCAGGCCTGTTGAAAAGCAGGTCAGATCATCATAATAATAAGGAAAGCACAATAGTTATTTTATTAATTTTACACATAATTACTTTACAGGATTACAGGTACTTTAAAATGATTCACCATTTGGTTTAACTATATCATTAAGGAGAAAAAAGTATTCAGCACCTCCAAGTGCATATACTATAGATTAAGAATCTTCCAGAACGTATGTGATAGCATGTTGTACTTCCTAGAAAACACAAGCAGTCAGATTTCACAACTTCCCGATCGGTCAGTTAATAAATATCATCAAAGCTGTACATTAATAATGCTAAGACATCTTTTCTTTGCAGAGGCTCACATTTAAAATCAAGCATTAACGTTTAATTTAAATCGCTTCGGACCGAAAAAGGTCTCCCCGGTGGAGGAAGCCGCTGGTGCAACAGGATACTTCCTTGTTCTAACATTGAAACAGACGCCAGCTTTAGCATAATTCCTAATTTAGCTACTAAAAATAATGCATCCACGTGATCGTTTACTTAAATAACCCCACCTGAAGCTCCTTAAATTCATAGAGCGGCCAACAACGTGTTCGGTCAAAACGGATTAATGTTAGCTTTAGCGTTAGCCTTGTTTTCTGCTCAAGGCCATGTTGCAGCCTGGAGGTTGTATAGTCAAAGTTCAATCAAAACTTGGGCCTTGGCTCCCGTCTATTTCCTGAAACTACGACGCTAGAGCGACGAGGGGGTTGTCGCTCGCTCCGCCGTAGCGTTCGTTCGGTGACGCCGAAAACGATCTAAATTATCAACGTTTGATTAACTAAATCCCCGAGTCCCTTAAATTTCCGACTTACCGGGGCCACGTCGTGACAGTTTACTCAACAGTGTGTGATTTAGTTCAAAACCTCGTCACCCCCCTTTACTACTAGAACTAAAACGTGCTACGCATTTGCCTTCAGCTCCGGGACATAGACCGCACCAGCGGCTTCTCCACGTTAGCTAGCTAGCTAACGTCGGTAGCTGGCGTTAGCGATACGTTAAATTGCCACATTTCTTCCAGCGTTACGCCGATATAATGAACAAAGACGCGTCTAAGGACCTTACCAGTATTTTCCATTAAACTTTGGCCGACCTTGTGAACTTGTGCGCGGCTTTCGGAGTCACTTGAGCTAACCAACAAGGACCAGGCGCGCTTCGCCCACCATTCCTATCGACCTGAAGGTAGCTCCGGGGTGCAGTGTGCGCATGCGCGGCGCGCCGCCCGCCCGCCCGCCTCTTTGTGCATCTGCGTGGTATCGATAAGCCCCTTTTTTTTTTTCCCCCCAATTTGTCACACATTTCTGATCAGTTTTATACCATGTGCAAGGTCACAAGATCATAGCTTTGGACAAATTGCTGAGGTTAAAAATCGTTTTGCTTACAACGGTCGTATTTTGGATACAGTCGCGGGGTTTTGTAAACAGTGCTGCTTTAATTTAAGTAGATATAAGTACAAACACGCACCCACACACGCGTGTGTTCATACGCTGAAGGGCAGAACATTGTCTAGATGGAAATTAAACTTAACTGAAATGATAATGCTAAATGGCGAGTTTCTATATTGGTCAGGAGTATAGTTTTGTTTTTCTATCACATGTATATATACTCTGCAACATAAATTTCCCGTAGCTTTGTAGCTTTACAGTTTGTTATATACATATGTATGTGTATATATATATATATATATATATATACATATATACATACATATGTATATGTGAACCAATTAATTGGCCACATTTCTGTATTTCCTTTTAAAAGTCTAAGATATCGATATCAGTCTAACAAAAAAAGGTAAAAGATAAAGGGAGTTCATATTGTTAGAATTTGGTGCAGCTCTTGGATTTTATACACTGTGTTAAAATGCAGTTAATATTTATTTTCATCCAGAGGACCATAAAAAATATATAACCTTCGGTAAATCTTCTAAGTTATATGTAACTTCGAAGAAACCAGACAAAAAAAAATTGTATTTAGAACCAAGAAATGGACAGAGACGTTCAAAGGTTTTGTAGCTTTATCAAATTTCGTGCTCTGAACCTCAGCCTACAGCTTGTGTCGTTATAAAAGCCCTGGTGCAAATTCCTCTCGGGGTCACGGTGGAGCTTCTGCATGACATTCGTGTGTCAACAGTGTGGGTCACATTATGTCTGAGCAGGTGTTGGCGGGCAGCTTCCGACGAAACTCTGTAGTTCCCCTTCTCCCTGCACGATCACAGCCTCCACGTCACGGGCCGATCATGCAGCGGCCGTTGTGAATGAGTGACATGTCGGAAAGACCCGGCTGTAAACCCCCTCCTGAGGTCCCTGGTTTCACTTACTCCTTGCATCTGTTTCATGTGCACAGACCCGTGTGTGATGATCGTGCCGCAAGCGTAAATAGAGATGATTAAATGCATGATGAGAGCTCAAATGGCGTCAGCACCAGCTAATGGACCAGTCCGCAGTCCACCGGGGTTTTTGCGGCGCGCATGCGAAATGGCGTATAGTGCCTTTGGGGCCGGTCGGAATTTTTACAACTCGACTGGATTTTGTTGTATTTGTTTCCAAAGCAGTACCTTCCTGGACGTCTAGACTTTAGATATACACAGTGTATAATCATAGTAAATTGATATATCTTTGAGAAACATATTTTGAATTGTCTTAATAAGTTTTGCCATTGTTTTATGACTAATAAATTCAAATTACAACAATATATATATATATATATATATATATATATATATATATATATATGTCAAAGGTTAATTCTTTCAGTATGAAATGTCTTAACCAACAAATTGATGGTTTACTTAATGGTCTGGCCGGTCAGTGTTCCAGCTGATGCTCTGTGGGTTGGATCTCATTTCATTTTTAAGCGTAAATAGCAACTTAGCAAGCAGCTAAAACTATATTTATGCTAACCTCCATTGGCTCAACTTTTCACCTTGCTGCAGTGATATAGAAGTGCAATCCAGGATGTTTCAGTATACCCTGATCCAGATGTTTCAGTACACCCCTGGGGTGTGGCCAGAGGTGCATCGGCCTTGAAACACCTCAACCTGCATCAACCTGGTGCAAAAGTTAGACCAAGTTCTAATTCTGGCAGAAAAGAATATGATCGTTTAAGATCCCATCATTCATAGTAAGAAGAAGATTGACAAAATGCACGTTAAAGGTCTTTAAACAACTTTTTAAGACTACTAAAAAATATAAAGAGCTCAGTTGTTTTTTTTTTTAATCTTAAATTTTTCAGTCCATCATTAAATTGAAGAAACAAATAAAAATTCTAATGTCCCTCTGAAAAGCTCAATTTATGAACTGATTACAAGTAAACACTGTGATCAGTTATTTCTTTTCCTTTCTTTTTTCTTTATTACTAACCAACACCAACATACAGGCATCTATATAGCGCAATCAGAAATTAATCCAAATAGCAGGTACCTGTAAAATAAGTCAGTAAATACTATGGTAATCATTGGTATGAAGACAACTATTGCATCCTAACATAATCACAATAAGCAATTATAAAATCGACACAATAAACGAACATAGATGAAAATAATGTAGTGTGAGAAGACAAAAGTATGGGGACAGCTGTAAACAGGCGCACGCACACAAACACAAGCACAAAAAAGAAACAAAAACACAAGCAGAAGCACAAGCACAAGCACAAACACAAGCCAAAAAAAGCACAAACACAAACACAAACACAAAAACACTGTCCTGGCTCCAGCGCTGCGTCTTTTTTGGGGGGGGCGATTTATTTTTTTTGTTTTTCCTTTTCCACGTCGCCTGACGTCGGAGCTCGGGGCGAGGCCGTGAACGCCTCGGCGGAGCGTATGCGATCGGCGTAGAGGAAGTGGCGGCCGATCCGGGTCCGCACCTTTTCCGGTAACACAGCACCGCCACAGCTCGGCTGAACGGCTGCAGAGAGGGAGGGAGGAAGAGAGACGGAGAGACGGAGAGACGGAGACAGAGAGCGGCAAGAGCGGGGAGGAACGACCCGGGGACTGGGGGACGACCGCCGCACACGTACGTATTCACCCCGCTCTCCGGCTTCTGTGCTTTTGTTTTTTTTTTCGCTTTTCCTTCCGCAGACAGAATATAATTTATTTTATTTTATTTTATTTTATTTTTCCGGATCCAAAGTTGTTTCTCTGTACTAACACCCCTCCCTTCCTCCGGACCGCTCTTGTGTCACAGGAGGGGGGAGGAAGAGAAGAAAGTCGGATGAATCAATGACCTTTCGGGCGCTCTTCCTCTGGATGTCCCGGCGCAGAAACGGACCGGAGAGCCTCCGCTTCGGCGTGTTTTCCTGAGGAGAAAACGCGGAGCGGTGAAATCCATCGACCGGGGAGCTGAGCTACGGGCAAGTGTGGACAACCGGCTGCCAAGGAGGAAGTGGGAACCCCGGGCTTTGGACTGGGCCTGATTTATATAGAGGGCTTTTATTGTAGAGCTACATAAGCGCGACTGAGAGCAGCCGGATTTTGGTGGAGGAATAAGACTTGAAATGAAATGTGGGGTTGGAGGGAAGTCTCTGCTCGACGGCTAGTTTGAAAACAAGGGGGATGTAATTTTTTCTTCTTACGTCGGAGGGCAGTGGATCATGAAAATATATCCCCACCCAATTCTGCGAGGGCTCCATACATACTGCTCCCACTGAGTTGCTCCGAGTCACCAGCTCAGCTCGGCTCGGCTCGGCTCAGCTCAGCTCAGGTCAGGTCATCGCCACAGTCCGGCTAATTGTAAGCGCCCTGTTTAAAAAAGCCACTGTACGAACTTGAGAGTCACCAGCTTTTTGAATATTGACACTTGTGTGTCAGCCCACCGCTGCCATCACGTGGAGGGCTCCCAGCACACATTCAGACTCAACTTCTCAGTTGTATTAACGGCCTTCATTTCCTCCCTTTCTCTCTCTGTCTCGTTAGAGAAGTGATTTTTCATTTTTTTCAAACAAAGTATTTATGCACACAAGCAAACAAAATGGGGAAAATGCTGTCAAAGATCTTTGGCAACAAGGAGATGAGAATATTGATGCTTGGACTTGATGCTGCTGGTAAAACTACCATCCTGTACAAGCTGAAGCTGGGACAGTCGGTCACCACCATCCCCACAGTCGGCTTCAACGTGGAGACCGTCACCTATAAGAATGTGAAGTTCAACGTGTGGGACGTGGGGGGCCAGGACAAGATCAGGCCGCTTTGGAGACATTACTACACGGGCACCCAGGGCCTCATTTTCGTGGTGGACTGCGCCGACAGGGACAGGATCGACGAGGCCAGGCAGGAGCTCCACCGGATCATCAACGACAGGGAGATGAGGGACGCCATCATCCTGATCTTCGCCAACAAACAAGACCTCCCGGATGCCATGAAGCCCCACGAGATCCAGGAGAAGCTGGGTCTGACCCGGATTAGAGATAGGAATTGGTACGTTCAGCCCTCGTGTGCGACAACAGGGGATGGACTATATGAGGGTCTGACCTGGCTTACCTCAAATTACAAATCTTAATGTTTCTCCCACCCTCACCAGCCTGGACACTTAGAGGCAAAAAAAAAAAGTAGCTGAGATTGACAACATGAGTTTAAAAAAAAAAAAAAAATGCAAATTGAAGCAATTAATACCACAACCTCTCTGCTAAATATATGTCAATGAGAGTAGCAATTATATTTTGTTTTATTTTTTCTTTTTGATAATGATGACATCACTATAACCCCAGATTTCATTTAAACAAAAGATTGTTTTATGCCTGGCTTTCTTTTTTTTTTTTTTTTTTTTTTTATTTGCTTTGGTTCACATTCTGTATAATCAGTACTGTTTGAATATACAATAAGCTTACTTTTGAGCTCTTACCGCAAATTCTTTGTTATCCTGCTTTTTGTATAATTTCTTATAAGGGGATTTTAGGACAAAAACACACACACACACACACACACACACTTCTAGTTTTGCCCCCTGCTTCGCTCTCATTCAGTATTCTCATGACCCGGATACATATCCAAAGGATGAGGAAAAGTCCAGAACAGAAACCTTCGCCTAACATCAGCATATCACTTTCATGGCTCAAACTGCCTCTGTAACCTGTAAGAATGTGTACCATGGATATGTTAGGACCTGAAAAAAAAAATAACTGTTTTCATAATAGATTGTACTGGGATGAATGAGGAAAAAATGTTAGTACTTTTCTCCTGTGCAGTGATCACATCCATAATGTCTACTGTAGCGGTTTGATGGAAAGACACTATGTGAGCGCTGGATATAAACACACACTGTGATATGGATATATTTTTTTTTATTTTCAGGGTCTGAACCTGTTAACACCTGTCTTATTATTATCATTATTGTTATGCCTCTTTTTTCCTCCCAGAGCTTCCATTACTGTTGAGTATTTGTAGTTTCAGCTGCCTTAGGGGGGGTTACAGGTGCCCCAAGACTCAAGACAGAAGGTATTCTCAACCGCTGAGTTTGCACTTTGGGTGGGGGTGGGTGGGTTACCAACTAGCTGGATGTGCACATTTTGATTTTCTGGGACTGACTTTTGGACCCCAGCAAGTGTTTACGAAATTCCCAACCCCCCACCACCTCCAATGTAGGTGCTTTATTGACTGCCACCCTCTTCCTCCTCTTTTTCTTCTTCTCTCTCTCTGTCCCTTTTTTTTTCCTGTAATCATCTGCTTGTACACCTAAGGTCCTGCAGCAGACACACACCAGCCTCCTGTTAATGTTAATAGTTCACAGATACTAATCTGTTTTTAATTTTGTCCCCTTTTTTCTTTTTCTTTTTTTTTTTTTTTTTGCTTTTTTTGCTCTAATGAAATAATAAAAAAATATATCCAGATCAGTACAGAAGTGACGCCTTTTCAATAAGCAGTTGCAACAGTTTGAAGAGTAGGAAAAGGAATATTTCACTGGTGACGGAAAAAAAAGGTTTAACTCATAAAAGAGGAAGTGAGAGTTTAGGGCGTTATGATGGTACAGAGAAGATCTGTTTAGAAAAAAAAACTGAAGTGAAGTTTGCCTGGGTCTGTTTCCTTTCTGCACTTGCATGTGTGAGTCATTTGGCTGTGAATAAATGATGAGATCTCTGGTTTCAGAGTAGTGATTGTCAGGTAAACCGTGCTTTGCCGGAGCTCTTAAAGTATCACTTTTATCCGTCAGGGCGCTGAATCTGTAGAGGACTTTTGACATTTTTAAAACAAAAGGAAGCAAATTAAAAGGTAATGGTGGAGTTGCCCCAACCTTGAACCGCAGAAGGTTAAAAACCCAACCGAATTTAGCGTTTTAGAAAGACTCAGGACAATAAGTACTATCCTGTCAATAGGTGACTTCACATGTGTCTGTTTAAACAAGGGTGATGTGAAAATAAAGCACAACGGTTTGCTTCCATTAGCTAGAAATGACACATTTCTCACACAAAGAATAATGTTATCATCATGTTTAAGTTGATAAAAATCTTACATTCTTCTGAGAATTAGTTTATAAGCAAAATGAATGCGTTACTGCAAACTTGAGAGCAGTGTCGTAGTTCATGCTTGCGTAACTACTGAGGTTAGGGTGACAACCTCACAAAAGGTCTGTGCCTGCCTGGCAGTTTGCCTTGGGTGTGCAATACAGCCGGAAGTGCACATGTGCCATCAGGCAACTGTTATATTACAAGCCCTTGATATATATGTTTTGGTGTGATTTTCCCCCCTCGCTTTACTCTAGTACAGAGTTTCAAGTGTTTCTGAGCCTTAAGAAAATGCAGAAAAGCTATGTGTGTGTGGTGTGTGTGTGGGGGGGGGGGTATGAATAGTGGTTACTGACATTACTGTGTCAAGAAAGCGCTTGAAAGAAGAACATCTTTGTCATGGAAATTGTTAGTTTTGCCTGTTGGTGAGCAACAAAAAAAAAACCGAAACAAAACAGATTAAGTGTCAGGTTGTGTTTCACACAAACATACACACAAGTGAAAACCTAACTCCACCACAGGTTTATGTCTGTCTGACTTTATGTGCCAAACAGTAAGGTGATAATTACCCTCTAGTTTCCCAAAAAGCATTTCAAAGTATTATATTTTCTCTAATATGTTACTATAGCTGCGGTTTCAGGAGAGCCACAGTCGAGGAATGCCAGCACAGGAATGCCTGCTCTCTATCTCTGTATTTGCTGTGTTTGTCCATGTGGTGTTTGTTCTGCGGCTGTTGATTTGAAGTTTGACCTGTTGCTGTCCTGAGAGCTGCAGGCGACGTGTCTAGCGTGAAGGACGAGGACAGGGAGTCAAACTGAGAGAGACACACAAAGTCCCCCTGAAACTGCTGTCACTTTGGAATCAAGTTTTTTTCTGGAAGTCAGCAGTGCCAGTTACAGGAATTTCCTGCATTTTTCAAAGTGCACTATTGTAGTGAAACCACTTTATTTGAACAGTTCAGGGCAGTGCCTCGGTTGTGTCAAGTATGATCTTGTTTGCTTATGATTTTCCATTGTAGATGTGGAAATTCCAAAGCGAAATCTCCAAGTGCTTTTTCTTTTCTCAGGAGGAATCAAGGAGAGGAAATATGGAAAGGGAGAGCAGTTTGAATCGGCTCCTGATGTTACATCAGCGCTGAGCCACTGAATCATGCTGCACATGTCGCAGGCCCTTTGTACAGCTGTCACTGCGCTCAGCAGCAGATGCATCACACACATAGGCCAGTGTCAAATTCTGCCAGGTTCACCTGTGGCCCTCACTTAAGGGATGCGATTTAAGAGTCCTTGCATTGTCTCTCTTACTTGACCAGGTAGAATCTTTGAATTAAACCGTATTTCTGCTGCAGACACCACTTTCATGCGCTCATTCTGTTCTGAAGATGGACCATCCAATCCCACACGATGACCCTGCATCCTCAATGCTGCAACAAGACATTTCTTTCTGTTTCTCTGCGTCACCATCATCACCTGAAACGATCACATCAAGGCTATAGATGTCATTCACTTGAGTCTCCTGTGGCCAGTCCCGCAGTTAAAGCGGCCACACGAGTGTTGGACTTGAACGAGAGCCCCAAGCAGAACTGCTTCGCTTTTCTTTCATGTTCAGTTTTAGCCAGGAGCGATGCCATTGTGTTATTGCGCTGGGTGGGGGTGGACTGGACTATTGTACGCCTTTGAAGGGGGTGGTTTCAAACAATACTTAAACAGAGCTCTTTCATTTGTTTACTAGGGTGTTCCCCTTCAATTTTAATCTCACTTTAGTTCTTCATTCTGCAAACCAGGAAACCAAAGGAGTCTGTTGCTCATGAACCCATATTTAATAGGAAAGGACAGTAAAACCTCTAGCATGTGCTTCCTAAGAACACCAGCTGATAGTGATCCGTGTCATGCCACTGTAAATCCTGCTAAATGCAGTTAAAAACACTGATTTTGTTCATGATACAAAAACACATGTACTAGCAGTCATGTAGGGAGATCTTAAGTTGGACACAGTCACTTTTTCACTTTTTCTCACACCTCTTACAGTTGGTGCTATCATCTAAATCTAAATCTATTTATTTTTTAAGTGCCATTTTTAATGCAGGACTTTTACTTGTAATAGTGTATGTTTGCATTTGGTAATACTATTTTTGCCTGAGTGAGGGATCCAAGTACTTAAGCTGTAATGGCTGTTGTCAGTGTCCAAGTGTTGGCATTTGTACTGCATGTTACAATCTTAAGTCTTTGAAAAGCCCTCAGTGTTCATCAGTAACTGAGGCCTTGTACCTACATCTGCACCAATGGTGTGTCTCTTTAAAATAGAATTAGGTTTTTAGTGCGAAATCAAACAAGCTGCAGCTCATCACCTGCAAACCTGATTTTCAGAGTATGGAAACTCTTATGATTTACTTCACAGCCGTTTGTTTAGCTGTCACAATACTCCTCTTTGTGCCCTTTAATACCTCTTGGAGCTTTCTAATGCAGGACTGTGCATCCTCCATTTGCCATGAGCAACAGGATCAAAATGTTATTTGACACACCTCTCCGCCTGATCTTTATCAGCCGATGATTGGTCAATTCATCTAGGATAAGAGTAACCCTTGAATTGTTTTCCCTTCCTAAAAGAATCTTTTTCAAAACCTATTTTGATGATTATCCACAGTTGTCTTTACAGGCATTTCCTGTCAGCCACATCCACTACTGGGACAGACAAAGGGACTGTGGGACTGGGTGGAGGGGCCAGAGCTTCAGCTCAGAAAGTCTCGGTTCCTCGGTTGTCATGGGGCCCGTTTAAACAGTGTCGTAAAAGCAGCATGTGGAGTGACATTCAGCTTCCAGGCAAGTTGTAAGCTCTTCAGAATCTGTCACACACTGCATTTCCCTCCGCCTCGGACAATGTGCTAATAATTATAGGGAGCCTGAGGCCTGCGTTTGAATTTGGCAGAGAAATTGTGCAGTGGGAGGGATGTGTGCAGCAGCAATAATTCAGACTCTCAGTAATTATTGGACGTTGTACATTGAAAGTAGTTTCAACAGAATTTTTTTCTCCACAAAATATGTAAACAGCAAGTGTGGAGACCTTGTACATAAATTATGAAAAGCTGGATATATTGTATAGCTAAGGCCTAATATACAGATTTTTGCCTTGCTTTTGTGGGAGGTCTTTTATTGTTTTTTAATCTCAGTTTCATTTCACTGATGATCTTGTGTTCACTGTCTTTTTGTATGTGGGCTAAAATGTCTGTAAACCGATCTTTGAGTCTTCGGTCTTGTTACTTCAGCAGAATCTGAAACAAGTAATTGGAGGCAAAATGATATATTAATCTACAGAAACACTTTTCTGATAAAGCTAAGCTCACGGGTAACTTCTGAATTGTGTTTTTGTTTGTGACAGGAAGTGAATTACAGTATGCTGCAAGCTCCCTGTGTGGCGCGTGGCACACCCCAGCAACAGATGGACACAATGAGATTAAAAAAAAGATTAACTGGATACTGTACTAGAGATAAGTACAATAGACCGTCTGTCTGGGCCTAATGTAAAAAAGTTAGGACAGGGTTAAATTACTATTATTCTGAAGCAAATTATATTTCTATTAAAGAGCTCTGTAATTCCCTGATGATTTTCTGCTGTAAAACAGAGAAATGGTACAGAGGGATCCTGGAACCATGACTGCTTTGAATGTGAGCCTGGCTAAAAAGAGTGAAATTGACAACCTTTACATCTCACCACATTCTCAGCTAATTCCCTATTGCTCATTCATTCTAAAGGGGTGATAAAACAGCCAACAAGCATCACTATGCCTCAAATCGTTCTTTAAAAGCCATCATAATAAACCTTGTTGTACCCAGGTTAAAGGTCGCCATCCATGCATTGTGTAATTATTAACAGGTATGCTGTGGAATTCTGCCAGACTGAGCACGGAGCCGATTACTCTAAACATCTCTCTCTCTCTCTATCTCGTGTCTGTTGGTAACTTCCCACTTACACAAACACAGAAATAGAGTCACCAATACAACTTTCATCTCTAAATAACACACAACACTAAATCCAAAAATAACCCACCACGCACAGCCTCCTTACCAGCTCTCATTAATGACCTGTCTGAAGAGCCATCTGCTTTCTTGTAAAGCACTCAGCATAGCTCACACCCACAGCTGTGTGTCTGTGTGTCTGTGTGTCTGTGTGTCTGTGTGTCTGTGTGTCTGTGTGTCTGTGTGTCTGTGTGTGCACGTGCGCGTGCGTGTAGCATATGTGCTCTGATCATGTACATGTATGTAGCTGGTTGGCAGGTGCTCCCTGGAGCACGGTGATTTGTGAAAGGACTCAGTGTGGTAAAAGCAATTGTTTCAGCTCGGCAGTAAGTGTTTAAGCTGAGCTGCAGTGGCACACCGGGGTAATGTTCTCTGAATATTACAGTTTTTAACTGCTCCACAGTGCTTTTTGAATTAGGTCATGAAGTTCTTTTTTTCCGTGTAAGTATTACAATTATTTGGGGTTTTTTGTACATTGCGATGGAACATAATCAATAGTAAATTCAAACTGAAATACTGAGATATACAAAGTGTGTTGCCTAACTAACTCACTACAAAGGTTAATGTTGTCACATGTGCAGCAAGTTAATTTGATTCATTTCTTGCTGTGATTTGGCTCAGAAGTTGTTACTATGAGGCTCACAGATCACTTCCTTATCTTCTGCATCTCACATGATCCCACTTCATCTTTTCTTGTCCTGCTCCAAAATGTGCAAAGAACTGTCCAATATCTGCACCTATGGGGAAACTAGCAGCGTATACTTGCACACAATCAACATCCACCACTTTTAATGTCCCTCATTTTCAGTGTTTTGCAACAAACCTGCTTGTGTGTGCAACTAGTATTCCCTGTAGGGAGCCAGAATCACGAGTGGAGCCTGTTGTGTGCAAGTGCCCACAGAGAACGGGAATGTGCTGAGCCTTCTGCAGCATCATGACTGCCCCATGCAGGACACGGCCTCCTCATCTAACAGAGGGAGTGTGGTATCTCCCTCCACAAACACACACACAGACACACACCCTGCAGGCATGGGTGCAAATCATGTATCACAGGTAGGACAGGTAGGTTGAGCACACAGTAACGCTTGCATACAATAAATGAGATCATAGCACGACTCTATTCTTTGTTTCATAGTGGTTTAATAATTGCTGTTGCTCTGTTTGGTGTGCATTATATCCAAAAGCCGTAGGTTTTTGCTTCGGCTGTCTATCCTAGCTTTAACTACGAACATGGGAGACGGAGTTGGTAAATGACAGAAATACCTTTTCTTTGTGTTGCATTTGTCTCTATGGCAACGATGACAAAGACTTAGCAGGAGACGGCTGTAGCATATCTAAGGGGTCTAAATTGATTGTCTTGACTCCTGCCCATCACTTACCATTCCTCTGCCAAATATCTGGTTTCATCGTTTAGATCATCATAAGATAATTCCAGATAGTGGAGATGAACATAGAGACAGCTTTACATCACTAACACACTGACGTTCTTCGTATGAAATCATGAAAACAATACAGAACTTACATTCATCATGAACTCTCAGGCTCCTGGGCCAAGTTCTGTACACACACACACAGAAACATACTGTATGTGTATATACCTGGAAATCCACTGTAATTTCAAACATACAAGAGTAGAGTTACTCCTTATTTGTGTATATTCTACATGGACATCCACCTCTAAATTATTGGTGGCCACCCCTTCTCCTATGTTTTGCTTGACCTGAAATACAAGCCTTGCCAAAAGCTGCATAATGATAGCAGGGGTAATGCATTCCGCATGTGGACAATTAGGCATACAATCTGATCTGTGATTTGCTCACCAAATATGGTTTCCAGATAAGTTATGTGATGCAGCAAGGTTGTTCACTTCTACACACTGTGATCCAGTACACAGGCCACAAATTCCATTGCAATTTGGCTGCTTAGATCCCTTTTATTTATGCCTGTGACATAAATGTCAAAGCAAGCTCCCATAAATGGAGATTTCAAAGGCTGCCGATTCACTGAGTTGAACTATTTCGGAATTTACTATTGTATATCTTGTGAACGGTGATTACAAACACTACTGAGCAGCAGCTATGTCCAAAGCTGAAGTGGCAACAGCTAGACATATGAGCCAGCAGCGATCTCACGCTGCGATAAACTCATAAGAATTTGTCTGGCTGATGAGGCCATCATAGAACAAAATGCTTGTCAATCAAATCGGCCACGTCCATTTCTATTTTGTAATGAATCAGCGTCAGCTTCTCTCTATCAGTGTATCTGTCGGATGATCTAGATAACAAATAGGATGACATCATAGAAAGACAGTCTCTATTTAAACAGCCTCCTTGTCTATTTCTGGCAGTGGGGTGATTCAAGCAAAAGGACAGTTTATTAACAAAGGAGCCCTGTTTCAACTCTCTATGACAACAAGCATCTGTTCTGCTAAGTATCCATAAGCAGGTTGATGAAACCCTCCTACTGTTCTATAGCTGAAAATATGCTATGACCTCATTGAAATGCTAAAAAAAGACATTTTCTTTTGCGGATTAATGAAGCACTATTCAATCATTAATTGTTTTTATATCAGATAGAGTTAATTACCTGACATGGAATGGCTTTCTATTCATTCAGAGCTTTCTTTACATCCCTTGTTAGGTGAGACAAGTAAATAAAGTGGATCCTTGCCCTGCTGATTGATTATTATGGTCATAAACTATGCAAATTAAGGGGAGCAGTGAGGATTCATTCTGCATGATGGAGGCCAAACATATTTTTTAGTTTAACGCTGAAATTCTGCCAAACAAGGACAGTGGCAGTCAGAAAGAAAAAAGAGCACAAGAGCCAGAGAAAATGGGAGGTATGGTGGGAGATTGAATTGAAAGAAAGAGAGAGTGAGGAGGGTGTGACCTTAATCCCAGAGTGGGAAAGAAAGAAAATTACACTCATTGAAACATGCACATACACACACACGTACACTAATATCTGGTCCATCCAGTTCCTACTTTGTATTTCAGAGGAAATGGATGTTGGAAGTTAAACTTGTGTTACATTCATTGAGACTTGTGCACTACTGTGCAACCTTATAATATGAGTCAGCACTCCAGTTGGTTAATTAGTTACTGTGTGACTGCAGTGGACTGTCATTCGTAGAATAAGGGCGTGATTGTTAGGTGGGGTTTATGCTGAACCCCATTAATGAGTCATCGCCTCTTTCAGTGTCATCAACAGTCTCGTAGCTGCAGCACTTCAGCTAATACGTGACCAAGGGCATGGCCATTTTGAAGTTGCAATCATATCACAGGTAACATCTGTAAATTTGCACAAGCAAATTTTTCAATGACACCGACATACAGTATCTGATTTCAAGGGCCGACACCACCACACATTGCAGAGTCATGCCCGAATGCTGCATGGCGCCTGTGTGACTTACCCCGCACGCAAGCCACTACATGTTATCCCACCCCACCAGACCAAAAAACCAGGCTACTGTTCCAGATGAGGGTAGCCTTGCCACTGTGGTGGAGCATGAACAGATTCTGTTACTGACATCTCAGATCTGGGTTCTGTCCAAAAAGCCTGCGGGCGAGGGCTTTGCTTTCGTTCTTATCAAATAACAATGAACAGCAACCAGTGATGCTGAGGGAGGGGGGGGGGCAGCAGGACAGCTTCATCTGAACCAGACTGCAGACCACAATCCACCGAGTGTGTGTTAATGGACCAACGCGCAGGTGGAGCTGATGTTTAGACACAAATTAGCCTAAGTAGTTACACATGGTTAACTTGACAAGACTAGTAATGCATTGTTGCGACTGAAGTGCACTGCCCTCATGCGGTCGCACCATTATTAGTCCGTAGGACCACACGATATTCTTTTGTGTGTGTGTGTGTGTTAGGGAGAGAGAGAGAGAGAGAGAGAGAGAGAGAGAGAGAGAGAGAGAGAGAGAGAGAGAGAGAGAGAGAGAGAGAGAATTGGCTCCATCCGGCCCACATCTGTCTCCAAACTCTCCCACGTGAAATGCAGACAGGAGGAAAAGAAGGTGTCTCGTCTGGGGCGCAGTGGTTGACCCACATCCTAGCTACACCCCCCCCCCACACACACACACACACACCCCACCCAGCATCTCATTACGTCAGACTCCGTAATGACCCGCGAGATTGGGGCCCGTGTGATTTCCACGCACTAACCCGAACAGCCCTGTCTCCATCACTTTTGACGTCCCAGGACGCCTCTACGTGCCGAGGGGGACGCGAACACTTCCCCCGGATTTCGAAACGCCTCGTTTTATTCTATCAGTGGGAGCCAGCGTCTCACCGAGGCTGCGTCCATTTCACCCACCGGGGGGGGGGGGTTCACGCTTAAGTGCTGTTGCATAGTGAATCACTGATAAGTGTATTTCTCGCGATCGATGGCACAGTATAATAATGTTTGTTTAAAAAAACAAAAGGCTCGCATTGATCCCGACGAAGGTAATTTTGCAAACTGTTGTTAAACGTCTTCAGGACGACCACCCCTGTAGAGCATGGTACGACCCACACCCTGCTGTTAGCCGTTGTTGTATCCGATGCTACTGGACAGATTTGTCGTGATACAAAGTAGCTACACACCGGCATTAAAGCCATGAAAAGATGCTCCTTCACCGGATTAAAACAATAAAACGGGCGACGAGAAGTCTGGAAAAAGTTTACCCGACTGCGTCCAAACTTCGATAGACCTCGACCCAAAATCACTCCCCTCACAGTTACGGAGCGCGTTAGCATTGTTTTATCACCAGAACCGCCGCCGGACGCGTTTAGCTTTTTCTTTTTCCTTTTTCCTTTTTCTTTTTTCTTTTTTTTTGGATCAGTCCTGTCTGATGAATTCGCCGAAAAAAGACGGAGACGACGATGTGCCCGTTAAAGACCCGGTGAAATACGGAGAGTTGGTCATCCTGGGGTAAGTCTCTTTTTTTTAAAAAGAAAACAAAAAACCCAAAAGACCCAAAGCCGTAGTAGAACCGCGTAGGATGGAGAAACGCACCGGAGGCGAAATCAACGTTAAATGTCTCAGCGGCACCATCGGCGCAATAAACCGGCGGGTGATGCGTTCGCGTTTAATCCGTCGCTCTTTATAAGAGAGAAAGGTTCTCACGGTCGTTTTTTTTTTTTTTTTTTCCTCTCGCACGGAAAACCGGCGATAGTTACGCCGATTTGTCTCGTTTTCTCGTGGGTTGTACGTCCCCGTCGTTTGCCACCACTTCGCGACTGTGCGATGAACAAACTTAACTTTATGCCCCGAATGAAAAAAGCGTGTGCCACCGTATGGCGTATGGTGCGTTTGAGTGTAAAAGGTGCAACATCTGATGTAGCTATAGTGCATGAGGCTCCTACGGATGTAGCCGCTTTTTCATCAATGGTTGTGGTGGGGGCTGGTGGTGGTGAGGGGGGGGGGGGTTGCTCTGGTTGAAAATCCCAATGATGTCATACTATGCTGGATCTCTGATTGCTAAAAGTAGGGCCGAGGATGATATCAATGTCTGGAAAACTCATGCATCTTGCTCGCGTTATTTAGTCAGAAATGCTCTCTGGTGTGTTGTTACTAATTAATAAAACGGCGCATCCAAGATGACCATCCATGCCAAGAGGGGAGGAGGGGAGGAGGAGGAGGAGGAGGAGGAGGAGGAGGAGAAAAGCCCCTCCACATCACCAGCAGCTCAAACAGTAGGCAGGATGCGCCGATGACTTCCACAGCATTCCACCCCTACAGCTCTGGTCTGCAGGGACCAGAAATGCCACAGCACAGACAAACCCACACACAGACTCATTTCCAGGCACACACATGCCTCCCTCTTGCCCCGCAGAGCTTCCTGTGTATACCAAAGATAACTGACCTTATGGCCTATCGCTTCCCCTCCAGCTGAACATGGAGTGAGGAGGCTGTGGGCCGCCAGTATCAGAATACTGATTAGTCGTCCTCCCCTTGATCCGACTCCGTGAACAGAGAGGCCTTTTACATCCTCAGAGAAGGATAAGGAAATGATTATCTAACGCCGATTTCAAGGGGGGGGGTGGCCATGCAATTTGCACACAAGCGTATTCTGTGCTTTTCGCAAAAACCTTTACTATGTCTCTTTGACGGTAGAAAATACATTCGTACTAAACTAGCTCCCATTTAAACTGTAATGATGGATGTACAGTTTGATCTCGCCCTGTGAGGGTGAGGGCCACAGGCTAGCATGCTATTATAGCTATCTTCTGTGTGTATTTGAACCAGTTGTGAGTGATGTTGGAAACATAGATGTTGCTATTCCTGAAAGACTTTTTTACTGATATTGCTGATATTCTGTTTATGTAAGATGATTTATATTATGTTAAAAATATCATAATCTGATTAGACTGTCAGATGATACCCTGATAATGTTGATATTAATATAATTACATATGTTATTCCTTATCTGGATCAGTTGGATATGATTCAGGCCCATGACTAAGTTAATCTATCCCCCAATATACCACAGGTAACTTTGACAGCAGAGCCAGCATCAGAACAGACTGTTCTTTCTGCTTCTTCCTGTCAGATATCACATTTTCCTGGCCTGTTTTGTGCAAGTGTGGTTCGACTTTGCATCTGTCAGCCTTTATGATCACATGCCCTGTGTGGTTGATGCCTGTTTTATTGCAGGGCCATGTGATCTTTGCAGTGGCTGCCTGCCATCACTCATTACCTTAGTTAGCCTGGACACCCTGTACAACGCCGCCCTGTCGAGCAGCCCCAGCATCTCTCAACTCAGCTCTACCCCATGACCCACTGCCACCACTATTCACGCACCCTCTTGTCCTCTCTGTTTATCTCTCCCACACCTTTTTATCTCACCCGTAACCCCTCTTAACGCTGTCTCTGTCGCATTCCTCCATCCTACAACCAGTCCTCTCCCTGCCAGCCTCACAGTGTTTTGCTGAGTGCTGACTTTCACAGAAGCAGCCCTCCTCGGTGACTTGCCCTCAACGAAAATAAACCCTGTGTCGAGGGGCAGAAGGATTGAATATTTCATATTGTGCTTTACGATGCGCACGCATGCGTGATGCAGGCCGGGACTGCCCAGCGAATCGTACCTCATGGAGCTGCTTTTCCATCGGCCTCTCCCCTCAACCCTCTGTTTGGCCTTTTATCTTTCGCCCTTTTTTCTCCATTCTTTTAATTCATTTACCTTTAGTTTTCTTCCTCTAATACACGATAGACATGAAGTGAGAGGTGAAAGCTTCTGTCTCTGTTTCTGTCAAGAAACTCACCACCTTTTCTTTTTCTAAGCTGATTTCGGTCCCGTTCCCTCTTATCCTTGGTCCCATAATATTATCTTCCACCTTTTAATGGGAGCCTTCAGAGCTCTGTCCTCATATGTCTTTTTTCCTGAGCCAGCCCTCTTCTTGTGAGACAGGGTTTGGTTTGAAGTATCAGTCAGGGCCGCAGAGGGACCAGGTAGTACTGAGTCATCTTCTTTGACTGAACACCACATTTTAAAAATACCACAAGTGAACATGGCCTGTTCTAAGGTTTTCCCCTCTCACCAACATCCTGCCAACTGCCTGCCCTACTCTGTCCAAAGGGTTGTTGCACAGATTAAATAAATGTAGGTCTTGAGATTCGTGGAAGTTTAGCTCATTAAAAAAATACACAATGTTAACAAACTTTCCTTAGACACTTAGAATTTTAACCATCCAAAAACAGTTTACTCATTTTTAGTTGAAAAATGAGATCAGATGTTGCTTTTTGTAAGGGGAGAACAAGTCAACATTAATAAGTGTTTTGTTAGCCTATTTTAACCTGCAGGAGCTTCTGAACGCCGGTGTAACATGTTCTGAATGAAAACAAGTTCAGAGTGTCTCACAACATCTTTACTGCAGAAGTGAACCGGAGAGAAAATCTGTCTGTCAGAGTTGATGAGTTCAAAAAGACTGAAGTCTGAAAAACGTTAACTTTCTGAGAAAATAAATATGCAAGAGGACTCAGTGTGAGAGAGGAATCAACCAGCTACGGTATCTCGGCAGACTAGTGGCCACTGGGAAAGTGAGCTCTTTACAGACGTCTAACCAAACAAAAGTTTAGGTAAGCAGCCAAAAGCTGTCAGCATTGTCAGGTTGCTATGGGAGGATGAGAAAACTGAAGTTCAAATCCATTTGTCAAGTCTGTTTTACCAGTGTTTTTGTAGCACGCAGTACAATCACTCACAGAAATATAAAGGATGACTTCAGGACATCAGTGAACTCTTGTTTCCTTCTACTTCTTGTCAATGTCTGAGTGTACAGAAAAAAAAACAACCTGTGTTGTGTTTTTAATAATATTGTAATGGTAAAGGTCCAAATTGCTGTGAAAATGCATATTTTCACATTGCCCAGACAAACCTATCCAGAATCCCTGGACCTGATCCAGTTTCAAGGCCAGTAAAAGCAGATTTGTTGTCACTCCCAAAGTCTTCTTGCCCTTTTTAATGTCCTTTTTTTTATTATTTTATTTTTTTTATAAGAACCATGCCCTGCTGATTAGTCAAGAGTCTAAACCAGAATTCTGCCGTCCATTTGAGCCCAAACTGTGCAAATAATCTTCAACACAGCTTTAAAATATTTTAGGACAATGTCAGGATTTTAGCCTTCACCAGAAAGGAGTTAACATCATGTCACACTAAAATATATTAAAACATGGAAACTGAGATTTTTTTTTTTAATTATAGAAGACTCAGGGTCTAAAATACATTATATACCAGTCTGAGAAGAATCTAGATTTTAACATCTCCTTCCCTTAATGAACACAGGCTACTATTTAGAATCCCGACTAGGGCTCCTACAGTTAACGGTATATTTCTGATGGCGTTGGGCAAATAATTCTGTTCTGCTGAAAAATGCTTTTCACTGTAAATACAGATTATCATCAAGCATGCTCCTCTACTATAAACATGGGCCTCAAGAACAGGGGTGAGATCAAGTAGTATTTGTCCTTTTCATTGAGAGTCAGTAGCTTAATATGAATCACGAGTGGCCTGAGTGGCTGCTTTAATTCATTTCAAAAGAATCTGCGATGATATAACTGTACCGATTTAGAAAATCAATTGATCTTGCACTCTATTTTCATCTTGGCAGCATAAGTGGTATTTTATTTGCAGCTTAAGTTTTCCAACAAGTGAGAGATCATAAATGCGGTATGCAAACAAGATAACTTTTTCCCACCATTACCCATTCTCAAAAAAGCGATGGGAATGAACGGGAACCATTGGGAATGAACATGTGTGCATGTCGTCTCCAAGTCTCTGAGTTGTTTTCCAGTATAATCCAGATTAGTCCGGTGTCACGTCCCTGTTTCCGTGTTCCTAATTTCGTCCTGTGCTTGTTTTTGTTTGTCTTTCTGCAGGTACAATGGCTCTCTTCCAAGCGGAGACCGGGGGCGCAGAAAGAGCCGCTTCGCTCTGTACCGAAGGGCCAAGGCCAACGGCGTCAAACCCAGCACTGTGCACATCCTCAACACACCACAGGACAGCAAGGTACGTGTGTGTGCGCACGTGTTTTTGAAACGTACGTTTTATCAGTGTGTAACATTAGTTTCCTTTCTGTGGCTCCCTGTTCTGTTTCATAAATGGGCCACAGGAAGGATGACTCAGCATAGAAACTAGCGTGTGTGGTCTGTCTATTTTTGTGTGTGTGTGTGTGTGTGTTGGCGGGCGGGCGGGCGCGCGCGCGCGCGTGTGTGTGTGTGCGCGTGCGTGTGCCTGTGCTTATTCACAGATGGCTATTGACACAGAAAGGGATGAAGTAACATAAGAATGTCATATGCTGCTGTCACACACCACTATCACATGCAACATTGCATTATTTAATACTACAATAAGGAACCTAGAGGTATTTTATTTCCTTTTGGTGGCAGCATGTTTTTAGTCAAGCTTATAAGAAAATGAGAGACCGTTCCAGAGGACGAGCAGATCAACTCATCTTCCTTGTTGGTGATGTTGTTGCAGGCTGTACACAGCAGGGGGCAGCACAGCATCTCATTCACTCTGTCCCGCAACCAGACCGTGGTGGTGGAGTATTGCCACGACAACAACACAGACATGTTTCAGGTAACACACCGAGGGAATCAATAGGATCAGGGTCAAGCTTTTCACACATTCACGCATCTAATATTGGCTGGTTTTACAACAAAAATAATCGCAGATTTCAGATCACGAGGCAAGGTCCTACCTAAATATGCTGTTATGTAACGTCATCAAAGGAATTTATGCTGCTAGTAGATTATTTTGGTTCAGAGCCATTGAGTACTAAAAATAAAGGCCTGCGTGGAAAAATCTCCTAGAAAGACTATTTTTATACACCGGGTTTGCTCTGTAAAACAGTATCACAGATTTTTTTGATTTGAAAAAAAATAATGAAGAATGTCTCAATAGAATGAAACTCAGTATTAAAAGCCACAATCATATCTAATTTGTAACAGTATAGCTATACAGTGTACTTCAATATCAAGTTTGAATGTCATTTTCATAAGCATTTGTATCCAGAAAGCATTTCTCTGTGTTGGCCCCTGCAGATCGGACGCTCCACAGAAAGTCCCATTGACTTTGTGGTGACAGACACCTCCGGAGGGGGAAAGGAGGGGGAGGACCCCTCCATCGCTCCGAGCACCATCTCACGCTTTGCCTGCAGAGTGGTGTGTGAACGCAACCCACCCTACACTGCACGCATTTATGCCGCAGGTTTTGACTCTTCCAAAAATATCTTCCTCGGGGTAAGTAGCCTGATAGTCCAATCAACAAAGGTGTTTGATAAGTCTTAGTTATATTTTTTTGTAATTAGTATTTAAGTAGTTAGAGATACTGATGAAGCCAAGGATTGAAACTTCTTGGTCTTATTTTTATGCATTTTTATTCAGATAAAAGACTGAGGATGTGATCATGGCTGATTTATATGGTCTCATGTCCGTGCTAACACAGGAAAAAGCAACCAAATGGAAAAACCCAGACGGGCACATGGACGGCCTGACCACCAACGGGGTGCTAGTGATGCACCCGGAGGGGTTCCCAGAGGACCCCAAGCAGGGGCTGTGGAGGGAGATCTCTGTCTGCGGTGACGTCTACGCCCTGCGGGAGACCCGCTCAGGGCCCAGCCGGGGCAAGCTGGTGAGTCACCACTGCTGTGGTTACCACATCCCTGTTGCCTTTTGCCCTCATCAAGGTTGCAAGTTTAATTTTTTTGGTTTGATTCTAAGTACGTGTGCGTATGCATGTCAACTTTCCCAGGCAGAGGGAGAGAGCAGTGCACTACGGGACGGTTCCCTGGTTGACCTGTGCGGCGCCACCCTGCTGTGGCGTACAGGCGAGGGGCTCATGCGTGCTCCCACCCTGCGTCACCTTGAGGCACTTCGCCAGGAGCTTAATGCTTCGCGGCCCCAGTGTCCCGTAGGCCTAAGCACACTGGCCTTCCCCAGCCTGCCACGCAGCCACAGGTGGGCACCACAGTCCATTGCACTTGACAGACTGCTCGGTCATTCAGTCGACAATAATATTGATAACCTTCAGTGTTTCTATACTTGGTGACAAAACTACTGTTTACTGTACCAGTGTCAATGCTTAATGACAAGTTATCGATGTGATATTCTAGCCTTGAGGAACGTCAGCCCTGGGTCTACCTCGCTTGCGGTCATGTCCACGGACGTCACGACTGGGGCCAGAGATCTGAGGGAGAAGAGGAACCAGGAGAGTGCGAGGGCTCCACGCCTCGCCGAGAATGTCCCCTGTGCAGGAGTGTGGGTCCCTACGTGCCCCTGTGGCTGGGCTGTGAACCCGCTGTGTACGTGGACGCCGGCGCTCCTACCCACGCTTTCGTGCCGTGCGGTCACGTCTGCTCAGAGAAGACGGCCAGGTACTGGGCCGAGACGCCGCTGCCCCACGGGACCCACGCCTTCAGACCCGTCTGCCCCTTCTGCTCCACTGCCCTCAGCTCCCCCGGCTGGACACGGCTCATCTTCCAGGGCCCCATCGACTAGTTGCCACGACACACAGCGACCACTCTCACAGTCACAGAAAGATGCTCGAGCTTCATTCATGTTGCAATCGTTGATCGTTTGGAAAGGTAAATAATGAGGATAATGAATGCTTCATGTCATTTTCACGTTAAAAAAGCATGTGTATTCTAAAGTCAGTATTCTACGTTGTTACTGAATGCAGCTCGGGGCTGAAGAATCCTTCCCCTTGTTTATCCTTCAACGCTTGTTAACTGGTAAAAATATGAGGACAGGGGATTAAACCACGACAGAATCATAATTGGTACTGTCATTTGAACAGTATTTACTCTAAACTTTAAGTGGTCTCAACTTCTCTGTCATTCAAGAGTCTGCTGCTTTTCCTTCCCAATAAACACTGCACCAGCTGATTTAGCCAACCTCCAACAACAGAAGGTTCTCGGAAGCAACACTGTTTTATACACAAGAGCTTAGAGGATGTTCCTTGTCCCATCTCAAACACTTAGTTAGGCACAGCCTTCCAGTGATCATATATTTCACATGAAACTTTCAGGATCTAACACTTGCATTTTTCTTTTTCAGAAACCAAGTAGGACATTACAAGTAGCTTTTTTGCACATAAGAAAGAAAAGACTTTTTTATCCGGTTGCAGGTCTGTGTATTCTTCACTCAGTGAAACATCACTTCTCTAGTTGCAGAGGTGTAGTATTGCACTTTCAGGCCACACTTTGATATCTAACCACTTTTGCGTTAGTTTGCACTTTGACTTCCATGTTTGGTTCTTCAAAGATCAGCTGATTCATATATCTAGATGTACTGAACAGACCATATTAACTACTTATGGCAAATGTGAGAAGATAGAGAAGGCGATCAGGGGACTGTGCTTCCATGCAACATTTCAAATTTCTAGCGTTCCATCAAGAGGAAATTATGAACCAGGATATTTTTTCAGTATATGCAGTTCTAATCTTTTGTGCTCACATATTCCCCCATAAATGAAACCCCATGTGTACTATCAGATTGGAGTGATACCTGCAGACGCTTAGCACTGAAGCCTCAGGGGGGAACACTATACACTACATGAGGTCGGGACTTACCCGCATTATCAGGTGGACAGAGGATAAACAAGGGCGGGGAATAAAACTGGGTAAACTCCACTTAATAACTCTCTAAGCAATAATAGCACTCCAATAGATAAGCTAGATGTTGTGATGTTTAGCCAAGTGTTAATTCAGCAGTCACTTCAAACAAGGCTGAAATGGTTTCCAGGTTAAGGGCTCAACCAGAAGCGTGTTCAATTTCATGATTCATTTGTATTTCCAGATGGGGTCCTAGGACAGGTGAGTGTGTGTGTGATGTAACCAAAGCACTAGAATTTAACAATGAGCGACTGAATCAGCGACTAAATACCCAACATTTATTTAAAAACTCTTTTCAAATGCATTAAGCAGCCTCATCGTTTGAACACGCTTCTGGTTACTGAATTATGCTAAACAGGGTCTACATTAGTACGATGGAGTGTCATAAAGGTTTGACCTTGCATAACCTCAAAAGAAAACCTTTTTTTTTTCATTGTTTCAAAGAAAACTATTTTAATAGGAAATGGGGGGGGGGTTATTTGAGGAAGCGGGAGGATTTCTTTTAGATGTTAGGTGTTTAAAAAAAAAAAACTATTTTTCTAACTTATAATTGGTTTTAGTTAACCGTTGTTACTCAGTGTCAGCAAGTTCTGTATGTTTCCAAATATTATCGTGTGGTAGATGTAGGAGAGCTTGTGAGTGAGAAAACATTGCCAACACTGTGTCCAACAAAACACACTTAACACACTGCTACCGTATAACATTGCCCAGACAATGAATGTAGCCAAATACTCAGGCTATGTTAAGCCTTCCCTGGTGCTCATATTGAATGGTCTATATTGTGATACTATTTTTGTAATTAAATATTATGGTGTAGCTTGGTGAACTAGCTCAAAAGCGTCCAATAATTTCAATAATAGCCTCAAGTATGGAAGACGTATAACTGATAAAACACACTCACTCAGAAACTGTGTCTAGCTTGCATGTGCTGGACGAACACGTACAGTATGTACACCACACATACACTCAAAAACTTTGCACGGTGGTTTGCAAACCTGTTTTTCAAGCTGAGAGCGTTTGTCGCAGATCAAAACGTCTTCCGAGTCCTCAGCTCAGTTAAAACTGCAACATTTTTGCTTGGTTTTCGGTTTCAGAAGACCTCTCCAAAAAAAAAAAAAAAAAAAGAAAGAAGACAGCCTAAAAAAATCCTCATACTTGATAGATGTGTGACGTTTGTGTGTGAGACCTATTAAATCCCACCTTGTACTACTATGCTAATATTTTCCACCAAACCAATGCACTGCAGAAAGACGTCCACATTACCACTTGTTTGCATTTTGTATTTAGACCCATCATGGTGCATTTCAAGCTAACGAAAGTCAGCCTGCTGTTTTCAGAATACTATATTTTCCATTTAAAGTCTAAATACAAGATTTAAACTCCCAAGAGTGTGGTGGATAGTTGATGCGGTGTTGATATTTACTGTAGCTCAGGATTAGTGATTTCAGATTCACAGCTGGCAAGGCCTGAAGGAAGCCTGGTAGAAGATACTTTGATTCAAAAGATTTCAGAACTGCAAAATACATAGAAAGGAGAAGAGGTGTGAGAATAATTATCTGCTGTAATAGAGATGATACAGTAGGGTAGATCACTGCATGTCTGGGATCAGTCGCATACGGGTCTTACTATAAAGGGGACAGGCAATGAAAACATCATGGTCAGCCGCCCTTTACTAAGCACGCCATGTCCAGTGAATCCTGCTTTTCAAGATGATATATACAACAATAAATGTAACACCATTGGCATGTGGATGGAAGAACCGTTGCAGCACCCTCTTTGACTTCCAGTTTATGACCCGATGTATTTATTTTAGCTCAATTTTCTTTACTTTAACTATGCTTTTATTCTTTATTTAAACCTCTTTGGGTTACAGGTGTCCATATACAACTTCCCTTACTTTGTTATTAGATTTTAATATTGGTTAAAACTTCCAACACTATTTTAGCGTGGCACCAGGTTGTTTAATACCACAAGTAACATCATTAGCTCTTCCATAACTTTGTTTATTTGTTTGTTTATTTGTTTGTTTGTTTGTTTTTGATTTGATTTTTTTTCTAATTAAACTTATGAATTGACCTTCATCCCAGGCGGCAAAACCTAAACTTCCTCAACTTATGAACTCACCTTATTATAAGTGAGTGAGTAGCTGACACTTATACTACAGTGTAAAACCTCACAGGTAATAATGCATTCCTTTTAATACATCTGTGTTATGTACAGCTATTTTGTATTATTTTATATCATATTCTTCTGTAATCGTCCGGTGCACAGACAATCGCTATACACATGTCAATAAACCTGTTAAAAAAGTGGAATCTGCTCTGCTCTTTGCATGTTTTTGTCTCTGTTGATTACTTTTCCACAGTATGAAACAGATCAGCTGGAAGTCCATAATGTGTTTTATTACACAGAATACCGCTCATTGTATTTAAATGTGGCCAAAAGCAGTGTTCTATATATGTGTTGGTTCCAGCAGAGGGCGCTCGCCACCAGCGCCGAGGTTGCTAGCAGGCCAAAGACACAGTTTTCGAGTTGCTTCGAGTTGCATCACCTCTTTACAATAATCAACCCTCTTAATGAGCAGTTTTGGCAGTCATGTTCATCACCACGCACGTTTTATAAGAAGCTCTGAATGTCTGCAAAATTACACAAGGCCTAATTTAAAATAGCAATTTTGAAAGACTTAAGTTTGTCCCTTCGCAAAAGAATTGAGTGCGTCTGCTCAAAGACCTGCCGAGAGCGGTGTTATCCAGAAGTTTGTTCAGAAATGATTTCACTGGGGAGGAGGAGGCTTTTTTCTCTTTCAAAGATTACGAAGCCTGTTTCATGGATAGTTCAGTGATACACTTCATTTAATCTCTTCCAAGGCATGGAAGGGAGAAAACTACAAGCGTGCTGAAACTCTATAGAGGAGACTGTATACACAAAGTAAATTCTGGCACATGTTAAGACTTACTATTTTTTTGTTCTGAGGAGAGTCAGTTACCCTGAATGCTTACAACTGGGGTTTGAAATGTTTATGATATATGATTTCTTTAAAGCCTACTACTTTACATCATTTTCCTGCACACACTTTATATGAGATTAAAATGCCTTTGTTATAGCCTGGTTTTCACTCAATAGAGTCATGATGGAGAAAGAACTCTCGACATTGTCTCTGACAAATTGTCCTAATTGCAGGTATTACAATGGTCTAAAGTTTAGACAAGGGATGACAGCAGATGCAAGTGAGACTGGTCATCATTTGAAGCACTTCCACTGACACTGACACTGAAAGAACAGACCAGACGCATCACACAGGCATAAGAAGAGATCCCTGCTTTTCTGGAGGGTTGACGACCATAAACACGGGGAAACAGGACAGTGATGCGTCCCGATGACTTGACAGATCTAAAGATAAAGCCAGCGTGTGGGCTCACATGTCTGCGGCTTCATCACCTAACCACGAGGCCTCGTCTTGAGCAGGGGCCTTGTGTGGATCTTCCAGCTGTAAGACTTTATAGTTTCAGGCGACATTGTGTTTAAATGGTGCATTCCTAAATAAACGGGATTAATCAGATCGCCACAGACTGAACTAAGGGGCCTTGCGATATTCCGAGCTGAGGAAATACTGTATGTACAGCACGGAGGGGGAAGGAGCAAGGCTTAATGGGGCCCGGCAGCTCTTTCTTGCCCTGAGGCTCCCTTACAGGTTTATCAAGCCATGCTGCGTGTGTGTGTGTGTGTGTGTGTGTGTCTGTCTGTGTCAGGGGATGTAGCATAGATGCTGGAGGCAGGGTTTAGCAGTACAGTTGAATTCTCACTGGAGGGATTTGTAGGTTTTGATCCCAGCTAATTAATGTGAAACCCTCAATGGGAGTAACGGGTATCTGTGACCGGGAAGTTTGAAGGGGACTCTCCTGTCCCTGTGTGTGTTTGTGTGTGTGTGTTTGTGTGTGAGTGTGTGTTTTATGCATATGTCTTGCATTGTGTGCATACAAAAATGCGCGTGTAAGGAGCATGAGAAGGCATCTGAGCTGGTGTGTGTGTGTGTGTGTGTGTGTGTGTTAATCAATGGCTCTGAAATCTTCACTCTCTGCAGACTCACACTGAAGGTAGCAGGGGGCTTTCATACCATTGTTCCATCAATCCACCCATTAACTACAAACACTGGGAAACTTTAATTAAGCTGGGGCCACTGACGATTAATTAACTTTAAGACTTCCACTTCTTTTTTTCTTTCCTTATACACATTTCACTAAATCACCAAGCCATAGGAAGTGTTCATTTAGCCACATAATTTACAAATCCAATTAAAGCCAATATTAAGGCACCACAAGCTGCTGTCCTGTGTTCTCCAGTCTTATAACATTATTCTCTTTTGTGGCTGGACCAGCAATGGATGCCAGCACATGTAAGCCGAGCATAATGTATTAAACTGGGGTTAAGAGCTGTAATAAGTTTGATTATTTTATGGAGTTTATTATGCTGCGTTATCCTGTAAGGGAGGCGATGTTGTGGCAGCGGGTTGGTAATCCAGACTGTCTTGTGTCTCACAAAGTAGTCTCCCACTCCTCTGACGTCATACGTCACTGTTTTGGGAAGGGGGGGGGGGCCTTGATGTTACTGGGTGAGAATACAACGGAGGAGGAGGAAATTTCACTTAAACACCTGCCTTATACAGCTACCGCAACATACTTCCTCACTGTGGAAGTTATGTGAAGCCTGCTGATGATCCTACTTTAGTCTATATATCTACTTTCTTTTATCCAATCACTGACCCCCCTCCCCTTTATATAAACAGCACATTATTCCAGCAAGTGTACACTGAATTTCATATACAGAAGTAGTAACTCTAACTAACACTAAGGTAATACCCACTGCAATTTTCTAGGTTATTTTTCTATTTTTCTTCCCTGAGGGGACTTTACATCCTAAAATTAAAAAATGTTCATATATGTATATATATATATATATATATATATATATATATATGCGCACGCATAGACGGGATGTGTTGAGTAAACTTGACCTGATGACCTCAGTATTTCCAAAATGTTGTTAGCATCTTGGCTGTGAGCAACACAGAAGAAAATCAATATGCCTACATTGTATTAAAGTATAGCATATGTCTCTGAGGTGTAACTTTCAAAGAATGCCTATTAATCACTGCAGCAAAGTGAATACAGGCCACTCCTCTGTTCCAGCATCTTCCCAAAGTTCCTTCCTTTCCTCCCTGACGCTGCTCATGCTGCTGACTCTCAGCGTGACCAATAACAGCCCCGAGGAGACATTGCCGTAATTCCCTGTAAATGACAACTAATGAAGATGGTATTTCCCCTCATTACTTTGTGTCTTTTAGGGGGCAGGCGTTGTCACCGGCGCTCGGTCGATGCAAGAATATGCCCCTTTTTCATTTTGCTCTCTTCTATGTATCCATGGTCGGGAGTGTCTCTCTTCGCCTCTTCCCGTCTCCTGAGTAACCTTCAACGGTCAGGGACGAGCGCTCTCCTCTAATGGCTGGATGAGCACACGCCTAATTAGCATTGCATGGTAGGTGAGATACATTTTGAAAACATTTCTCATTACACCTTATCGCTGGGGCGGGGGGGGGCAACATGAAGGAAATTAGAGGGGTGGACGAGAGATGGGGAGGACTGGAATCATCAAAGTGTTTCTGCTCTCTTTAAATTGAGTGATCTTATGTGAAAGATCCCCACTACATACAGATTAACCCCCCCCCCCCACACACACACACACACAGCTAATATCACACACCCACATACCCTTGAATTTATGTGTCAAGGGTTAATAACTATGAGGATGAGGCCGCTGGGGGGGGGGCGTCCATGTGATCTGTCCCTGCAGATGACAATGGGCGTGCTCGTATATGTAGAGTGTGCGTACGTTTGTATGCATCCAAGAATACTTGAACGTATGAATAGAGGGGGTGGGTTTGGGGAGGGGTCGGGTTGGGGGGGCGGGGCGGGGCGCTGACTGGCGCACAAACAGGGAGGTAGAGATCACACAGCGAGCGGGGAGGCACCGCTTCATCTGGAAACCGACAGACTGACACGTTACAAATCCCACCAGCAGCACCGCACAGGCCTGCCAGAGTCCGGGAAACACGCACACACGCACACGCATACGCACGCGCACACACGCACGCACACACAGACACGCGCGCAGAGGCGGGGGTGTGTGTGCGCGACAGTAGATCCGCTGCCCGTTTTCAACCAGTTTCATCATGTCCTTCAGCTAAATGCAAATTTTGGTCCTTTTCATTGTGGAATGTGTGTGTGTGTGTATGTCTGCAGCGTACGTGTCCGTGTCCGTGTCTGTGAGACTCTCGTTACCTGTCTGTCCTCGTGTGTCTTTGTGTGTGTGTGTTTACAAGTGTGTCCTTCTACCTGTTTGTGCCCGTTGTCTTCGCTGTGTGGAAAACTGTATGAAGCCTGCGTCCTCCTCAAGTTGTCTTTCAGAATGCGTGTGTGTGTGTGTGTGTGTGTGTGTGTGTGTGTGTGTGTGAGTATGTGTTTGTGTGCATGAGCGTGAGTGCGTGCATGCGTCTGTGTGTGTGCATGCATGCGTATGTGTGCGTGTGTGTGTTTGTGTGTGCATGCATGCATGCTCATGTGTGCGTGCGTGTGTGTGTGTCTGTGTGTGTGCGTGCATCAATGCGTATGTGTGCGTGTGTGTGTGTGTGTGTGTCTGTCTGCGTGTGCGCGTGCGTGTGTGTGTGTGTGCCTGCTCAATCCCGCCCAGTGGATTAGTGACGTCGGTGGAGCTCAGCCTCTCCCTCAGATAAGGGCACGCGCTGCTGCCTCCCGCTCTCTGCTCCCCGCGCTCAATTTCAGATAGTGTTAATGGAATCTGTCCCGTGCGATTGTAATGCGAGCGAGACTCATTTTCCATGGAGCTTGGAGCTGTCAGCTTGGCAGGACTATGGGATGGGGTGGGTGGGTGGGTGATGGTGGGGGGGGGGGGGGCAGGAGGGGAGAGCCAACGAGGAGAGGGTTGATGGGAGGACGAGGAAGGAGAGGATGAGGAGGAGGATGTGTGTGTGTGTGTGTGTGTGCGTGTGTGAATGAATGTCTGACGTGTGTTACAGTAGGGTCTCCTCCCTCTTGTCAGGGAGCTGTGGTGTAGCTTCCCACACATTTGCCATCATGTTCATACCTGCACATACACACACACAAACACGCACACACACACACACACAAACACGCACACACTTCGATCCAGGTTAACATATGGTAACACAGCAGAGGTTGAATTTCTATTAGTTAAAGGGTCAGTTCAACCAAATTATAAAAAAAGACATGCTGTATTTTCTCGCTTACTTCTTTTCTGGCCTTGGATACAGTCTTGGTTTAAAGTGTTCCAGGTTAGATTATGGAAAATATACTATCAGTAGAAGTTGTTTCCGAGAGGTAGGCAAGAAAATAATGCTTTAATTTAATCTGGTTGAGTTGACCCTATAAATTCAAGTTGGGATGAGCTGCTACATGCATGAAAGCCTATGATTTTCAAAAGCTCTACAGTGTCAATATGTTGGTTGTGGTTATACATTAATATCATTATTTCGGCTGTAAATTCCCTAATACAACAGGTCTTTTTCACATCAGAAATCCACAGCAGGAGAGGCTCAGGTGTTACTAATAATATTAACAATGGCTTAACGCTATTCCAAATGTCCCAGGAAGTCGTGACAGTGTGACAGTGAGCCAGCACGGACCAAGCCACGACCCTGACACCGAAAAGGTAAATGCAAGCGTGCAATTTATTGTTTACACCTCTGCATCTTGAGTTCATGTAGAAACTGAGTAAATGCTGATAATGTTACAGCTGTGTATAATGTAATTTTTAAAGTTATAAACTGTATATGATGTAAAGCAAATATTAAACATACAAGATAATAACTTTTTGTGTATAATCTAATAAGTTGTGATGTTGTGCCCTCAATACTATACCGATTAAATTTTTTTTAATCCCTTTACTTAAAGGTTACCACTTGAACTGTTTTCATAACAATTTGTATGAAATTACCTGCCGTCATTACATCAGTGTCATTTTGGAGGTAGAGTGTTTTTCGGATAAATCTCTTGAAGTCTGACCTACCTACCTACAGACAGAATTTTCTGCCCTGACCTGACTTTTCCTAAGCACGACTGTGTATGTGTTTGAAACTGTGTGATTTGTGTTTGTGAAAGTTTGGAACCAGTTGTGTTGTAAGCAGCCACCTGCAGGTGGCAGTGTTTGCATGATGAACAGTCTAAGTGCACGTCTGCTGACCACTGACCAGTTCTCCTGACTCCACTATCTATTCATCCTCTATATATTGTCCTTTTATTCCTTTTTGCAATTTGTATTCAATACCTACTAAAAATGTTTTTTCTTTCTTTTTTCAGAAATCCATCACATCTCAGACAGGGCTGCATTCAACATTATATATTTTTCCTTTTGCGAGCACCAACTCAACAAATCGATCAGTCTAATTTCTAGTGAAAATCCCAGGTATAAAAAAATGTTTTTGCAGAGGAATTAAGCAAGAAATTCAGTCCAGTCCAACCGTACACTGGACAAGAGAGTTCAGTCAGGTCACTATGTGATGCTTCCTCTTCCTGTCCCAATCTTTGCTCATTCAGTACTGCCCGGTTCAGTAATGGGAAGGGAAGGAAATACCAATTTGGCGGTGTTACAGGGATTACAGTGGTGGTGGGTTTTTTAAATCTGGGACAGACTGCGGCATTTGTCTGCACTTAAAACTGTCATCAGTCCTGCCCTGTCTCTTGGCCTGTCACCCCATCCCATCCTGTTAAAAAAACATGAAACACTGCTGGAGCTGATTAGACTCTTTAAAAATAAATAAATAAAATAAATAAATGGCAACCTAAATCTCACAGCCAGGGCTTTATGCAGCCTGAGCCCCCATTACTGGTACTCTACCCCCTGGGAAGAGTTTAGCGTCAACAGACCCTCCTTCTGCAGTGGTGGAGGAGGGTCTCCATCACTGACAGTAGATGAACGCCTATACAACATCAGGGTAGGGGTTTAGAGTATTTTGATACAAACAATTAATGCACAAGAAAGTTCATCAAGGGTCAGACCTGCAAGTCCAGAGCAAACAACATTTAATGGACTCAAATCCAACATTATTCATCGTTCGTGAGGCGACATATATGCTTCTGCACACACACACACAAACAGTGTTGCACACATGCAAAAGAGCATATGCTTAATCACCACTGGAGTTTCCCAGGAAATAAAAAAGCCGTTGGTGGATTAAATCCTTCGAGCTGAACATTAGAGGAGTGCAGAGTTCAGCTTTTACAGAAAAAAAAAGGCAAATCATTATCTTCCAGAGAGAGAGAGAGGAAGAATCAGAGGTGGAAGGCGGCAGACTGTGATACTGAGGAAGAAAAGGCGTCATGTTGCGTGGAAGGCAGACTGATAAAGGAGCGAAGCCATCGGCGGAGGAAGAGAGAAAGGGCCCCACAAATTGGCAAAGGGAAATCAGGGTCTCTCTGCTTTGCATTTCATTTACATGGCTGGCCATATCGACCAATCGGATTGGGAGCGGAGCCCATGGCTTAGGAAGGCGAATAAAGACTCCAAATGCCTTCACTGCTCTCATCCCTCTCTCTCATAATACCCTGTCTGCCCTTTTTTTCTCGCACTCCCTCTCTTTTCTCTCCTCACTGTCATAATACCCTTTCTCTCCCCATTCTCTCCTCTCTGGCGTGGTACTATAAGTAGACCCTGTCCGATGTGATAGCGGGATGGGGGGGGGGGGTAGAGAGAGGAGGGGTGCCACCAAATGAAACTAGAAAGAGCAAGCACATGTGAGTGTTTTGCATTCGTGGGTATTTATGGATGCATGTGCATGCGTTTAGTTTTTTTTTCACATTTAAACCAGACTCAAGCTAAAGCACTGTCATCCGATTTTTTTGTTGTTGTTTTTCTGTTGTAGCTGTTTTGGAAGGGGCTGGGGGGGGGGGGGTCCTTGGGGCTCACCTGCATGACACATACAATGTGACACCAGCAGAACATTTCGTTAACCTGACAAATCCACTGACACAGGATAAAAGAAAACACACTAATATAGGACATAATACCTGCTAATTAATTTATAACAACATCTCTATCATTAATGAGAATAAAGTAATATGTAATAACATATTACACATAGTAAATGATAATTAATACTGATAGCTATCATGTAACTTTTCTGACGTACGACTGATGGTGCATGTCGTCAGTGGAATGAATTAGCACACACACACAGACACACTCCAAATGATACACTTCCCCTTGAACTCATTTGAATAATGGCATGTAGACACACACATTAGAAAAACCCATGAATGACCCGAGGCATTTCTCACAGGAGACATGCAACTGCTTAACGCTTAAGCACACACACACACTTACACACACTCATATGTGCACACACTCACACACACACACACACACACACACACACACACACACACACACAAAAGATCTCAAGGGCATAATTTTGTGCCATATTATGAGTCTAATAGTTTACCTTCCATCTATGTAAGAGAGGCCTCCATCTGTGAGTCAAATGAAAGTTTTGGAAAAAGAGGTGAAGCATGAGACAGGAACTTATTCCCCTCTGTCATGGATAATAACTATAACCACCACATTAGTGCAGCATATTTAGATATTCCCTTTGTGAAGTGGTGGAACAAGTTTTGTGATCTTTACTGTAGATAAAGCAGCATATATAGCAATACCTCAATGTGAAAATTTTACTTTACCAATCTCAAACATGGACTTTCCCTATGCAGCTTCCTCTCCTTCAAAGCTGACAAAAACAAAGAATTACAGCATCCTATCAGCTGTGCCTGTGGAGCCTCAGAGTATAATAGTTTTTCAGACCAAGATAAATAAGGAAGAACAACCTCCTTGTTTACAAGAGAGTTGTTCTCAAAACTCTGCTGATTGAAGCAGGAACCTGTACTACCTAAAGACATAAGAACCCAGGAATCCTACAACTGGAGATGTCCCCAAAAAACTTGAGCCTCAAGCGGGAAACACAAGCAGAGAAATATCAGTTTGCTGTAGCAAAGATTGCACTACCACTGTCATCAATTTACACCAAGATGTATTGGCTATGTAGTAAGAACACTGGAGTCGTGTTTACCGATTCTCGACTCCCAACTACAAGTGGGCTGGCAAGCACATGGAAGTCAGCCAGAGACATTCAAGGGTAACAGCAAGATCGAAAGCAAAAAAAAAATCCACATCAACAGCACCAACTGGGAGGACACTGCACAAAACAGTACAACATGGGGAAACCACCCACAGCACCATGCATTCGTGCCCACACTATAACACAGTTTATGGGTCTGGAGAGACCTCTTCATTCATGTCAAGATCCCTCATGGAGGTTAAACTAATCTTAACAACATAATAATAACTATTATTATTGTTGTTGTTGTTTTTGTCTTTTTACACATCAATCCAGATTAGATTTTTTTTTATAATCTTCTAAGTGTGCAGACCTGGTTTCCTCAAAAATTAGACAGAATCTTAAGGTGGGAATAGTTTCTTCATCATCATCATCATCATCATTATCATCATTAACAGAGTGCGACAAAAAAAATTACAGTATTAAGTCAGATTCATCATTGTCACTTCCCTCCATGCTGAGGTTAATTTGTGGTAACACTTCACGTGTCATCATCTTTCATCACCTACATCATCCTCATTATCCTCCCCCCTGCCCAAACACACACACACACACGCACACACACACACACGCACACACACACACGCACACACACACACACACACACACACACACAGACACGCACACACACACACACACACACACACACACACACACACACACACACACACACACACACACACAGACACACACACACACACAGAGTACCCCCTCATTGCCGTTAATCATCAATAACAATACTTTATTTGTCAGGGAGGAATGTTTACAATGGGATTGCCCCCCTCGGCGTGTGAGCCCCTCCCCCAACACCACAGTGTGTCAGTGTGCCACCAATTACTGAGCGCAAACTGAATGAGGTCATAACGGGATGGGGTCATTAGCAAAACAAACCCACCGACCCTGTGGGGCAAAAGGAGGTGAGGAAGAGGGGGGGGGGGATCTCCTTTCAGAAGATCTCCCCCAAACATCCCACCATTACCGAATTTACACACACACACACAAGTCCAATGTCACTTTCTTAGCCACAATCTTCATCACCAACCGACAAGTGTGAAGACCAACAAACTTGTAAAAAAAAGAAAAAGACCTCCTTGATCACTCGGAGCTTTTTAGTTCATTTTCTGGCTGTACATCAGGATCTTGGCATCGTTTTACATCACCTCACTGTAATTTCTGTGATAGACTTAGTTCAATCATGTCACTAAAATACATTTAGATGGCACTGAAGCACTGAATTACATCATGCATACAAAAGCAAGTGCTACACTGATGACTACTAAATTTACATGCAAGCAACTGATGGCTACTCTCAAGCCCCCGGTGGTGTTTGTAATATTGCTTCTCTTTACTTCATCACTAACCAACCTTTTTTTATTCACGTCCCTGTCGCATATGTAAAAAAATTACTAAATCTAAACAACTGAGATTACACTGTTTACTAAAATCCTCCATAACCCATAAAACTACAACTTACTTGTACTTGAAACAAATTTGAAAAGTAACAAATAAAGAGAATCTGCTTCCATTTTATACATTCAAATCACCTTCATTATTTATTATTACGTATATTTATTTTATCTGTTTTTTCAACTGATTGTTTAATTCGATTTTTTAAAGGGCACTTTATTTATTTATTTGACAATGACGTTGGAGAACTTGTAAGAGACACAGATTTAACTAGAGGATTCCCATACCTCCACCAAGGCCAAATTTTGATGAAAATTTGGAAAAAGCCCAGGCTCGCAGCACTGAGGAAAGTGATTAAAAAAAAAAAAATCCTTGTTCTGCCAATTTAACCGGATCCACCAATAATTTATTGGGATCTACCCTGACCCATGACCCATCCCTGGTGCAAATCGGTTCAGTGCTTTTTGCGTAATCCTACTGACAAACAAAAAAACGTGGATGAAAACATAACCTCCTTGGCGAAGGTAATAATTGAAATACTCTAATGTCCTGTGATGGGTGTAGATGGCTTATAAATGTGGTAATATTAACAATATCTTGTGTAGAGAAATACTTAATGAGTTACCTTTTATTGGACACTTTTTGTAGAAACTTAGAGCAAGTGACCTTTAAATAACACATAAGAGCTGACAATAGTTGTTTGTGTTTATGTCGTCATTGATGTTGTGTTTTGTTGACCTTTCTTGGTCACGATCCCTTGTTGGTTTCTCCACGCTGACGTCACTACGTGTTTTTATGGTTGAAAATTAGGACAGCAGATCTGTTGTGGGTCACAGAGGAGCACGCATGGCAAAACACCTCCCTGGGCTGCTCACGCTAGACACGCACACACACACACACACACACACACACACACACACACACACACACACACACACAAACACGCTAACACATTAAACCCACTGAAACAACAAGTGAAGTCTATGGTGTGATAAGCCTTCTACAAGAAACAGATATTAAGATTAATATAAAGATTAAAGTCCCAGAAACTGCCCCACAGTCATTAAAAATTGTAACTGTACCAGCTGCACATAAAAGCATCAGTCAACATAACATAAATGTCATCTGCCATATCATGCGCTGCGTCTGAAGCCATTATTTCCCAAACTATGAAAATATTGAAGATGCTAAAAGCGATTAGCAATGACGCTGTCGAGTGTATATGTGTCCTTTGTTGGCCAAGGGCATATTTGTGTTTGTGTATCTCCATTGTGACGCGTGTAATCCGCATGCTCTCTAATCCCAGAGCAGGTGGTCAGGCGTGTGGCGGCTGTGGGGGTGCAGAGAGGGCGCACGCCTCCTGCTCCCCTAAACACGCTCACACACACACACACACACACACACACACACACACACACACACACACACACACACACACACACACACACTCGCACACAGACGATAAGTCCACGGACCCATAAACACATCCATGCTTGAACCACATTTTGTGCCTTTTATTACCACAGGGGAGAGGAAACAGAGGGAGACACACACCTGCACTCAGTCGCCAACACCTAATAGCCACAGATACACAGCAAACACAAGTAGCCTGGCACTGAAGTTGCAACTGAGGAAAGATCACCGCAGGGCAGCACGTGCCAGTGTTTCCTGTCCGCCCCTCCCCGGCCGACACCTCCCTCTGTGCAGCCACAACAGACACGCTCGCCTTCAGAAGCTCACTGCTGCCCTTAACAGGTGGGCCGAGGCGAGGCGGGGTAGGGAGAGAGGCATCTGTCAGCAAAGTCTGCGTCCGTCCATCTTCCTCTCCTGCACTACCTCTCCATCTGCCAAGAGAGCGACAGGGTGAGGAGGAAGGTCGGTAAAGCAGTGGCTATTTGGAGACTGTCATGATGAGGCCTCTCCTGAGGCCCACTAGTTGTATTCCTTTCTGTTGACTTTGTCCCTCTTGTCTCAAATGGTATGAGAGATTGACTCATATTTGATTTCATAAGATTTTCTACACTGTACCATAGATTGACGAGCAATGGGAGGCCCCTTGACCTTTGACCTCTGTATTGTAACAGCAGTACAGGAGAGGTTTGGCAGTTGAGGTCTCTGTGTGTCTGTCAAGTTGTCCACTGAGCGAGCTGTTGGCACTGATGTGACCTTATTTTGAGGTATTCTCACTATTCTTTGTATAAACAAAACAAAAAAAAAAGAGTATAATTCATAATACGCTTTGTAATGTTGCTAGTAATTTGTATATTAGTCAGAAAACTACCAAAATTGCTGTTTGAGTCGGGGTTTTGGACTGTTTTTCTTTTGGGTTCGAATTTAAGAAAATAAAACAATTATCATGGATTTTTCCATGAGCCCCGAATCAAATCTATTTCCCAGGGTAGACCTTTGAGATGCAGCTGAAAGCTATAGAAAGATAAAAACTTGGAAGAAGATCTTGTCAAATGTTTACATCGTACCTGGCTTTATATATAAATAAACCTTTTCTTGAATCCAACCAGACTGTATGGTTCTAGTGTCAAATACTGCCCCTCTGTACAAATCGGTACAGTTGGCATCTGTTGGTGCTAGTTTAGCTGTTCCCATGACAAAACTAGTGTGACACAACAAGGGTAAAGCGAGGTTTTAGTTACTGTTTTCCCTTAGCTAGTATAATAAAACTGGTCGGTACATTTCATATAAAAAATATGCATTGCTCTTTGGATTATGTCCCATGTTAACAGACTCACATTTCAGGTTTTATTCTGTAGTGCTCCTTGTAGAATTACTCTTGAGCCAAACAGGACAGGCAGGCTCAGATTAGTCAGCTTAGATAAACACTTTCTGAATAAACTGGCAACAACCCAATTTGCAGGTGTGATTTTTATTTTATTGCTATAGTTTGGTGGCACCTGCCTCCTCACTAACCTTTGAGTACTCCATGTAGGAGCTTCCTCGACAAAAGCTCCCCTCAATCGTCTGTTTGCGTCAAACGCTTTTAGCTTTAGCTTATAGATGTAAATTTGGCCATTAAATGCATGTAATCTGTTATTACAACATCTCCGTTTTCCTCTTATAAGGAGATTTATGATTTTTTTTTCACCACTAATGGTCTGTTCTCATAAGGGCAGGAGTGCTTTGTTGGCTGAACGTCCACTGTTGACATAATCCAGGGTTGTAAGGTCCCGATGCTAAATGGATGTTTGTGGGGGGGTAGAAGAAGAAAGAAATATTAACTAGGTATTAACTTTATGTAAAGCATTAATTCTCTAATGGCAATTCATTTTTTTTTTACATATGCTGGATTCTCTTTAAACCTATAATCAGCTTTCTGCTTCATGCCAGTGCATGTCTACAGAATATGTGTGTTTTTACAGTGCTACATTTCATCGAATAACAGTATCTGAGCATGCTTGGTATTTTTTACGTCCGGCCATATGGTGGAGACACCCGTCTGAAATGATAGAACAACTAAAATGTCGATATTTCCCTAGTGTGTTCTTTATGAGCGTTTTGCATACATTCATAACAGGCTCAAGTCTTGAAAATCTGTTAATTCTACATAAACTAAGTTATCACCGGGAAAGATTAAAGCACAGATTATGATACAAATCAGATACATTTCTATGATTTTGAATGAAGCCTGTGCCTATTGTCTGGAAAAATAAAAGCCTGCAGTGTGCCGCGTTTTAGGTGCAAAAATAGCATCGACAGAAGGTGAAAGCAGCTTCTATTATTGAAGTAGCACTTGGGAGGTCCAGTTATTAAGCAATTTCTGCAGTAATTTCCCTCATAAATTGGAAGGCAGCCAAATAAACCTTGTAATAAACATACTTCACATCCCCATGATCCCAGTTTCTTGCACAATGGCACCAAACTCTCCATGGGCAACTGACAACATGTAAACAGTCCATAATACCTAACATACTCATGATTAACAACAATCTAATTGTAATACAGCGATACATAAAGTAGGGATGCATGGCTCCATACATTCTAACTTATGTACTGTTAGTGGACCATAAATAACCAGAAATTACCTCTTTAAAAAAACAGATATAAAAATTTATAATACTTATAAATAAAATCACTGTAATTAAGACTTGAGGCTTAGAGAGTATTTCCATATTGTGCTTCTTTTTACTTCTACTCCACTACAATTCTGAGGGAAATATTCCTTTTATATTCCTTTTATATACCTTTTATTCCATCACATTTATCTGACAGCTATAGGTGCTGCTTAGAATTACATTACTTACAATATTCAATTACATACAATATTTTCCATCTAAGCAAAGAAAAGAATGTTTTTATAAAATTTCTTATTTTGGCCCGAGACCCAAT
This sequence comes from Istiophorus platypterus, assembly GCA_016859345.1. NCBI lineage: Eukaryota > Metazoa > Chordata > Actinopteri > Istiophoriformes > Istiophoridae > Istiophorus > Istiophorus platypterus. The sequence goes on along the minus strand of CM029133.1, from coordinate 8,082,350 downwards.
ACAAAGACCCAGTGTCTAGCTGGGGCCCCATGTGTTTCTATGAGAGTTATTCCTCCTCTTCCCAAAATTGTTTTATTTAAATAATAGTTGGCCACCCAGAGAGGTAAAATTGCCCAGTATTTCACAAACAAGTAAAGATTCAGATCAAAGTCACAAAAATTTGTGTAGCAGAACTCTATATGAGACAGTCAAGACTAGATCCAGTGTTGACCAGTAAATGGTGCTCATGCATTGGTGCAACACTATGAACAATCTAATAATCTAATACACAAGTAGAATCTGTCACAAGGGCCATTTTTCTACAGAACAAGTACTTTTACTTTTGATACTTTTTACTTTTGTTCTATATGTACATTTACTTACAGTAAGTACAGGGTCTAAGTAATTTTTATAATAAAAACTTTTAATGAAACACTTTTCTTCAGAGCTCTGCTTCACTTTCACAAATCTAGGTCTCTACAAGAAAAAATCTCAGTTTCTAACTGTGTTTTTCTCTTTTTTTCTTTTTTTTTTTACATCAGAGCTGAGGGAGTTCTCAGTGAGCAATAAGCAATTACACCAGAATAAGGCAGGTGTAAATGAAAGCAAATTTAAAATGAGTTCAGCTGCATCTGCTTTAAAGTTAACCTCCAGCTGAGCGTTGGGAGCAATTAAAAGAACATTTTGTGTCGCTTTAAGTTCCATTAAAATGTCACATAGCAACATTTAGTGTTAATCTCATCAAATTGTGTAATCCACAACATGAAATCACTCTAAACATTACACGGCTTAACACAGATAGAGCGGGTCATGAAACGTTATTCCTCAACCGCCAGTCTGACAGGAGTACAGAAACACTATTGTTTCATTCATTTAAATGAGATTCCATGACTTGTTGTTGCAGATGAATTATGTATGTGTTGCGGTGTTGATATGTGATAGACAAGGTCTCGCTGGGAATGTAGGACACATACTTATGCATAACAATAGTCTTCAGTTATATTCTCACCAACAAAATTGGCCGTTTATCTCCAATGTTCTTGTCTTCATGAAAGAAAGTCTCTTCAGTTTATCTAATGCTTGTCTTTTATGCGGCTTGTGTAGAGAAACCAAGGCCATATCTCACTTCATCAAATGACGTTGCACTGCATTCAAATGTTGAGGAGTGTCGCCCTGTTATCCCAGTACTTTCACTTATTCTTTATTCTAAAAAAAATAAAGTCATATGCCTGTCAGTGACATGGCACAGCTGGTAATGGCGTAACCTATTTAAATTAACCTCGATAGGCTTGTTTAAATCATGAATTCATCATCACAAACATCTGTTGATGTTTTGTGTCAGGCCTCTCCTGCTTCCAGACAATAAATGACAAATTGGTCTATTCCCGATGGTCCTGTTGTATTGGTCTGCCTTTGTCTATACATGTTCTGGGTAACTCAAGCTGACTACAAAAAGAGTTGTAGAGACAGAATGCAAGATAATTGTTTATCTAAGTTGATGCCTGGTTACTCTGAAATATTTTCACATCTAAATCAGCCTTCGTCATTTGGATTGTGGTGGATTCAGGTGCACAACAGGTTTTAAAGAGGCTTTTATGCTTTTATTGAATTGCTATTTGACAAATATATCAAGAGATGCAATAAAACGGAGACAATAAAAATCACAATTCCTTTGTTGTTGGCAGTAAAAAGATATGGGCAATTAGTTCATAGAGTTCAATTAGGTTGTGATAGATAGATAGATAGATAGATAGATAGATAGATAGATAGATAGATAGATAGATAGATAGATAGATAGATAGATAGATAGATAGATAGATAGATAGATAGATAGATAGATCTAGACCTTTTGAATTCATCTCAGTGGGAGATTCACCTATGAAGTCAGATGAGAACTAGATGGGAAGCAAAATAGAATTATAAATCATAAGTAATAAACAAAATCTAGAATAAAATAAATAAAAAGCTGGTGAAAGAGACTCAAGTAAACCTAGGACCGTATTAATATCTATTAAACATATAATGTGCAGTGATAGTGCCCTGTAAGTACAGGCCAATAAAGATCATATTATAGGCTCCAAGGTCTGGGATAAAAATCTTGTCATTTATGATTTGCAGCCAGAGTTTCGGGTCTATCACTGAGGAGCGGGATCGAGACCCCCCCCACCAACCCCACCCCACCGCTCCAGCGCCGGTCGGATCCCCTCTCCGCCGGCGGGGGAGACCTGGAAATCCCTGGACGAGGAGGTGAAGTGGAGCCGCTTGGGGAAAACCCTGCCTGGAGGCGGAGGTCGACGAGAACGCGCCGGCTCCGGCCGAGAAGAGGCTTGCGAGGCTTTTTGCTTTTTTTTAATTTATTGTTTAACATCCTCCAATGCGATGAGAGGATTAATGGAGCGCGTCCGCCGGATCCATATGACCCCTTTAGTGCCGCTCCTGCTTAATTGAAAGCGAATGGACACTCGGGGGCCCCCGGTCCCCCTGACTTACTGCTCTCTGTCGCCATTTCTGACTGAACCTCCGGAGGCCTCGAATCTGACTCCGGGATCTCGAAAACGAAAATCTTCAGGGGACCGATGTGACCGACAGACGTGAGATGGACACTGTAAAGACAGGGTCCATTTTTATTTGCGGTTTTTCATCCTCGAACTTGTCATGAATAAAATGCGTGAGCTCTAATCCTAATGGACACATGGATCTGAACGTGTTTTATTAATCCAGAAACACTGGATGACACTGAGGGTTTTCCCCATAAATTACATCCAATGTTGCTCATATATATGTGTTTTTTTTCCCATAGTAATCATCTCCCCCAACTGCTGAACAGTTCCACAGCTTCTTTGGAGTATTAATTTGTTTTCTGAATATTTATTTGTATTATCATCCACGTCTTTACTTATTTCTGGGTTTCAGGTTGTTATTTTTAGCCTGAGTTGCAATGTTCTGACCGGTGCCAGCACGATCACAGCCTGAACCGATTATCCATAAAATTAAAAGTAAGCACCGGTGCTTCCTCGGCCGATAGTCATCTTTCTCTGTCGCTCTTTAATTGTTACCGTCATCTGGTGCTAACTTGTGGTCAAAAGCGCAACGAGGCCAAAGCGAAGAGTCGGGTCTGAGTTGTGAGAGGCCCCGGGACCTCAGCGCGTGCCCAATCCACGCACGAGGCCCCGGGACTTGCTCGGGGTCGTGCGCGCTCAGATCAGGAGCCTGATGAACTGGGACTGTTGCTCCGACTCCCTCCATCGTGTGTGGACCAAAAGATAAAGAAGAGTAAACTCTCAAATGCACGATATGAGGAAGAATGTGATTCCGATGTTATAAATATAGAGAGTATCATATAATAATGGTGACATGTGTTTGCTTTAATATCCGATGACTGTAGTTTCATTTCAATAACCAACCTGGAGTGTTTGGTCACTTATTGATGTTTTTTTTCCGAAAACGTAGACTATGTTTACACAGTAGTGGCTGTTTCCCAAAATGTTCAGAGAGGTACCCAGCACATCGGCCACAGCAGATATATTTTTTGAAAGCCTTAGTGCTGTTTTCCTTTGTATTTCCTGTCTTTAAACCCCATGTTTGCCTGTGGACTCCTGAGCAGCAGAGCTCATTTCACATTTTCTCCGCGTGAATTGGCCAGCGGTGCGCCCCTGAACCAAAGAGCAGCCGTCAATAAAAATGTTGGATTATCCTCTTTATGAGACGGGATTAACATAGCTCTCCCATAATTCACATTCCTGCCCGGCCCGGGCAGTTGTGACAGAAATCATGGACTTCACAGGCAGCGATGCGGTGTTAGTAAAGTGTGGGGGGGGGATATAATATTTTTAGGGATCATCACAAGTCAAGGAACTGAACTGACCTTTTCCTGCAAAGCATCAAACTTGGCACGACTTTTTAATGTAGGTAAAGATTTACGCTGAAGCAAAAGAAAAATAAAAGTGAAATCTAACAGGGGGTGAAATAAAAGCAGCTTTTGCCTCCTCAGGCCTGTCGACGTGCTGTGGTGTGTTTTGCACTGAAAAGGGCGATAGAACTGGAATAAACACAGAAGGTTTAGATGGATTTACATATGCAGCCAAAGAGTTGGGTCAGGTCAAGTGGTCTTTATTGTTATTTAGTGTTTGCGGCCTTCTCACGGCACTTTACATCTCAAATGCAGGTTCGCTTGCTGCTGACTTGATTTAGACTGATTTCCCTATTCCATTTAAACTAATATGTCCTTATAATAATTTATCATTTAACACTGGAGACATGGAAATAAAATGATCAAATTCACAGCTGGGTTCGTGACGCATGAAGCAAAAATTGCATACAGGTACAAAAATCACAATTAAAAAAAAAAAACTAATACAGGGGAAAATTAATAATTCAAAAACACAGAAGGGAAATTTATGAACACACGCAAACGGACTGATTGTCTCTTATAACTAGTCTTAAACATATTTCTCATAAATTAAATAGTGCATCCAGGTTCATGTCAGAGCTGACCTCTCTCTCTCTCTCTCTCTCTCACACACACACACACACACACACACACATATGCTCCCTACAACACACACACTCATGCACAACGCTTTGATCAAAGGGGCCCTTCATCGTGCCAACAAAATATAAATAAAAAAAGAAAGACAAGAGAGGGGAGTCTTTAAGGAGCTTAGAAGAAAACCTGACCTATTCCTCCAACTCAGCCGAGTCAGGCTTGGATCTCTCTTGATTCTTTTTTTTTTTCTTTTGGTCAACAAATTTGTTCCGTGTCCTTGATCAAAGTTGGGGAGAAGTCAGTCTGAATGTTCAATAAGTTAAACCCAACAATCGAGACCACCGGCTGGCAGCCCTGCGCGGCTCTGCCCGAGGTAGAGGTTAGGGGCCTGGTGTGGAGAAAAAAAAACAGAAAACCCGCCGCACTTGCTGCTCCCAGCCTTCAGCTTTTACTCGCCTGTGAATGTCTGTAGTTCGATTCTGTCCCCTCACAGCACTTGAAACTTCCACGCTGCTTGGTCTTTGTAATCCAAACAGTCCGTGTTGAAATTGAGCTTCCACGAAGAGGCCGTTTGGTCCTTATAGTCCAGGCAGTCCGCGGCTCCGCTGCTGAAGCCGAGCCCCGCCGCCCCGTACGCCGACGACGAGAGGGAGGACGCGGGGCTCAGGTGGCTGGACACCCCGTTGCCGCCCATCGGGCTCATGGCGGAGCCCGCGGCGGACAGCTGGTGGTGCATGGGCGAAAGGTAGGAGCCGCAGTCCATCCCGGTGAAATAGGACGAGGAGCCGGTGTAGCCCTGGTTGTAGCCCGACGCCTGGGTGTAGGTCATGGGGTAAGAGCGCTGCATGCAGGAGGAGGAGGAGGTAGACAGCGGGTCGGAGAGCGGGGAGATGGAGGCCGGGCTCCAGATCGACACCGGCGCCGCGCTGCTGCTCGCCGGCGGGAGCGAGGTGCTGGAGGGCGGCGTGAACTGCCCGCTGGCTCCGCTCTCCGAGCTGGCCTCTCTGACCGGGGAGCCTTTCTTTTTCACCGGCCGGCTCACACTTTTGTTCTGCACTCCGCTTTGGGTTTGCTGGGCCTGCTGGCGGTGCTTGGCTCGTCGGTTTTTGAACCATACCTGAGAGGAAAGAAAATGAGTTCGAATTAATTTAATCCGGCTGGAAGACATCTGGGGGTTAAATGCTCTTTTTTTGCTGCCACTAGAATTAAAGACACTCCAGAGACCCCTCAGCTGAGGCTTAATGGTCATTTTAAAAATAGGAAGGATAAATATTCCAAAGCCAAATCAAAGAATTAAATGTAGTTACATCTCAGAAAATTAGCTGTTATTTCCTATCAATTATATTCATAGTTTTAATACTTTATCTTTATATATTGTCAGTCTAAAAATTTTATTCTGAAAAATAGAAAAGCGAGTTACTTCTAAAGTGAGTTCATTACCCTGTAATTCACAACGGGAAGACAAAATGTCGCCTCAAGGGGCGACTGCTAGAGGACACTCTGCCCTGAGGTGGACTGTCTCACCTCCTTCCACGGGTGGACCGCGTGGCGAGGGTTACCTGTGCCGGACACTCACCTGCACTCTGGACTCGGGCAGGTTGATCTTCAGGGCCACCTCCTCCCTCATGAAGATGTCAGGGTACCTCGTCTTGGCGAACAGACTCTCCAGCACGTCGAGCTGGGCCCGAGTGAAAGTCGTCCTCTCTCTCCTCTGTTTGCGAGGTGTTGCTGGAAAAACAAAAACAAAAACAGTGATTATGGAAATATGAGACGAAATTACACGGCTTGACTTTAAGGGCTGCGTCAGCTCATTTCAAATATAGTAACTTCTGTAACTTGTCTCTAGACAATTGTCTGATGTAATCTCAAATATCTGACACTATTATATAAATGGCACATTTTTTTAGCAATGACTCTGAAGTTTTAACAAGGCCTTGGTTATGAATACGTATTAAAAATAGTGATTTATACTTTAGTTGTTGATGCAAGCTTCTTAAATTGTACCTATATTGATCACTGCAGATGATTGCAAATAACTCTGGACACTGTTCGATTATTTAATACATATAAACTCTCCGGACAGCCTGATCCTTATCTTAATTTGCGGTTTAAGTGCTTGTATTTTACCTTGGTATCCCACTGAAGGATGCAGCAGGTCCACCCCGGAGGTAGATAAGCTCAGTCCGTTCACCGCGTACGGCGGCTGCTTCAGATAGGACATCATGCTGGCGGCCGGAGGAAGGAGCAGCGACGAGGAGAGAAATGAGAAAAACGGGGGTAGAAATAGTGTTTTAATCCTCTCGCGTCTCCGTCTGCTGTTTCCAACTTCGCCCCGGATCGACCTGAAGCAGAGCAGGGCACAAAAAAAATAATAACAAATCAGGGAGGGGAGCGCTGAACGGTTCCCGTAAAGGCGTCTAGGTTTGCCTGGGTCCGCTGAGGTTTTTGCGCGCTGCCTTTACGCGCCGCGGTGGGTTTACAGGAGTGGGCGTCCTCGGGCTGAGCGGGGCTCTTAAAGCCGAGCGGAGACCCCCAGCTGTCCCCGCTGGACTCGGGATGCTCTGTCTGGCTGACAGGCGTTTACGCCATCTACCCCCCCCCCATACACACACACACACACACACCCGCCCCCACCCACCCACACATACACACACTAACTGTTACTATAACACCGCCCTCTTTGCCCCCCAAACACACTCCTCTCCTCCTCTTCTAGTACCACCAAAACAAAACATTGTCGTTAAAATGCGCACACTCGTTGGGCCCCAACCGGGCCCTCAATTAGCATATACCCACAGGTTAGGCGAAGCTAAATAGACAGCTGATTGTGTGTGTGTGTGTGTGTGTGTGTGTGTGTGTGTGTGGGAGGGGGGGGGGCATTTTCAGAAACAAAGCCCACTGTTGACGGATAAGTAATGCTGATAACAAAAGACTTTTAGGGAACAAACAAAGACGCCAATACTGCAAACTGAGCGCTCATTCAAACTAAACCGAACATCTTCATTTCTCTATCTCGGGCCTATTGTTTGTTTCTACTAAAACCCTTGTACATTCAAATGTAACGAAATTAAAATACGAAGGACAACTTTAGCAAATAATTAGAGGCATGGAGGGTTATTCCCCCCGAAGTGAAGGCTAATACTGACGTTTTATCGACGCTCCTCGGGGCGATCCCCCCTCCTCCTTCACTAATGAATTGCTCCCGGTAATTAGATTTGGAAGGTGAGACTATCGAAAAGTGTTGATTAGAGTGGAGCACTTCATCTTAATCTAAACAAACAGGGAGATGGCCACTACATTTGTCTCCGGGTGTTGGGGTCGGGGGGGGGAAAAGAAAAGTTTTGCAGGAAAAACCTGAGTTTCAGTCTCATTTTTACCATTTTGCTCTGTTGGTGAAACGATCACTCTTGACGTCTTATTAACATTACAACTTTTAGGATCTGGATAATATTTCTGTATAGAACAAATTTTGTCCCTATACAGAAATACTGTAGGAATTTAATAATATATCAAGTATATAAGAGTCACTACCACATGTAAATTATGGAATGATTTGTGATCTAAATGTGTAAGTTTCTCTAGAAATATTACATAACTGTATTAGTATATAATAGCAAATAAATAACAAGTACTATAATCATGATGCCGTTTTAATTACATTGTATTTTTTCTCTTCAGGTTATTCTCAGGCACAGTAGCCTGTAGGAGAAAAAAATAAAAAAACAACCAAAATAATATGTTTAACAGTTCACGATATTTTTCAAAAATCTGTTTTAAAGAACGAATTCTTTTTTTCTTTGTATTAGCTAATTAGGCTACCTACCATATGCTGCTGTCTGAGGCCTCTCCTAACGTTTTCCAGTGTCACCTACCTGTAGAATAAAGTTCCCAGGACCCCAGGGCGCTCTCTCTTTAGCCGGACCCACTTAGTTTATATAGAGCCAATAACGGACACTCCTATACTCAATCTGTCACTTTTTTCACCCCCCCAAGCTACCGGTTGCTCCACATCCGTTCAATAATAAATACCCTGCCCAGCCATTAATTATTATTGGCTACAAGAGATTTTTTTTCCCCTTCTTCTTCTTCTTTTTCATTCTGTAAGAAATTAACGAGATAATCCGTACGGCACGCGCTGGCCTGATTACAGGACGCCAGCCACGACTCCGCATTCAGGCCTCCTTAATTTTCTGCGTCAGGAAAATAAAACAAAGACTGGCATTGTATTTATCAGACCAGCTGACTGCCAGACAACCAACCCCCCCAACCCCCCAACCCCAACACAACCAACCCTACAACTCACTTTCCCAAACTGACACATGTACACTCATATGGACCTTTAAATTATTATTATTATTATCATCATTATTATTATTATTATTATTATGGTTATTGTTGTTGTTGTTTTTGTCGTCCTCGTCTTCGTCCTACTGTATGTTTTATTGCATTTCACAACGTTTTATATTTATTAAAAAAAAAAGATTTTGCAAATTTTGTTATCGTCCAAATTCAGCAATAAATAGAAATAAACAAGCCACGCAAAAAAAAAAGCAAATCAACACTGAACCTCTTTTCTAAAGTAACACTGAAGAATACGAACATTTTCTCAGCCTTTATACTGATTTCACATTTGAATAAATTACTTGACATCAAACAAATCAGCGAACCTACAACCTGACTGCCGGGTGCATCCACGGACTCCAGTCAAACCTGCAGCAGTTAGAGTGTATTTTCTGGTCCACTGTCCTGCTATTAATCGGTTGAATGACCCCCCCCCCTCCAGCCCCCAGCCCCGAGCAATGCAGCTCCACACAGGCGAGAGGGAGAAAAGTTTGCTTTTCAACCCGCCTCCCCAATTATCTCACTGTAGGCTCTCTGCATTCCCATCGCACCCCGGCTCTCACCGTCGATTAAAAACAATTTCCTGAAATAGTGATAATAAAACGAGGGAACTTAAGCAGAAAATGAGACACTTACTTCAGCTGTTAGACGTTTGGGGTTTTCTTTTTTAACGCCTTTCCCCCCACACGCCTCTCTTCCGCGGAGCAGAGCGGTTCACCTCTGGCTTTGATTAGTTTCCTCCGGGTAAAGCTCGTTGGATGCGGTTAATACTAAGTGATGCTCGGTTTTTATGGAGGGAGAGGGAGAGAGAGAGAGAGAGACTGCCAGGAATTTTAGCGACCAATGGAAATGAGAGAAAAATATGATGGGCAGAGGTGTGAACGGATGCGGCAGCTGGAGGACGGAGTGGCCTGGTTGGTGGCAACATCAACTCCAAAGCATCACCGGCCTCTCGATATATATGGACCTAACGCATAACTATTATTTGAGATTAAGGAAAAAATATCTAAGGCTCGATTTTCAACATTAAAAATTGTTATCTGCTTTTTATCATATTTTCAATTGCAGATCAAGTATTTACAGTCTTTTTTGTTGACGCAGACCAATATGTGGGTACAGATGTGTTGCAGCAACCAATCACAACCGAGGCCGCATAGAGCCCGGTGGTGTTCAAATTATCATTATCATTGTTGTAATTTAAATTTTATTTTATTGTTGTTATTTTTTTTTTCTAGCATTAACCCAGTAGTTAGGCTGGATAACAGGCCCGGGCTCAAGGTAGGAAAACAGAATGAGTCAGAAGATGTTTTGCAGCTCAATAGACTGTTTGTTTTCAGAATAAGCTGAGCAAGCAAAAACTGAAGCAGTGTATTTTGGAGCAAGAGGTGAAAATAACTTCCAGGGGGATCGGTCACGGTTTGAGTCTGTGTAACCCTATAAAGGAGATTTAAAGAAAAAAAAGGAAAAGCTGGCCCGGGAAGCTGCATAGCCCCAATATGTAGTTTCTCAAAAATGTCTGGGTTGCACCGCGAACCACTTGAAAAGTATTTAGATTGCGCCCAGCCTCACGGGGGGGTCCTTCCATTGTGGGATTAAATCAAAAGTCTGTGCTGGTTTGAGTAATACAGCTATTTCTGCTTTATTCTCCGTCCCTGAACCGCGGTGTCCGAACCCAGCCCTGACAATATCTTTTTCTTTTGTTGTTTGTTTGTTTCTTTTAAACCGGTTTCGAACCATTTGGGCCAAACTTTGGCCTCGGTGGCGCTGACTGGGGGCTTTTAACTGCTGCTCCCAAACAAGCAGCAGGTTAGGGAACTAATTAGGAGTCTTCATGCCAGATGAACAGACTGCGAAGCCGCTGGGTCGTTAGAGAAGCCTGAAATCAATAACAGCTATGGACTCTATATCATGGAAAACCATTTAAAGTATGTCTACACCTCATTGTGTTTAGTGAAGTGCAAGTAAAGCATTTTTTCCAACGAGAAGTCTTATTTTTGCCAATAAGGAACTACTGCTTTTATTTTGGTTATTGGGGAACTAAAAGTTTTTTCTTCTTTCAGCCCCTGTACCTATGCAGTTTTTACTGTAAGTGGAGTTTTCCCATTTCCCCTCAACGATCAGACTAAAACAAACAGCCCTAACAGGGTTTAAGTATCTGGTCCCCTTGTTGTCCCACAGCCATGTTCTTGGCTCACGCAGAGGCCTTTCATCTTCGCCTCTGATATATAATTCATCGGGAAAATATCTAATAGCCCCGGGGAGCGTTTCAGCTAAACGGGGCCGGGTTTGTTAAAGGGGGAAAAAAAAAGAAAAGAAAGAAAGAAAAAGGTGAAGTCGCCTGTTAACGTCTGTGGCGATGTGCCCTCCCCGTTGTCTCCGGGCCAATCGACGGAGTCACGGTTTCTCCCGCTGTCAGGGAGACGAATTGAAGGCTAAGAATCGTGGGACTGAGATACTAGACTCTCTCTGTGTTACTGGATGATACCGGCGGGAGGGAAGTGTGATGGGCTGCCTCCTCTTTTTGTTTAATTCCTAGTTGATGTGGGCACGGACCATGGTGATAAAGATCATAGGAATCATTTGTGGCTTTGGCATTTCACCCTCTAAATCTTTTCTTTTAAAAAAATAAAATTCATATTTCGAATAAAATAGTTTTATTTTGACAGATCTATAGAAGGAATCTATCTATCTATCTATCTATCTATCTATCTATCTATCTATCTATCTATCTATCTATCTATCTATCTATCTATCTATCTAACTAACTATCTATCTATCTATCTATCTATCTATCTATCTATCTATCTATCTATCTATCTATCTATCTATCTATCTGTTTGTCTGTCTGTCCGTCCGTCAGTCTATCTATCTGTCTGTCTGTCTGTCTTTCTATCTGTCTTTCTATCTATCTATCTATCTATCTATCTATCTATCTATCTATCTATCTATCTATCTATCTATCTATCTGTTTGTCTGTCTGTCTGTCTGTCTGTCTGTCTGTCTGTCTGTCTATCTATCTATCTATCTATCTGTTTGTCTGTCTGTCTGTCTGTCTGTCTGTCTGTCTGTCTGTCTGTCTATCTATCTATCTATCTATCTATCTAAAACAACCGAATTGAACTCTATGAATTAATTGTCCACATTTTTTTACTGCCAACAACAAAGGAATTGTGATTTATATTGTGTCCGTTTCATCCTCTAAATCTTTTCTTTTTAAAAAAAATAAAATTCATACTTGGAATAAAGTAGTTTTTTCAAGATTCTGACAGATCTATCTATCTATCTATCTATCTATCTATCTATCTATCTATCTATCTATCTATCTATCTATCTATCTATCTATCTATCTATCTATCTATCTATCTGTCTGTCTGTCTGTCTATCTATCTATCTATCTGTCTATCTATCTCAACACGTCATTGCTCATTTTTCCTTGATCCTCATTTCTGTTCACTTCATCTGTCCATTTCAAGGTCAAATCAATGACTTGGTCCCACTCAGCCAACCCCATCTGTTACACACACACACACACACAAAACACACACTCACAAACAGGCAAAGGACAGTATTGGACATTATGACTGCTTTTTTGCCATCTGCCCTGTAAAAACCTCATATTGATAGATTTATTGATAGACATGGCAAAAGAAGCAATACATGTATTGATGGCGCTATAAGAAAGCAAAGCAAGCGTCCCTGGATATTGAACTACTGTATCATCAGAATAGTCTCAGAGCTTCGGACAGCAGGTGTTTTTCTGAGGAAGACAACAGAGACGAAGCTGTTATTTTTGTAGCACAGCAAAATTCTTCGGTGCTTCTAACAGCTTTGCTGATGGGCTTGAGCTAACACATTAGCCTACTGTGACATAGCGCTGGTCAGTCATAAACTTCTTTCTACTTTCTTCACACTGTGTAGTTTACTCCCCCTGGGTTATGGTTAGTTTTCCCTCAGACATATTCCTCCTTACATTTGATGAAGATGGTTTGAGGAGGGGAAACAGCCATCAAAGCCAAGCCAGCTAGCTTCTGGTACAATAAATCACAGTTTATCAAAGAGACATTTGCTTTCATTGGCTCCTACATCTAAAAACATGTTTGTTTAAGCTACCACAGCTTCCTCCATTTTGGACTCTCAGCTCTGCAAAATGAGCTGAAGCAAAAACACAGTTCCAGTTTCTGTTCCAGTCATTGAAAAAAAAAAAAAACCTCATTCAAAATTGACATTTGTATCTATGCTAATATCTAAGTATCAAACCTGGGAACAGACCCTGTCTCTGTTTCACTCGAACAGAAAAAGGCTGTTTGAGTAATCTAATATTGTTTATTTAATACTGATGTGTTTTAGCAGCCTTTAGCGCACACCATTTCCCATAATCCCTTGACCTCTGTGGGCTAAACCTCAGAGGTTGCTGCTATAGTAGGTGTCAATTTGTTTTAGGATATGAAAAGTAAAAGTTTTTTTTTTTCCCTCAGAAAGACCAATGTAAAATGCTGAGAAACTACACAGTCACAGAGGCCATCCCAGCTGTGTTGGCTGACTTCGCCTCTGCATTCCTTCAGGAGTCAGCATTGTCAAGTGGGCTTTCTAATTATCAGTGGTGCCAGTGCATGTTTCAAATATCACCAGGTTAAAGGGATAAGTTTTGAGATGATACGATTCGCCCTCATGAACAAAACCAGTGATCATACTGATTCCACTAAACTTTTTCTACTTTCTTCACACTGTGTAGTTTACTCCCCCTGGGTTATGGTTAGTTTTCCCTCAGACATATTCCTCCTTACATTTGATGAAGATGGTTTGAGGAGGGGAAACAGCCATCAAAGCCAAGCCAGCTAGCTTCTGGTACAATAAATCACAGTTTATCAAAGAGACATTTGCTTTCATTGGCTCCTACATCTAAAAACATGTTTGTTTAAGCTACCACAGCTTCCTCCATTTTGGACTCTCAGCTCTGCAAAATGAGCTGAAGCAAAAACACAGTTCCAGTTTCTGTTCCAGTCATTGAAAAAAAAAAAAAACCTCATTCAAAATTGACATTTGTATCTATGCTAATATCTAAGTATCAAACCTGGGAACAGACCCTGTCTCTGTTTCACTCGAACAGAAAAAGGCTGTTTGAGTAATCTAATATTGTTTATTTAATACTGATGTGTTTCAGCAGCCTTTAGCGCACACCATTTCCCATAATCCCTTGACCTCTGTGGGCTAAACCTCAGAGGTTGCTGCTATAGTAGGTGTCAATTTGTTTTAGGATATGAAAAGTAAAAGTTTTTTTTTTTCCCTCAGAAAGACCAATGTAAAATGCTGAGAAACTACACAGTCACAGAGGCCATCCCAGCTGTGTTGGCTGACTTCGCCTCTGCATTCCTTCAGGAGTCAGCATTGTCAAGTGGGCTTTCTATTTATCAGTGGTGCCAGTGCATGTTTCAAATATCACCAGGTTAAAGGGATAAGTTTTGAGATGATACGATTCGCCCTCATGAACAAAACCAGTGATCATACTGATTCCACTAAACTTTTTTCTAATTTAGCTCATTTTACCACAAGATTCTGCTGTTTTAAAGGTTGGTTTGACTGGTCAACTGAGAGACACTTTGCTCATAAAGCAACTTGTTTGAGAATTTGTCTTTGATAACTGAGTGTCAGTGTAATGTGTTTTATAATACACCTGCAGTTCAATTACCATTTAACCCCCTTTGTGCCCCCTGCCGCATGGCTTACATCGTATCATATTCATGCCCTATATTGAGATACATCCACCACTTGTGGTTTTGCCCAGGGCAGGGTTGAATGTCTTGTCCCTGCTGGTACCTCGTTAACCTCCCACAGCCTGTGGCTAGTGTTAGCCAAACCGAGAGGCCTGATACCTGGGTATTGGTCAGCAGGGACAGGCCCCGGGAGCCCTGGACCCCCCACCGTTCGAGGGGAGGGAGGCAGGCGGGACAGAGGAGGGCCAAACAAAAACACAACCTGGCATCCCCACGGCAAACAGCCCACCTACTGTCAGCCAGCATCTGGGCCACAGCACACAGCCCCTCTATTCACATTCTGATGATGGCAAATAGTAAGCAGCAGACACACAAACACAGGCCACATATTGGTGCAAGGAACGGGGTTCATTCAGTCAGATAAAACCTTGCACAAATTCACTCCTCACAATCCTGCAAACTGATAAAGAGTTCTCTGGTTTTAATTTCTGGCTGAGGCTGTGAATTGTTAAAAAGTATCTTTAAAATGACTGAGTTGTTACATGGTCTATCATTACAACACATCAATGTTGTGTGAGATCACCGAAACACTTCACTGATGATATTTTTTTGAGTTCCATCTAAACGCTTCGAGTGCACGGTTTAACTACGCTTTGAAGCATGCAGAGAACAAGCAGAGAACAAAATTTGAAAATTGCAAGATAGAAAGAATGACTGAAGGAGACGGGGGGAGAGATTGACAGAGGCAGAGAAAAAGAGAAAAATGGAGAGGAGGAGTGTAAAGTTAATCCAGTCTGAATCGATGGGCCCGGCTGCAGGAGTGACACTGAAAACAGTTTTTCTTTTCTTTCTTTTCTCTGCAAATTTGCTCTCCCCTCTCCCTCTCTCTTTGCTTCCTCCCGTGCTTTTCGCTATTTTCCTGCCTTCTTATCCTTTTTAATTAGAGGGGCTATTCTGCTGCACAGAGGACCTTAATCCCCAACTGACCAACAATGCAAAAAGCCAGCCTTTGAACAGCCGACCTGCACCCTTCTTGGCCCTCAAACTTCCCCACCACCACCACCACCACCACCACCAATCACTGTGCTGACCAAACCCTCCACACCCCACCTTCTCCATTTTTTTCCCAACGTCTTGAACAAAGCACTTGAGGAACCACTGGCTAAAGAAAGTGTTTTAAAGAGCATTTCAATATCCACCGTGCTTCTCAAAAAGTTCTGGTTTGGTACCAGGAAAAAGTTTAGGTCAAATGACAGGGGACACTGACTGAATCAAAGTTTTAAAATTGGTTGTCTAACATCTGATGTGTATCGAAAAGAGAAAAAGAAAAACAAGTAGGGGGATAAAGGTTGCTGACTGTAGTTTTATTGGTGATGGATATACAAAGTAAATATAATTATACAATACATGCACATTTACAAAACCGTTACTTCCTTGCCGAATGAAAAAGAGACTGAATTCACTGATGTGTTAAAGTTGGCCGTTTCTCCTTCAAACTGGAGAGAATATCTCTTGTAAAAGAAGCAGTTCTTCAGCAAAAGAGCAAGTTAGAGGGCACTGCTAAAAAGAGCAGAGGCTGAAAAGTGGATGCAGCAAATTCCTCCACTGGGCCTCATTTCCATATTCATATGCATCTAAAGACGGAGTCTATTAAGATGAACCCTTGTTGTCTTGGTAGATGATTATGTGCAGCCATTAATAGTAAGTTATCTACAGATTGAAATAATAAGACACGGTCAGGGAGGAGAACATAATGAGGGTTTGGGTAAATAACTCATCATAGATAAAAACACAATAGCTGGATAATAATTAATCACCAATCACCTGCACCAGCTTGCAAACCTATTTCTATCTTTGGCAGAATTTAATCATACTGGTTGAAAAACGTTTGGTTTTATATTCCTGTAATAATTTAGGTTGACAGTTAGTAGTCTAGACTGTTTGTCCAGATATATAAACCACAATGGGGCAAGTAATTTGTCTCGTAATTTGTCAATGCTAATAATAACAATACACAGACTCTTCCTGAAAGTAACTGAACTAATTTTCCTGTAATTGTGTTCAAGCAGATTTTTTTTATCAACATTTTGGTGACATAGCAGTCCGAAAAAATTGTCACGAAGCACAATAACCATCCTTGCACCTTCAACCCTGGCTTGCGTGCGAATGACAGAAGAATGAATTTCCTTTCACCACAAACGACCAGTTTCCTATTTCTATGCCCTGGCGTCTCTGGCTCGACACTTCCTCGATACAGAAAGGGGAAAAACACGGGCCAGCCAAGCCTTCTGCCTGGCTAATCACAGGCCCAATATTTCCATAGCAGGCAATTAGCATCTTGCTTTTATGTGTGAAAATGGGTGAGGCGAGAGAAGGAGCAAGTCGGGGAGAGAGGCACAGTAAAAACAGAGAGAGAATAAAAGAGCAATTAAGATGTTGGGTGAGCGGAGGACAGAGACAGGCAGTCTGCTGCCGTGTGATTTGAGGCTTGCAGGCCCAGTAATTAGCCTTCATTGTGAGATAATGGACTTGGCTGGTCTTCCTGGTTCCCCGAGCTGCCCAGCCCAACTCGACCCATGGAAGGTCAAAGGGCACAATGTGCGGTTTGGCTCCTATATGTTTGTGTGTATGCGTGTGTATGACTGTAAATGTTGTTAAGTAAACCATTTTTTCAAGACTTGCATCATCTAATACTAAAGTTCGAGTCAGAAAAGCAAAGCATAGTAAAAGAAAAGAAGTCTTGGAATTCCAGTAAATTAATAATCTCTCTAAATCTGCAAAGGTTTTGCATAAACCCTTGGTCCGCTTTAGGCTTTTTTTTAGAAGAGCGTGCCAGTGGAAGCAGCGGCCGGCTTTGAGGCGTTGGAGTCATCGCTCTCCTGGCCTATCACTCCTTTCTCCCACCATCTTTACAAGAGCAGTAATCTGTGAACCCTGAATCATAAGCTTTGGGTAAATCTATGTAATACGGGTAATTCGATGAAGCAGTATTTTCCTGGTGAGAGGCAAAATCCTGTTGACTATTCAAGGATTGAATCATCCAACAGTAATGCCATTAGACCAGTGCCACGGATTCTTCAGAAAATGCTGTTTAATTGCCAGTAACCAGCCATTGTTTGGTGACGGGTAAACACTAGCCTAGAGTGGGGGGGGGGCTGGCGAGCGAGGAAGCGTGTGAAAAAGATGGCCCCTTCGGCTTCAGCCAATCGCCATTGAGAGACGGATTTACTTGGGCTCGGTGAAGCCCGCGCTGCAAAGTGGCAGAGGCACTGGCTTAACTAAAGTCTTCAAGAGTATAAACGCAGAGTAACTCTTTCCTTTTAATACAGGATTTGTTCAACAATGAGATTTAGGGGGTTGTCTATTCGAGATAGACATTTTTTTTTTTGAGTGGCGAGGTTTTTAAGGATCAAGCCTTGTCGCTCACGTTTATTAGCGCGGGGACTCCACAGCTCAGGGATTGTTAGTTGTTGTAATCATCGAGCAGTTTATCTCTGTTTGTGTTTGGCTTTATATATATATTCACCCTGACACTAAGTCCCATTCTTTCAGTGTGTATTGAAAATCTTTAAAAACAATAACCCTACCTACACCCGGCCATTTATCATAAGCCATACTTATGCCAAGCCCTCAACAATGAAACCTGATATTAACTATCCAAATCAACATGAACTGATCTAAAGCTACTTGAGGAGTGTTTTTTACTTTCACTAGCTAATCCAATTCTTGCCGCGCGAGGATTTTTCTATGAGAATTTGAACATTTGAGGTGTATTGTCATCCCTCCCCGTGGCCCCTGGCTCTCAGACCCGTCCTGGGGGATGCAGATTGGAAGTGAGAGGTGTGGCGGTCGAAGCTCGCCTCCATTGTGAGCCGGTGCCTGGGAGACGAGCAGCACTGGCAGACCAGACACTGATTGGGTTTGACACTGCGTCCAGGAGGCGAGAAGAAGCTTTTCTTTTGCTCTTTTTTTTTTCTTCTATAAGTAAAAGAGAGCCTTTTTTTGTATGAAAGGCCCCTCCTCTCTCCGCTAACTCCCCCTGGTTCTGTTGTGCTGCCCGCCCTTCTCCTCGGTTCTCTGTTTTTCACTCCTCTCTTCATGTTCCTATATTGGCTCCCTCATTTTTTATTTTCAGATTAAAGCCAGTGGACTTCTGTTTCTTTTGTCTTCCTCTTTTATTGTCCCTCTCACTTGGATATTGACCAGTAAATTTGCTCCTGTGCATTACACCATCAAAAAATTACTTTTGTCCTCTCTCCCTATAAGGAACAGTAGTTGTTACAGAAATTGAAATTGCAAACACTGAGGGCAACCAAATCCTTCTCTTTCACTAAGCCTGAGACTCTACCACATACTGTGCCCAGTGCTATGTCCTTGGATGGACACTGCCCCATACACATTCGATCACCGTGCCTCAGGCTATGATCACACACTGTTCAACACTGGGCTTTTACACAGGATTTATTTTTCAATTTACTAAGCTTGTGATACTTCTTATTCACAAAGTAACCAAGTACATACTAGATAAATACATTGCAGCTGGTATTTGTGCCATACAAATAGCCTTACCCCTGCAGTTCGGGTGTGATCCTTCACTCTGAGCTTAATTTTGACATACAAACCGCCAAGGTAGTACATTCATGCTTTATCCAATTAAGGAACACTGCAAAAGTTATTTTTTTGAGAACCTTAAAAAAGTCAAGTATGCTTCATTTTGTCACATCTGGATTATTGTAATTCTCCGTATTCGGGGCTCAGTCAACAGTTCATCTCCCACCTTCAGATGTTCTTTTAACAAATTCTAAGACACATCACTCTACAACAAGTACCTGTTTGTAATCGAGTTGATTTTTAAACTTTTAATTATGACTTTTAAAGCCCTACATTTTCCTTAAAACCTTTTTTGTTTAAACCCTTTGTTTTTGTAGCTTTTTGTAGCATAGCATAAAGACTGGAAACAGGGAAAACAGCTAGCCTTGCTCTGAGTAAAGGTTAAAAAAATCTGACTAATTTGTCGAATACTTTTATATTTAAGAAAAATGCTTACAGCTATGATCGCGTACCATCTGGAGCACGACGGCAGCGTATCCACCACAACATTAACACGTTTTCAAGAGGAAGAGATGGCCGAGGAACAGCCGAAGAGGAGAAGGTCAGAAGGACAAAAACTGAAAAAAAGTGCAGGCAAGGGCAAAGAGCCGCATTAACATTGGCGAGGCCACAATGGAGAGACCTCCAGGAGTTGAACGGCATGAAATAGATGCAGAGGTTGCTCTGTTTCTGCCTTACAGGTGTGTAAAACATTAGTTATTGCTATGTTTCACCAACCAATGGGTCAGTAGTCTTTTTCCCCATTTAACAATGTTTTTGATAGCTAATCTAAACTGGTCGGTTAGCAAGCGGGAACCTGTGTCACATTTGTCTGTCTAGTGACATTAGATTACTTGCCCATGGACGTTTGTCTTACTTTGTAGTTTGCCAAGATGTGTTATTGGTGTGATATTACTATAGTAGCAGGAGCGTTGTGAGCATTGCTGTATGCAGCTGGTATACTGGCCCTGGGAAAGCAACAGTTTTCTGGCTCATTGCTTGATCTATATCATGGTTTTTGTAAAATGTGCAAAGGGCTTTATAGCCACAAAGACCTAAAGATATAGGTTTGCTAGCACAGTGGAATAAGATGAATTATCGCATTGTTTGAAATGCTATGCCAGTAACGCTACCTTCCTCGTTACCTTAGCTACAAACTCAAGGTCCTGTCATCTACCACTGCAAAAACTATCTAAACCACTAACTCTGGTCATTTTTTACTGTTATGTTTTGGATCCTATATTTGTGCGGATGTCGTTTGTTTGATGACGGTTTATATTTTATGATTTGTTTTGCTTCAGCTATGAGAAAGAGCATCCACTTCCACACTGTGCAAGACGCTTTGGATTCCACCATATTTCCCTTTTGGGCAGCCAGCCCAGAGGTTAGTGTTGTTGCCCTGGTACTGCCCGTCCATGAATTGAGGAGTCTGAGCTTCTGAAGGACCACTGAGGAGATTGGTGCGTTTGACTGGCCATTGAGTTCAAACATCAACAGTCTTTACTCACTCTCCCTTTCACTTAGTGTAAAGACTGGAGACAGGTACCCTGGCTCGGTCTGAAGGTGACAAAATCCGCCCACCAGTACCTCTAAAGCTCAATATTCAAGACTTTATATCTCGTTTGTACACAAAGCGAAGTGTAGAAACGACATGTTTGGTAGTCAGGTATGTGACCTTTTTGTAAAATATTTTCCAGATTTTGTACAGATTAAACAGAGAAGACATGTTAATTGCTGAGTGCTAGGTGCTTTGTTGGATATTGTTTCCTTCGGACAGAGCCAGACTAGCTGTGTTCCTCCCTTTCCCATTTCCATTCTTTAAGCTAAATTAAGCTGACATCTCCTGGCTTTGGCATCATATTTAACACACAGGCATGTGAGTGGTATCGATCTTCTCCAACTTGAGAAAGCGAGGAAGCGTATTTCTCAAATGCCTAAACTATTCCCTTAATGAAAAACTACAAAGAGACAATGAGCCTAGCAGTAGTTTCATCCCTAAGGATTATGGTTAAGTGAGCTTAAATATTGCCACACAACTTCTGCATGAGCAATGAAACAGAAAAAATGAGAGAAGGTGGAGTTTTGTTGGAAGTGATTAATCTTCCGTGCCGATCACCAAAGGAGAGCACAACCCTCTCGATCCGCTTAATAGAGGCACTAATGACGAGCTCTATTAGTTAAATATATGCTTTTATCGCTGTGCCCTTAGATGACTGTAGCGTTTCATTAGACATGTCTGCCTCATATCTCACTTTGCACCCAGAGGAAACTGTGAAGGGATTAATTTTATGATGGACCCCCTGCCTCCCCCTGCCTCCCCCTGCCTCCTCCTGCCTCCCTCCTCCTCCCCTCTGTGCCTTCCCTCCCTCCCTCCTTCCCTCCCTCAACTCAGCTCCCAGCCACAGCCAGGGGACCCGAGAGGAATAGTGTCTTTGTCGTCCTGCCGTTTTTCGGAGTTGAGGAACAAGAGGAGTTTAATCCTCATTGTCCAGGAGACTGCAGAGGGTGAGGGGGGGTCCTTCGGCTGTAAAATGATCCAACTGGCCTCGGCTAATCCCCTCCTAACCCCCACTCTTGGGCCTGACCCCCCTCCTGGCCTTCATTCACGCCCCCATACTACCACAGTATCACACAATAAACACGGATTCATACATGTAGAAACGGAATTGAATGTACACCTTAAAAACACAAAAATGTGCGAACAATGACACAAATCACCCAATTTATATGATTGTCAGAGTTTTCCTCTATCAAACACACATAGAGAGAAAAACGTCATTCATAATTATGCATTAAGTGGTTTAGGGGGGTATGTTTAAGTGGGATTTAACTTAATCACCTGCACATGAGCTTAATCAACTAGTAACCCATCTTCCACTCTGGGGATCCTCCCCACCAGAAGAGGTGTCTAATCGACTGAGACGAACCCCCCCAACACACACTTTTTTTTTTGCCATGATAACGCGTGTGTTGTGAATTGTGGAGAAAATTAAAACAGCAAACAGCCTAATTTTGCACCTAATCTAGAAAAATTGTGGTGACAGCTATGGCGACATGTCTAAATCTGTGTGCGTTAGTGACAGAAAACAAACAACAAACAGCCTCATATCATCATTACCATGATTAGCCCTGATGATGTGAGTGGATGTGTGTTTCCGCACAAATGTGTGTGTATTCATGTGTGTATGAGAGACAAGGGTTGGTAAAAATAAAAACCAATAAATAGCCTTGATTTATTGTTCTTCTCATTAGTTGAAGGATTATTTCGAGATTAGGCAGGACAGGGCTGGACATCTATTTGACGTTAAGTCTTTCTCTAACAAGGCGGATGCTCTACAGTCTGCGCAAATCTTCTCCTTTGAATTTTCCTACCTTGCATATACCCCTCCCTCTCGATCTCTCTCCCTCTCCTGTTCTGTCTTTATTTCTCTTCTGTCTCTCTCTCCCCTCCTCTCTTTCTTTTTTTCCGCACCTCCCTGAGTGACAGCTCAATACCCAGCTCTCCCAGGCTTATCTAGCCTCAGCAGATGGTTGACTTGGATCACTGTTCATACGCCACGATCTGGGCTGGTGATAAAGACTGTTACAGAGGGAATATATGCTATCTCTCTCTAGCTAGCTCTTTCTTCCTTTTACTTCTTCTCCTCTCACCTCCTATTGATCTACGCTGTCGTTTTCTCCCTCTCCGTCCATCTCTTTTATTCAGCAGCTCTTTCCATCTCTACCTGGACCTTTCTACTCATCTCCTTGTCGTGTCCTCCACCTTTCTCAACAGTGCTCTTTGTCCCACCACCCAGTCCCCCTCAGTCCTCCCCTCTGTTTCTCCTCATCTCCCTCCATCCCTCCATCTCTGTGCATTGAATCTGGTGCTGCGTGATTGTCTCTGCTTCCCTGCTGGGCTGGCGCCTGTCTAAAGGGCCCCAGGACCCTCACACACTGAGGCGGCTCCAGCCATGCCAGAGATGCCCTCTCTTCCTCTGCTCTCCTTTCAGTTTACCTGGTCTCTCTTCATCTCCACAGGGTATTAGAAAAGGTCAAATTGGGTCTTATTTTGCACTTTTTCTGCTTTTCTGTAATCAAAGTTACACAGGTTGTCTGTACATATATGATATGTACCTATAAAAGACACCAACTTGATATGTTTTAAAACTGTAAATATATACAATTAGAACAATAAGTACACAGGTAACCTTCAAGGTGCTGCCGCCTAAAGCTTTTCTAGACTCACTTCTTCTGTTTCATCTAATGATCACTGCATTTAAACAACTGATGTACACTTCACAGACCTGAATTGCCCATTTTATGTATACTTCACTTGTCTAGAGTTGTCATTTGATATCGTCCTCACGTGTCTTTTTCATTCTACACAAGAAAGCACCAAAGCAAAGCGAGAGGGTATAGCTGCCACTTGTAGATGAAAAAAAGGGACTGAGTGCTGAGAGTGATATGAATGAGAACATACAACCCAGCACCTTGTATGGCAGCAGGGAATCAGACTGGCAAATACACAGATCATACATTAGATTAGCTCTGTGTGATTTGTGCCAGTGTAATATGAAAGGAAAGGACATGAAAGGTGTATGGGAGCATGAGTTCATTTCTTTGGGAAAATGTAAAGAAAAATATTTTAAAATTCATCAAAAATATGCCAGCTTGGCCATACAAGGAGCTGCCATCCCATATGTGGGGGAAACCTCCTCCCGTTATACACTGGTGGCTCTCTCTCTGTCTCTCTCTCTCCAATACTCCAGACAATTTCAAGCCATCTTAATCTGAATGGTGGAATCTGGCAACCACTCCAGAGCACCTGCATCCGTCCAGCCTGACCCGCTTTTGTTCTGGTCCGACCCCCTAACTTTAGCCCCTAATTAACCCAACAGAAACTAATTAAATACAGCTCTAGTGGACCAGACGCCAGACAAATTAAAAAAAAAAAAAAAAAAAAAAAAAACAGGGGAAGAAGGAGGACAGAGAGAAGTGAGTAGAGTGAGGGGAATGAGCCAACGTGACAGGCAGGAAAAGGAGCGCATGAGGGGGGGGGGAAATGGAGATCCAAAGCTTGGCCTCCAGCCCCTGAGACCAGTTTAGACAGACAGAAAACAGAGAGAGAGATTCGAAAGAGGAGGGTATTTGGGTTTCAGTGTCAGCCTGGGTTGTCCTAAGCTTGTTGTCACTTCTCTACCAAGCTCCAAACTGACCTTATACTTCTTTACATGCTGTCTTTTTCAAGGTATTCTGGGTTCTTCCTCATGGATGAGTGTGGGTGCCAAATGCTGTAATCACAAGCACACCAGTCACATGACGCAACTGACGCCCTGGAGATATTTGGAAAAGGGTAGAGACAGGATGGGGAGAGCTGCGGAGAGACAAGACCACTGTATGAAAGGAAAATGAAAGGGAAAAAAAAGAAAAGAGTGGGGGGGCGAGAAAAGTGCGAGACAGGATTGTGCGAAAGAAGATATATAAATATGGGTTTGAACCAGCCAAGTGTCTCTGGCAAGACACTGCAGCTCCTAGTCCCAGGCACAGCTCACTAAGTGATAGAGAAAGTAATTAAGAGAAGGCTGTTCAAGTAGATAGGCTTGTAAAGGAGATTTGAAGAGGGGAACTGATTGTGCATGTCTGATTCCAGCTCTTCAGAGAGTTCTCAGCCCCAAGGCTTAGCTTTCAAAGGGCCGTCTCTCTCCCTGTCTATCTCTCCATCTCTTTCTCTGTGACATATACTAACAAACAAAATATGATGCACCTTCTTTCTATAGAAAACTCACATATCTTCATGGTAGTTGAATGTTGGACAGACAAGAGAGAGCAGGAGGTATCAGCATCTCACCGTACAGTTTTACAGAACATCTATCTATAGTGATACACCTCCGAGCCAATGGACCTGTTTGGGGAGATGATAGAGCAATACTGCCACCTAGGACTGAACATCCATTCTGCAGGTAAACTTTGACTGAAGCAAAATCTGTTGAGGGGGGGAAGTCCAGTCAAGTCTGACTTGAGTTGCACGGTTTACATTTTATATCGATCTAGAAAGTTCGTGTTAAATTGTTTATTCATTTCATTATTATTAAACAGCCACAGAGTAAATTTAAAGAAAATACAAAAACATTCACCTTACATTTATTCTTTTCATTGAGAGAAAACCCATCAATATTACCAGGAGAATTAAGTACACGTTGCAGTTGTTGGGACACAGACACGCATATGATTGATGAATATGTGTATATTTTTTAATTTATGTACTTTGTGTTTTTGAGGGCACTTCAGCGCTGAAAAGATGAAAACAGCACAAAGTTTTGTAAAACAATAGAAAATCCTCAACAACTCACCAGTAGACCTCCTGTCTTCAGTAACCACACTGTGAACTTTTTTTGTATGAAACATTATTTTTTGTTATTTTAATGGGAAATATAAATTAATATTGAAGAGCTTATTCCTACAATTGATCTTTTAAATTTTACACAGATGCATGTTATGATAAAAAATATTCTGGAAGTTTCACAAGGCACATCCATTGTCATTCAAATTCCTCCTTACTTGAGAGAGATTAGAGGAATTTTTATTACAGCTGGAGACTTCAGAGCCCCTTGAGTGATTGCAGCTGCAGGGTCAACTGGGGATCCTTCCATCCCAGCATCCATCACTTCTCTCTTTTGTTCATTCAGTCCATCATCCAAAGCCAAAACCACATTACGCACACTGACCAAGTACATGCCTTTGAACTGTTGAAAATTTGAATTACAACAATGCTTTCTTCAAAAACTGTATTAATACTTGAGGTTAGTTTCCTCAATTGTTGTCTTTTCTCAAATGATGTAATACTGCCCAATGCAAACCAGCAATTTTGATAAACTGTCTGTTGTGGCCTGTATTATACTTCAGTCTGCAAATAAATCATAGGCACAGCTGTCAGATACAGTAAATGGATAAATGAAAAGTACAGTGTCCCTCTGGAAAGAAGTGGGGAGGAGTATTGAGTCTCACAGTCTGGATATTACTCAAGATAAACTCACTTACCTTAAAACAAACTTGTACTCACTGTACAGGATGAAACAGTAAATTGATAAGGAGAGGAAACTTATCACCTGGCGACATCTACTGGAGAAACGGCATGAATGTTGTAAGAGGGAAGGATGTAATTTATCCAAATCAATCCTCAAACAGGCGCACTCTGCTGGTAAGAAAATAGGCAAACCACAGATCCTGGGTTTGCATGTAGTTAACCCTTCAGTTCGGCTAAATCTCCTGTCCTAAAACACCTCTGATGCTTTCATTGTTGAGTAAATTCAATGGTTTAAGGTAGCCAAACATACTGTATAAGGTTACAACACAAATTCCAATTCAACATCTAGATCCCAAATGCTTAGGTCTATTTATTATACAATAGAATTAAAATTGTGTGAGGAAAGGTTGTATGTAAAGTTGTTTTTTGACAGAAATGGAATTTGTCATGCGTGTCTCTTTGGCAAGAATTAAAAAAATTTGCGGAGTGAAAACCTGAAATCTTGTAGAAAAAAAAACGATCAAATACAAGAATAAGTTGAGCAAAAATAAAAATTAAAGGCCATAGATTTAAAAATATATATATATTGATTATGATCCTGCTTTTACGTGTCGTTTTCATTGCTTCTCTTATTATAATCCTCCGTTGCGCGCGTTTCTAGAGAGTTTTCCGCCGTTCGGTATTTATAACGGAGAGAAAATTAAAAATTAAAGCGGCTGAAGGGGGAAGATTGAAGAGGGAGCTGACTCAAAGCGAAGGAAAATGACAGGCGAGAACAGGCCCCGGCGTCCGGGCGGAAAACTGCCTCTGTCATGAGTTACACCACTGTCGTAAAACGTCTCTCTCTGCTGTTGCAATGGCGTTTGCTGCGACAGCGCTTTGCGGCAGCGGGGAAACCGAGGAGAAAGCAGCGACAAACGTCGCCAGCGGATACGTTATCGCCTCAGTAACCCTCGGATTTATGCAATATTCGGTGAACTAACTTGTATATTGTTTGTATATCCCTTCACCCTGTGGATGAGATTGCGTTCGACGTTTTCCAAGCGTGAATCTCCACCTTAATGCGGTGGGATGGCCACAGTGCCGCCTGGGCCTAGTAGCGCACTGCCTGCATCCCCGGCCGAAATTCCTCCTTTCCCCGGGGCTGGGGCCGCGGAGCCGGCGGGGGAAGACGGAGAGCCGGCCCTCCGCGGGGAGGACCGTGCGCCGGCCGGCACAGGGAAGAAGTCGCCGCCGGTCAGCGAAGTGAAGAGGTCGGTGAAGAAGAAGCAGAAAAACATGCTAGCGCGGGCTAGCCCGGCGGCGCTGCACCTTAAAATGCAAGCCCGGGAGCAGCAGCAGCTGAACGGCTTGGTGAGCCCCTCGGAGGACGCCAACAGCCGACAACGCACGGGAAACCGACCCGACAATCCCAGAGCGTCCGCGGACAACTCTGACAGCAGCAGCAGCGGCAGCAGCGACGGGGCTCCGGCCGCCAGAAACAATAGTGAGCACTGCCAACACGAAGGCCACAGCCCCTTCTCCAAAAACGGCAGTCACTCTCCCCTGGTTAACAATAGCGTCAACGGGATGCCGGGTTTCACGAGAACCGACGCGGCCCGCGGCCACTCCGGGGACGGAGGGAAGGAAGGGTACGACCACACGGAGCCGCCGAGACCGCCGAGCCGCGAACCTCCGGACGCGGCCGGGCCCGGCGGAGGAGACGGCGGCGGCGCCGCTGACACGGAGCCGCAGCCGCCGCAGCAGCCGCCGGCGGCGGAGCTGGCCCGGCTCGACCTCAACAGCTCTCCCGGCCGAGCGGAGGAGAAGAGTCACGGCATCCGATACGTGCGCTACGAGTCCGAGCTGCAGATGCCGTGGATCATGAGATTGATCACCAAGGACTTGTCTGAGCCTTATTCCATTTACACGTACAGGTACTTCATCCACAACTGGCCGCAGCTCTGCTTTCTGGTGAGTGTGACATCGAAACACGCGAAATGCGAAGGAAATTGAACGCGTTCAATCTTCAGCATTGTTCATAAAGTCGAAATATGGTGCGAGTTATCCTCCTGTTCCATGGACTACGTTACCTGGTTTTGCGTAGCATTATTGGCACTGGGTGTGACCACATGCTCATAGCTTTCCCTCACCTGTCAGTGTGTCTCAAAGGCAGCCAAACATAGTGCTGATAGGTATGAAAGACACACACACACAAAGCTTTAACACATGTAAGTGTCACTGACAGCACATTGGTTTGAAGTTGTTTAACCCCAGTTTATGTGCTGACAAGGAGCAACACCCATTTTCCGCCGCAGATCCTTGTTAGTTTTGTGGGTTTTAGTGTGAATTGATGGCTGTCAAACGGATAAAAGTTTGGCTGAAATGAGAGTGTTAGTGGTTGATGTCAGGGTCTTTTGTCCTCTGAGCTGTGTATGGGAATGTAGGCACAACAAGTGTTTTTATATCCCTTACTCTTCAGTTTTTGTAGAGAGCAATGTGCTTGAAATCAGTGTTTCCTCTGGCACCCACACCATCCATTCAGGGTTTTCTACTCTGAAAAACACTGTCCTTTTCTTTGTTTATCCTCTGAGCCTCAAGGTCGTAAAAACTTCCCAGTTCCAGTTTGTCTGGTACGCCGCATTGACATAAGAGGAAGTGCCATGAAATAAAGGTCACAGGTCAGCTCAGAGAGCTGGCAGGACTGGCGGATTGACGGGACAGAACTGTTGCTAAGCTTTCAGAGGCCACCCCAGTGGACACTCAGCTCTGTGTCTGCTCTGTGTGTGTGTTTGTGTTCATGTGTGCCACAGGCTATGGTGGAACAGGAGTGTGTGGGAGCCATCGTTTGTAAGCTTGACATGCACAAGAAGATGTTCCGTCGTGGCTACATTGCCATGCTGGCCGTGGATTCAAAACACAGAAGGAAAAGCATCGGTGAGTCTGTCCTCTCGTAATACAAAGCTTAGACAAAGATTCGTGGGAGCGTCTTCCGTTCTGTCTTTGAAACCACATCTCTTTATGAAAATGTGATATTTAGATAACATATACATTGTGTGCTGATGTGTGACACTATACTTTAAACCAAAGTGACAAAGTGTACCATTTGCTGCACATCAAACATCAGGGGGGAAAAATAGAAAAATCAAGTGTTATTTTCTTCCAAGGCTTTGTGTTTTGTGTAACTGTGACTTTGACTCCTTTGTTCAGGTACTAATCTGGTGAAGAAGGCCATCTATGCCATGGTGGAGGGTGACTGTGACGAGGTAAGACATACTGACCTATCAGCCCTGGAGGGCTGCTCAACGAATTCACCTGTCGTCCTTTTTCAAACCATATTTTAATACACTCAGAGTAATGAACTCTTTGATTAGAGCCTAAAACACACATGCTGTATGTGTTTGTGAGACCATGCACTGCCTTTCGCGCCTGACACGTCCACAAGCAGTGTCAGCATCATTCACAATATTAACATATGACTTAGTAGGCAGTCCCAGATTTAGCAGACCAGATTGTTCTGGAAAAAGAAGAAATGAATGATTCCTAGACAATTCAAGTCGTACATAAAATGACAACTACTGGAAAATGATTTAAAATAAACCATATATATTCTAGGGGCATTTGCTTCTTTGTTGTTATTCTAGGTTTGTATTGACCTTGCAAAAAAAAAAATCGCTATACTATCCCTTCTTGCAACAGTATAACTACATAATAACACCTCATCTTTGGAGCTCACTGTAATAAACCACCTGTCAATGTTTGACATTGGTCAGAGTCTCTCAGTTCTTTGTCAGAAAAGAAAACCTTGTTCCACCCATCGGGATTCTGTTTTTTTCCCACAAAATCCTTTGTTACAAAATAATTTCATACAGGTGGTGTATGATTTGTTGTATGCACATACACCCAACAGTTTAGGAAGTTTTCTTATTTGCCATCTTATTTTATTGAGAGGAAAAATGGTACTTTCATATTTTAACGCAGCTATTAGCATACGTAGCCTGGAAACTGCTAGTGCTAGCTGCCTTAAAGATTACATCACTAGCTACCCCAGCTACCTTAAGGTTTACATCACAGTAACTTAAAAACTATCTTTTTTAAAACCTTTATTTGTGTATTTAACATGCAGAAACATAAAATGAGACATTTTAATTCTATAAGAAGTTAACCCACTCACTGCGGCTAGTTACTGACCAACAACAGCTGAGCCCCCGAACTACACAAAGAATCTAAGAGGTCCGGTGTCTCAAAGCTAATTTGCTTTCTTTGCGCACTTTTTGTATTTATGTACAAGACCTAACTGACTCCTGGAAGTATTGGTGGCTAGCTTGCTAGCTAACAAGATCACAACATTTAACAGGTTTAGTGTTTTGGGAAGGGATAGTTTATGCTGACAAAAGCTAAATGTTTAGTGCTTAGCATAGCATAAACAATAGAGCTGTAATGAACCAGATTAAACTGTTAAATTGATCGCATGACAGTAAATAAGCTAATTTCCAGTAATATAACATTTTATGTGATTTAAATTTTATATATTAATAGGCTAAAACCTTTTAAGTAAGTGTTAAACAAGCATTTCCTTCTTTTTATAAGAGTCTTGAAAAAGCAGCAACTCTTACATCAGTCAGTTTGCTCACATAAAAAAACAAAACAAAAACAAAGCTCTGACCTGTCTATCTGTGTGTTTCCAGGTTGTACTGGAGACTGAGATCACCAACAAATCAGCCCTGAAGCTGTACGAGAACTTGGGTTTTGTCAGAGACAAGCGGCTGTTCAGATACTACCTGAACGGAGTGGACGCGCTGCGGCTCAAACTGTGGCTCCGCTAAAGGAAAGAAGAGGGGACGGGGAGGACGGGACAGCGGGTGCTGTTCACCTCCTACACTATCAGCTTGACAGCCTCAGCTCTTCCCTGGTCATTTCACTCTTATATACACAAACACACACATACACAAAACACACACACAAACACAAACACCTGTGTACAACCATAAGGAGTATGCACATAGGTATGCATAGACATGCAGACATACCCTATTTTTGTCCTTGACTTCTGAACAACTGTTGTGTAGGCAGGAACAGACAGAAATCCCACCTTATGTTTTCATGAAGGGGCCCCTGATACTTTCTGTGATGAGGAAGGGGCGAGTCAGGGCGGTCTCTGGGATGACCTTGACTGGGGACTAGGTGACCTTTTGACCTTCAATCTTGTGTGCCACATCGACCAGGACGGGAGGTGTGAGGCAGCTCAGGTGAGGACATGCGTCGTCCGAACCCCATGAGGACACGGCACCACACCAAATCCTTCTGTAGAACACGGGACAAAACAAAACAAGACTTAAAGAAAACAATGTGCAACAAGGAAGCGGGGCAGTAAAAAGAGACTGGGAAGAAAATATTTGTGGAGTTTATTTTTGTGTTTCTTTTTTAACCTTGTAAGTTGGACAGGGGATGGAACAAGCTATAGTATGACTGTGTTTGTACGCCCTCATGGTTTCTTTTGTGTGTGTTTGCCTGCGTGCGTGTGTGTGCGTGTGAGTGCGTGCGTGCATGTGTAAGTGGTGTGGATGGTTTCGCTGTGAGCAAGTGAACTTGATTTTGTGACCGTGTGAGCGCATGTGAGGTTGAATTGGTGCGTACTGTTGTGTTTCCCATCCTGTCCAGTGGGCGCAGCAGCTTCCTGCTGCTGTCTCCATCACCTGCCTCAGCCTCAAGGACTGAGGCCTGTAAAGATATGCATGCATTTATTTTAATGTGAGTGCAGGACGAGTGTGTGTTGATTAACCCAGTCTGAGGCGAAACCTCCAAGCCCTTCCTCTGTTCGGCGTAAGCAGGTTAGTGCAGAGCAGTTGATCGAAACCAGTCACTCCATTAGCACCTCAAACTTTGCCCAACTGGTGGCTCTGCCTCCTCTTTCGCTTCATTGTCCTTTACGAAATCTCTCATGATCAAACCCTTACGGTTTGTGTGTGAGGAGGTTTTTGGTTTTTTTTATCTTGTAGATCTGAATTTGTTTTCCCCAAATGCACTGCTGCTGTATAATTTCCCAAAAAGGAAAATGGAGTCTTTCAAAGACATTTCTTGCCAATGATGGTGCAGTTAAACTTTCCCAGCCATCTCAGCCTAATCCTTTATATTATTTGTCTATATCTTTCCTCCTCATTGCAAGTGCCACTCAATCCATCAGAACTCTCAGCCACGACTGCAGTGATCTGCCCACTAACAGACACCACACCGCAGCCTCGACCCGCTTTTGGTCTACCCTCGTCATCAGACCGGAGCGAAGTGTTACATATGCTGGATTCCTGCTTGAGAATGGCGCGTGTGCGTACGTCTGTGTGTGTGCGCGTGTGGGTGTGTGGGTGTGATTGTGTGTGTGTGGGCGTGTTTCTCTTGATTAAAAAAAAAAAAAAAAAACAACAAAAAAATAGACAAGTATTCTTAGCAGATTATATTTTATTGTTTGGTTCGCTTTCAGTTTATTTAGATATACTACTATACACCTGTATAACCTCACGCTGCCGAAAGCCGCTGAGTCCACAATACACACTTCCCAGGTGCCCCTGACTTGCACAACCAACCTAGCTAACATTTTATGATCTCCAGCCCGGCACACGCCATAGATGCACCTGGACGTTTCAATCCACACTAATTATGGCAAAGAAAGTTTGCTTCAGCCTTTTTTTTTTCCCTTGAAAGTAAAATGAACAAAGGTCAGATGCACTTCTTTGGAAATTGCTGCAGTGTATGTGTGTACGTATGGATGTGTCTTTGTGTGTCCTGTTATTTTGATAACGGTGTGGATCTGTTCTGATAGACTTTTATTTCTCCACTTTCAGAGGCCCCCACACAGGAAAATCAGAGCCTTTGTGATGCTGTGTTTTGTTCCAGCCTAATGAGGACAACAGGACTTGTTAGTAATAGGAAGGAACAAAAGCACATTTCTTTTCTTTTATTTTTAGCTTTCCAGGATTTGAGTTACTGCTCAATGTTGCACAGAAGGCAAGAGGCAGAGTTGTTCATAGTTAAGGGGAAAATAAACCCTAAATCAGCTTCTTTTTTTCAGTCAAATTGGAAAACAACTGAAATCCCAGGTTGTAAATGCAATTTTTGTTTACAAGTGTTTCAAATTATGCAATTGGACATCTGTGTGCTTTTATCCTGCCTACAATATTCAAAGTACAAAGCACTCCAAGACACTGCCACGGGGCACAACTGAAAATTGGAGTACAATCTGCTACAAATGTTGACTAAAGAACAAAAAGAGTCCAACTTCACATGCTTTAATGATTTAGGGACAGGGGAGCTACTCTCTCTAAATTACACTACAATACCTTGTTCGGGTTTTGGGTTTATTTCCCCTTATTTCATCCCAGGAGCCCAGGACTGGAAAGGAGAGTAGATGTTTACAGAGTTGCCACCCACATAACAGCCTGTGTATGAACGTTTGTGTCTGTGTGCATTTGGAACAATGGATCACATCACCTTTTTTTTTTTTTCCCAGATTTGTATACGAGTGTTGTTCTTTTCATTGGGTTTATTGTGATCATTTTGTTTTTTGGGGGGGGTGAAACATCTGTTGGGAAAGGGGGTGATTTGGGTTGATTTATCAGATTTAAGTTTTATTTTTAATTTCTGTGCTACTTAAGACCATCCAGAGATGTAACAAGAATGATGAGCATACGAAAACGACCCACACCCTGAACACCAATTATTATCTCTGCTGCTCATCTTACACATTTAGATTTCAATTGTTCCCCTGTTCAGACTCTTCCTGACTTTTTTTCTTTACACTTGTTTCCCCCCATTTTTTGCTGTCCTTTCACTGCCCCGGCCTTTTCTCCTTTCACTCTGACTACTGATGGATGAACAGACCTGGATGGGTTACACCATAACAAATTAACCCATGTTCTTTCAAACCGGCAGTCAGCATGAAGAGGTGTTTTAGACTTTTGAAGGAAAGGGGTCTGTTTTCTTCTTTTTGTTTTAATCCTGTGAAAGTTTGGCAGTTTGATTAGGTATATGGGCATTACAGCCTGTCACAATGAGTCAGATGCCTCTGTTTAGATCATCACAGGCTGAAGGGCTTCGTCATCAATATTGGTTTGTAGCCAGGGCTTGTGGCGTTGCATAGTTTTAACCAGCTCGCTCTGACAATGACTCCTCTGCATTTGGATTCAGTTTTGACTTGTCATGCCAGTTCAATGTTCAGATGTCAGAAGCAGTTTGGTTTTTTGTTTTTTTGTTTTTTTTTCCCCCCCGATCCTCATTGGCCACTCCGCTGTCCTGGTTGCTTATTCTAACAGTCCCTGCCCCCCTTCTCTGTCCTCATCCAAGTGATCTGCCATTCTTTTCATATATTTACAACTATAAATTTCCCCCAGAAATTGGTGGTCAGATAATTGACATTTGTATTATAGGTCATTCTGCACCACAAAGTGCTATGGTCCCCACAAGCAACCAGCCGACCACAGGGGCTTCCTGCAGTCTTTTCAGGGCAGCCAGCACTGCCTCAACCGCCATCCACAAAGTGTGCAAAGGGGAGAGCAAAAGGTTTTTTTGCATGTCAGATTTCTGTTTCCCCTGTTCTTCTTCCCTGTCCCCTCTCTTGATTTTGATCTGGAAAATGTCCGATAGCTTTTATTTAATGTGGAAAAAGAACACAGAAATAAATTATTTGATTTTTGTAATGCTGTAAACTGGGTTATCTTGTCTGCTGTCTTTTTTTTTTTTCAGCTCAAATCCTTCACATTTTGAGATTATAAGATGTATTATAAGACATTGTCAGTATTAGACACATCTTAGATTTGTTTATTTGATCACATTGAGTTTCATATCTACATAAAGAGACAAAAAGTGTCACTATTTTACATCACACTGATCATAAAACAGTATTATTGCATATGAACAGGCAATTGTACATAAAGCAAATCACATGGCTCGAAGTTACAGAAAATATATTTTCTGCCAACAAAAGACAAGACCTTGTGTTAAAGTCATTGGTGTTACAAACATAGGTCAAATGAATAGTGTTCAAATATTTCTTGCGTCTTTTCTGGAATACAGCACAGGATAAATTTTCTATTAAATGATTCCTCTTATTTTTCTTTTCAAATAGTAAGGACTTTGCGTAATCTGACTACATCTAATTCCCTCCCAGCAACTTGACATTGGGCTAAATTTGTTGGGCAATACATCTCCTTTATCTACCCTCGTCTGGACCAGATTAACACACACAAAAGCCACTTTTGTGCAAACTGCTGGTTTTAACAAAAAAAAAAAAACAACTTTGACTTTTCAAAATATTAACTTCTGCCTCAGTGTCTCCAATGTTTGTGCTTTTCCAGTGCCCACAATCATTAGAAAAAACTCTGCAATGATTCTTTGTATGAATATGTGTCATGCATTTAGAAAAAGAACCATTTTGCAAGTGGCAAAAGAATGAGTGCATATTAGTTATATTGTACACCAAAATCTGTTTTATGCTACATATTTCTAGGATGATGGTACTTCGTATGTGCTTTTCACAGTAACCTTTATGACCCAATGACTTTGAATAAAACATTTACATATCCACAAAATTCACATTTAAACTAAGCATTAATGCGATTGACCTGTATGTGGAGGTTTCTAAAATGTGTGGTAATCTTTCTTTAAGGTGCAGTTCAGCGTTATGAGAAACACTTATTTGCTTTCTTACAGAGGGAGGAAAAGATCACTATAACTCACGTCTGTTGGGAAAATATGAACTAATGTAACAGCCAGGAGACGCTTAGTTTTGCTCAGCTTAGCTTATCGTAGCATCTCTGAAGCTCACAAATAACCGATTACATTTGTGTGTTTAGCAATTAACAGTTTTAAGTTGGAGACTGCAGAAAGTAACTGGTCTCAGCCAATAGATAGATCAGTACATACAGTAATCCCTTAAAAATGGTAATGGTAACGATAATGATATCCATCTCCTAATCACTCTCTGCCAAGAAGCAAATAAGTTTTTTTCCCAAAAAGCTAAACATTTTTAGCAATAAATAAAACTTTATTTACACTAACACGCCTGACCCCAAGTCAGCTACATATACAGTACATATATTTACATTGTTCATGTCATGTTACTCTTATACAGCCCTTTTATGACTTATCAGAAAACCTGTTGGTCCACACCACATTCCCCCTCCACAAAGCCAAAACCTCAATTTACCAAGCAACACATTTATACCCTGCTAATGCATTTCCTTTTTTTGAGCAGCAACTTTTTTTTTTTTTTTAATTTCAAAGTGCATCACAACAGCCCTGCCAAGCCATTAGAGTCAACATCATCTGACAACTTTCAGAGGAGTGCTCACATCGGTACTTTTAGAAAGGGTGGGGAGGGGATACAAAGCTGACCTTTGTGCAGCCTGTGCAAACGATGCCCTATACTTAGTCACACTCTGTGGATCAGATGAGTCATAGCCAAACAGCCCAGGGTGATGGGAGATGCGGTAGTCATAGCGATGGTGATGTTCGTCGAGCCTCCATTACAAGAGCATCGGCCGTTGGTCACCGACAGAAGGAGCCCAGAACTGTCTCATCAGAATTCATCCTCTGAGCTGTCGGCCAGCAGCATGGCCTGGTCCTGACGGTTAGTGCCGGGCTCTCGAGGTTGCTGGGGAGGAAAAAATAAACTTAATGCTTAACTTATCACATTTGAGATTTGCAAATAACTGACAAAAGGACCCGTGGATGCATTGTGACTACAAGACTGGTCGTCTGTGACAAGTTGAACATGAAATAAGTGATTAATACAAGTAGGGTATTGACCTCTGGCTGTCTGACCTTCCTCCTCTGGTGTTTGAAGCTGTTCCTTCTCTTGCGGTGAATCATCCTGATGCTGTAGAGAGCGCCGACAATTAGCAGGGCCCCTGTTATGCCAATGCCTACAGGGGCCAACATCCCAGACACATAGCCTGCCTGTGGAAAGTAGGGACACACAGGTCAAAATGGAGCAGAGTAGTAAACATATCTAATCCTGGTGAATCCATTTAATCTCTTATCACAAATTCTAAAAAATATTGGTGATTAATTTCCTGGATGAAAAAAGATGACATATGCTGCCTTTACTGGTAAGACTGTCGCAATTCATTTTTTTTTGTCATCGTCAACATATCTCAAAAGAATGAGTTAGTTTATCTCTCAGTACCTTTTAACTTCGATTTTAACTATGAAGATGTAAATCTTTAAAACACATTACATGCACGGACTTACATTAAAAAAACACATTACATTAAAACAGCAGCTCACTGTAGTTTTTAGCTATTTTCACAAAAAGAGGAATAAATGATTCATTTGCTATGGACTATTTTGAGCCACAGATTAATAAACATTTGATGCCCCAGTAAGTATTTATGGCAGCAGGATGTTCTGGATGTGGAACTGACTAGAAATAACCTACAGTTCCCATGTTTATGATAATAAAGGAACAATAGAGAATACTGCAGAGTTTATCCTTGATCACACTTAGTGAAGATATGAGAAGTGACATTTTTTGATGGACAGCTGAGACTTTTGACGGACAGCAGGGGGCAGTCTTACCTTTTCTCTGATTAGCTCTACCCAGCTCCGCACTGGAAGACAAAAGCCACAGATTTAGCAGGTCATTATATGTCAAAACTCTTTTTTGTCTATTGTACAGGTAGTAGTTTAAATAGTTCTGTTTTCTTGGATTCTGGTGGTTTTTAAGATGGCAACAAGTAGCTGTATAAGCAGTAAATACACGCTGTTATGTGTCAAGGCTAATTATAGAGATGGTTTAGAAACCATGTTTTCATACTCAGCCCCTGGTTGCGTTGAACCCAGACAGGGGGAGGAGGGATGAGACTGTATGGAGGCTGCGTTGAGGAGGTATTAGGTGTGTCTGTCATGTTCTCTTCGCTGTCTTCTTCCACCGATTCCTCAGAGTTCTCATCCTCTTCATCCTCATCTGCCTCCTCTGTGGGGAACAACATTATCTATTCAGCAGCCAAGAAGATTGGGTAACATTTCTGACTTTAAAGTTAAAAAGAAAAATTATAAATAAATTGGCAATTTTAAAGAAAATGGTTTTGCCCTGGATAATAAAACTCGTCTTACCCTCTGACTCCATCTCCTCCAACCCCGATCTAGATTTGTGCACAGGCTGATGGGCTTCCATGGTAACCGCCGGCATAGCATGCTGGAAGGATGAAAGGGAGGGGCCATTGGTGGGCAAGCTCTCCTCAAGGCTTGGTGTCTTCACTGCAACTACATGTCCCACAGCACATACCACAAGGAGAGAGCGATAACGGTGGAGTTTTGAAGAAATGTTAACATTTCATAAGGGGTAAAAAATTTAATCCAAGTACAAGGTGCCTTATTAGACTTTGGGTGAACTTAGAAAGGCATTTGTTGTATTTAAGCGATGCAGACACAGCTTCACAATTGCATCTACAATCGTGCATCTACAGATATCATGCATACTATACCTTTAGTACACAAACCACTTTTAAGTGGTGCAATATTTTAGGTTAAAGCACATGTTTTAGGTTACAATAGCTAACCTGTCAAATCTAGTCAGCCGTTTTTAGATGAATTATAATATCCTATTAGGTAAATGAAAGCATGGACTGATATCACTGAAAGAAAATCCAATGGACGTGTTATGTTGGATAAATCAAAACACAACAAACAATAAGCAAACATGGACATTACAAAATGTATAAAGAGAATGTGGAAGCTTCTATAAATGAGGTTACAGTTAAATCCCTCAATACAAAGCCAGAAATTTCTTCCTACCACCAACCAAGAAACCATTAAGCAAATGAAA
The DNA here is from genome assembly GCA_016859345.1 of Istiophorus platypterus. Taxonomy (NCBI): domain Eukaryota; kingdom Metazoa; phylum Chordata; class Actinopteri; order Istiophoriformes; family Istiophoridae; genus Istiophorus; species Istiophorus platypterus. The sequence continues at coordinate 8,043,441 of CM029133.1, read as the reverse complement.
TGTTCAATATGATAAGTTTTAAAGTCTCTACGAGTTCAGCTTGGCGCTGCAGTGCTGATGATTTGTTTTGTAAAAAAATAATTCCACTTCCAAAAGTGGATTTTACATGTGTATTCTCGTGCAGCTTAGGTATACAATACTTTTTGAGGCTATGAGCCTTACTCACAGTTTGCTTTGGAAATTGTTTGGCAGTGACAAAAAGTACCTGTGATACGGGCTAAATCATGCAAAAGAGAAGTACAGCATGAGTCCGTAGAGTATCATTTAGGCTTTTAGATTCATTGTTCAGTCTGGTCCAGCCACATTACCACCCTCACCTCTCTCAGAACGATCCTCCGGCTCACTTCTGGCTTGCCACTGTGAAACCGATGGAACCGAGGTGCCGATTGGTTCCAGGAGCTCGGCGCCAGATGTCTGCCAAGGTGATGTCCAGTCTGGCATCAGCAGGGGTGGGGAGCGTGAGGGACCGTTGCTGTCTGTCTCCTCGGTGACCAGCTGGTCCAGGTCCACCTCTGACAGAGGCATTCCTCCGGTCGCCATGGCAACAGGAGGCTGAGCGCTGCCCGGCACCGGTGTGACTACTGCTGCTGCCGCTTCCGCCCCCCCCTCCGGTGTAACATCTTCGAAAGGCTCAAAGATGAGAGGGAGAGCCTCTGATGACATGGTGCCCTCTGTGGCTTCATCCTGAGACAGTGGGGCCACAGTGTCTGCTACAATTTGTGTTAACACAAACACAAGGGGCAAAATGAAGGTCATGATATATAGCATGACAACCTAATTTTCCAAAGGGCAGAACTGTTCAGACCTTCTGGTAAAAGTCAGTGAAATACTGTAGCCAGTGAGTAAACTAGGGCAAATGAAGAACGACAGGTTGGGGGTCTTGGAGTTTTTTTAAACCCAACTGTGCTGACAACTAGAATGAAAAATGTATGTATAGTTTTCTATTGCAAAGCAGCAGCTGTATCCAGCCTATAGCTGGTCTTTATGGCAGAATGCAGGTTTTTGAAACAGCTACCACCTTCGACATGCAGTTTTCTCATTAAAAGCACTTGCACTCTCTCAGAGCTGAGTTCACAGTGCAGCTAAGACACAATGAAAGGAGGATTGGAAAAATGGTTCTTTTTAGATAAGAGGCTACCACACAGGGGGCTGTCACAAGAGAAACTGTTACTGCATATCTCTCAGGCCTTTCCTTCAGTCCAAAGCATTTCTAAAGTAGGCTGGAAAATGCTTATAAAGACTGCAATCCTTTTACATAATGCCATTTTGGGAATTAAGCTTTTTTTTGTCAGCTTTCTTTTCTGTTGGGAAGGAAGCTTCATCAAACAGACAATCCCCATACGGACAGCAGGAACACATATTGGCTCAGACAGACGCCTTTAATCCATTTCCCTCTCCTGCCTCAATGAATAATAACCTGCCTGGTTCTTTACAATAGTCTGGATTGGGAGTGCGAAGAGTTGGAGAGAAAGAGAGGAGGTTTGGGGGTAGATATAGATGGGGGGGGGGGTGAATCCTCCAAAGACTTGTATAACATACCCTGCCACCAGCTTTTTGCTGGCAGTTGTGTGTTCTCTTTTTCAGATTGGAGTCAGGAATAGAAAGTAATTAGACTGCCATGGGTCCCAGCTGGGGTTCAAAGTGGAGCGTGGAAAAGTGGGCGCCTTCTTTGCCAATCATCAAAGGCAATCTCTGCCACTAGACGAGTCGTTTTCATTTCTGCCATATTTTTTAATGAAGCCTCCTGAAACCCTACAAAATTCAGTGGGCCAGAAAATAAGGCTTGTGGGAGGAATTCTTCTATGGTAACAATGACTGCAGCGCATCACCTGAAACCACTTTGAAGGCATTCTTTGGCTGTTAAGTTTGCAGATGTCCAATTAATGACCAATAAAGGATTAGGGAAAGTTTCAAACCCGAGCATGTCAATTCTTACTAAACTTTAATTATGCATTTCTAAGTTTTTTTACTCACCTCCACCAGGTCTCGCTGCCTCAGTCCACAGGCTTTCTGGTCCATCCTCTCTGGACATCAGGTTTGGTCCGATTTCAGGGAACAAGGGGTCAGGGGGTGAGGATATTGTAGCTCCATCGTGGCCCCATATTGTCAAAGGAGTGGAGGTCCGAGGGGAGACAAAGACTGAAGGAGGAATGGGAGTGTGGGAGGTCAGTCTCTGGACCCCTGCTGAAGGGTTTCGAAGGTCTGTAAAGGATAGCGAGCTTGTTTCCGGGTCTTTATCCTTGAGGGGATCCCTTCCATCGGGGATTCTTGTACTGTCCACCACAACTTGTTTGCTCTTCTGGCTGTACGAAGTCTCAAGCTGTGGTGGAGCTATAGAGGAGGCCAGAAATCCACGTGGAATCAACCTCGAAGTTCTCATGTCTACGTCCAGCTGCTTTTTCCCACCGGTAGAAGCTGATTTTTGCTCATCGATGACAGCTTTATCCTCGGTACTCTCTGACTGTCTTTCAGCATCTCCAATCTCAGATGAGCTCCCAACCCTCTTTGCCTTGCTCCTTTGGCTCCATGCCTCTCCGCCAGCCTCACTCGGCCCAGATCTTCCGTCGAGGCTGTCGCCGTTTGCCGTCTGCATCACCGGAGCTATCCCTTCAGGTCGTCCATGTGGGCCAGCCCCTCCTCCTGCACCTTCATTCAATAGCAGGCCAGTCACATGTTCTGTATCAGAGGGTTCAGACTTTACATCCGCGGTTTGTGTTGACGTGACGGTCTTTACTGAGCTGGCACACTTCCCATCACAGCCGCTGTCCTGCGTGGGAGTAAAGCTCGGGAGCGGGACAGGGGTTCCATAGACACAGAGACAGGTCCCAGCCAGGAGGAGGTGTCGGAGAGCCCCAGACATCAGCATCTCTGTCTCGACTCAGTGTCTGCTGAGAGTGGACATAAATGACAGACGCTAACTGATTTAACTGAGGTCTGAACACTCCCTGCCTGCAACCTCCAAGCTCTGTCACCCAGCGGACGTGCGGACTGAGAGACAGAGCAAAAGGTGGACATGCCTGGGAGGAAAGACAGGTGACAAGGCACATGACAAACAGCATTTTAAAGGACTTGAATGCGGAGTATATCTCATTTGAGAACTTCAAGTGGCCCCTGATAACCACAGAGGATAAGCTTTGCGTTTAGACCTGCTTTTGAATAATTCAGATGAAATTCCTTCTCATTTCAGACTGTTCTGTTCCTTTTGCATGAACATAGAGAAATGCTGGGCACACACACGCACACACACATGCAGGGGGACTGACAGACAGAGAGAGAGAGAGAGAGAGAGAGAGAGAGAGAGAGAGGGAATCTGACACAGCAATCCTTAGCACCCCTCCGCACTTCACCTAATAATAGCACCAGCTTTTCTATCCTCTAGGATCCTCTACAGATGGATCCATGAATGTTACATGTTTGCATTACACATATCTGCATCTCTCTGGAAACTGGCCGATTTGCATACAGGCTACATTCATGATTAAACATTAAACGACTAAACAGAAATATTAAATCAGATTAAAAAACAAAAAACAAAAACACCGTGGAGCGTTTGTTGCTTTAGGTGATTTGACAGCACCTAGTAATCCACCACCGCTGTAGGAGACGAGGGGAGAGGACGGGTCCGGCGTGGACAGGGTGACACCCATCTACACCGCCCGAGCCAGACAAGCGTCTGACAGGAACCATCCTCCAGCCCCGACGACGCACAGTCCGACAATGTCACGGCACACGGCCGCTTTCCTGCCTGCGCACCCGCGGTTGGTGCACTCGGCCCGCGATGCTCGTGATGCTCGCACCTCGCAGCACCTTCGCTCGAGCCTTCAGACTGTAAACAAATTCACACTGCGGCGCCGCATCACGTTTCTCCACAGAAGCACCATGGCTGAGCTGATCGCAGCCCTACGGGGACTGTACTGTAAGACACCCCCCTAAAAAAGATCCTGTCCCCCATCATCTCCGTGCACTAAGGGCGGAATTCACACGGTAACAGCTGAAGTCGCATATGGCCAAATAATAATAATAATAATAATAATAATAATAATAACACTGCCTTTACCTTCCGGAGTTCATGTCGGGTTCGCTGTGTCTGGAGGACGCAGAGCTTCTTTTGCAAATGTGCAAAATTACAAACATTAAAAAAAAAACAACAAATAAGTCAACAAAAGAAACAAATAACAAACAAACCCAGTGCAGCCGGTGTGGAGGTAAACTGGGAAGCAGGCTGGTGGAGAGGCTTGTTGTCGTGCAGCTCGGCGTCACCGACTGGGAGTCAGTCCTCTCATACGCACGTCCGCCCTCTCCTCAAGTGCTGCCACCAAACGCCTCAGATCTGCGAGATTTTCATTGGGACTCAAGCCTCTGAGTTATCAGCGCCGTGCCGTTCTCCTCCGGCCCAGCTGTTCCTCGTCCTGTCTGCTTTTATAGTTTGTTTGGGTTTTTTTTTTTTTTTTGGTTGTTTTGTCAGGCACGTCAGGTCCTTTCACCCCAGGTCAAAGGTGCCAGCTGCTCACAGTGAGAGGACAGTGAACGTCGTGATAGTTTCTTCTGATTTCCCCCCGTTGACCTAGAAAACATCTTTCACTGGAACTTGCAGTTTCTTCCGCTGCAACCTTAAGCTAATATTATATAAAACCTCTTAAATGAACAGCTTCACCCCACATCACCCCATTGCTACAACAGAGGAAAATGCATACATTGAATTAGAGGCAGTACTTATCCGCCATGAATGGTTGGTAAATTAGGACTATTTAGTATTGTAAATGGTCCATTGTCTACATAATGTATATAATATATTATCTCTTACTGCTTGTGACTCTACACGTGCAAATGTTGGTTTCAAATTTGAATTCTTTTGAATGTGCAAGTTCACTTGCACAGTTAAGGATATCTCATAGTTTTCTATCAATAGAGAACCAGATCTTCAAAAAAAAGAATTAATAAAGTAAACTTTAACGAAAGGATTCAAACAACATACAGTAGGAATATGTGCAAATTACTGTGGCCTGTTTGGTAGAAGAGCTCTGTATTAGAAAGTAAGGAGTGAACACGGAAGGTATCATTGACTATGTGCATGTTCTTACTAATGATTACTTATGCACTCTGAGCTTTACATGGCATGAAACCGTTAGCAGATAAGCTATCACAGTACTTGTATAAAGAATTGTTTGTGGATTTTTCTTTTTTAATTATTTCTTTGCTTTGTGCAGGTATCACACTTGTCTCTTTATTTAAGAACAGCATGATATAATTGCAGGTGTACACATGGATGATAAACAATTTTCAATGATCTTAAGCCACAAATCCTTTACACAGCTGCATTATCTGAAGTGTACAGGCCTCCCAGACTGTCTCCCCAAGGGGTCTGTGTCCCCCCCCCCACCAACAGGTATTGTGGTGGCACAATAACTGAAAATAGGAAATTAACATCCAAAGGCTGATAGAAAATGTACTTTGATCACGGCTGTCAGGTCTGCAATTGTAGGCTTAATCTCAAATTGAGTTCTCTTAATATTTGAAAAGTCTGCATTCAATGTTTCTAAAATGTAGTCGTTAATTATACGTTTCTGTCAATCTCTTCATTTTTAGCTTATTTTGATCAGGCGCCCCCCCACACGTGACGTCATCGATTTTCTGAAGACCCAACCCAACGCGACCGGAAGACAACAGATTTTTTTATACGATGCAAATTTGCGGCTGTCAACGTTAAATCCGGACGTAATTTTCGTCTAAAGGCGAACAAATTAATAAAATGCCCTTATTTGATGGGTTGGGAAGCGGAGGAGAGAAAACCGCCATCGTCATTGATTTGGGAGCAGCATACACAAAGTGAGTGTCAGTCGTTAGCACGCCTTGTTAGGGGTTAGCGCTGAATGCTAACGTATGTATGTGTTGATCTTCTCAACCGTCCGTGTTTTGTCACATTAGCGTCAATAAAGAGTTTAAACTTCACTAGCACATGATACACAATTGTATATACTGATTGCAAATGCTGGTTTTAGCTAATGAGCCACCCAGTCAGTGCTAACTAGACGTGTCAATGTTTAGCTAGCGTTAGCCTATGCTAAATTAGAGGTAAGATTTAATCCAGTAAATAAAATCCATCGTTCTCAACTCTAGCAGCATCACAGCCAGTCCCACTGCCGAATAACCGATTCTCAACATCGTACATGTTCGTATTTTGGTTTAATTTCAGACAATGAGTCAATTTAAAGCTAAACCTTTTCAGCTTAGAGGCACTGAGAGATGATTTATGAAACTGTGGATAACTGAATGTGATATTCGGATGGTACGAACATCAAAGCTAAATTTGGTTTCATTTGACCAGATCACGTTCCTGCCATTTGTCCGTTATGAGACGAAAATTTCAACCTCACGATGTCGGAAGGTTGAGTGACCTAAATAGTTTATTCATAGCGCCTGGTAATCTTAAAGCTGTCTGATGCTAAAAGTTACTTCATCTGTCCATATACCTTACAGATCTCCCCACATCTGGGGTATTTACAGTGGGCACATTACTGGTGATTTACTAAAATGTTGCAAAGAAATTCTTAATAAATGTCACGAGTTTAAATGGATTCATTGCTACATAATATATGTCAATATATATGCTAATGCTAGTTTTAGTCGAGGTGGTTTTATAATAAAGAAGAGAAACTGGCCTGAGGAAAGTCACATGAAGCTCAAGAGGAGAGTTCTCTTTTACTAAGGAAGTCTTTGTTTACAATTGCTGTCCAACAACATTTAACACAGAGCTGCACTGTTATTTTACAATAACAGCTAGGGGGGAGACAGTCTGGGAGGGGTGTACACTTCAGATAATGCAGCTGTATGAAGGTGCTGGATTTGTTGTTTAAGATCATTGAAAATTGTTTATCATCCATGTGTACACCTGCAATTATGTTATGCTATTCTTAAATAAAGAGACAACTGTGATTCCTCAAAAACTGTAAATGCCGTGCTGGCATGAATCATGTTTATTATTGTTCTGTTTTTGCATAGAGATGTTTATTATTATAAATTACTATTACTGAAGGAGCTTTAAAAAGGTTACTGATTGAATTTAGTCTTGCTAGCAAATTATATTGAGCAATCACAAATATAAACTTCATTGTCTGCATGCCCTGTAGCAACTGAGCTGTCCGCTTTATTTCTTTGCAGATGTGGCTTTGCAGGGGAAACGGGGCCCAGGTTCATAATTCCGAGCGAGATCCGGAAACCAGGACAGCAACAGGTGAGACACACCGCTGCGCTTTACTGGGTGGGATTATTTGGAAGGATCTTTGGAAATTGTGGAATATATGTTCATGTGGTATGTGGTTTCTCACTTTTAGGCCATCAAAGTGGTCCAGTACAACATCAACACAGAAGAGCTTTATGTCATACTCAAAGAGTTTATCCATATACTTTACTTCAGGTGAGAGTCTGCTACATTAGTTATGCATTGTAAGAAAGTGTAAAAAAAAAGTTACTAATGTATGTGTGCAGCAAATGAAAATAAGATAAGAAGTCAATTACTAGGAGTTAATGCTCTAATTGATAAATTATTGTACCTTTTGACCTTGTAAAAAAAAAGGAGGGGGCAAGCATTTGTGACTTCCCTTTACAGAATATATACCACTTTCAGCTTTCATCAAATCAAAGTTTGTCTTCCCATTCGCCTCAATCAGACACCTGCTGGTGAACCCTCGCGACAGAAGAGTGGTCATCATCGAGTCCATCCTCTGCCCTTCTCACTTCAGGGAGACTCTCACCAAGGTTTTCTTCAAACAGTTTGAGGTACCAAAATCAAGCACATCAGTGTCTTATGAAAGCTGAAGATCATGTTTGGAAGAGGTGGTAATGGGGAGCATATATCACCGATGTGAAAAAACTAGCTTATTTTTCACCCAATGCAGCATTCATTTAACATCTTTACAATAAACTCTTATTTTGCACTGAATAATTACTCCATTGCTCCAGATATTTCCTTCATTGGAACATACGGAAAATTCATTTGTATGACATTAATAAAATAGTTTTTAATCATTAGCATTACATTTCTATTGGTGATGAAATGTTAATTTAGATCTTACCTGTTATTCAAATGTGCCTCATACATATCAACACATAAATCTTAGGCTCGTTTTAATATTTATGTTATGTTTGAAATTCTGGTTTCAGAAGTCTTCATCTGCAGAGTTTGAAAGTTGTGAAGGACAGAAACAGACAGTCTGTTGCAGTCTGTGGGGGTGTTCTGAGGTTTTGCTCTGTGTTTGATGGTGTTTTCCAGGTGCCCTCTGTGCTGTTTGCCCCAAGTCACCTCATGGCCATTATGACTTTAGGCATCAGCTCTGCCCTGGTGATGGACTGCGGCCACACAGAGACACTGGTGCTGCCTGTATCCTTTTCCTCCGAAAAATCTTGTAATATTTGACTTAAAGGAGCATTCAGTAGTTTGGGAGAAATGACCGTTTTCTGTCTTACCAGGAGGTACATGATAAGACTCAGATTACTACCCATTTAATAAATATAGAGAGGGTGGTGTCTGTTAATGTGTTCAGCCGAACTTGGAAAAAAAGATCAAGCACACAAACAGCTGTCTCACAATGATTGATTTCTGATGTCCTCTTTTATTTCATTGATTTTCTGAATTTGTACATGAAAGTTAGCCTGTGTATTAACATTACTTTGGGGGTTCAAATCTTACCTTAACTGTTATATCAGGTTTATGAGTGCACACCTATTCTGCCAGCCTGGGAGGCCTTGCCTTTGGGAGGGAAAGCCATCCATAAGTAAGCATCTCTAACAGAATGAAGAGGAGAGTGAGACTTTGCATGGCAGTGTACTATTTTGTGGAAACTTGGCTATGAAAAGAACACTTCTATTTCACACTTTATTACGTGATGATTGAACATCTTGTGACTGCAAAATGGAACTTTCATTTATGGCTGTGTTTTCCCCCCATAACTACATGCGTCTCTATTTATTGTAGAGAATTAGACGGTCTTCTTGTGGAACAGTGCACTGTGGACACAGACACTACCACTGGGCAGAGTGTACCAGCTGTCATTGGTAAATACAGATAAATACCACACACCATATGTCTTCGTCTTTTAAAGGGATAAACTTTTAGCTGTAATGGACTGCTCATTTGTTTTACAAATCAGAAAGCAATGGCTTTGACCCATTATGCTTCATTGATTGTTCATAAGAAGAACTTGTTTCTGTGTTTGACATTTGAATTATACATATGCATACAGTCTATTTTAGAGCTTTCTCTCCATACTTTTGCTTCATGGAGGAAACGGAATCATAATGTGTAGCTGTGCTGCAGCAGTGTGAGAGAGGCTACACAGATATATATCAATAATTAAGACAGAAAGCAGGTCGACTCTCTAGACTGGATTGTTAAACAGTCTTCATTTCTGCAGAAAGCACAGAAGGGCTGAAATATCTTTAATTCACACGTTACACATGATTCCGTTCAAAATCTGTCATCCATACAGGATTTTAAAATTGTCTATTGGACAATAAGGACAAAAACACTACAAAAAGCTCATATTGCAACAGTGTTTTATTTATATATATATATATATATATATATATATATATATATATATATATATATAAATTAATTAATTTGGGGCGGGGGCTGGATTTGTTTTACAAAAGGCAGTCATACACAATACTTTTCCTTTGCTGCATTATCAGCTCATACTTTCCAGAATGCTGATTCAGCCAATCATAAATATAACTTTGAATTAAAATGGGGGAAAATGGCTGATTTGTTGCGTAAGTATAATGAAGAATTTTTTCATATCCCTTTTTTTTATTTTTTCCTCAGGGACCATTCCAGAGGAGACTGTGGAGGACATCAAGGGTAGGTTTGACTGTTTTCAGGATACTGTGGCACCCAGTTGTACTTTTCTACAACAAACCACCATTTGTGTGCTTCAGCCCTTTACGTTGACACAAGAATAGGTTTATGTTTAGTCTCATTTAACTATTGTCTATAAGAAAATCCTCCAGGTTGTAAAGAACTATGGTTTAATTTTTAAAAATTTTGTTTGTCTGTTTATTGAATAATGACAAGAGGGTTGGGAGAATGGCAACCTTTGAGGGTGGTCTCTTTCTTTCCCAATGTAATTCCATCAATTCACTTGTTTTTCATTGTGATTCAAAAACATATTTTATTATAGATTGTGCTGCCAAAATAGCCCTATCCCAATTATGTAATAAAAGATGATTCTTATAACCTTTGGGTTCATGATTGGTCATTAACTTAGCATGTTGTCATTAGGACACTTGCTTAAAATGTTTAACCTTACTCACAAATGTACCTGTCAAGTGGCTGGATCTTGTAATTGTTTATGTTTGGTTTTCTTCAGTCAGAACATGTTTTGTCAGTGACCTTCAGAGAGGCCTCAAGATCCAAGAAGCCAAATTTAACCTGGATGGAACAGCAGAGGTAAATGAAATGTTGTTTGTAAACAGATTTACCTCAGTCATCATCAATCAGTAAAGCAATGTTTGCATCAATGTATTTGTGTAATTAAAAAAAAAAATCTTCCTCCTTTTGAATGTGTTTTTAGCGTCCGGCCCCTCCCCCAGATGTTGATTATCCTCTGGATGGGGAGAAAATCCTGCATGTCAAAGGATCAGTCAGGTAGTTCATCAAACTAGGCACTCTAACCCGCTTCTAAATTTTCAACATATCTCTTTGAAAGTTAGAAGGTCTTACAACTCAGTAAATCGTTTTTATTATTACTTTAGTCAAGGCTGTGTTTGAATGTGTCTGTCTGATTTTTGCGTCTTCCCAGAATCTCTCCTTGTCTTTGTTGTACTTTTCTTTGTGGGAAGTTTGTTCAAGACTCATAAAAAATGTCCCTTTTTTTCTAGGGACTCTGTGATGGAGATTCTGTTTGAACAAGACAATGAGGAGAAGAGCGTAGCCTCTCTGATACTTGATGCTCTGGTCAAGGTAGAGAAAGGTTATTCATTCTGTATGTCTTGGCATGTCTGAGGGTAAGAGTTTATGTTTATGAGCAGTCGCGTACCTGATGCAGTTTGGTTTTGGATGAATTCATGAAGATTTAAAAACAGCCACCAAAGACACCAAAGGTCTTTCTTTGTTAGGGTTAAGAGGAACAAATGTTGATATGAAACAAGAGTTCTTGCCCTCTCAACTACTTCCATTTTTAGAAAGATCTAAATTTCATAGTTTAACCTTTTAATCACACAATCTATCTGCCCATAAATGAATCCTACCTCTTTTACCCAGATATGACAAAACCTTGTTGTGTCTTTAATTGGGTAAAATTGGGCTTTCTTTATTTTTTTTTTTTTACTCTTTTAGAGTTTCACCTTTTAATGCCTACGTATAATGACAATATAGTAAGTTCTTACATGACCCTTTTTTCAACAATCCCTTGTACCTTTGTTGGTGCCTTATTTCATTTGGATTTTGCCTCGTTAAATTTCCCTTTTGCTGGGTATCGGTTTTACTTATTTTATGCCCAAATACCTTGCAACTTTCAGTGTCTTCCTGTTTCTCTCTACACATTATAAAGCTATGGAGTGGAGCTTACAGTTTGACTTAGTGTGGTTGCTATGTTGACACTCACAGCTGTCGCCAATCCATTTAACTCAGCAGTCCAGTTTTTTCATGGGGGGGCTTCAAGTCAGCCCAGGACAGCGTAGTTAATCTCAAAAAGTAGCAGAGTTTTGAGTCAAACAGCACTATGTTGAAACCCCTTTGAGTGCAGGACTTTACTGCAGCAGCGCCTGCAGGGCATCACCAGAACTCTGCACATAGAGGAAGGCTGTTCAGTGTAGCTGTCTGAAGCAACGGTCACTCATCACATTAAGTTGTAGCCTGCACCCGTTTAACTAGAAAGTTCCGTTTTCCTGCCTCATTTTCTTCTCCTGCAGCAATGATACAGCAGAAAGAAGTGGCTGACGATTTTCTAAACTGTTTTCTTTTGCTGATAAGGAATGATGGTGTAAAATAGATAAATTAAAGACATAATCGACTGCATATATCCCTTGCTACAATCAGGGCTTTAGAGATAAAACGCAGATTCTTCATTGTATTCCGCCTCTGAAGATAAAAGATGATACCTATGCAAATGATTTAATTTAGTAAATGTGTATGTGTTTTGTCTTTAGTGCCCCATCGACACCCGTAAAGTGCTCTCTGAGAACCTGGTGGTGATTGGAGGCACTGCAATGCTGCCGGGCTTCCTGCACCGTCTACTGGCAGAGATACGCCTCCTGGTGGAGAAACCTAAGTACAGCGACGTGCTGGCCAGCAAGAGCTTCCGTATCCACGCTCCACCTGCCAAGCCCAACTGCACTGCCTGGCTTGGAGGTCAGATATGAGATTTTATTTATCATATCATGGATTTATCATGTATTTCAATATTTATCATATTTAGCATTATATATCAATATTTCCTCAGCATCACCCCAATTCAGACACCATAATGTCAGTCTTTTTCCTAGGATTTGGTTAAATTTAGTTTGTGGTCTTTCTTATATAATTTTAAAAGCCCATCCATATATTCATATTGTTCTCTGCTCAACAGGTGCAATCTTCGGGGCCCTTCAGGACATCCTGGGCAGCAGGTCGGTTTCAAGAGACTACTACAACCAGACAGGTCGCATCCCAGACTGGTGCTGCTTGAGCTCCCCTCCTCCTGAGTCTCTGTATGAAGCAGGAAAGACCCCTCCTCCACTAATGAAGAGAGCCTTCTCCACAGAGAAGTAGAATATAGAGTAACATAGTTGAAATCTTGTACTCTCCTTCTACCTGATAAAACAGTTCAGTAATCTTTAATGTAACATCTCAACACATATGTCATCGTTTTATTAAACCTAGACAAATGTCTCTAGATGTTTTTAATGTCTAGTGGTCACATCCAGGTTTTTTTATGAAATGATTGTGGACAGACAGAACAGATATTGCGAATTTAAGCGGTTCCATCAGTATTCTACAAGGATCACAGTGATAAATTTTCAAAATAACTTCTGTGCTACAAGTTTTCTGTTGAGGTCTCATTGAGCAAGGCACTGAACCTGTATGTGCTTACTGTTTTTCTCATTCCAGTTCATTCAAGTTTTTGTTGAAAAACACCATATTCAGCAGAGATGTTTCCATTGACTATCAAGTAGGGTTTTATTCATCCATTTGTAAACAAACTGCAGAAAATGTTGCTAAGCTTTGGAGAAAGCTGATATCGTTTCAGTGTGACGTATTATAAAGTGTGGATATCTCACTTGACATTGATAACCCATGTTTTTCAAAATAGACACTTTGATTTATTTATTATGTGTACTTATGCATTTAAAGTTGTTTAACATGCATTAAAGGCCCTGCACCCTCATATATCTTTTCTCATTTATTCATGCTAATGAGCAAATGTTAGATTCAAGTTGCAGTTAAAAGAACGAAGGTGTAAGTTGTCCTGCTCTGGCAGGTTCATCAGGTCCTGAGAAGAGGTCTAATCTTGCTAAATAACTGAAAGCATGTGTGTGCATGTGTCGACATCTTGTTCTGCACCCCTCAAATTCAAATAATTCAAATAATGCAACAAATGATATTCAAAATTGAAATGAACATGCTTTTCAGTCATTTTAATTCGAGAGAGAAAATTGGTAACACAAATGTTTATAAAGAATTGGCCTGGAAAGAATAGCTATTTTTGTTTGCTGATTTCTTGTTGACAAAACCCAATGCTCAGATTCTCAAATGGGAATAACATGGACAATAAGTAAAGTTTGAATCACATCTGGAATTGTAGGTCAAAATAGCACCATAACTAACCCAGGATAGATACCTTTATTCCCAGAGTGCTGTCACTCACTCACGGTTTTTATTTTTTCCACCTGACTCTGAGCTATAAAATTTGCAAACTCTCAAAGGGGACAACCGCGTTTTCTGAATTTCTTAACAGGAAACTCTGGAGATTTCCCAGCATCACTTGGACTGTGAATACAGTTAACACAAAGGAGGCTATATACAGTATCTCACTACATCCGTAATAAGCAGTAAAATGTGTCTGCATAAACTTGAGTAACCACCACTGCAAGTGAAACTAGCTCTTATGTGTTCTGATCCGTAGGTGGGGCAACAGTGAGACTTCATTGAATGAGACTTTTGTTTTCAACACTTTGTAGGTTATTTCCTTGTTCAGCCCAGCCCTGATGTGCTGTTAATGTCTGTGTGTGTCCCAGAAAGGAGTTGCATCTGTTTGACCTTTTGGGTCACATTCATCACTCAGTACTGGTCTGACTGGCTACTGTGGTCTTGGGAACCAGTAGTAATACCCACAATGCATCTGCAGCACAAGACTGGCAAAAAAGTCTGGGAAAATGGAGACGCCTTGGGTTGAGATCACAGGCATAAAAATAGGCATAAATGTTGAGCAGAGGCAATCCAAAGATCTCAGCGATTAAACTAAAGATTATTGCTAGGAGGTGTCTTATGTTTGTCTCCCCTTTCTTCTTCAGAAACAACAAAGATCCTAGCAACGCTTGTAGTCTAAAATCAAACAATATCCCCATATTTGTAAACATTTATGTTCTTGTTGGAAAAACATCCTCAGGACACATGATTCTGATTCGTAGATGTTTCCAGGATAAAATGGGCTTGAAAAGATAACTTTTTCTAGATGTTTCCTTTTATTTGCATCAATCTATCGAGCCTCTGTCAACTCCAGAAAGATTCCGGAAAGGAAAATAAAATCTTTGTTTAGCATTTGAATGCTGATATTGAAGGCTTTAAAGAGCACAGGCCTCCTGCCTGCGGATGCAGGGAAGGTTTGGCTGAGGTAGAGTGCAGGAACCACAGCCTTATTCCGATAGTTCTTTAATGACCATATAATTAAAGACAGCTACAGCATTGCCCACATCTGGTGATGTAGAGCTGCACAGCCCCACCTGCTGCCTCTGCTCCAGTTCAGGGAAACCCCATCCTCCCTTGATGGGGACTGGGACTGGAGCATCAGTGTGGTTCCCAGACACAGGAAGCAGCAGCTGTCTGTCTGACCTCTGGCTATAAGACTGGGACTCTGAGCAGGAAGGGGACTCCCCAGAAAGTGGGTGAGCCGTGTCTGACAAGAGTGTTTGCCAACTGGTTTTTTTGTTTGTTTTGTTTTGTCTTGTTTTGGTTTTTTTTGGAAGCCTGGGAGGTTCCAAACAGTTTGCACGGACAAAAATGTCAAAATAATCCCTCATTGTTGGTGGCGGATTTACAAGATTAAGTGCTGTGGTTAAATGATTTCTACAAACTAATTGTATTTTGCTGGATTATCAGCACATTGCACCCAAGGTCCCTGTTTATTCTTGGGTGAGGAAAATCTTTTGTCAGCCACTTTTCTATAACGTCAGGAATATTACAGAATACTTGTGTCGTGTACAAGGTGACGCAGTGGAATTTTTTTTTCTCCCCACGAGCACAAAACTGGTCCTTTGTCACATCCTGAACAGAGCAAGAGTCGACTGTGGTGAAAGGGAAGGCATCATACATCTCGGTTATCTCCTCCGCAGAGGCTGCTCTTCAAAACACATCAGACCAACTGCTCTGTAAATCTTACAGGCTGTGAAAACACAGCTGAGTCTTCCTATTAAATAAAAGGGCACCTCTGTGCTTGCTGTCCAAGCTGTAAAATCAGAGAACAGGAATTGTAATTTGGCTGATATCACTGCACATGTAAGTCATTTTGGGAAGTGAAACATAATCAGGAATAGGCATTAAGTCGTAATTAAAAGAATCTGCACACCCCAGGATGCCAGGTATTGTGTAATAACAGGGCTAATTTTAGTTATCCAGACAGTTGTGTGTGGCACTTTTATCAAATATATAGAGATGATAACAAAAATGTCATCAGCAGTAAACATTTTGTGCATAAACATGCCAAAATCAGGAATGAAGGAAGATACCTCTGAGACAATCTGCTTAGTCTTGCAGCATTGGTGTCGATAACCTCAGGTCCGCAGCGCTTGTGCCAAAACTAAACAGGCAGCACTCAGAGGGCCCGAGTGTATAAACAATGCAGAGGAGCCAAAGTGCTTAAACCAGGACCCAGATCCAGAAGTGGACCCAGCACAGCTGTATGTTGGCAGCTGACACAGAGACACAGGGCTCCTCGCACTGTGGTCTGACGTTGCCAGGCTGTGTCTGTGGATCATAATCATACCAGGACAAAACACAGAGAGGACTCAACGGACTATATCAGTGTGTTTTTATGTTTTGGGCCCCTTAACTTCACATTATGTAAATTTTACATTTTTTTTTTTCTGAGCATTTGGAAAATGCATGCTGTGCATATTGAGATGTATTTTCTCTCACTGGCCCAGGAAACCACTGAAATCCATTAATCTCCATCCAGTATGTCATAGTCACGACTACTACTAAAGTTTTGTGTCAGTTTATTTCCTATGCAAACCATAACATGCTCGATTCTTTGGAAGGACTCAAAAAGCGAGTGCGTCACAGAGACAGACAGATTATAGGAACTCATGTCATATTTTTTTTTTTTTGCTGAATTCATATTTAAAAATTTCCCTATTAATCATCAGCTGTGTTCGACGTGGGCTTCTCATCCCACCTCGGCTGGAGCACGCTAGGACGGCGCGGGAATGCAGGCTCCGGCCGCGTCTTGACCATCTCTCTCTCTCTCTCTCTCTCTCTCTCTCTCTCTCTCTCTCTCTCTCCTTCTCCCTGTCTCTCCCTATGTCTCTTTAACTTTTTTCATTTCTTTCTCACCGACCGGACGCGACAGGAGGCAGAACATCCCCGCAAGGATGCGAACTTTCATCGGAGTCTCGCATCTTTTACTGCTTCTTCTGGTTCAGCCGGTACCTGCGCAGGTAAATCAACAAACGCCGGTGCCTTATTTGTGATATCGCCAATAACAAGCCAGTGGGGGGGAATATTATATATTGTTTATTGTTTATCACAGTGAAATTTCATTTGACATCTTTTTAAAAAGTGGCTTTGAAGTCGGCATTGAGTTTCCCTTGCTTTTTTAGGAGCTGTCTGCCTTTTCCCCCCTCGACTTCAAATGTGACTCCTATTAGCCACTTCACGTGAAGCAGTGCGGCTAAGAGGAGTCACATTTAAATGGCAGACATTCTCAGCCTCACGGTTCTCTGTGAGGGGACACATCTATCCCGCACTCCTGCCTTCTTCACGTACCGTCACTGTTGTGGTCCAACCACTGAGACACCATCTGCACCCATGGGTTTGGGAATTTGCATGTTTACAGTCACATGTAGAGATAGTGAGCTTCAGATGCATGTTACTGATCCAGGTACACAGAGGTGTGCAGAGCTACATACTGTATCTGAGTGTGCCTGTGTGGGGGGGGTGGACCAGGCCTCCGAGCTCAGCTTGAGGCACATCAGTCACTTGGAGAAAGTGGCTGCCTTACATCAGGCAGCGGTTGTGGTTGGGAGGCTCTGTAGCTCCAGGCTTTGTTTACTTGGTGGTGACGAGGGTTTGATACTCCACGCACCTCTCTCCGGTTTTCACAGGTGCTTCCTCTTGCTGTGACAGGATCGGACCACAGGCGAGTTGACTGCACAGTGAATTTGCATTGTGGTGTGTGTGGGGGGGGGGACCTGTGAATGGAAAGATTATTAAATGATGTGACTCGATTGGCAACCTAGAAGTTATTAAGGTGGCTTTTAAAACGGACTGTGAAAAAGCATAGGTTTCAAATGCATAGTGCAGTGCAGATAGCCTCTTGTTGATGTGAGGTGAGTTTTGAAGAACACAGGTTTAAAGTTATCCCCCAAATACTGAGATATGCAACCCCCCCTCCCCTTATCCAGAGTACATTTCATTCATCCCCTTAGTCCTTTGTTTATTTTATGTAGATTTGATTTGTGATCATGAATCGAAATCTTCTTACTTGTGGTATGCAAAGTTGCACAAAGAATGGTAATAATAAAGTTTGATTATTTAAACGCCATTATATAGGTCACCATTGGGTCACAAATTGAAGATGGGGCGCCTCTGTGGTTTGCGGTCGAGACGCTGACCACCGACCCTGGTTTGAGTCCAGCTGGGGAGCTTTGTGTCCCATCTGTCCTCCGTTGGCTGTCACTGTTTAATTAATGTTATAAATGCCACCGAAAAGAAATTAAAATCCAATGTGACCACATCCATTTCTGAGAAGATGACAGTATTTATTTTAAGATAAGCATTTCACTCTAGTTTGTCAAACATGTCCAAAGTTTGTAAGAGAAAGACATGAATCAGTGGGGAGAAGAATGCCAAGAAAAACCTCTATCTCATGTCACTTTTCTTATTTTTATTCAGTATGATAATAACCAGTGTGCATTTCCACTGGAAGCTTTGTATAAGTTACAAAATTAGAGGAACAAAAGAAAATGAGTGAAGAGACAAGAAAAGAAGCACGTTTGTTCATATTTTCCACTTTACCAAACCGGTCAGTTTTAGATGCAGTGTGTATACAGCTAATCATGTCCAACCAAAAGGCACTTCACCTAGTTGATCATGCATGTCTGCCTTTTTTATACCCATTACAGCTGTTGTTATGCAACTGGTTCTATTGCTGGATGATGCAGTACATTTAAGGACTTTGGGTTTATGTTGTGTTTGGCAGAAGTACAAACTCACTTACAGCAAACATAAAAATCCCACAAAAAAACCCGCTGTCCAAGCTATGAAAGCATTGTGTTTTAAGACAAAGTTCCCATCGCTGTTCTCAGAGTGAGAGAAAAACAGGAGAGAGGTGAGGAGTCAGACAAAGATAGCTGATATTCAAAAGAAAGAAGACAGAGAGAGCCAAGGTCAATTTTGCACTTGTGTTTCTGCTCAGTTTGGCTTTGAAAAATTTGGACTGTTGCCATCATGATTTTGGAGGGCAGGTTGTGAGAACTTATCAAAATTCATGCTGTATCATGACACTTTTCAGTACTGCCTTTGTTTTAACTGTGCTTATTGTGTGTAAAACTCCCACGAGACATGGCAGCAGCTATTCTTTGCTGTTATTCTTTGCATACTTCGAAGGGTTTTGCTTCTTATGATAATAGACCTTCTAGTGTTACAACAAATTGAGAAACAAATGCGCTTTTGTGGTTGGCAGGCTCATTTTACTGCATTTTTGCTGATTTGCAAACAGTGGCGCAGTGGTTCACCACGGTAAACCACGCTACAACGCTGTTTTTACTGGATCATTGTATGTGCAATACTTTTTCTCTGCCACAAGACGTCGCTCTGCAACTATTCAATTCACTACCATTGTAAGGCCTTGCTGTTTATGATGCTCATCTCTCATCTTAATCAGTTTCCTGATCGGCTTCAGGTTCCTAATCACTACAGCCATGTTTGGAACTGATATTATTACTTTCATTAAATAAGCCTGAAGGGTCGTTTGCTGTAGGTTTCAATTTTTTCTTATTTTTCCATGTATGTTGCAGATTTCACCTCCTCAAGAAGAGGGTCCCCCCAAAGGTAATGGCTCTGTTCTTGCTCATATCCCACTGAGGATGCTTTCCCCCATCTTGCAAATGATTTAAAGACTAAAGATTCAGCTTTTCCCCTAGGAATGACTTTCCAGGAAGTGTGGACAAAGAGCATGTGTCAGCCCATGGAGCAGTTGGTGGATGTGGAGCAGGAGTTCCCTGGAGAAGTGGGTTATATTTACATACCTGCTTGTGTCCCACTATGGCGATGCTCTGGTTGCTGTGGCGATGAGAACCTGGAGTGTCATCCTACCCTTGAACGCAACATCACTGTACAGGTGTAGAAAGATCCCTGATCAGAAATGATTCATCAGAAATGCCTAAAGGGAGTTATTAAAAATGTACACTCTGTGTAAATTAAACACACTGTCCTGTATTTAGTTTTGGTTTTCCCTTTCCTTTTCTCTCAGATGATAAGGATTGCTCCCATGATGCCAGGCCAACACGTGGAACTCACATTTGTGGAGCATCGGAGATGTGATTGCAGGTAAATTGCTGAAATCCAATTCCCTCTAATAAGCATCAGATGCAAGCTGAGACTTTTCTGGCACAGCTAACTGCCAGTTCTCGTTGTCTCCACCCTTGTTTTTAGAGCCCGCCAGACACTTAGAAAAAATAAAAGGTCAGTAGATGAACATTTTAACCGTCACACTTGAACACATAAGTGTCTTAATTACATTTGTCTCTTCCTCCACACCAGCTTTGAGTCCATCAGGAATAAACATCGGAGGAGGAAACACAAGAAGACAGCAAACGGCTGTGGCAAGTAAGAGACAGATTGCCTCCTGTGGCGCTCACAAACGCAAATACACACAGTTTCATAATATTTAGACATTTATGGCTACATTTATCACTATTTTCCCCCACTCTGTCTGACTACCAAGGACAGATGAGATTAAACAATATCACAATACACTGTCTGCTATGTTGCTCTTCTCTCTGGCAGGCCTATAATCCACCAGCCACTTGCAATGAGCTTGTGCTTCCGTGCAAGGCCACAGAGCATTTGTAGCACAAAATTCCAAGAGCTGGCATCAAATCCAAACCAGTGTGAAGGTTTAGTTTGAAAATAACTAGATCCACATAACCAGAAAAAAGAAGAATAACCGAAGGAAGGAATGTAAAGACGGAGCTCAGTGTGTAAGCAAGATCAACTCGATATGTTCATGCATTTTTCAATCCCATTATTGGCAGTATTAGGCAGCCAACTCAACAGTCGTATCATGTACTGTATACATAATTTTATTCACATTAAAACAATTAAATATGAATCAAATTCAACTAGTGTGTACAACAGAATTAAACAAATAACAGTTGGTAAGACTTCAACAACAAGCAATGCTCAAATTGAATATGACCAAGTGATAACTGCATTCATATTTACCTTGTGCACAAGTGAAATTACCTACTTTGATCAAGAACCCTATACACTTTTAACCGAAGCAATTCAATTCCAGAGCAATATCTGTCCCCTCATTTTGCAGACAGAACCAGTTACTGTACATGTGCAGTGGTTTATTATTCTGTTTGTTTGTGGTCTCTTTTCACATAAAGGTCAAAAGGGCAATGTGTGTCAGGTAATCTCTATGTGCCCCCCCCCATGTGGGATTTGAAAAAAAGTGGGTCATGAAAAATGATATCCAATTGCATTATGGGAATTGTAGGATTCAGGATTATTGCCGCATGAGCCATGAATGGACTGAAAGTCAGAATATCTCATCTTCTGCAGTCTGCTGCATCAATTTTTAACGTTCCTTCTCTAAACTGTTTCTCACAAGTCCCCTAGCTCTAAAGAAAGTGAAATCGCTTGATAGGTTTATATTTTTTCAATTTTGTCTTAAAACAATGCTCACATTCCCATATGGATTTTGAAACAGTTTTCGGTCAATTTAGTCATAACCCCCAGTCCATAATGGCATAGAGATCCATTTCCTCATTTCCTGAAGAAACACCAAGCTGATATTTTAAGATTGAAACGCTGGCAATTCCAATCTAACTGACGAGAGACGAACTTAACAGTCCCAGTTCTGTGCAAATATACATTTCAAAGTTAAGATAAGCTAACATGAGACCTCAGTTAGACAAATCATTTGAGTATCTTCCAGTGGTCGTCTTTTTAGTTTGAAATCTCCCATTTGTGTTACTATCCCTTCACCCCAACTCAGCATGGAAACATCGTCCTTGGATACACTATGCATTTTTGCACAGACTGAATTTTTTGCCCCATGACTCAGGAACCACATTATGAAGAAACGTCTTCACAGCCACCATATAATAAAGTAGCCCTTCAATGCATCTAAGTATTGTTTGAAGACAGATTTGAAAGTTGTGAACCTATCATTTAAGCGTTCCACAGGGATCCCTATTATCATCACTGGAAATGTCACCGCTGACTCAGTCTTTGAAGCAGATAAATGTTTCCTTCTTGGGCAACACGGAACAATGGGTGATTTGCAGTAGGTGGGATCTGTGCTCTGTCTGGTGAAAACTGGGTCAACTGTTTGAGGCAGTGACTATAGAGCTCCAACATGTCCTCTGTTAGGAAGGAGAGTTGGGGTATATCTTATCTAGCAGCCTTAACAGAGTTGAAAGAATCCATCCCCCAAATCTGCCCTGCTAAAGGCCAGACGATGGACTCGAGGTCATTTGGGGAAAAGGTAGTTTTTTGGTGGTCATCTGTAGGATTTCCCACACAAGTGTGTCGTCAGCTGTGTAGGAATCTGCGTGGTCGTGTAGTTATGGCTGTCGTCTTGTCATACAATGTTAAAACTGTATCATGACTTGCCTTGGCTCCCCACTTCTTTGTAAACCATTGCTTAGAGCCACAAGTCCATTATCTTATGGTCCCTTCACCCCATATTTAGTGGTCAAAGGACCACCTAGTCCCAGAGTTTTTAATTTCTTCCAGCAGATGCAGTGGCCCCAAATTGTATGATGCCATTGTTTGAACATAAAATAAACTGAAGTTTAACTTCCTACATTAAACCTTAAGGGATAAACACTCCTTAATGATGTAGTCATGATGGCTTCACTCTTGGGTCAACTTTATTTGTTTTTTAGGATTATTGTTTTGTGTTTTTGCCTGTATTTGACATTTCATAGTGAAGGGGCAGACAGGAAACAAAAAACTGTGGATGTTGCAGTTATTTGACATGCAACGCAACCATTAGGCTACCAGGGCACTCATCTTGTGGATGTTTAGGCACTAACTTTGTTTTCTTCCGAAGACTATTTTGCCTTTTCACACTGCAATGAGAAATACCACTGCAAAGAGATTCTCTGTCTTAAGGGACCCCTGACCCCATGAGCATCTGGCCTGTACCCTGTAGACCTGTTTTGTAATCCATCTATAAGTGTCAAAATTATCTCTTGGTAGTGCTGAGACCGCATTTTAGCACATTAGCGAGTCTCATAATCTTCAGATTCCACGTGCATTTCAGAACTAGTTGTACTATTACCTGTAGAGGATGACTACATCCATTTATCTTTAATCTGTTTTGTAGATGTTCTCTAAGTGCTATAAACCATTAAAGGGTATTTATTTGTTCACAAATCTTTGATGAAGGCTTTCAGATTGCACTTTGCCAAAATGTCACACAGAGAACAAATAATTATATTCTGATAATCAGTAACCAATTATCACAGGTTGGTGTGTGAGTCAGGTTTGTTTGCTTTTAGATATGGTCCTTTGTCTGGATGAATGGCAACAACCCTCTTGGTTGACGGCAGCAAGGAACAAGCTACATGGAAGAGTATAAATAAAATGCTCTGCTGCTGAGTTGGGTTTGAAGATCTGAAGTACCGGTTTGAAGATTTGAAATACCGGTTTGAATTTCTCATTGTTTATTTTTGTCTTTCCAGGTGCCAGTACCCGGGCCAGGACAAGATAAGTCTTGAATGATTCACATGTCTGTCCAAAGTTTAATTTGGGGGAGGAACTTTGGCGTTGGCAAACACCAGTACATTTGTGGATAAATCACCCCTGACCAATCATCTTCTGTCCAAATACCTCTCCTCATCCAGCGGATCCATCAGATGTCAGACTTCCCATCTTGATTAATTATAGTATCAAAGCAAACAACCATGTCTACAAACTCATTTAGCTCAGACTGCTGTTTTTAGTGGACCAAAACCAATGTCAGCTTTGATTTGAGGTTGTAAAAATGGACATAAGGTACAATATACACAGAGAAGGTGTAGAGATAATAGGTGGAATGCTTATCAATTGCAAGGGGGAAAGCATTAAAGCCTCCGCCCGTCATGAAATGTTCACTGAATAACCGTCAGATCATTCTGTCTCTTTGCCATGATTCAATGTTTACTGTTGCAGTGACTCACGTTGTCACAATTGTTATGAAACCAGTTCTTTCTTTTCTGGTGCAAAGCCACAGACGCCGAAAAGAAGACATCATCTGTGTAAACTTACTGTATGTAAAGTGTTATTTTTGTATTAGTGTCTGCTGATGAGCATTGAATCTTCTGCCCTTAACCGTGGGGCATGACGAATCCATGAAATAAAATGCACTCCAACTACAAGGAGGCTCTGTGTTATCTACGCTTGTATTTGCAGACCATCAGGGTCTGTTACACGAGGCCACTGTGAGCTCTTTATCTGACAGGGCCGTGTAATAAAGCACATCGTGGACAAAGCACAAGGGGTTACTATTGACCATTGATTTTTTCTTTTTGTTGTTGTTCTTGCAGCCTCTCGGAGACATGTGAGATGACAGAGGTGTGGTTAGATTTAACAGCAAAACCGCCTTATATGGCATTTCACAAAACAAGGAAGATCAGACAACTTGATAAAGTGACCAAAAAAAAAAAAAAGCAATAATGAAACGTTTTGAATGAATCGCTCTCAAAAACAAAAACAAAAACACCCATTCGAGGTGTTGTGGCGGATTTTTAATAAACGAGCTCCGGCGGATAACTCGACCAGTTCTCGGTTTCTGTCGTGGAGAACTTTTTTTCTCATCCCACTTCGTGAAAGCGTTTCCTCGCACAAGGTGGAAAACCCCGACGACGCTTCTCGTCCGGCGACGATCGGCTGTTTATTTGTTTTTTTTTTATTATTATTAATAATAATATTATAGAGGTCGTCCTCTCTCGCTTGTTGCACATTTCAAAACAAAACCAAAACAAACAAAAAAACCACCCGTCTCCACGTTCGGCGCGTCCGCACGTGAGGACGTTTTGTTCCGAGGGGGCCGGTGTTTTGTTTACTTCTCCGGACGCGCACGCTTCCCCCGCGCCCGCTCGGTCCGACCGGGCTCCTTATGTAACGCGTCGGAACATTACGCTCGTAAAAAACCCCGCCTCGCGTCACCGGATTCCCCGACGGTACATCCGAGATGCCTGCACTGTACGAGCACACCGCGCCCCCTCGCCGCGCCGCGGACACAATGTCCCCGGCCCGCCGCGCACTCGGCGGCGGTCACGTTTCTCCGGCTGCTGGCCGCCGCCGCCGACCAATCGGAGGCCGGGGAGCCGGGGAGCCGGGGCGGGGCCGCCGCCGCCGCCGCCTGGAAGACGTGACGTCCCCCGCTTAAGTCCCCGGCCCGGGCCGCGCCCCCTAAGCGCCAAATATGGGAGAGCGACGCCCCGGGCGAGTATCCCGTCCCCCGCGTTTTATCGCCGTCCGGGGGAGACGAGCGTCGGTAAGGTGAGCGAAAGCAAAAACCCGCCGCCACCCACCCACCCACCCACCCCCGGGGAGCCCGCCGTTCGTTTTTCCGCCCGTCCTCGGAGGTTCGGTTGAGCCGGGGCCGGCGCCACCCTGCGCCGCATGTGACCGGAGCGGACGGGGGAGGGGCGGCGTGTCTCGTGTATAGTACCGTGGAACACCGAGTTCTAGGCGACGTTAGCTGGGCAGCGGCGGCCGCGACGACCGCACCGAAGAAGAGAGAGAGATAAAGAGAGAGAAAGAGGGAGGGGAGGCTGAGAAAAAAGGAAAAAAAAAAAAAAAAAGGAGTCGCCCCGGACAAGGGAGACACCTCGACCCGGCTGCGAGCTCCCGAACCTCCGCTCCGGAGACAAGTAAGCGGGTTTCTCGGCGTTTTTCTCGGCGTGTAACGCTCGTCCGCGTCAGCCGCGTTAGCTCCGCTCTGCTAAGTGCTAACTTAGGTTGTGCGTCCGTCTCGTTTTGCAGCCCCGAGGTGTTCGGTCGCTTTGCCATCATGTAGCTGCCGCATGAAAAAACATAGTCAACTAATCTTTTAATTTTTTTAATCTGTGTGAAATACATTTTTAACGGTGGTTGAGACTTTACCTTAAGCATCACACTAACAAAATTTAGCAACGTTCTTATTGTTTATAAGTAACCTAACTAATACTTCAATGTCAGTACTTTAGCGAGGGTTTTTATAGGATAGCTACGAGTTTTGGTGTGGTCACTAAAAAGAAACGTCAATCGTACAAAACTAGTGTAGGATAACAGAGATGCTGTTAATGGATAAATGTGGCCGCATGTGTAACTAGTCAGCGTTATTAAGCTTTTAATGTCCTTTACACTTGGCTGGGATCGTCCAGTTAAGTCAGGGGAAACCAGCTAATGCAGCCGCACCAGGAGGAGCCTTGTGTTGTTATAATTACACGACTTTCAGTATTAAAATAACATGTCATGATGTTGATTTGCTGCCCGGCTCTAACTGAACATATCACTTAACACCGCTCCGTTTTTGTTTTGTTTTAAATAACAGTACACATCTTCATAGTTTTCTGTGCTTGACATGAAAAGAGAATCTGCCTAATCTTGTTTGATTCCCAAATCTAGCCCTTTGATATGCTGATGTAGTTGTTGTGAAAGCTTGTCGAGCCAAGGACATTGTCAGTACAACAGGGGAGGAGATGAGCACCAAGAGGAAAGCAGCAGAGAATCACTCAAGGCCAGCGAACAGACCACACATCATGAAGACTGGAGACGCCCGCACCGATTCAGAGAGAGACTCTGGATTCTCAGGTTCGGCCCTTCTCCTGCCAGTGTTATCTACTGTCATTTTAAAGTATCACTTGACTGAAGCCCGGTCGCTCTTCTTCCTGCCGTATAGATGCAAGCTCAGAGCACATGAGCACAATGGACACCACAGACTCTGAGGATTCACCCCGCCCTGTCGTACAGCAGGGACCACAGACTTCTGGCTCGGGGCCCCAGCCCTCTCAGCTAGCTGTGGTGGGAGGCTCCTACTCCAGCCTTTCTCCCATGATTTTCATGAACAATGTCCTCCTGAAGCAGGTACACGGCAAAACCATAACTCCTAAAAGATAAAATCTCAGATTATAATATTATATGTGGGGATGAATTAGTTCCGTGCTTCTGCTCAGTTTCAACACTCAATGTTTTAACGTCAGGCAGTAATATAATCAGGTTACATTAAGAAAGTTGTGGTCCAGTTTTATTGCGCCTGCCATTAACTTGAGAATATCTTCACAGTTCAGTCGTAACGGACTGGAATGTCTCACCAAAAAGCAACTGACCATTCGCAGAGGGTCAAGACTACTTACTGACCATTCAGCAGACTATAAAAGTAGGACATTTATTAAAAGAATGAAAACACAGAATCAAGATTGTACAATGGAAACCAAGAATGGCATGGAAAAATTTGGCCACCAATAGTTTATTTTAGTTTTTCAGAACTTTTTTAATGGTAGTAGTGTGCTCAGAACTTTGAACTTTTTTTTTTTTTCTTAATGGACTAAATCAAATGGCTTACGTCCATCATTGTATATCAATACCATACTGCTAAATATGCTGCTTCTGTTAAAATGATGTTGTAACTTATTGTCTAATTGGCCTCTGTTTAAATAGAATTGTCTTGGGTTAGTTTGTGTTTTTAGATGAGGTATGTTGTATTTATTCTTTTTAAGTATTCTATGTTACTACTAGATATAATCTATTCTGACTGACATGCTAATGAGGTCAAACCAGCATCTGCAGTCTTCTTTGAATGAAATTAATGCATGTTGTTGCACATCATCCAAACCTTGTCCAGACCTGGACCGACATTGGGTCAGTGGACATTTGCTGACTTTAGTGACCACTCTGTTAGGGATGGAAAGAAATGTAGTGATAGGGTGCAAAAGTAATTTCAGTGCCATCACAGAGTGAGTATAGGAAAGACGGAAAAGGAAAACCATTTATAAGTGGGCAACCAAGAGAGAGCCAACAAGAAACAGAATGACATGGAGAAGTGAAACTCTATCTGGAAAATATTTAATGTACTTCATGGTAATTTTGTGCTTTAACACTGATGTGTATTGAACTACACTTCAGATTGAGTAGTAACGCTGAAGCGTTTACTGACATTTTAAAGTTATCAATAGTCAAAAGAATTTTAACCATTTTTCTGTTGATAGATATTTGTCAAGTGCTAATACTAGATGTGTGTATCCTATCATCAAGATTATAATTTATGGGTTCACACATGTGAAACAGGAAAATGTTTGGGATGGGCGTGCCTTTCAAAGCTCTAAATTTTCAGTCTGTTGTCCTTGCAGCCTGGAGACAATCCTCCTGCTCTGAAACCCTGGGGGTTTAGTCCCACAATGGAGGTGGTTCAGCCTGTGGTCCAGCAGCCTCAGGTGGTCTTCCTCCAGCCTGTGGTCTCTCGTCAAGCTTCCCATGCCTCCAAAGAAGCCACCTCCAGACACAGACGCCCTAAGAAGTATCTTCCAATCCTTAAATCCTACCCCAAGATTGCTCCACATCCAGGAGACAGCTCCTCTTCGTCAGGGAGGGGAACCGCTTCCTTATCTTCACCCACCTCCTCCTCCTCCTCTTCTTCCTCCTCCTCTTCTTCAGGGTCAAAGAGAGCTAGCACTCTGACCTCCAACCACCGTGAACACAGTCAGAGAGAGAAACAGCCAAGAAGTCTGTGTGGTAGTGCTAGTAACTCTGGCTCAACCATTCCCAGTCTTCCTGGTACCCCCAGCCCCATGTCTCCTCTGCTCCAGAGCCGACTTTCTTTCCCCACTTCAGAAACCAGCACCAGCAGTAGTCCTGCCAGGGAGAGGCCTTCATCAGCTATTAGGCAGCCAGAGTGCAACAGTTCCCTTTCTTTTACTAACAGTGCTGGTTCCAAAAACCAGACACTCCCTGTTTCCTGGACAGACACCCAGGAGAACATCTCACTCGGAGAATGTGACCAAAGTGACAGTGATGCTGATACACGGAGGAAGCGTTTCTGTAACACCTACAACATCCTGAGCAAATCTGGCCTGCTAGACATCACGCTTCGCACCAAGGAGCTTCTCAGGCAGAACCGACGTACCCAGAGCGACCTGGACCGGCTAAAAGAACATACAGACCTCTTCCTCCAGGCTCTGCAGAGCGGAGACACTGGCATCTGTGTTAAACTGCAGGCCAGCCTTCAGGAGGAAGACGGAGAGAAAGAGCTGCTCAGACCATCTTAAAGGCAGATTAGACCTAGACTATTGGTAGACAATAAGCGTTTAGACTGAAACTGGGAAAGGATGGCCAGCGTTGGGGGTTGGAGCTTACAGAAACAGATGGGCCGAAAGTAATGTGCTCCACAACACACCCCCACCCCAGACTATCACACAGACAGTGTGCTGTGGCCTACATTTAGGCTGTCGCCTGCCTTAGGGCCCTGACACACCAAGCCAGCCTCAAACAATTGGTGCAGATAAAAACTTTTTGTTCCCTCCCCTCTTGTCATAGAAGTTGCAGTTGAAGTCAATGCCAGACTATAACTGGTGACCACCAAAATGCGCATAAATTCTGTTCTTGCATGAGAGGAAGTATTTTAGTCATCAGACTGTATTTGTTATGCAGGAGTCATCATGGAAAACAAAGCAAACTAAAATAGGTTTCTTTCTTTTTTTATTTTATAATGGTCTTACTAAAAATAGATCAGATTATGAATTGATAATATCAGTATCTCTCCTTAAAAAGTTACCTGTAAACTTTACCTTGCTATACCTGATGGTTACAGTCTTTGGTGTTTATCTTCTGGAAAAGAGAAGATGTTGGAAAAACAGCCAATTTCTAGGTCAGCTTTTCTAATTGCCTCATTATCTGATTTAACAACAATATCCGTCCAAACTGCCGAAATTCTTGTCCAACTTGTGCCATCAGTTAAGGACATGGTGCAAAAACTTTGGGCGATGGTCAGCCACACTCATAAAGTGCAGCAGGGTTGCCAACTGCCAGCTTGGAGTGTCAGGGACCAAAGGTCCCACCGGGCCAGAACAATGGCACACTGCTCTGCCAAGCTGAGCCTGACCAGATCTCTTCAACTGAAACTGCCTCTCTCCTGCACAGAAATCTTTGCTCATTGGCAATCAAGACCCAAGAGCCCTGAGAGATTTGGATCTCAGGCAGAAAGGGATGAAGATAAACAAAACTTAGTTGAAGAATCTGAATGTTTTGAATAAAACCCTTACTGGATATTTCAACTTTTAACAGCACATGTGTTTTCATCTAAACCTAAAAAAAAAAACATTAGTATACTTAACTTTCTGACAACAGAATTAATTAGATTTGCCATTTCTGTAGTGTTAACAGTCTTGCACCACTAATGGTATTTCTGTAAGCTCCACTGGTTCCACTGGTATTGATTGTTGCCTAACAGTAAGTGTGTAGAATCTAAATAACCTAATGCAGAAGTTACCAATTATGTAACATCTATGATTATGACAGGCTCAAAGAAATGTTCCCACGTCACATTGAATGTGTCCAGGGCCTCTCACTAGCCAGCATCTTTAAACAGACAAACATGTGCCTAAAATGTCTCTTTAGTTCCTGCTGTGTTTGAAAACTTGATGTGAAAGATTTGGCACAGCCCGTTGACGGTTTCAAGGTTAGCATTCCCATCAAGTCGATGGCAGCTGTATTACAGGGCAAACTGGCTGGAAGTAGAGCTCATAACAGCCATTTAGATGCTTCCCCAATAACATCCCAGTGTAAAGGATACTTCCTGTAGCTCAACCGTATTTATCAGTGACCTGTGTATGACTCCTTTTGTTTGTATGTGGGTTTTTTTTTTAAATACAATTTTATATATGTATATATAATACACATGGATGTAACTTAATGTGAAATGTATGAAATATTTGTGTGAATCTTTTGAGTCCACTAAAACAACCATCAAGTCAGGTTTCTTGTTGAAGACCAGTTGTTGTGCATCAAATTTAGGCCTCTTGCATCCACAAATTTTAGTTCTTATTCGACAAAAAGTCCAATGGTTGTAACATCAGAATTGTGAGCCGTTATGTAGGTTTGTGATGCTTTATTATTACCTTTTTGTATGTTTCTAAATTATGGCCTTAATATCCAAACCCTGTATATGTCACAGACCTTTGAATTTGCACTAAAAAAAAATGTAAGAGTAGGTCCGAGGCAACTTCTGGGCAAAATTAAATGGCAGCTACGGTAGCTCGTTCGGGTGGACTGCAAAAGTTTTTGTGAGTCATCATAAGCACACTACTTTTGTACATACAGCTCCTATAGTACAGTCATACATAACATTTACATTATCATATTTTATTAGAAGTAGTAATTTTCTCAGTATTAAACATGCTTTTGTATATTGTCAACTATAAAATGATATTTGCTGTGCTTATGTTGACTTAAAATGACTCCAGAGGAACATCTCAAGCAAGAGATGCACTCTGTTCTACTTTTGCAACCTTAACCCTTATACATCCGAATAATTAGTTTATTAAGAGTTTTGAGGGTTGTGCATTCTGTAACAAAATGTTTGGAGGTCTTTGTCACACAAACACACAAACTTAGACATTTGTCTGCTTTTGTAAAAAAAAAAAAAATTATTTGCTGGTGTTCTGAAAATACACATTTGTTTGTTTTGATGGGACTCGAGCACACATTAATTTGCAGCCTTTATTTTTTTTTTTACAGACTGAAAACAGTTAATGTCATCCATCAATCAGACTTAATAGACATTTTGACTGAAGAACATGGTAACATGATGTGTTAGTCTTTTCCTACAGTATACACTGTAAATTGATTAATATGTTTAAGTTTACTTTCCCTGTCCTGCTGGGAAACCATGCTGTGTTTAAGATTCAGCCCTATGTCGGATAATTTCTGGTTGTACTGAAGACGTTTGAGGTCATATATATATATATATACTCCACCCATTTTCTACTCTGCAGTGCACCAGTCTACTGTTAGCAAAACAGCCCCAGATGCATTGTACAGTATTTTGTGGTTGAATTGCTCAGTATCTCCCCTCTTAACATCACTTTTGATTTGGTGGACAAATAACATACCATCAACCCCTCCACCAGTGTTTTTCTATGACCATTTAATCTGCAGCAAATTTAAGGTGACCTTTTTTATGTCTTGGTACATTTTTGGTGCAGAGGCCTATTTTTTTATTTTTTTTTTTCTGCACAGTTGCTCCTCAGCTCAGCATGTTGTAAAACAATCCACATGCTTCCACTTTCTTATGGATAATATACCTGTTTTCTGCTGGGTCTGGGATTGCATCTGACTATACCAACTAACATGCAAAAGTTTTAAGCTTTCTTCTGACCTTGTACAAATGTAGTAAAATGATTTGTACAGAGGAATTTAGGTTATTGGGATGTTATGGCTCTAAGGGAAATTCCTCATACCTAAATCTGTTATCTGCGTTTCTTATATCTTAAATGACTAAATTATAATGAATGTAGTTCAAGCTAATGAGTGCGATGGAACTGGTTCAGTTTGCACAGACCAAGATAAGTTCCAATACAAGAGGTTGAGGCCATTGGTCAATGACGTTGTAGAATTTTCTACTTTACCAAGCTAAAAATAACACGTCGAATGTACAGTGTACTTTTATTACAGGGATGGTTCAGAGGACCCACAGTACATTTAGGGAGGAACATACACGTGTTTACGTTTGTGTGCTAATGATGCATTTTTTTCAAACAACAGAAAAAAAGGTTTCCCAAATAACATAAATTTTTACATGCCATGACCTACGTATTTCTTGCAGGTGTGTAAACCTCACGATCTCAGTTGCAATTTTTTTTTTTTTCTCAAATCATGGTTTACCACAATCATAGCTCATAACAAAATCATTTTTGATGCATGGAAAAGAGACAATCGTTTGACTTTGCATATGGTTGTAATATCTGTGCTTTGCCACTGCAGTTATTACCATTTGTCCCTAATGAAGGCCTTACTGAGACATACAGGCCAAGACAGCTGCAAGACTGCTGGCACTATTCTGGTCTTTTGCCAAAAACAAATGCATTTTTGCTTCTTTTTGTTTTTTTACAGCTGACACACTTTCCTCAAAGTTGGGAACTTATCAGTGCAAAATTTCCTTTTCCTTGTGTCTTGGACCAACAACCCCTCCCATATTTTCCCAAACTTACAGAATGCATTTTAACTTTGAATTCCTCCTCAATTAGATTCACAGATGCTATATTCTTGGACTCAAAGTTCATATTGTTCTTTCCTAATGGTTCACTGTCGAGTATTTACATATCTTGAAAAAGGTTTGATGGCCTTGTGCTGAAATTAAATCATACTGTTTTGATACTGGTTGACTGCCAGTGGAATAAATGATGGTACCAGTAAATATCATAAAAGTCAATGACGTTTTTGCTAAAAATAGCAAAACAAGGCTGGTCATGTCCATCTTTTTTTTTTTTTTTTTTTTTTTAGAACTATCCTTGTCTGCTGCCAACAGCTTTTACTATAGCACATTTATTTATTGGACATTGGTTACCATCATTTCACTGTAATGTATGGTTTGGTTTTGTTTACATGGATCCTCTCCAGTGTGATTACTCTTTCTTGGATCCTGTCCATGTGATTGACTATTTATTGATTGACATGTATCAAACCATAAGTCTCTGATGCCGCTATTCTATATGCTACATGCTTTGTCATGGATTGTTATTGCAATTTTGTGACATGATCATGTTATGTGACCAGAATTTTTGTGTCGTCATTAAGTACAAGAATTTAGTAGGAGAGGGGTAAAGGCTGGTTTTGCTTTTCAGTTGGACTCTTGTATTTTTGTAACACTGGATTTTGAGGGTTTTTTTATATCTAAGTGTTGGCAGCTTTGTTTCCTCAGTCCATTTCAGTCTGCCTTCTTTCATTTTAAAGATGCTCATAATGTTTGTGAAAAGATTGATTGTTTTACCAAAAACAATTACAGAAAATATATCCGTAGTGCACCAGCTGCACTGATGGACAAACATTTGCTTAAATAATTATTATTTTTATTAGTTTTTTTTTTTTTTTCAATTGTGAAACAAAGAAATTATATTAGGGAAAATGGATTCTTTTAGTGGAATAATTCAGTGTAGTGTGGCTTGCTGGAAAGCTTTTTTTTTATTTTAAAAATGTAAATGCACAAGGTTTTTAAAATCCTCATGGGACTTGCCACAGGGAAGGATTTACCAAAACATCTGTTTCGTTTCTTACAGTGTAAAACCTCTGAGAAAAACAAGACTTGTTATAAATAATGACATTTCAGCTATACCAATCAAAGATGAATAAATTAAGATTGAGAAAGGGTTTGATGTCATGCGCTCTAGGGCTCTTTTTTACATTTTAAGTTAGAAACTCATTGCTTGTGTAATAAATGTCATTCCAAAGAAACTTTTTGTCTGTCTACATTAAATGGTATCACTTTTTGTTTGTCAGAAGTAAGTTCAGACAACATTTTAAAGTTACAAAGGGAGGAAGAGCATGAAGTTTTGAATCTTGGATAGAGATGATGGAAGAATGAAATGTTTATTTTTGGATTTTTCCACACACCTCTCTCTCACACCAGCAGACTGAGAAAGAGCAAGATGTGAAACACAAATCTGTGCTCTTCTAACACCAACACTGAACAATGTATGGGTTTTGCAGACATATGAATTACATTTCAAGATCCATAAAGTCTACTCTGCATCTGTTACCTTGGAGTGAAATGTTGTATAGAAGTTTGTTTTGGTTACAACTCAGTCTCTGTGATTGTTGTAAATACTGCGAAGTGTAAAATATATGTGATGTTATTTTACTGAAAATGACTGGGGTCTTGATTACTAGATTCTGACGCCTATCGTAGACATACAGTTAGTTTTACACTTAACACATGGGTTAAAATAATGTTTGATATCTGCAAAACACTTTCTTAACAGCTTCCCATAATAAAACATTAATCAGGGTAGTTTGTCAGGTACTTTAAAGTGAATCCTTAGAATAAACTTCCTTAGAACTCGTACCCTTATTCTTTGTACAGGCTCTCTCAGGGCAAGGCTAAAAATAAAAATTAAAAAAACAAAACATGAGTAGAGGCTAACTCCTCTCTACAGCTTCCTGCTATAGGAAATTCACTCTAATCAAATCTTACCCAAAATACTACAAGGCATTATACAGAACATTACAGGAAGCCATTTAAGAAAACTTTTGATGTAGGATATTGCCTTACAGCAGAGCTTCTCTGCTCTCAAACATATTCAAATCACATGCAGCCTGTGTACTGAAAAATGTACTAAAATATAACAAAAAAAAAAAAAAGATGAGACTTGATGCTGGGATATACTCAATACTAAAGGATTGTTAGCAAAAAAAAAGAAAAACGAAATCCCTTCTTTTCACTGTTCATTTTCTTTCCAACAAGAGTCTCTGGCTTTGGGCCCCTTGACCCCAAGAGCCCCACTGACCTGTGGTCAGTTGTCCTTCAGTCACCCATCCCCGCTCCTTGCCCACTTCTTGTGTGCACTGGTGCTATAAAAAGATCCCCATCAACTATGGATGGGTTAGGAGACGATGGGCCCCCGGGGACAAACGTGTAAAAGGCTCCCGACCCCTCCTACGTAATCAGCGAGACCAACAGACTGAAAGAGACACAAATGACAACCATTTAAAGAAGTTTTGTTTCTGTGGCGATATTTTCCGTTGTAGTTGTTACATTCCTCTTTTGTAACTGCCTTGTGTCACCAGACATTTTTTTTAATAATCCACCCATGCATCAATAATTCATTTTTTTCACTTATGTGCGGAAAAAAAAGTATAATTCTACCAAAACCTTGCAGGTTGACGCAGTTCATTTCTGCGTCTTGACGCGTAGATACCGGCTTCGGCCACTGGATGGCGTCGACAATAAGGATTCCGTCGGTCGAAAACGCGGAAATGTTCGGAAATTGATCCATCGGAGTCTCCGTAGAGAAAATCTGCAACTCTGTTTTGAGACATTTATTAAGCTAGCTGCTCTCAGTCTGTCTAAATCACGCTGCTGTTCCAAGGTAAACCGATCCGTTTCACGTTCCCGGAGATTTAATGGCCTTTCAGTGTATGTATCTTACATCGTCAGCGGCCGAGGCTTTGACGCCGGGCAGCTAACATCTGTCTGAGTAGCCCCGTAGCTAGTTTTTGGTAACTGCTTAACCTTGCTAGCTAAGTTGACAAGGCAGCCTGTCATTCGCGCGTTTAACGCACAGGCTGTGTATTAGATTGACGTGGGGGAGGTTTAGCTTTAGCTACGTTTAGCTGCGTTGTTCTACCTAGTTTTTGGTGTTTTAACCTTACGGGGGGAGCAGCTGTCAGCTAGCGAAGCAGAGACGTACCGCTCGGCTGTTTGACGTTTTGTCCTGGTGTTTGACCGCAGAGCCTGTGTGATGGTTTTGACTCGAAGATGACCTGCAGCCTGAGCATATGACCCACAGAAAATCTTCCACTTAGCAAGGTCATATTTGAGGTAATTCCTTTTTTTTATTATTATTATTCATCAACCGTAGCAAATTCTTGTTTTGTTCGATGTATCAGGGGTTGTACTTTTGTGTCACAGGTTTCACACAGGGTGACCCATGCTTTCTGATGAGCTTGACTCCAAACCAGAGGTAACATCATCATCTTTTTTTATGCTCCAGTAGACTCTGTTGTGGCTGATAAGGCTAAATAAGATCCTCATGTGTCCCTGTGTCCCTGTGTGTTTCTGCTCCCAGCTGCTGGTGCAGTTTGTGCAGAACGCGTCCATCCCGTTGGTGCAGGGTCTGGAGGACTCCGAGTCCAAACACCCCTGCCTGCCTCTGCTGGCTCCGGCTGAGAGCTCCCTGTGCAGCCCGCTGGAGCTCACAGGTCAGCAGCCGCTCATTGCTACAACCTCATGTTCTCTACATGTCAAAATACAGCAGCGGAATCCAAAGCATGCTCATTTAACTCATAGTCTATGCCTAAGTATAACACATGGTGTTATAAAATATAAGATATGGTGTCATGTTGTGTGTTTTTTTTCCCCTTTTAATTACTGCATTATTTTGTTGTTATTGGCCACATAGCTGTAGAACCTGAATAAACATTTGATGCCTCCAGTGTCAATATTTGATACCCATATTAACATGACAAGGTAAACATGATGCTAACATGGCAAATAGTCAAGAACCGGCGACGTATTCAATTTTTTTAAAAGGCAAATATAAACTAGGCTGTTCTTTCACATCTAGAATGAAAATGTCTGTAGTGAACAACAGCTAAAAGTTGGCCGTGTAGTTACTCTTCTCAAACTCTAAATTACGAAGTGGTGCAGAATAGTCAAATAACTATAGAATTACTGTAAAAAATAACACACCTGTAGAGAAAATTCACAGTACAGAAATCTAAGATCATAATCTGTATCTAAATTTACTTCACAATGCACAAAGTAAAAGAAAGTATATCAGGTGGTTATACATTTACCAAAGGAATCTCTGGATCTGAATGCCTGGACCCGCTCATTAATGTATACAGGTTTTCACAGAGTTCCAGCTCAACAAGATCTCCACTCCATTCGATATTGATAAGTGTTGCCTTGCTTTCAATCCTACATTATTTAGCAAGCTATGACAAGCTTCCCCTCTCTCAGCTCTGCTTAAGATGCAACCATTTGACCCCTTGGATTGATAGATTTGTCTGTGTGTGATTTCTTGTAAATGGATATTCAAAATAAATATTGTTTTTATTTGATGTACTGTTTTATACTCAAGGTGCCCTGTGGCCTTTTCTTAAAGCAAAAACAATTATGCAGTAGGCAAGAGTGTGAATCATGTCATCTGTTTGCGCATCCTCATCCTCATCCTGTTCCAGTAGAATACGAGATACAAACAAAACATGAACCAGCTCATAAATATTGCTCCATAGAAATATTGTTAGTCTCAATACCCCTCAGACAATATGCATTGTTGCACTGTGGTCGGAAGCTAACAAATACTGTTTTCCTCCTTAGATGGAGGCCTGAGTCACGGGCCTGAGAGTTCTCCTTCACTCTCAGAGTTTGGAGGGGTGTCAGAGCGGAGCCCTTTAGTGGTCCAGACGCACTCTCATCCACGGGCTTCACCCAGCCCCCCGCCCATCCTCCATGACTTACAACAGTCAGACAGCAGCTCCTATGTCCTACTGAACCTTGCAAAAGGTAAAGACACACCAGTCTGCTTACATATGCCTATACACATGAAAGATTTTGACAATTACACATACCAAGCAACTAATTGCAGTAATTAGGGAATCATCATCCTTGCATTTTCTATTTTACTATGTTAGTAGACAAAGCAGTAGCATCTGTATTAAGAAAAGAAAAAGAAATACAACACTTCCTTTTGTCACATTTTCTAGGTCAAATCAACAACTGAAGAAATAAACGAGAGTTAATTGATAATGAAAATAATTAGCTGCAGCCCCAGTGGAAACCTGACATTCAGGGAAATTAGTCACTTTCTGATTAACTGTAATATAAGTGAGAGTGAGAACTTTTCACCTTTGAACTATAAATCTGATCTTGTGTCTCTGCTTTGTGTCTTGCTCAGCACCTGTCTCTATATACACTGCTAAAAAAGAAATGGGGAGACACATTCTCATGGAAAAAGTGTGAATTATTTTGGCTGCTTGAAATGATCCTTGGCAGGCTTAATCTTCTGGTTTATGAGTTGTTGGCAGGAAAGACAAAAAAGAATCATATTTAGTCTCTTGACATACACCTTTTGTGCAGTGTGCAGTGATCAGAGTGTTGTGCAGAGGGAACGTATTTTTGTGAACATTTGTGTGTCTGTTGGCCATGAGTCTCTTTCTTTCAGAATAAAGCCATAGTGTTAAAACCAAAAATTTCTTAGTATTTTGAGAGGCCAATAATGAATACAGAAATGTGAACTCGAGGGGCTCATGCCATAGATGATCTTGCAGAATATTGCATTGGCCCTGAACATCTTGTTTCATGGTGATTCTCCCTCTGCCTTTTCTTCCCTCTCAGGCATCACAGCCTCGTCAGAGTCCCTGATCTTTGCCGCAGATGGCGCAGGGGAGGATGACGATGAAGGGGTCTCATCAGGGGACTATGGGATAGATGGTAGTGCGCCCTGGTATCTGCGGGTACAGGAGCTGGCACATGACAGCTTGATTGCTGCCACGCGGGCGCAGCTTGCGAGAGATGCCAAGGCCAGCCAGGACGCCAGAGCTTCAAGTGTCAGTAATGGTAAAGTCACATTGTCTCATTAACACAGCCAGAAATGTTTACAGAAGTCCTTCACAGTAGAGATTAAAGCAGATTAAAGGACAAAACCCAGAAACCGCTTCCCAACCTCTTCGCTATGATTGGTCATTTGGTTAATATAAAAAAAAACAAACATTGGTGCAGCACCCGCTTCTTAGAGCAGTGTTTTTTTGTTTGTTGGTTTGTTGTTGTTTTTTCCTTTTGTTTTGTTTTTGTTTTGTTCAGGTTAGGGTTCAGGTTCCTTGAAAGGAAAAGACCCACAGCATTCACTCATTGTTGTTTACAACATTTTCTGGTTTAGTATTAATACAAAACCTTTCTGAAACAACAAAATACTTACATAGAAATGTTATACAACTGTATAATTGGTTTTGTTAAATGATGTTAAAGGAAATGTAACAGTAAATCAGCTGTATAATGGGGCTGTCTAAGTCTATGGATTCTTCCCTAGCAGTGGCTAGTTAGCCATGAGGCCACTGACACTGTGGTAAATGTTTTCAGTGTTTCTGTATGTAAATTGAGACAAGTAAATCTTGTTTCTTTGTGAATTCAGTGAGGGAGAATCTTTTAAGTGCTTTAAAGTGCTTTAAGTAAAGCACTTTAAACAGTTCCCAAAGAAAGGACGGGGGGGGGGGTAGACAGATAATCAAGAGACAGGAAAAACTGTATATGAACAATAATAGAATGGCTGATACTGAAACATTTGACATTTTGGGAAATATGCCTATCAGCTTTCTTGCTGAGATTGAGAGAAGATTGATTCCACTCTTTTGATACCAAGACTGGAAATGGGGAAACAGCCTGGCTTGGTGTAGAGATAACACAGTCCAGCTAACAGCACCTCTAAAGCTCAATAATTCACACGTTATATCTTTTTTGTTTAATTTAAACCGTTTATGTGCCAGACTGTTTCTTGGTCGCGACTGGTTGCCTGGCAACTGCTCAGAGCCAAGAAATAGTCTGATAGTGTTTAACCAAAATTGTGTGTATTCAAGTTGGCTAATGGATACACATTTGATACCAGATATATATATATATATATATATATATATATATATATATATATATATATATATCCTATAATTAATGGACACAAAAATATCTAACTCTTCATTAAAAGTTACTCAGATGATAAACGAACCTCCCTTCTGGAATTTAGGACGCCCCTGACAGGCTGTGAAACACAGTCCAAAGTCTGTAGTTTCCTTCCAGTTTCTAATATGATTGTTGGGGTTATTTATGGCCTCTTATTATAATCTGTTTCTTACATAGTGATAGCTACCCACATTTTCACCTCATCTAATGTAAGTCCTCTAAGATGGAGATGTCTGCTGCAGCACACAGGGCTGTAGTTGACCCACACCAGGAGTCAGGATTCGATCACAACCCGTTATAGCTTCCCTCCACGGGCAGCCTGATAGATGAACAGTTTAGCCATGACATTCAAAGCACTGTGACTCCTAGCTACATCTCTGATCTTTGAAACCCTTCTGAGTCGAATTGCAGCTGGAGGTCCTGGTTAAAAAAGTGGCATGCGAACAGAGTTTTCTTTCCATCTTCTTTCCTCTCATCCCAACCTGGCTTATCATCATCCGCTTAAATGCTTCTTTACTGTACGTTCCCCTTTCTTGTTTCTGTTTCGGTTTTGATTTTGCGTTCCTCTAATGTTTGTCGAATACTTTTAACTGTGTTAAAAAAATACTGCGAACAAAAAAGACTATCAGTGATTTGAAATGAGCATACATTGTCTAATTAGACATATGGTGGTGGAGAAAAGCTTCATTGGTGCTCCTTTTCCTGACAATTCTATATTTAACCAATATTCAGAACTGGGTGTTTAGGCCAACCTTGTGTAGTCATGTAGCTGTCAGACATGTTTTCTTTTTATACCTCCAGGTTATTTCTGATTCTTGACATCCCATTTCCTTTAAGGTCAAGTAAAAGTAGTTAGCAAAGAGAAAAGGACACATTTTTTAGACTGTGACATAATCTCTCCCTTTAGCTCCTCTGAGCTAGCGGACCAGTTAAGAGAGAGCTTAAGATACTTTGTACATTGTTAAATGAAATGTCTGCAGCAGATTGAAACTGGTTTCAGTGTGAGACTAAAAAGCCTCTATATGACTCACTGCAATGGCTTCCCTCCTACTAACTTTCATTAGATTAGACAAGTTTCCTTCAGCAGCAGGGTATCACTTGTAGGTTTATCACTGCTGGCACACTGCAAGAAAAATTGGACCCATTGGACCTGTTCTGGTGGGGAGTCCAAGCGGGTTAAAAGGAAGTGATTGCATTCAGTTTCAGGTTGTTTTCTTTAGCTGCAGATCTTCAGTAGGTCTCAGTCATTACCTGATGATTAGCCTTCATACAGCCAGGGGCCAGAGGCCGAGCCACCTGGTGCTCCTGGGTTGTTTTTCTGCACAGCCCTGCTCACTCTCCTCTTCCGGTTGCCTAGGTGACCACACACACAGTTTCACAGCAGATGGGGACAAGCGAGAGCTGCCGTCTCGGACCAGCCGCCCCCTCTCAAAGCAGATCCTGCGCTGCTCGTTTGAGGGTTGCTGCAGGACGTTCACCTGGCCGGCTCATCTCAAATATCACCTCAAAACACACAGGTAATACAGTTACACACACAGTAGCGGAAGGTAATGGACTCAGGCAGTAGTCCCAACTAGATGCTGTTGCCAAAGCACCAAAGCCCCGTGCAAATCCTAACTAATGGAGACACATTTCCCAAACTGAAAAATACTAATACTGTTAGTTTGCAGGATAATAGAGTTTCCAACTCATTGTACAAATCATTTCACGCTGCAGCTATGTGCAGTTCAATCTTAACTGCTAACTGCAGGCATTTTAATGCTAACAACCATTCCCAGCTTACAACGGCTTACAACACACCACAAATTTATATAAATCAGATGGAGTTGGTGTCTACATTTTCAAACAATACTCCAAAAATGATTCAACATTAAAGAAAACCAGTTATAATCATTTTCAGTCAGATTTTTCAGACCTTTGTTTTGCTTAAACAAAATTCATATCAGTGACGTTTAGTAATATTAATGGATAGAGAGAGTTAATCTCAGCTTTTTAAACCAATTAAATTTACATTTAACTTAACTTAAAGGAGTGATCACAACTCGGGTTGCGTTTCCCACTGGTTTGAAAGAAGTGTGTACTTGTCCTGCTGTTAACATCAGTATGAGCGGTATGAGCTTGTGGTTGACTGTTTCTAAATAGAGCATGTGCACAGGAGCCACCAAAGCTTGTTTTCTGTGGTTATCTTGGCTCCCAGGAATGACCGGATGTTCAGATGCAGTGCAGAGGGCTGTGGGAAGAGTTTCTATGTGCTGCAGAGGTTGCAGGTTCACATGAGGACTCACAATGGTGAGAAGCCCTTCATCTGCAAGGAGAAGAACTGCGGCAAGAAGTTCACCACTGCTGGAAACTTGAAGAATCACAGACGCATACACACAGGTGGGGAGCAGGAAGACACCTGCGTATAAAATCCCAAACACGCTGGAAGCAATAACTGACTCAGGCCATTTGACTCTGCTCATTTAATGCTTCCTTGGTGCAGCCAGGCTGGAGATTTGAAGAGTCAGCAGCACTGGCACCTCCATTTCACTGCTTCAATGAATAACAGTACTGTCATATTTTAGGGTGACATTAAGAATTTTGATGGCCTGCTCCAGTCATCTTATTCTCTCTAGGGATGAGTTGGCAGACCAGCTACACAGTGCAAGGCTTATATTTTGTCTGTATTTCTGGAAGAACAGTTTTTTTATGAGCTACAATAATAGCTTAGTTTGATGAAATCATATTACATCTTTTACATTCTTGCCAAATGAGTTCTATAAACAAAAAAAAATTGTTTTCACATTTGGTTCTTCAACGCAATTCTGCTTTAATAAGTTTACCAAGTTAGGTCTTGATGTTAGGGAGTTAAACAATGTGTATGTGTGGGGTGGGTGGTTGTTTACAGGGGAGAAACCTTTTCTCTGTGAAGCGGATGGCTGTGGGCGATCCTTCGCCGAGTATTCCAGCCTACGGAAACACATGCTTGTACATTCTGGTGAGTGGGACGCAGTGTACAGCTGAGCACTTTTTTTTTGAAAATACCGTTGGAGATATGGTGTATAATCATGTGCCTTGAAGAGAGGCATTTTCTCTCAGTTCAGAATGGATCACATAGTACGTCTCCCTGCATTTGTGTGTGTGTGTGTGTTTCTCAGGTGAGAAGCCTCATCACTGCGGGATCTGTGGTAAGACTTTCTCTCAGTCTGGCAGCAGAAACGTCCACATGAGGAAGAGACATGGCGAGGAGGGGCTCAGCAGTGAAAGCAGAGAAACAGGTCTTTCTCCCTCGCATATTATCCTTCCCTCTCTCTCTCTCACTCACTCACACACACACTCACACACACACACACAAACCTAGTGTGGTAGGTGGATATGGTAATCCTTGGATTATGTAGCTTCAAGCAGTCCATACATTTTAAAATGTGCATAGAGATGGTGTTGGTTACATTTAGGAACTTTTCTTGAATAATTAATGGCTTTTAGCACTTAAAAATTTATCAATTAATTTTTTATATCTCAGGGCCAGTAGCTGAATTGTTTTAGACTGCTCATATATTTGAAAAAGCAGAGACAGCAAGACTCTGCCACAGAAACAGTCCTCTTAGGCTTCTTTTGATGGATTGAAATTTATCTGAAAAGTCTGTAATCTCTAAGTTAAAATGGCGCAGCAACCATCATTCATGTTGTCAAGCTTCTCTTGCCTAATAGATGTCTTTTTTCTTTCACTTTACAAACAACTTAGATACATGAGTGGATACTTGAGTAAATCTTCCACTGCAGCTGTGGGAAATTTAGTTCACTCCTGCTTCTATTCTTAGTATCAGTTTCAGTACCTCTTACAATTAAAACCGCCTCTCAATGAGCTCTTTAAAGTCCCACATTTGGTCTAATTGTACAAAATCAGCTTAAATTACTTATATAGCATGAAACAATGAGAGCAGACTGTGGGTTTGCTTCCTTGTCACATTTCTGTAGCAGTTGGGAAGCACCGCAG
Source organism: Istiophorus platypterus (assembly GCA_016859345.1). Taxonomy (NCBI): domain Eukaryota; kingdom Metazoa; phylum Chordata; class Actinopteri; order Istiophoriformes; family Istiophoridae; genus Istiophorus; species Istiophorus platypterus. The sequence continues at coordinate 7,999,461 of CM029133.1, read as the reverse complement.
CTGAATCACCACGGAGGAAACGCTGCCAAAGCTCTAATTATAAACAGCAGATCTATTCAGGTCAACCTCCCCAAAGAGGCTGGTCTTTTGTAAAAGCAGAGCAAAGGAAGATGCAGATTCACAACGGAGGAGCAGTTTCCGTGTTATTTATACATAACTGAGTTAGTGGCTGAGTTATTAAATCATCTATGGCGGAGAAACTACAGGCCTTAAAATAAATTCATGGTCAAAAGGCAACTTGGAAAGTTACTAATAATGAGCAGATTTTAGATTCCAACATCAGACTCTGATATTGGCCGATGTTGTCGGTTCCTAAAAAGGTGTTTGATAAAGTACATTGTGTCATTCCCCATCTCGTACATATTTTGCTTTGATGTCAGAAAAGCAAAAGTTTGATGTTTGATTGTCACCGACAGGAGAGGCTCTGACACAAAGCAGCCTCCTGGAGGCAGACGGTGAGAACGGAGATGGTATGGTCACCATGACAACAACTGTAGAACCCCTGAAACTCCATCATGCCATGCTGAGATCCCCAGGTATGTGTTCGCAAATGTATGATAGAGAAAAGACAAAATAAGACATCTCATGACACAACAGCCCTGCAGTAAATGCTTACATGCAAAGCGCATTCTGTTCAGTTAATGTGCTGAGTAAACTCGTGGTGTCACTGATGCCCTGTTAAATGTTTCTCAGTCAATCGCTCAGTCTAGTTTTTGTGTCTTTGGCATTGTTTGTGTTGACTTTTGAACAATACTACGACTTAAGCGTCGTGTGACTTAAACTGCCTTTGTGATTGTAATGCAGAATAGTTGCTGCCTACATTTGTGGTGAATCAGTTGTAAATGTGGCAAGATCATGTAATGTGGCGGAAGTGTACAAAAATCTTGCCAAACTCAGAACTCCTTCAGAATAGAGGTCACCAGTAGATGGTTAGTACCACATACTGGAATTTATTCCTCGTGTGATCATTAAGTGTCATTTGATGATAACCATTCTGCTATATTTAGTAAGACATCGCAGCCAATGAATCAGTTTTTACTGAATGCATCTCCTCACACTCACTTGGTGGTGACAAATTCATAAGCGGTGGACTGTATCACTCGGGTAGAAAAACAGAAGCGGCATCTGTATTACAGGGTTTTTCTTGCTTGTCCTTCAGTTTTGCTAAATTTTCCTTTCAGTATTCTTCATTACACCCACAGGACAAAACCAGCTAAAAGCTTTCAGAAACTCAAAGAAAGATGTATTAGTGAAGAGGTTTTGAGCTGAAAAGGGTGGATTTCATCTCACAATGTACATAAGCTGGTTCTTATTGAAGATCCATAGAGATTGACTGGCATCTCAATATTAGGCAGCATTTATATCACCAGGTGGTTTCTCCTCATTGAACCTGCCTTTTTGTTGGTGTCCCTCCCTCAAGGCTCCGCCGACTCAGTGGTAGTTCTTTCTCAGCCGCACGAGCTAGTGACCATGACGACCGAAGGCCATGCATACGGAGAAGATTTGGTGGCGCTGCTGTAGTCTGCCACGACAAACGTCACACACTGCCTACATCTATCTGTAAAATTGATTAATCACTGACTTTAACCCTGTAGATATTTGTAACTAGAAACCAATGATGGTTTTATTTTGACAGTTGTGAAAGGGCAGAGTTTGTACAAGCAACCTTTTTCCTCAAGTTTTTGAAAACAAATACTCCCAAAGAAATACTGAGACGGGTTTTAAAAGTTTATCATGATATAATGACCATGCATTTTTCTGTGCATTATCACTGGAAACAGAATTCTGAGGCTGAAATGCAGTGATGGGCTCAAGCGAACAGTGAGTGCCACTTCAGTAAAGTTCATAAGTATTGATGAATTTCTTCATTTTTCCTCTGTACACCACTACAATAAATCTTAAAAAAAAGCAAAGAAGATGTGAACATGTACATGTTAAGCTTTATTTTAAGGGATTCAACAAAAATATCACATTAACCGTATAGGAATCATAGCCATTGTTATACATAGTCTCTCATTTTAAGAGGCCCAAAAGTAACTGGTCAACCAACATAATTATAAATGAGCCTCGGAAATGACAAGACTGTATATAAAAATGTCTGTAGTTCCTAAAGGGTTGATGCAATATTTTTGTTAAACCTCTTGAATTAGAGCTGAAAGTCAACACTTCAATCACCCCTCGATGGCTTCCTTTCAAATCGGTTGTGGTTATGTACAGAGGCAAAGTTGCAAAAATTTTGTTGCCGTCAAAATACTTGTGGACCTGACTCCGTTTTTACCCAAAACTTTAATGGCTAATGTGATTGTCAGATTGAAATGTCCCAGACACATGTATGTTCCAAATGCTTATTAGTAATTACAACACACTTGCCATTAAAACTGCTAAAGTACAGTATATGTTATTTCTGCACTTCAACACTGGTCTTACACAGCACAACCAACCTAACAAGCCAGGCCACCATGTTTATCACCCTGAGTAGAACACAAAAAACATTTAACTCAAACAAATTGTGTATCACATAATGTCCAAAGCTGCATTAACTGAGTGTGTTATTAACATCTTTCACTCAAATGTCAACCTCCAGTGCTTCACTTGTTTTCTGAGTAAGGCAACGCATTGCTCATTTCTAGTTCAATATTCACACTTGAGAATTAATTGCTTTTTAAAAGAAATTAAGAATTACTCATGAGGTTAGTTGTGCCCTTATGAAACAAACAGCAGATGTCTGGGGCTGTTAGATAAGGTAGTGCCCATTAAATTGTTGTGTTTGTTATTGAGCACCACCTCAACCAGCAGTGGTTGATCCTCAGTGGATCTTCAGGTTTTGGAAGTAGTCCAATATGGCACCCAGAGCCCAGCTTGCCTCCACGTTGTTTACTTTCTTGGTCAACTAGGAGGGAACAAAATCCAACACCAAATCACTCAAATGCCTTTTGTATTTATTGAAATAAAAAAGTAACATAAGTCGTGTGTAGAGTTCCCTTTTTCCCCATACACTTTTTATGTCCAAGAACAGGAATTTTGCCCTGTCAGGGGTGACAGAAAAGGGTCAGACACGGCCATCTTTGCAATTACTGACGTGTCATCATCTCCTTATCTAGAGTCAATTAAAATACTGAAAGCAAACTGTAATTGGAAGCTACTTTAAACTTAACCATGCTTGTGTCTTTTAATGTGAGTACATATGATCCATACAACTAAGCCTGAGCTACACAACTTAAAAATTGAATAGTTGACTTTATAAAGTCTCTGAGCTCCCTTTAAAAAAACAAAACAAAGAACAAACCCTGTTGATGATGTTGAATAATACGGCCTCACCTGCAACACAGTGTTCTCCTTGAAGCCAAACCCATCCTTGAGCAGACAAGTGATGTAGGTCAGGTCCAAACACAGGAAAGGGCTGATGGGAGGGTACTGTGTCATCTTATTGCACACTGAGTGGAGAAAAGGAGAAGTATGTCTGTTAGGATGGATAATCTGCAATCTGTATTCTGCAGAGGGGATGAGGGCAGAATTTCAGATAGCGAGGACACAAGTCCAGACCATTGAGATGCACACAGTGTCTGAAATACAGGGGTCTGTATGTCTTTAATAGCAGCAGTGCAACGCTTTGCCTGTCTCACCCTCTTTAGCTCTCTTCTTGAAGTCTCTGACCTCCAGCATCCCTCCTTGGACCCCGTCTGCGAAGGGGTATGATTGGGGGTCATCATAATCACATTTAACATGCTTTACCGTTCATTACAAGAGCAGATTTACATGGACGTTTCCATAATACTAATAATAGAGCTTGTGGCCTTTCAGTGTGGACTGGGAAAGGATAGTAGTTTCTCCAATAACTACACACCTATGGCTCGTCAAATCCACTGAGACAGGTGCAGATGACTCACATTTTCGCTCTTCTGTCTAGCACTAGAATGGGTAATAATATTCTGCTAGTTCTGTATAATTAGGTTAGGTGTGTACAGAGGGTGTGGGTATGTGTGCGTGTGTGTGCACTAACCGATAAGGCCTGCGTCCACAGCTCTGTCAAAGTAATAGGAGAATGCATAGAAGGTGTTGCTGTCTTCAAGCTCATATGGCTGATGAACAATGCCCTTCACCACTTTAAGTACTTCTTGATAGCAAAGCTTGAATCCTGCATAACCTGGAGAAGAAACAAAGAGCAGTGTAAATTATGCATCATATGCCAGAGCGGCATTTTGAAATGAATTTATTGGGGTTTGCTAACATTTGTGCTGCCGCCACAAAATTTTCTGTCATGTATTTTGCTCAAACATGTATAAATTAATTTACACTGGACATCTGATAAAATTTTTAATTTTACCAAAAGGTAAGGGAAATCAAAGAGGAAATTTAAAGGATATTTCTAAATGTTCTTCCTCATAAATAGTGGCATGAGATTTATCATTCTGATGACTAATTATACTTAAACAGGATCTTACCCTCTGGGTCCCCGCTCACGTGATAGGTTAACCCTCCAAAGCTCCATTCACCCTTGAACTTCTTTGGCAGGCAGGAACTTGTAAAAACCCGCCACTCCAATCCTGTGAGTGCACAGACCAGACTTGTTTTTATTTCCCCACTTGCCTCAAACCTGGTCAACATGATCAGAGAATGACCCAAGAACCCAAAGCCCTTCTGTGATTCCTCCCAGGATCTAACTTGAATTGTTTTTCAGAGACTTGACGTTCATCGCACAGAAACATCTTTCCCTTTTTACTTTCATCTCTCATTATTTGGAGAAATAGGCAGGAAGGAAAAAACTACAGAGCGCTTGGAGAACTGACTTGCTGTTGTGTCTCAGTATCCTTCAGATGCACTCAATGAAAAAACACTGGCCACAGCTAATTGAAACAGAGCACCAGTCCTTCATGTGCAGAACAGTACCTTCTGCACCCAGAGCGCGCAGCGTTGCCAGTCGTGCTGCCATCAGTCCATTTCCCAGGTAACTGGATGTAGTCAAAGAATTTTCATGCAGTTAAAAAACCAACCAGACACAGACGATGCACATAAAAAGTGAGTCATTCTTAAAATAGGCCAAAGAAATATTCACATCCTAATGACTGGACAGATAATAGAAGTTCTCCTAATTAAAAACAGATCAGTGAAGATACAACAACAAAGTCAGTATCCTCTGAAACACCACTAGTCAGTACTGGAGGCCAGTTTAAAAATGTAAAAATATATGGAAATTACCTTTATAAAAGGTTAAATCAAGAATTTGTTTGATACCTTTAATCATAATTCAAATGTAGACTTGCTATGTTTTCTGAAACACGCATTAGTTATCTATTACCTGTAAGTGTACAATTCAAATGTTGAGTTGAAGATGTCAAATCTGGCAACGTAATCAGTAACAGGAACAGATTCAATGGTTTTCTACAGTGGAATATGAAGAACACAGTGGGTTACAAATCAACAGTGTTTACTTCAATTTCAAGAGGAATATCTAATCATTCAAACAAACAACAGACCCTCAGTTTTGGCAGGAAAGTGATCTGTGTAGATCCTCCTCCCAAATCCAATATTCCCACTGTCTTCTTGGTTTGTGCATTCAGGTGACCTGGAAACATTTCCTATTTTAATCAAGCAGCCACAACAGAGAAGAGCTCATCATTTGTACCTTAGATAATATCTTAAAAAGCCCTATTTGGCACACATGTGCAACACAAAATATAAAAACCCAGCGCTGAGCCTGATAAAGATAAGAGCAATCCGCTTTAGGCAAAGAACTTGTAGCTGTGTACATTAAGCCTCTATTTATGAACAAGGATCTATAATAAGACACTGACAATTTCAGACACTAAGGTAATATGGATATACAGTAGCTGAGCTCAGAAAATAAACATAATCAGGAAATAATTCCATGTTGTCGCAGACAGCACTGACCTGTCAGAAAGTTCAGAGATATCCAAGCCAGGATTCCTACATTTACACAATTAGCAAACAAGCAAACCAAGAAACAGAAAACAGTCATTTCAGGGGGAATGCATAATTTCATTTTAGAAAAGCTGATTACAAATTTTTTACAGGAATTACAGTGGTTACAACACATACAAACACATGCACTCGTGGAAGTAAAAACTGTAATTCTAAAAAACGAGGTTGAAATGCTGACAAATCAATTACACTGTTGCACAACAGGCAGAAACGTTTTCCCCCACATAATTACAGCCTGATAAGGTCACAATGACTTTGTGGTAAAAAAGCAATTTCATTTTCCTAAGTGTCATCAAAAAAGACAGCAATAATCTACAGCAATTTAGTTAAATGTCTGCAGTCAACAAAGACGACTCAAAGAAATCACACACCATGCTGAAAGTAGGGCAGATCACTGATGCCACCTACAACGTACTGCAGAAAGAACATGAGTGGCTGCGATAACTGACGAATGTGTTGCTTGTCAGGGCAGAGGGTGGGCAGACTTTACCTTCATTTGTACCATTCATTATGGTGACGCTCTTGTCTGGGACTAAAAAAGGAGATTCGTCAAACACACGTTGGACCTGAGGAGGAAGAGGAAGAGATGTAGGAGAGGAGGAGGAGGAGAGAGAAATAGATAGAAGGGGGTAGAATGAGAGCAAGAGGGAGCCAAAGAAAACAGCCTTAATGTTATCTACTGTAATGGTAGCTCATCCAAAGGTGCCCTCCGCTTGAAGGGATTAATTAATTCCCTCAGGGGGATTAATAAAGTATAATTTATCTTCCAAGGTGCCCCAGGGCCATCCATTACTATCTTATCCCTGCCGCAAGAGCCATCCACACTAAGCTCGCAGCACTCTGATAACAATACTTTCCTCTTGTCTCTTTACCACCTGCCATAGTACTGAAAATGTTCTTTCTTTTGCCACCTGCACTGCCACTGGATAAGAGGCTGTGCTTTTCCTTGAAAGTGTCAGACAACTCCACTGCAATAAAGAATCTTGCTATTGTGTAAACAGACTTCTCAAGATCTCAATCTTATCTCGTGCCCTAATATCGGCACGCTCTTTTACCTGGTCCAGGAGAGCCTGAGCTGTCTCTGCGTCCAGCAGCCGAAGCCCAGCTGTGGCTCTGAGGACCAGTGGAGTCCTCTTCCACTCCAGGCGAGGCACAGTCTTCTTGGCCACTTTCAGCAGCATCCGCACTGTGTGTCCTGCCTTTAAAAACACAGACAACGCTCACTACAAAACAGCACTGTCAGAACTGTTTTTACAAGCAGGGTGACTGGTTAAAGCTGAGAAGACACTTGCTTGAATCTTTACATGTCATTTTGCTTTTCACACTTCCTACTTATTTTCATTACCAATGAAATTCCCTGCAGAGAGAGGTTATTAGCAGTGTTTCTGAATACAATTTAGAGCCAGATGACCTTTTCTGTTTGACTCAATAATAATTGATTGGATTTGACAATGAACTCACCATTTCAGGGGAGTCTGCATATGCCGACAAACCAGGCTTTATGGAATGGAACATCTCATTATCCAAAACAGGCAGCCCCTCTACAAGATACAAGATCCACCCACATCAAATATGCAGTAGCTATTAAAAGCATTAAGAGGCCCAGATCTGCTTAGCATACATATACTGAATACATCCTCTTCTTCAGGATGAGGCATGTTGACTTCACTGTGACAGAATAGGATTATTACTAAAAAAGCAAATTAAATCAAGTATAACCTATGTCCCTGAAGTAAGGATTGACAGGTTTAAAGAACTGAGAGGCTGTGAGAATAAAGGGAAAGCTGAGTAATAGCAAAACAGCTTGTTACCCTGCTGTTGGCATTTGTAAATCAACTGCTCCTTTTACATGCTTCATAGGTCATGTTCATGTAGTAAATTACATCCTTGCTACAGTATATATAACTGATTTAACAGGATTCTAAGCCTGGATACTGATAAAATGAAATGAGTGGAAGAGCAGAGGGAAGCGTGTCAGAATAATCTGAGACAGAGTCCGGCTTTGCTCAGCATTACCTAAGCCACCCTGGATAAAGGTGTAAACATGGATGCGTGTGCCTGTGCTCCCTGCATCAAACATCACTGCATAGAAGATACGGCTGTGGTTCGCCGGGCGGCTGAGGCTGGGAAGGATGCTCCCAATGTTGTTGGTCAAATCCAGGAGAGAGGTCCCGACCTCAGCTCTGCTCCGACCTGCGACTACAAGCAGGACCAGTTGTAGAAGAGGCACAGTGGGCTTCATCTTCATTCTGGAGAATCAGGAAAACAAGAGGTCTTCTAGTGACAGTATTACTCAATCACACTGCTCAATATAGCAGTTCAAACTGTTGTCTTACTACTGCTGGAAGATGTTAAATTACAGTACTACGGGCAACAGAGGACTGCGAATCAAGTAATTTACACCAGGGCATATAGCCACACCTCATCAGTCTGAGTAACCAACCACAGGGACACATCTCAAAATCAGCCTCTCTACCTGCTGAGTCAACTCCCGTAGACAATTTGGAAAACATCACAATTTCACCATGTCAGGCTTCAACTGGTGGACTCTAATCCTTTGATCTTGATGCTCAATCAATACAACCCAGTGTATCTCGACATCTCTCTACAAAACTCAGATATCTAACGTGAGGAATTATGATGTATTAAAAGCAACAGCCAAGCAAACTCAGCTGAGACACTATAACCCTGATTACATAAAAACTAAGGGACTGAAGACATTTACTGGAGAATTTTACTGCCTTTAAATTTCAATTTACAGTTGGGTACATAAGTATTTGGACTTGAAGCCATCAAAATGTGATTGAATGCAGACTTTCAGCTTTATACATAGAGTTACACAGGATCCCACATATTCAGAAGCTAAAAAGTAATCGGACAACATACTGACAATCAGTTTCATTGCCTGGTATGGCATGTTCCCTCACATTAAAATGACAAAATTACAAATATTGTTTTACTCAACAAATACTTATGTAGCTTACTATAAGTCTTACTTTTTAGTCATTTAAGGACATTATAAATTTATAGCTATGCTACACCTGGACACATGACTACAATTAAAGGATTGTCTAACAACTGGGTCCCTAGCGATCCCTTTATTATTTCATTTATTTATAACTGAAATGCTTTAGAAACTAAGTGGTATCTAGAACGAGGAGAAATTATAATAGATTAATTCTTAAAGGTTCTTTTTGCCTATTGCTTCTCTGTCACCTTTAAAAGGAGGCATGGTCTGGATATTTGCTCTTTTAAAGCGACTTTCTGCACAAAATGAGACATCACTAAACACCAAAATACACCAGCCTGCATTAACTTACAGAATCTATTGTGTGTAAAACACTGTCATATGTCCCAGGATATTTGGTTCAATATGGACCAGTCATTTGATATCACACCTCTGCATGAATATCCACTATCAATACAATTTGCGATTTGAAAGTGGACTTATACCAACACCAGAAACCAGGAGTATAATTTCTTCAAGGTCTTATAAGGGATTAGCAGTGGAAGTTTGTTAGGAGTTTCATGATGTTTACATTTGTTAATGTTTTTAAATCTTAGTTTATATTAATGCTTTGGGATGAATTAGGATGATCCTATGTTTGGGTCTTTCCAGGGAATGCTTCACCTCACATGACAGTGAATCTAAACTACCAAACTCAATGTTATAATGAAAACAGAAGCTCTTTTGGTTCGGAATTGACAGAAACGAACCAGGAAATGTTGGTATAACTCTACTGCTGCAGTGTTTATCATAAAGATAATAATCCTCTCGGCCATGATTTTGAGCTCTGTCAGTCAACAGGAGCAGTGTGTATTTAATCAGCCTGTTTCCTCAAGCTGTATGTGAGAGAACAGACGGTCGTGTCCACAAGTTTAATACACAGATTCGACTTCTGGAGGCGTATTAGGGGGTTTTGTAGCTAGTTTAGCCAAACTTTAATGAAAAGTTACTTGGCAGCCGAAAGTATTAGCTGCTCGTTAGCTGAAGATCGGGTATTACAGTTAAGTGGCCGTGAACCTTCGTGACTAACGTTAAGATAACTTCCATTCGTGATGTATCCTCCACTGAAACGTCCACCTGTCTTCTTGCCTCGCTAAAATATTAAAAATATCCAATATACCTCGGCTGCTTTTTGGTGAAACAAGTTTCCCGACCGGGTCTCGGCTTCTCGGCAACGTTTTAGTTTCCCACTCGACCATCATGACTTTACATTAGCGTAACTTCGCGGCCGAAGTTCGTTTGACAAGCTAGTTAGCTAACGTTGGCTAGCGCGCCTAAAGGGGTCGAGGTTTTTCGGAGGTTTTAAAAGTAAAAAATAAAAATAAAAAAAAACGCGGAGGCTGCGTTTCGAAGTCAGGGTCGCGGAGGAGACGATAAGACACACTGCGAGGGTCGTGTAGGTCACTGGACGGGGCGTTTTGTGGACGCTCAGCGCGGCAGGGTCTCACCATCGCGTCCGACCGGCTAACGCCGCCCGCACGGCTGCCTCGTGACGTCACCGGCCCGGCCAAAACTTTTTTCCGCCGGTCTCGCGCGGGGGGCTCGCGAGCGGAGGCTGCTATAATAATAATAATAACAACAACAATAATAACAATAATAATAATAATAATAATCAAGGAAAGATGCTGACAACAGAGAAACCACCGACGACAACGCGCATGTCTCCGTCGGTGGTGTCGGTGAACACATTCAGTGGGCAGATTTCTGCCCGAAGCTGTTTACAGCTCAGCTCAGTCAGTCAAAAACGCCGGGATGTTCTCGGCGGCAAAATAAATTATAGGCTGTGCGTTGCTGAAACCAGATTAACTCAAATTCAAACGCATGCAATTGCTTTTGCATCCGTGGAGCTCGTTGGGCGTCCTTTAGATCAGCTGCGTTAATGTGGGATGAGCAGGACAGCAGATTGCAACAGATACAGACAAAGGTTTTAACACGGATCAGAAGTCAGTTGAGTCAAATTAGTGTCTTTATTTAAACAATGAACTACAGGCTCAAATACCCTTATTGTCTCTTAATCTTCAGCTACAAGACCTAAGAGAGGAGTCAAGGGAATAAAGTTCAAAATCGCTCCGATACTTTGGATGAAAACATGTTTGTCTCATCCTGGGAATTTCACAGTAAGTGGTTTATGAAGAATACAATTCCAAGTCCGTGGCATGTGAAACACAGCAATTTAAGCTTTTTTTTTAACCATTCGTGCCCAGGAAGAAAGTATTACTCTGACAGTTCGGTACAAAGCTGTGAACCTCTCTCTGACACAGAAGACACACACTAATCCCATCACTGGACATTATACAGTAGGAGGTACAGCTGGAGGAAATGAACAGCAACCCTTATTTAATTTTAAATGGAGTAACAGACTGGGTGTTTCAGTTGTTCTAATGTAGCATTTGTTCAATTGACTTCTACTTTGATTATCTACCCAGTGCTCCGATACACAGAACAAGCTAAAGGAGCATAGAGGATAGTGGTGGAAGACATTTGCTGTCACTGCTCGGTGGTAGAATTCCTGATGCTTTTGATTTCTCCTTTAAATTCAGAAAAAAAGAAATACCTACAGTATATGAACAGGAGAACACAGGTACAAAAATACAACAAATCCCACAGAGACCCACAGCACCATTCATTGCATCAATCTGATTCAACTCCCCCGTCTCCAACTGCGTTGTCATTCGTATTGATGTGTGTTTGAGCAACAACAACGTCCAGGATGTTTAAAGTTCAAACAATCACTAACTAGTAAACCCCCCCACCCCAGTGTGAATATATCTCAACAGTAAAAAGGACATGTAACCTTTTTTCCAATACCTCCTTGGGCTTAAGGCATAAGAGAAGTCAGTGAAGGTTGTGATGGATAAACTGTCAGTTTAGCTTAACGTCCCATGGTTGGCATGGTAACAGCTGGGCTCGTCAGGGTGGCATCCTCAGCCTTCCACTGTGATGTCACCGTCTTGATCTGAGTATAAAACTGGATGCCCTGGTGATGAAGAGATAACTGCCTTTCAGCCTTCCGTCCATTTTCAAGTTTTCATTTTGTTTGATATTTTGATGATCTAACAAACAACACACTGTTTTTTTTTTTTTTTTGGTTTTTTTTAATTTACCTGCTTGCCATAGAAGTTGGTGTCTCCTCTGAATGAACCTCTAGAGCCGGTGAAGGAGAACATGGGGAGGGGGACGGGGATGGGCACATTCACACCGATCTGTACAAACAGATACACACATTAGTGCTGCAGGGGTATCAATACAACATTGCTCAAAGTATATTACCGTGAGTTGTTCGGCATAACCTTAGAAAAACTGTGGGAACGGTGTTTTCGATCGTCACTATACTGTTCTCACATCTTAACACATATACTTAATAGTCCTCTGAATTCCCTTTAAGAGAAAATGGACGGAAGACATTAATAATTCCATTTCACTCAAAGTCCTGGAGATAAAATCCATTCCCCATCTATGTGCATGAAACATGCTTTTTCATCTGAACCAACTTTTATTTGGGCTGCAAATGGTTGATAAACAGAAAATTGAACTGTTATGATCAATTAATCATTTAGTGAATTGACCCATCAAAGTAAATTTCATATCTGTGGGTTTTTGACTGTTGGTTGGATATAATCAGACACTTTGACATCACATCAGGCTGTGGTGAAATCTAATATTTTGATTTCTTCACTTCAACTTTCTGATGTTAACAGACCAAAAGATTAATTATTTAGTATTTAGTATTTGACAAATTAATTGATGATTGACCTACTCTACTTGTCTCCGCTGCAAATTAGCTCCTGCTGCATTAATGGACGTTTTTGGATTGCACCATGCTATCTATGAAACAGCAGATAAAACTTACAATATAATGGTAGAACATATACAAATTGCTGGATATTGTTTTATCCAAGTTATGCAACAAAAACACTATTTTAAGGGATAAATCATCACATGGATGGACCTTTAATCCTAATTTGTCGTATCACTTTCATGAATACTTAAGCATCACTGCTTCAAGCCATCACTTCAAACCTCTGATGAATATTCCTACTTCACATGAACTTGAGTGTGCGTTTCCTGTAACTAAACCAGAACACCTCCCACACAAAGCTATTTACTCATCAAAGTCTCACATAGGTGACTCACTGAGGACCGGAATAACGCTTAGAGGTGACCAATTGTATCCCAATTTGAAAATAATACCTTCAATAGACCGAAAGACTTTTTTCTTATCCATCTATACTATTCCTCTATTCAGCCTTTGTAAAAGCATGTCTCACCTGGCCAACATCCACCTCGTGTGTGTATTTGCGTGCAGTGGCTCCATTGGTGGTGAAGATGGCGGTGCCGTTGCCGTAAGGGTTATTGTTGATTAAAGAAATGGCTTCATCGAGACTGTCAGCCTCCAGAACGACAAGCACCGGCCCGAAGATCTCCTCTCTGTAACACTTCATGTCCGGCTGTAACGAACAGCAGAAGCATCACACCAGAGTTTCCTTGGTTACTTTCACATCTATAGCAAAAACTCTGCCAGGCTTTATTAGGATCTATTTTTGGACATACCATGTCCCACACTCACTCAAAACAAGAAAATTTAATGGGTAGGGAAAATGTCACTGAGAGAGTTACGTGTAATTTATGTCAGGGTTTTATAAGACAGTACTGTAGTGTGACAGCTATCTTGTGTATTTGATAGTGCACACATAACGTTGCAGGGCAGGAAAACTAGCCCCAAGTTCCCCAAATTCACAGAACAGTCTGACTTCTCGGCTTAGGAGTACAAGCATTTTATCAACATTCTTAATCTTATCATAGTTCTTGAGTAATTTCATTTATGTTTACTATTTCAACTAAAAAAAAAATGCCACAGAAAATAAGCTAATGCAATTTACCATTATCAAAAAGGACATGTTTTGTTCTTGCTAGAAATGTTGCAACTTGTTTTAAATATCCTTTTTTTCTACAATATCCCATTTTCCTGTCAAAAAGCAAGGTCTGCTTTATTTTATTTTTCTCTAAAAAACAATAAGCCATCAAGATATACAGGGAGTTCCAGTTTTGCAAGTAAACTGGCTATTTTTTTTATTAGACTCAAATTCGAATTCTCTGCTTACCGTGACACTGCCCAGGATGGTGGGTCCTACAAAGTTTCCATTTTCATATCCTTTGACGTTGACATTTCTCCCATCCAGCAGCAGCTTGGCACCCTCTTCAACACCACTCTGGATCAAAGACTCCACCCTTGTCTTGGCCTCAGGAGAGATTAGGGGACCCACATCTGCACCGGGCTGATCGCCTTCAGGACATATACATGTAAAATTTCCTTCCACAGAGGGCTTTTTTTTTTTTTTTTAGATTGACTTATACTGAACTAAAAGCAATAACAGTTTTCTTTGCATTGACATGATTACTAATGAAATTACCTGCATTTACGCGTAGTGATTTGGAGCGCTCCACCAGCTCTGGGAGCCATTCACGAGACTCCCCTACAAAAATAGCAGTGGAGAGAGCCATGCAGCGCTGGCCAGCTGCTCCGAAGGCAGCACCCACCAGCTGGTTGAGGGTGTTCTCTTTGTTGGCATCGGGCATCACCACACCATGGTTCTTGGCACCCTAAAATGCAAAATGTAGGACACGGTTCTGTAGGGTCTCTCTCAAGTAGACTGCAGGACATCAAAGAGAGGCACAGCACAGTGCTAATCACAGATGCTACAAATCTCAGTGATCAACTGCGAAGCACTCCGCTGTTGTCATGGTAACCGTGATAGTAAATATTTCTCTCTATATGCCTCTGTCTATAACAATGGGGAACAATGTTTAATATGTGGGTTATCATGAAAAATAATGAGTTCCCCAATGTAAGAGCAGTGTATTTAGCCTGTTAAAATGAGTATTGTGAGTTCTGCTGTACCATGTTGGACTGTACTCTCTTGCCATTCTTGGAGCCCCGTGCATAGATGTACTCTCCAGCCTGGTTGGAGCCCACAAAGCTAATGGCTTTGATGGCTGGATGGTCACAGACGAAGTTCACCGCTACACAGAGAAACATACAGATAATGTAAATCCACTCTCTTTCTTCTTCATCCGTGCTGCGCCCATTAGGCACAATGTAAGAGCACAAAGGCCTTGGACACAAGGATCAAATCCTCCTGTCTGAAAGACTCGGAATTACTTACAGATATAGGATTCACATACTATGGAAATACACATCCATACATCCATACATCCATACATCCATCCATCCATCCATCAAAATATATTTATAAATATATATATAAATATATAACCAGGGGGTACAAGATTAGTGTTTGGACCATCTTTGGACCTTTCACCACACAGGTCGTGTGCATCTCAATGAGCAGGAGGACACACATACAAATATTCACACTCACCTGCATGCTGGCCGTGGATGATGTTAAGGGTACCATCTGGTGCCCCAGCATCCTGAAGCAATTTGGCCAAGAGCATAGTGCATCCTGGGACCCGTTCAGAGGGCTTCATCAGGTAGGTGTTGCCGCACACCATGCCGATGGGGAACATCCACAGAGGAATCATGGCAGGGAAGTTAAAAGGGGCGATGCCGGCACACACTCCGATGGGCAAGCGGTAGGTGTAAGTGTCCATGTCCTTGGTGATGGAGGGTAAGGTTTCCCCCAGCATGAGGGAGGTAATGCTGCAGGCATGTTCAACCACCTCTGGGGGGTGAAACGGAAAGAAACAAAGGAGTCAACCAATAAAAAAGTGCAAAGATAAACAGATTGTCATGAGATGGAAATATATATATTTGCCAAGATGATTTATAAATGAAATATATTATTCAGTTTGTACTTAAGTCTATTACAATAGTAAAAACTGTTCATTGATTTCTTTTCTTGGAATGTAACTTGTGAAGACTTAAAGCGTCACTGGTCCCAGAACTGTAGGAAATCTCTAATGCTGGCAGCACACCTGCAGATGTAGCCTGTCTTTCAGCTGATAAGTATAAAAGTTAGCATGCCAGAATAATTTGGGCATCCCAAAACTGGGAGCTCTACCAAATACAAAAGAAATACTTCCAAAGGCCTGACTTGTAATAACCAAAATATACCGTATCTTCCTTTATTTGCCAGTGCACATGGCTCTTTTAGTTTTTCAACATCATTCTTGTTGATGCGAAACTGGCAAAGTAAACAAGTGCACCACAATGATGGAAACTGCAAAGTTAGCTTTATATAGCATGCAACTAAAAGAAGAGCCCAATAGTTTTTTTTACAGAAAGGAAGAAAAATGAACAAGCTAGTCACATTCTAATATCCAGACTGCACAATGTAATGCTGCAGTAATACTGTTACCTTAACCCTTGTTTGTTTGTTAATAAAGACTTTTAAAGCCTTGTGAAAACCAGTTAAAGCCGCTTTATAAGCCTCTACATTATTAATTTAAAAGTGAAAGTCACTTTTAAAGAGTGCATCTAGTTACACACAAATAATGGACAATCTGCAACCACTGCCACAGTCAAGCTCTCACCCCTTGGTATGAAGGGTTGCCGAGCCTGAGGACTTTTCATCAAGAGATACAGATACAGACAACAGTCTCAGCAGGGGAATTTGATTTATGCTGTACATTCACAAGCAGTCTAATCCAATCAGGACTTTGAACCCAATAACAGGGCTGGAAGTCAAGTCAATGCTTTACTTACGCAGTCCTCTAAATACATCTCCCTCTGCATCAGCAAGAGTTTTGCCCTGCTCCAGCGTGATTATTTTAGACAGTTCTTTCTGCGATATTAGGGAAAAAAAATTCAGACATCAGTGAGTACTTTTTTAAGCCAAACACATCTGCACAAATTTCCTGGTTCTCCAAGGTTTTATCTTAACATGGAAACGCTGTTAATAGATTCAAAAACTAGTAATTTACTCTAACAGAAGCTCACAAGTGAGTGACAAATTTTCCTTACAATGTTGTCCTTAATTAGCTGCTGGTATCGCAGGAAGATCTGCTGCCTGCTGAGGACGGAGATCTCAGACCAGGAGTGGAAGGCTCTGGAGCAGGAGTCCACAGCTGCTAGCATCTCCTCCTGGGTAGCTTTGGGAACACGTCCCACCACCTCATTAGTGGCCTGTGAAGCGGGAGACAGTCCATTTAGACAAACTGACTGAGCGCAGGGGGAAATCAGTACTTTGTATTCCTGCATACATTAATGCATTGGTTTCAATAACTAAATGTTTGTTTTCCATCCTTTACAGGTTTTAAGTTTAATGTGATGAAAGTAGATGGCTGGTTTGGCACAGTATAATCACCCATCACAGCTTTGCCAAAGGCTTATACTTTTGGAAGATATAAAACATGACTTGCAGTGCAAATTGGGCTCAGATTTCTTTCACTTTATAAATTAGACTATTAGAAATTGGTAAATCAAGACTCATTTGCTCCTCTCCAGTGTTCGCAAGTTGAACTATGAACTCCACTGGTTATTTGCAGCCAGGTTTTAATATAGCTATCTTGTTACTTCAGCCCCTGTGCGGGTTGGGTATCGTTCATCTAAGAATACTTACAGGGTTGTGAATGTCAATCCATTCAGATGTGTTGGACTCGATAAACTTCCCATCGATGAACAGCTTGGTGGTGGGCTAGAGGATCACAGAAGCATATGATTAAATCCCTCCGCTGCTGAGTGACATCATTAATAAGTTCAATGAGGACATCTATCTGTCAGCACAACATATACAGTGACTAAGACACAGCCTTCATTTTAGATCACTTCACTTCCTGTACACTGTGTTGTGTTAATGGTTTAAACTGTCTTAAAAAAAAAAAAAGAAGCTATTTTTCCTGTTTCTGTTTGATTATTTATATTATTGTACATCAAATATCTTTAGGTGTTGGACTGATGGTTCGACAAAAAGAAAAAAAAAACAAACAGAAAATATTACCTCTGACGCTGAGAAACGTATGGATATTTTCTCATTATATTTTTAAAATTTTATAGATTAAATGATTAACTAAGGAAATAATTAGGCAGATAACTGATGATGAAAATAATGGTCAGTTGCAGACATAACATCCATAGAGCTTGGGGGAAAAACGAAAAAGACCTTTATTTTTCAGTGCTGTTGATGTACTTTATTGTCCCCAATGTGATTTACAGAGGAAATGAATGAATTCAATTCTTTATTAAAAAAATAAACATTTTTGTTTTCTCTCTATGGGTTTTGGCAGTGGCTTTCTCAATTCACAGTTTGATGTCTGACAGTACAGCAACGGCAGATGCTTTGTTGCCTCCAGTCTGTATAAAAACAGTAAATTATGCTGATTTTTCGTGCTTTAACTGCAACACATTACACTAGGAAAGTTTGTGCACTGTACAGACTGTGTCAGTTTGCATGTAATATGGAACTGGGACACAAGCAATGAGTATGCATTGCAACGAGACTTTATTTGCAGACTCTTGGTGGTTTTCAACTTCTTCAATGTTACAATGCTACGGGGAACTTGTACTATAAAATCAACACCCCTTTAAATACTCCTTATTTTGATATATGCCTTTACCCAATCCTCACTTGAAGGTCTATTTCTTTGAATGTCACATTTTTTGCTCTGACATTGTGAAATCAGTAACCTCGCCTCCCTCTTTACTTTCCAGTCAGATATATTTGTTATAACAATCCAAATACGGAGACTTTGTGGGTAGAGCCCAAATGATAAATAAACCTGACCCAATACAATTGGCCCATTAGCTTATCACAAGTATATTAATATCAGAAGTGTTGGCCAACAAATAACATTCATTTGTACTCTGAGATACCAACATATGCGAGGTAGTTGTGAAACGATCTCTTCATTATATGGTGTTTCCACCAGGAAGCATTGGAAAGTTTAAAAAAAACAACAAAAAAAGCTGTACATAGCTTGGCCACAATGCTTTAAGCAAACTTAAGGGATTGTTATGAACATGTTCATGTTAAACAGTGTATGTCAACCAACACAGTGTATTTGTAAAACCTTCAAATATTGATACTAATATTGTTATTAGAATAAAAAGTCCAGCATCGGTATAATCTCAAAGCAGATTGGAGTTTCTGAGCCTGGCAGGAACATCCATTCATTCATTCATTCATTGCTGACTTGTGAAAGCTGTCGAGGCCGAGCACTTACCACTGAGGAGGAGTAACACATGCGACCCAGCTCGATGGGGGCCTGCAAAAAAATAACACACCAGGGCATTAGTCGACTTCCATTCATATTAAACTCCCTGTTCACAGTCTAATGCCTGGTTGCTCGGTTAACCTCCATCCCCGTTTCACCTGATGCAAATAATCCCTGCACTTTTCCGCGCAGTTTATATTTTCTGCATAAATCTCAATGCTTGCAAAGAACAGAGGTCGGCTGTGTGCAACGTGTGTGTTAGGCAACGACTTCGTCGGTTAGCGGCGAAGCCTGTTAGCTTTGCTGTATTTTGTATAACCGTGAAACAAAACCAGCTTGCGGGTTAAAGGTAAGCAGGCATTTGCTTTACCTTCTTATTAAACAGCGATCGCAGGAGAATTGCTGCCATTTTGGTGAGTCAGGTTTCTCCTTTCCTGCTCCGAAGCCCTTCAACCGACCCGAGAAGTTCGAGTTAGCAAAAATGCTGCGCGAACCGGAGCGGACGGGACGAAGGCTGCGCTTTATCACTCGATCTACAAATCATCGCCGCCGTGAGTGTCGGCGATCGGCGCCGTCGCGGGTGATTTGTTCATCTGCGAAAGCTGCGTGAGGCGGCGTTCGCCAGTCCGTTCCGTGTGTGGGCGGGGCGGATCCGATTCGTGAGCCAATCACTTCGCGCGATACACCGGCCGCCCCGAAACGTGAGAATCTGATTGGCTGTTTCCGATAAACAACGAATCGAGGCTAATTTTTTTTTTTTTTTTTTTTTCCTACTCGACTGAACTTTTTCTTTAAAAATAAAAAATAAAAACCTTCTTTGCGAACTTCGTTGTCGAAAATGTTGAAAAGTCGCTTTAACAAAGAACCGAGACTTTCACACCGACACAGCATTTTAACACGCGGTTTACGAAGGGACTAGAAATTCGCTAAGGAAAAAAACTCACCAACACCTAGTGGCAGGTGGCTGTTTCCATGGCAACGTGTCCACAGGCAGCATGGACTTCCAGCGGTGGAGTTGTCATGATGTTGCGAGATGGATTGAATCTTTGGGGTTTCCACAGTACAAAGTAGGTTCATCTCTCGCTTGAATAAACGGAGATAGATCTAAAAGTCTTAGGACGCTCGTCGGCTCCAGAGATAACGTTTCACCTGTCCAAGCTCTGACCACGTCGCTCATTTCTGTCGTAGGCCTGTTTCACCGACAACCTCATCACCGGTAGAAAGCTCATCTACGTCGACTGCATCTACCTGCCGAGACTTGGAGTCACCGATTTTAAAGACATGCGGGTACTGAGAAGTTTTTTCGATACTAACCTTTGGAAAAGAATGATATTAAACCCGGAGGCTTGTTTACATTTGCAAGGTTCACACGATGCTCAAGGTAGCTACGGCAGGCTGAGTGGCACCGAGACGCTCTCGGCATCTGTGGGTGAAACATGTTGTTTTTGATGAGTTTGTCTTAACTTATTCAAATTTCGATAAGTGATTGTCAAAAATCACCAAGTAAAGATACCGAGCATTTGTTCCAAATTGTTGCATGGATATTTTTCTCATTAACTTGACTCTGTAGAGGGTAAATTAATAGTTTGATTGAAAAAGAATACAAGAGGAATAATCTGTCGTAGAAATAACTGTTATTTACATCCCGACCTGTATCCTAAATGTCTCTCTGATGAGCTTTTCGTGGACTGTAAACACCATCTGCCACTTGTACACGTTTCCTTATACAGGTTTGACATCCAATTAAAGTTGTGCGTTGTAACTGAGTATCACTGCCAGCAAACACCTCGGACCAGCTGTATCACATATATGCTATTTACGGTTAACGCTTTCAGATGAGATTTATCATGTAAACATCAAGCCGAACAAAATAAAAAGGAATCTGTCTCTCTCCAAACTGATAATGAAGGATCTTGAGACAGACAGACTACGTAAAGATTTGTCTGTCAAGTCAGGAATTATATTGGTTTAGCCTTTAAGTCCATATTTGTTTTTTGGGGTTGTAACCCTTCAACCTCTCTATCCATGATGCCACAGTTTTGTTGAGATCCCCTTGAAAGAATAGACACTGTCACTCTCAGTGGGACTACCTTATTAAATAAGGGTAAGCTATTGGGAACATATGCCTTACCAAAGGACTCATCTCTGCTCTGCGTCCTGCAGGTCATTTCTGTTCATGTGAGGGAGCTGCTGGGAATCACAGAGACCCCGTGGACTCGCAGCATCGCTGACCCTCGGCGGGACAGCCTGGGCCTGTTCTTGGAGAAAAAGAGCCGGACAGGTGAAAAGGCAGACGGCCTCACCTACCAGGAGTTCCTAGAAGACGTTCGCCAGTGAGAGAGAGCCCAACATGAACCACAACATTAAAAACCAAGACATGTTAGTTTATTTCATATCACCAACTATAAGCTCATGATGACTCTGTTGAGACACTCACAGAAGGTCACATGCAGGTCTTACCACCAGCAAAATGCTTGTATGTTTTTGTTGTTGTTGTTGTTGTTGTTGTGACTGCTAAATCAATTTTTCACAAGGGGTTTTGTACATTTTCAACGCATGCGATTAGTATGAAAATCATTTCTGAAATAATTTGCTGAAAATCTACTGACTACTGGGCCTGTACCTCACAAAGAGAGTGAAAAAACAAACGCTTCATCATACATGTTTCAGTGACACAGCACATACATGCAGCATGATAAAACAGACTTCTTGGTCTGAATAGCAATTAATGCTTAAACCATTAAGGCAGTTCCTATTGATCTCAAGTCTATGTGTTGAAACTGGATGGAGCTATTGATCTGGAGCAGAAATCCTCAGAGTAATTCTCTGGAAGACAACAAACACCTATTTTCAAAGTGCCAGGAGGCTACAGGAGCAGTATTGGTCATCGTTCTTGGGAATAAAAAACACTGATTGTGAGTTCAGGAGGACTATACTGCTCCGCTGTACTGTAATAGACGTATGCACATAAAGACTACTTGCCAACTTGCACAAAAGGCCATAGGATCATTGCATCAGATAGTGATAGGTGGAGTGCCAAGCAGACCCACAGGGAGCCAGAGCCTTCACTTTCAGCCAACACAACACTTTCTTTGCCAATAATCTATGTGATACATGCAGGAATATTCAGCTACAGGCGGCTTCATCCAGACCAGATGTACTGTAGTGCAAAGATTTTATCTCAAAGAATGGGTGTATTATCAAAAAGGGTCTCGCTTAGATGTATTTCGGATACTGCCTGGCTCATTTTTCCTCACTCGTATACCTAAATCTAATAAACATTTCTGTGATCCGTTTTAATTTCATTTAGCCTGATTCTTAGATATTATAGGCCTGCTGCATTTTCGTGCATTAGAGTTTAAGCTACATGAATAAATTATGATGCCTGCCTGTGAGATAGGCTGGGAGGCACTGCATCTGTCTATGCACACAAATGGTCTCTGTGCAGCTCGGAGCGCACCGATTACCATTCCGAGCACAGCACCTCTGGTCAGAAATGGAGCTGGGTCGGTGGCTGACAGTCGTCCGGGGGCAGGAGTGGGGGCTATATTATGGCAGCAACCTTTCAGTCAATCTGGATTAAGTCGCACTGAGCCCTGCGTCGCCGGTAAAAAAAAAAAAAAAACAAAAACCTCCGTGAAAGCGATACGAACATCTGGCTGGATTCAGCAGCGCACCAGTCGCTCGCAGCGCTGTAGATATTAAAACAGCCCCTCGCTGTAGAGGCGTTTTCTCTTCTGGAGGTGCACACAGGCGGATGCTCGGCAGAGGCGATCCCGCACAGCTGCAGCCTCTGAGCCGCACCGGGACCCCGTGAGTTGCGTTTTCCCAGTATTGTTTTTTTCTCTTTCACGTCGGGTGGGAATCTGAGCAACATTTCTCCGATTTGAGAGGATCGCCGAGGAATCGCCCTTTATCTCCTGGTCATGGATTTCTTGAAGGGCATCGCTGGTTTCGCAGGCCGTCACATGTTGTAGGAGCCAAGACGCGTGTTTCGGGACACCTGAATTATCTCCAAGAGACACACCGTCGGTCCCATTTTAGGCAAGCGACTCTCAGTATGCTCTCAGCCCCTCTGGGAGGAAATGAGCTCAAACCCACCCTCCTTTGACTCTGCTTGATGTTTCATCTACAAGGTAAGTTCGGTATTTTCCAGTTTGCATTTGGTGTAAATTGCAGCCTCTGAACTCTTTTGGGGGACTGTCGTTCGAGAAGCGCAATATTGACTTGAAGGAGTTCTCGCAGGACCCATTTGAAAGGGCTCAGATTTTCCCCTTGTGTCAGGGGTTGTGGCTGTAACCCACCATCCCAGGACCTGCACCGCAAGGTCAAAAAATCTTCTCATTTGCCAAGGAACGCCGTCAGATAGCAATTTTAATTTTTTACTGTCCACTTGGCTGCACTCTGTGCAGTTTTTTTTTTCTCCTACAGGTGAAACCGGGAATCATGTCTAATGTGTCCATTATTCAGCCCGCTCTCAGATACGTGCAGGATAAGAATGAATTCGGATGTGATATCTGTCTGTGTTTTATTGTGTATTTCGATCTGCACAGAGGATCCAGTGATAGCCTATCTGATGGTCTGCACTGTGGTTAACCCTGATATGCAAATTATACTTCAGTCATTAAGCTGTGATAAAGTCTAAATTACCCTAAGTAACACAAATGAAAATAAGATAAGTGTGTGGGCAGGGGACCATGTTAACAGAAGACTGATGAAGACATGTAAAAATGTGGTCCCAGTGATTTTTATAAAGGATGACTTATAATGGTCTTGTCTAATGTCGAGTGTTAGTTATCACATATCTTATTATTCATGAGTGCCTGAGGCACCATTGTAACCGCTACACCAGTGAAACCAGGCTCACGCCTCATTTTGCTCCTTGTATTTGCACTTACTGCTATGTTAATGCACTCAGCAATGTAGCTTATACACCGCTACCTTTCACTGATAGCAGAGGAATGATATGTGGTTCCTCAGCACCCAGGCTGTTGTGCAGACTGACTTTCACACTCACTGACCCAAATTTTTTACTCACCACGAAATGAGCTTTTGTTTTTGTTGAAGACATGTTTTCAGTAAGATCTGAGACGCTGGGATTATTGGACATTCCCAAACTTGCATGTGCACACAAACCTGGCCAACATGTTGTATGTATGTGTATACCTGCTGTAAGAGAACAGCTTTTTGATTACACAACACAATATGGGGAGAGAAGATTATACATTATTTAGCTATTTTGTAGCTGTGTGAGGTAGAAAGCATGAGCTTCGTCGAAAGAGGGTAAAATGAGCCAATAGGTACTCTGATCGTGGATTTCATTTTGGCTGTCCTTGTTTCCCCTCATTCAGACAGTAACACAAAAAAGCCCTTGCTATAGAGGCATAGTGTTATAACAAAGAGAGGCAAGGATTTTGCTATTTCTTACACTTCCAATACCTGAAGTTGCACTCAGGATCTGGAAGATTTAAAAAAACCAACAGACCTATGGGTCCATGTTGTGGAGGATATTCATTTGAAGAGGCATTATTGATATTCAGAGGTGATGTACAAGGATTCAGCATTCCTGTTTCCAGAAGAAAATCCTAGGTCATAAGCACCTCACATCGGGGCACGTCACAGCGGTGCAGGAATTAAGATCCAAAGCCAGTGATCAGCATTTAAATTTGTCTCCTGCTTCAGAATAAGACAGCGGCATCTAAAATAAGAAGAGTGTTTCCCGTTTGTTTGTCTGTATGTTTGTTTGACTCATATGCCACTCATGAGATATCCAGCATATCAAGGTAACTCATAATTTCATGTGATACTGTGTGAAGTAAAAACACTTATAATTACAAGGGGGAGTTGTAAATGCTGATGAACAGCTCTTCTATTGATGCAGTGGTGTCTGCTTAGTATGCTATCCTCCCGGCCCACACGCACACACGCACACACACACAAACACACAAAACCACTCACATTCATACACAAGCTCAATTTCAAATACATCAGGATTCTCCATCGAGTCATTTAGATTTTTATTGCATGAAACACTGGAAAACAGGAAATGATTCAGTCACGCCATCATAAATGGTACAATGGGTCTGTTCAGGCCTTCCACAAGGCCCTTAATTGATGAGTTCCTATCCTCTAGTTGTAAATAACATTAGGATTACATCTCACCAAAAAATGACATTTCCTGTGTTGCCATGGCATCAAGGCTGTCACCCAAGAGCTATCGCATTCTAACATTGGCAGACTCTGTAGGAAAAGGGTGGCACAGCGCATACCCACATTCACAAACACAGATGTGTTAGTTAGACCGATCCATAAAAGCATCAATATTTGGTCAGGATGTTTGGACCCGGGCTATGCAAGCATTTACCTGGTAAAATAGAATTTCTACCACCTCAGTCAAAACATGATCCACTCTCGCCGATCCTGCAGCTCAATTTGGTCTCATAAAGCAGGCAGGCTGAGAGACCTATTTCACTGCTTGGTCGATACCGTTCTACCATCGTGTTGCAGCATCAGTTTACCTCCTTGACACAACAGAGCTTATTTTTGGCAGTAGCACACGTCCGGCTGCCTTCCCCTGAGCAACCCTTGGTGAGACGCTGCCGAGATGCTGCCATGTGCCATCATGTCGACCTGCGTGGAGGCATACCAAGCAGACTTCATCTCGTTGGACTGATGCTTTCCCTGATTTCCTGTCCAGACGTGGATTGCAGAGGCTTTCTCACATGAGCTCCAGCATAAGTTAGGCCATCTGAAAACATATTCCCCATGACCTCATCGGCGGGTTGACACGCAGTGTGCTGCATAAGGCTTTTCTTGGCGAATGCTGCCCCAGGGAGGGCATAGATATCCTCTCCTACGGTATACTTCTGCTGCTGTGCATGAATGTCTGTCTTCATAGCTGGGGGTTGTTGTGTAGTGAGCTACCTCTAATAGGTACAAATCCACCCACTGGTGTGTGTGTTGGTGTGGGCTGTCATTCGGTTCTGTTCTCTGAGGGCGGAAAGACCTGCTCAGAGGTAGTAAACGAACATTTGATTGACTAAGACGAAGATTATGGTTAATGCATCAGTAGATTATCTGCTGTCGTGTTTATTTGTCGCCCTCCCAAGTCGTCTCACCATAATGAACAGCCCAACCTGGAAGATAATGATTTTCTGGGGGTGTGACATTTAAAGATGAAGTACATGATTGATGAATGCATTGATTGATTATCTACTTATTTGTTGATGTACCTGATAAGTGCAACCTGTTATGCAAATCTCCATGGAACACCCATAATTAAATGCAAATTAGAGAGCGCCAGCAACAGATATTTCCTGGCCCATCTCAGCAGCGAGAGACTGTCCTTTCGTCCTCGCAGAACAAATTTTGTAGGGATTACCTTTGCAACCATTCTCTTCACGTATGGGTGAGTTTTCAGCGGTGAAAAAAGCCCCATCTCCACAGAGTGAATCAATATCACGTCTTCAGCGCCATTCGAGTCTGGAAGTAGCAGGTCCTCTCCGCCTCATTTCACATCCAGAGGCCGTGCCATTCAGAGTCAGAGCAGAAGGTGGTTGCCACACCAACATGAACCCAGACGCGTACACCTCAGCTCTTGCAGACTATCACGTGCACGCGCGCATAAAAGTAGACATTAAACTTTCCACGCAGGTATTTGGAAACCACTACACACAGCTTTGCAGCACTGCTTGACACTGAAGTCATCTGCCATCTTTAAGGAGAGTCATTGCAATTTAATAATGACTCCACAGTTCATTTCTCACCAGCTCAGATCTCTGCACCACTGCAACTCACACTGTATTTCACCAAGGGGGCTGTTTTGTCACTTGGTAGAGTTGTCACATGTATAATGGGTTGAAAAAGACATTGAATGATTGCTGCATGATCAGTATTATTCATGAAAATGTCACACCTATCACGCTCCCTCGAATCATATCTTTCCTCCCATTGCTATTATGAGCCCATTTAATGCAACCTTTTTCTTGCCTTCTTGTCAGGCCGTGATACATTTTAGCCACCTGTCAAAATTCGACTTTTGTCAGTGGATGCCAACAGGCTTCCTCAACTCCCCTCCTCATGTTAAAAACATGCCCCCACATGGAAGCCTGCCAATCCAGTCCTGTGTGATGTTGTTTGTTTACTCATTCCTCATACTCCAACTGTCAAGGTTATTACAACCGGAGTTGTGTGCCACAGCTCCGGTTCGACAGAAGCTTTTGAGACGTGATGGTACTCAGTTGGCAGGCTCTTTGCTGAGACAAGAATTTTTGTGCCCACTCTCCAAGACACAGCATTGACAACGTAGGCATTACCAGCAAACCACGGAAAGCTATAATCATAAATCAGCCATTCCTTTCGGTATTTAAAGGTTAGCCTTTGGATTTTTACTAGAGATGTGGGATTAGATCTCTTACTCTCTGTGTCTGATTGGATTGGTGCTCATTTCTGTGTGTTGTAATGGGACAGCCAGAGGGCTGAATATTGCATGTTCAACCAAAATGACACTAAATTTCAGTTCTAAATATAATCGCAGCTAATGTCAGTCTCGCCCTGGAACAATGTGCAGTGCACCTGCAGAGCTGGGGTCTGATCTCCACTTTCTTAGTTTTATGACATGCTATATCCCTGACAAGGTCTCAGGATTCATCAAATGGATCCCTCCTTATCCCCCATCTCAGTTGTGTCATAAGTAAAAGTAGCAGTAGAGAGAGCAGAGAGAAAATCAATAGCAAGGCATAGCACATCCTTACTGAGGCACTGGGCCCAATCATCCCTTCCTCTTGGTGATATGATCCTGGGTGATATCAGTCTAATTCTGATGAGGCCCTGGACTACCAGCCTAGACCGTCATCCTTCTGTACACAAACATAAAAGGACTGTCATTATCATATCAAAAAAGTTTGAGCAGGGGAGCCGGGGATGAAAAGGAGAGCTGTCACAAAAAATCATCCGAGATTACTGAGGATGCTTCACTCTCAAGTCTGCAGGTGACCAATTAGTTTCATGTCTAATTGCACAGCATTTATTGTTTGTTCTGGCACTGAGGGTCTTTTGCTCCCTGCCCAGAATTTGGACTCTGCAAATCGTAGCCGAAAACTGGTCGTGATAGTATTTCGAGTCTAATGGAAAAGCTTTAACTTTAGAGAGAAGAATCCCCCAGCCCCCCTTTTAAAGATGTATTTTTCAGTGCATGTGTGATTACCCAGCTGCACAGATTACACCTTGATAAAGATAATACAAACTAAAATCATGGATTTCACAGGTTGCATTATATAACTGCTTTATGGATAGTTTACCCTTCTCTTTGTCTCTGTTTTACCTTTGATCTTTTTTAGGAATATTAACCTGACTGAAAAGCCAAATGGAGTCTCTCCTGGTTTATCTGATAGTTCTCGGTGTGGCTGTGAAGGCCCACAAAGTCCAAATCTGCCCCAAACGCTGTGTCTGCCAGATGCTTAACCCCAATCTGGCGACTTTGTGCGATAAAAAGGGGCTGCTGTTTGTGCCCCCAAACATCGACAGGCACACGGTGGAGATGCGTCTTGGGGATAATTTTGTAACCAGCATCAAACGCAAAGACTTTGCCAACATGACAAAGCTGGTAGACCTGACCCTCTCTCGGAACACCATCGGCGCCATCACGCCTCATGCCTTCAGAGACCTAGAGAACCTACGAGCCCTCCACCTCGATAGCAACAGGCTAACCCGCATCACCAACGACACCTTCAGCGGAATGTCCAAGCTGCACCATCTCATCCTCAACAACAACCAGCTCACCCACATCCAGATTGGGGCCTTCAATGACCTCACAGCGCTGGAAGAGCTGGACTTATCCTACAACAACTTGGAAAGTGCCCCATGGGTGGCCATTCAGAGGATGTCCAATCTCCACACCCTCAATTTGGACCACAACATGCTCAGCTATATCCCAGAGGGCACCTTCTCTGGGCTGCAGAAGCTCAAAAGGCTGGACGTGACCTCCAACAAGCTCCAGAAGCTTCCTCCTGACCCTATTTTTCAAAGAGCAGGGGTCCTGGCCACTTCTGGAATAATGGGACCTTCGTCGTTCGCGTTGAGCTTCGGAGGGAACCCTCTCAGGTGTAACTGTGAGCTGCTTTGGCTGCGGAGGTTGCGGAGGGAGGATGATCTGGAGACCTGCGCTTCACCGCAGCACCTCGCTGGACGCTATTTCTGGACTGTTTCAGAGGAGGAGTTTCTTTGTGAGCCTCCTCTCATCACCAGACACTCTCAGGTATAACCTCTGAATTTAACTCTGCACCATTAAGAGTAAAGACATAACACTTGCTGCAGTTACACTCTCTGAGCCGGACATTGGATTCTGCCTCAGTTAATCTAAGGTTGTACTTTCTGCTTTCTTTGGCTGTCACACAAAATATTAGACTCGTGGGACTCATCTGGGGCGGATCAGCTAACTGACTAAAAAAACTGACTAACTCAAAAGAATAAATCAAACTTTGGCCAATGGGGAGTTTTTCAATAAGTTCTTTAGCAGGATTTTCAGTTATCATTTTAATAAAGATATTTGCAGGTTTATGATGGATCTGTTGACAAGCTCTTATTATACAGCTAAAGCTTATAGTGATTTATCCCTTGATTCATGCATCCAAACAAAATTATCAGATCAAATCCCTGCCAAATAACTACAGCTATATCATTTCATTCACATTGAACAGACCTCTTCTGCATCATTGCTGAAAAAATTATTTTGGACTTGGACTCATACACACTGAAATGTACTATAATGTTTATAATGGTATAAGGGATAAGAGATAAGAAGATATGGATCCAGGGGGACAAAGTTTTTCAGTTATAGGATACAATGCATTATTATTTTATGTGTGTGTGTGTGTGTGTGTGTGTTTGTGTGTGTGTTTGTGTGAGTGTGTCAGTGTGTGTGTGTTTGTGTGAGTGTTAGTGTGTGTGTTTGTGTGTGTATGTATGTGTGTGTGTTTTGTGTGTGTGTGTGTGTTTGTGTAAGTGTGTTAGTGTGTGTGTGTGTGTGTGTGTGTGTGTGTGTTAGAACCTGTTGTGTGTGTGTGTGTGTGAGTTTGTATGTGTGTGAGAACCTATTGTGTGTATGTTTTTGTGTGTGTGAGTGTGTGTGAGTTTGTGTGTGTGTGTGAGAACTTATTGTGTGTATGTTTTGTGTGTGTGTGTGTGTGTGTTTGTGTGTGTGTGTGTTTGTATGAGTGTTTATTTGTGTGTATTTTTTGTGTGTGTGTGTGTGTGTGTGAGAACTTATTGTGTGCGTGCGTGTGTTAAATATCCTGAAGTCCTTCCACTGACTGAGTTGCCTCCCTCTGCCTCAGGAGCTGCGAGCTTTGGAGGGCCAGAGTGTGACTCTGCGCTGTAAAGCCAGGGGCGACCCTGACCCCATTATCCACTGGATCGCCCCTGACGGACGCCTTATGTCCAACTCCTCCAGGGCCACGGTCCACACAGACGGCACACTGGACATCCTCATCAGCACTGTCAAGGACTCTGGTCTGTTTACACCCCCGGTGGCTGTACTCGTGTTTGTTGACTGAACAAAATTAGTTGTTTGCTTGTGTATGCAGAAGCCTATAGGACTGAAGTATTTTTCTGCACCAGGAGATAAAGTTTAGAGGGTGGAAGCGTGTTGGCTCACACACTGATTAAAGTCACAATGGGATGAACAGTGACCCTTTCACCTTGATGACAGACCATTATGATTTAGTGGTTAAATCCTCACATTCTTGAAAAATTCCAGAGTTTGGTGATTGATCTCTTTCTCATGTCTGTAGTTAAAATGTGAAACTTGGATCCAGCAGCTGAGAAGCTTAGCTTAGCATAAAGGAAATGGGGAAAATAGCTCCACCATAAGTGCAGTGCAACACATTATGGTTTCAGATGGGATTATTGGGTCGACTGTTTCTTGGCCCTGGAGTAGTGAATTCCGGCAGCCTCTGCTGGTTGACTTGCAACCTCATGGTGATGACAATTATCCAGGAAGTCACTGCACCTGGACAAGAAATACTCAATCACATAACCTGCTGTAAAATCAGATGTTCCCATTTTTCCACGTCTTTTTTATGGATTGAACAAACGAAACATAGTATGTTAACTGATATATTAATTAAAGTTTAATTAGGCATAAGAGGTGCTGGTAGGTAGTGATTGGACAAAGTCAGGCTAGCTCTTTATCTCTCTTTCCAATCTTTATGCTAAACTAACCTAACGGGCTACTGAATGTAGTTTTAGTGTGTGTTCAGGCAGAATGCAAAACATATTTAGAAGCATTGCAAATGCAAACAAAGTCAATGGAAAGACACATTTAGACACAAATTCTCCCAGGGTAGTGTGAATCGATGCGAAGACACGCCTGTGCGATTTGAAAATGTTTCAGCTCGAGCAAAAATTTGCACTTATCCTGGGGCTGTATGACTCTGATTCATAAACATACAGAGATTAGTGAGAAAAAGAATAGAGAGACTGGGGGAAATAACAGAGAGAGCTGGATTTTCTGGTAAGATCCGAGTTCGGTCAGAGGCAAAGGTGAACAGAAAAACACACATACACACAGACGGGTTGGTGTGTCCTTTCCTAGCCAGCTTACAGATGGTCCACTGACTGTAAGGAGCATATAAACACAAATGACCCAACAGTTAATTTAATTACGCTTTCTGTCTGAACACATTTTACAGTATATTAGACAAATATGGGAATGATATTGACTCTCCTCAAACTCTTTGAAAGCAAATAAGTATTTTCCAAGATGTTGAACTATTCCTTTAAATATGACTGACAATGATTAGATAACTTTTCATTGTAGATTCAATGCCTGTGCTTATAATCACTGTATTTATGAGGTAGAATGCTGATCTAATTAGTTTGTGCCCCAGGCTCCTTCACCTGTGTGGCCTCAAATCCGGCCGGTGAGGCCCAGCAGACGGTGGATCTGGTCATCGCTAAACTCCCCCATATCACCAACAACACAATCGCAGAGCAGGAGCCCGACCCCGGGTCATCAGATATCGCCACAGTGACCAAGACAGGCCCGGAGGTGGGCGGGGTTCCTCTGGGGAACACGAAGACAAGCCAGGAGAAGAAAGTAGTAATTGCTGAGGCCACATCCACCTCGGCCCTCGTCAAGTTTAACTTCCAGAGGAGTATTCCTGGAATCCGCATGTTCCAGATCCAATATAATGGAACGTATGATGATTCACTGGTATACAGGTAAGCAGATATTACTTCATCTGGATTAATACAAAGCATGAAATCTTAAATTGAAGAAAACTCTGACCTTTTTTTTTTTTTTTTTTTTTAAAACACTTGTTTAATAACGCCATTCAATTTAATAAACAAACTTTCAATCTGAACCTGAATGTATGCAAACAACCTTAAGCTGATTGGACTCATTCCAATCCCATGACCCACGTTTTACCTTCCTAGCCTACTTTGAATGCTTAAATCCCTCCGATGTTTAGTCATTAAGAGCTGGACCTGACTGTCGACATGATTATTTGCGGTGTGTATTAATCCTATCTGGAAGACTAATGCACTGTATCTGACTTCTCATTCTTTGACACATAATCCTCCCACGGCGGAGTGTATCATTAACTATGTAAAAAACCCTTGATATTGCTTAATCAACAAAATCAAAACAGAATGTCAGCACTAAGCTGTGGCCTGATAGGAAGATGAAAGAGTAGCCGGTCAGTGTTTTTACAAAAAGAATCAGAGGTTTCGCACATGCCCCTTTGAGAAACTGGTGCACCGGGCATCCTTTCATCTTTGCCCTTTTTCGCTCCATATTTAGTGGTGAACACGCTGATATGATGGGATTGTCGCAGGGATGGCTTTTTTCCAAACGAATTCAGAAGTCAAAGGCAGATATGGTGTTTGACAGTGGCTACCGAATTCAGAGGGCATTAGAGAGTTGAGTCTGTAATCCTGATGCTGTGAACAAAGCCGTCCGGCTCCAGCTACCGAAAGCGACCTTTTATCAGTAATGATGCTGTGAGAATAAATCAAATGTCACAAACGATTATGCCCAGACAGATCTTAAAAAGCCCCCTGAGAGATAAATGATTGTCATGTCATTTTATCCCTGCACAACAATAAGCTGGATAATCTGATTTGCTTCTATCTCCTCCTCTTTCCAATTTACGTCAGAACTCACAAAGTTTTCTCCTTTTACAGAATGATACCCCCAACCAGTAAGAACATCCTGGTTAACAACCTGGCGGCTGGTACACAGTACGACCTGTGTGTGCTGGCCATCTACGATGACCAGGTGACCTCCCTGACTGCCACCAGGGTGATAGGCTGTGTCCACTTCACCACAGAGCCCCAGTACCTGAGATGCCATTTCATGCAGTCCCAGTTTCTTGGTGGCACCATTGTAGTTATCATTGGAGGGATTATTGTGGCCTCAGTTCTTGCCTTTATCATCTTCCTAATTGTGCGCTACCGGGTGTGTAACCAAGGGGATACAGATAAGGTCAGTTCAGCCCAATTCCTTCTGTTTTGTTCTTTTTCTGTTCATTATCTTTGTTGATATTGAAACAGATGTGTCTAAAAGAATGCTTGTGTCTGTCACATCAGGCTCTGGAGATGGGGGATATTCGGTCACTGAGCAGCGATGGACAGCTACAGGGCTGTGGAATTCCCAAGTCCCTCTCCAAGCAGGTTTTACGTCCAGAAAAAAATGACAAAGACTGCCTCAGAATTTCCCTGCCACCCCCAGAGCCGGCCAAGCAGCGACCACAAGTTGTAGCCACCACCAAACCCTCTGTCCCTGACTGCACTGTCTCTACCTCTGCTGCCAGCCATAGCTGGCACCCAGCCTCCCCTGGTGCTCCGAGACCCAAACGTTCCAGTGCTCCGCCAAAACCGTCCGAGGCTCGCCGAGCCGAAGCTCAGGCAGATGTCGAGCTCGAAAACATGAACCGCAATAACTCGTCAGAGGTTAAAATGGCCACCGCCGTCGCTCTGGCTGTTCCCGGCCAGCCCACCAAATGGACTGCTGTTCCCAGGGGTCTACGGCCCCAGCAGGCCCCAAGACATTACATGACTGTGCCTGCAGGGGGGGTGAGAGTGAACCGCAGGCACTCCCTTAATGCAGACTCATACAGGGAGCGCTGCTATGTGGCCTACCCCAAAACTGGGGCCAGTCTGCGCTCCAAACGAAGCCTGTCGATGAGCGGAGAGCTGCCGCAGCTCGAGAGCACAACAAACATCCACCGAGCCAGGGACAAGCTCTCCAGGTCTGAGTGGCTTCTGGAGAGCACTTTATGATTTGGAGCTTATGACCTGCATTCTGTTGTTTTCTTGGATTGCGTTTGTGGCCCATTGTGGAACAGACAGGGATTTTATGCCTTGTTTTCAGCTTTTGTGCTCTCTATTGAGGGACCTGGGGACTGTCTCATATGTTTGAGGGCAAGGCAGGCACACAGGGTTGTGGGAAATGTTTCACATTTTGTTTTCTACCTTATAACCAATCAAAGTCTTCTTTATTACGACATTTGGTCAAACTTTGATGAAAGGCAGAACCATGTATAAACCAACTTCATGTACAAAATGTTTAGTTGTGTGAGATACTGTATATCTCAATACAACCATAAGTGTTCATGTGGTAATGAATGCAGTAACCTCAACGTACTGTATTATAACAAAGAAAGAAACGTGTGTGTGTGTGTGTGTGTGTGTGTGTGTGTGGGGAGGGGGGGGGTTATTCTTATCGCAGTCTCATCGCCTGTTACTTAAAGTGATACAATCTCTGTAGACTTTGAACAAGATTCTTGTCTCCAGTTCCACGGACAGATGGTGACATGTCTTAATTACCTTGGCGGTGGTTTGGAGAGATTAGGAATGTGCTTTACATCCCAGAGCTGTTGGAACAGAATGTAGAAGACAGACAGCGCTCCATCTCTTCATCACCAACACTCCCAGACACAGCACAATGCAGCATTTTTGTGGCACCAGTCGACTCAGCCTAATACTGCCCTCCGGTTCGAATCGATACATTTTTATCTCATAATTACATAAAGACTCAACTCTGATAGGATTCCTGTCATGACTGATTGAACCGACACCAACAGAATGACAGGTGCAGGAAATAATCTGATATTACATATGGGTGTGATCCTGAGGACTGGTTCATTTCCATAATTTTTTACTCACAGACATTATCATGTCATGCCGGTGACAACCATTGTAAATTAACTTGTCGATGTAAGAGAAACGATAATCACAGGTAGGCCTATGGGAGGACGCCAGCTCTTGATTTTGCTGTTGTTTCTGTTTGATGTTTACCAGTATAAATAAACCAGTGATAAAAGGGACATACTCAAGATTTATCTTATTTTCAAGCTTGCGTTGTCAATTCCCCCAACTTTTCCCACTGCATCAGTAGCAGTGGCAGCCCTCTCCGCGCTGTAAAGTCATTTTTAGAACAAAGCAATAGCTGCATCCCTTAAGTTCAGCATGCTCCACCAGTCAAAGTGGTAATGAGTTTTGGGGTTTCAATAGTCTTGCAGCAACATAATTCCCATTTCTCTGCAAGTGGTGGACCTCTGATAGATCCCTGCCCAGAGCGCTTGTGTTTGTTCAAAGAGAGGAGGGATGCAGATGATGAAAAGAGGTCATGCTGGTCACTGGGGACACTTCTTGCCTCCGCATTTCCGCAATCCCCTGTGCTGCAGGAGAGGTTAAACGCTGTCTTTGCATCGGGGACCAATGCAAGTAATGTATCCCTGGTAGCAGGACTGACATAATGTGCATTATATGCTGAAAGTGAGCTCTGATTTGCTGTGTCTTTTGATGGTCAGATGCTGCCAGAGTAATTTTCATATACATGCACTGGTATGCTTCTCACAGCATGAAACCAAAATCAAAATACAGCATTTTGGGTAAAAATACAACATCATGCAGGGAAAACTTGTTAAGATGAGCTGCGCATACAGTATGCAAGACAAAATAATGGCTGTCACCCAACCAGGCTGGATTCAAGCACTTTAATTCTTTATTTCCAGCTCATTGTGGGTGATTAAAATGCTGAGGAGCTTTGGTCTTGAACCTTGGTTCAGTCTTTGGCGAGAGCCAGAGGTGTATGTTAATAATAGATGCATTTCTAGAGAGAATGAGAAGGAGAATGATGGGAAGAGAGGAGGCGAAGCAGGGAAGGGTAGATGGAAGGTTTTGTGAAACAAGTATGACGAGAAGGGTAAGAAGCAGGGAGGCAGGGGTGAGGATGAGGAAATACTAAAGAGGGAGCGAGAGGTGCAGAGAAGAAAGCGAGACAGCTCAGAGACAGAGAAATAGAGACGAGAGGAAGAGGGCACGGGGAGAGGAGAGTAAGAGGGAATATAGAGTGGAACAGATCGAGGAGTGCAGGAGACAGAGAAAAGCGCATCCTTTGTAAGCCAGCCATGCAGCCCCTGGCTCCTCGGTAGCCAGCGCACCTTCACAAAAGAGGGAGGGATAGGGGGGCCAGAGTTTGGGTGAGTATGGGTGATAATACCTCTGCAGGAGGCCTGACAAAGACCAGATTGGAGTGAGCGCTGCAGCCGGATCAGAACCATGCGCTTCCCTTCACAACACCGCACGAGCCTGGCCGGCTTTCCAAACCGCCGTAATGTGCTTCTCAACCTCGTCTAACCACCCTTCCCCCCTCATGCTGACTCACTCCTCTCAGCTGCAAGATCAACCCCCCCCCCACCACCACACACACACACACACACACACACACACACACACACACACACACACACACACACACAGACACACACACACACACACACACACACACACACACACACACACACACACACACACACACACACACACACACACACACACACACACACACACACACACACACGCACACACACACACACACACACACACATGCAGCGACCCAGCAACCTAGCAACCCACTGGCCCACTTGAGAAGTGGACCTGCCAGTCTTTCCCACTCTGACCTGCCTTCAACAAACTGACATACCCAACCCCCTTCAGTCTAGACCGATTTAATATGCTGCTCAAATGCCACCAGGATCAGAGTGATAGTCATGACATTTTGATGAACTTTTCCCCCACTCTTCTCAATGGAAGCGTCAATTTTCTGCCGATTAAATTCATTTTCTGCTGTCAATGCTAATGGGGCTTTTCCTTCCTTTGTGTGAGTCGCAGTCGGTTCTGACAGGAATGAAGTCTCTTTAAGGAGCACTTAAACTCACATGGCCACCAATGCCACAGTTGCCTGTTTTTAATGACAGTAATTATGTAGAGAAAATCACATTATGGCATTGATGTGTCCTATTTGTGGTAACTTGTCTTATTTAAAGAGATTGTCGGGCCTATTTAAACAGACTGAAGGGCCTATTAGAATCACAGTTACAGGGGAAGTAATAGGACTGTTTAAGAAGAGGGAAGTCCGTCAACAAGTGTGTTAGCACCTTTTGCTCTCCATGCTGCAGCTCAGTGTTTCATTATCTCAACACAGCAGGCATTCTTAGTCAGAGCCACATATGGGACTAGATTGTTTCCCTTGCAAGCATTATCCCTGAGAGCACATGTAGAGAGAGCCCAGGGCCAGATACGAATGCTACCAAAACACCACTGATTTACCTCTCGGGGGGCACACAGAGGGGGAGGTGGCACAGGGTAAAATATGCACAGGCAATTCAAAAGATTATGCATTATTGAGAGGAGTAAATGGGTCCAGGATGAGCACCAAGGCTCATTAATAGTGAATGTGATCACTGTTTCTGGGAAAACAGCAGTCTGTGCAAAGGGGGAGATAATTGAAATGGTCAAATCGAAAACTAAAGACTTTCCTTGTTTACTCAGCACCAACTGTTACTGTCTAGTCAACCTCATGACTAAAGCTGATAACTAATGCCGCCGAGTGTCCCGTTATGATGTTAATTGGCGTCCCCGAAAACTACGTTACTCCCCTCTCGAGCGGTGTTTTCTTCCCTGCGACTGACTTTGCTGGTTCGAGGGGGTTCGGAGAAGGGTTGGAGTCGTTCATTTTTCATGACCTCAGCTTTTGAGTCAACCGCGTCTCAATTACCACCAGGATTTTGACAAAGCTGAGACAGAAAATCAGCAAGCATTTTTTGAGACCCCATTAGAAAGCGGAGGAGTCGGCCGAGTGAAGGTCACACACCGGGGGGGGGGGTAGACTGAGAGCTTCCAGTGTTTGACATGCACACTTACTAAGTGACACAACATCATCCCACAGCACAGACGTACCAGATTTGGTTTGACGTGAACCCAGATTATCCTGCTGCCCCCCTGAGGGGTTCCCACACTGAACGAACAGATGCTTCCTCCTCTTCCTCTCCTCTCTTGCTGCCTCCTCTCTTTCAGTTACATATGCTCCAGGGTGATGGACGACAAGGAGGCTGGTTGCAGTTTACACCAGACGTACCAGGCACCATTAGAAACCATTTTCTGCCCATTTGCCTGATAGCTGCTACAACTTAAAAGAGTGATTTGCTCTCTGTGCACTGAGCCTCCCCAATGATGGAACTCTCAGACTAACTGGTGTAAGGGATCACTAAACGAACAGTGCAGCAGCCAAGCAGATGTACTAGTCAGCTCCGAAATATGTATCAGCTGCTGGTGAAGAGGGGACGGTTTAAGCCTCTTTAAGGATCCCATTCTTACTAAAAGTACTTATGCTAATCTTGTTATCGCCTCAGGCTTCTGGTAGGCCTAATGGAGGATAGGAGGCTGTCGGGAGGTCATGGGCAGACATTATTTTTGCTCAGCGATCGCGGGGACGCCAAGTGATCCCGTGTTACTACATGCCTGCCTGCATTTCACTCGGCCATTGCTGAATAACTTCTCCATTCTCTCACAGAAATCTGCATTGTATCACGGCTTCTATAACCAGCTCAGACTAGGATTATGAATTGACTCTGTCTCTGAGTGCTAATCTTATTTATTTCTCAGAGTGATCTCATCAAAGTGTGCTTGTTAAGTTGAGATATCAAACCATGGTGTCACATTTAACACGAATTTCACGTTAATTGGGCATATAAAGCATACATGCTAATACGCATGGGGATATGGACAGAAAATGACATTGCAGCGGCCCTGTAGCTATTGTTTGATCAGTTGTCATCCACTGCAGCTGATGGGACAGAGCCACTGCGGGTAAAATTGAGAATGTCAGGTAGCTCTTCATAAACAAGGCTTTAAAGGTCTTTTGATCTAACCGACTCAACATCGTTTGCGATGCAGAGCCATCAAATCTCTGCAGAGCAGTACAGTCACTGATTTGAAATGTAGATGCAATGGCTCAGGTCTTTTGAAAAGAGTTCACCTTTAGTGACCGGGTGGAGCGGAGCGGGGACGTGATGAGGATCCTAAAATGAAGCATTAATCAAATAAAGGTCGATTTGTGATTGACGTCTGGTGGCTGATGGGGGAGAGGAAGAGACTGCTGTGGACCACAGTGAGACACAGAACCCCAGTACAGGCCTCAGAAAATCTGGACCAACCAAAATGAAGCAGAGACAAAAAAAAACAAACAAAAACAAACAAAAATCCCCCCCCAAAATAGTACACCAGTCTGTGGAGATGTGTTACATAAACATAACATAGACTCAAAACCATTTAAACTGAAAAAGACGGTGGCAACAGATGGAATGATCATAACCTGGCCATTGTTACTTTGGAAACAAACCCAGCAACACAGAGAAAACAGACTCTCAAGACCTACCAGTCCGATAACACTCGATGCTATTCCGCAGCCCATATAAAGACAGAAGAACTGAGCTCTTCAACAAAATCAAAACTCAGACACCAAGATCTAGAACATAGCCCCAGACTTCAAAGCAGTCTCATCCTATGTAGAGGGGCTGCAACTAATTATTTCATTATTGACTAATCCAAGTGACTGGTGGAGGGAGTACTCAGATCCTTTGCTTAAGTAAAAGTAGGAATAGGCTATGTAAAAACACTCCAAGCCCGGCATTCAAAATTATACTTACATAAAAGTAAATTAGCAATAGCAGCAAAATGACCTCAGTCAGATAAGGAGAAGAAGAAAGTGCACTTTTAGGTGGAACTAAAAAAAAGGTGTGGAACCACTTCTGTGGGCTTTAACAATCCTTTGTGTGTTATAAGATTAACATATGGTGGATTAGAAGTATAAAGTAACATGAAATGGAAATACCTGAGTACAGTAGAAGTACCTCAAAATTGTAGTTAAGTACAGTAATTATAAAGTAAATGCACGTAGTTACTTTCACTACCACAGAGAGTTGATAATTTGTTGTGTGTTTGGTGTCAGGAAGTAGTGAAAATGCCAATTGAAATTTCTCAAATTGTTTTTTTTATCCAAATAACAGTTTCAATCCAAAGGATGTTAAATTTTTAATTATATATAACAGAGGAAAGCAGCAAATCATCACATTTGAGAACAAGAAACCGGAGAATTTTTTGCTTCTTTACATGGTAAATGACTAAAAATTATTCATTATCAATATAGACGATGATTAGCATGGTGTATACTACATATATATTTAATATAATAATGTGACAACCTTTTTTTCCTTTTTTTTCTTAAAATTTGAATAATTATACTTGCAATGTAAATCTTGTACCAGCTGCTTTGACAGCAGTGTTTATTTATGGCCATGCCAATCAAGCAAACCTGAGTCTGACAGACACAAGAAGAGGATGAGAGAGGAGGCAGGTGTACACAGATAGAGAGAGAATAAAACTGAGGTAGAGGAAAGAGAGAAAGGCAGTCTATATATAGATGGAGGCAGACTTGGAGAGAAAGCAAGCCGATAACGGGACCAGAGGTGAGAAAGATGCTGGGATGAAGTAAGATCAGAAAAACTGCAAGGTGAATTAGAATCTATGCTATTCTTTACTGTGTCACTGCAGCAAAAAAGGATGAAATAAAATTGCTTTGACATATCAAGGAATCAAACACAGGCTTCAAATGCGGAGGAGTTGTTGTACACAAGTTGAAATTCTGCTGTAGTGATGCTGACATGCAGGGTGGAGCCTTGTGCTTTGCGTCTGCAGCGGCAGTCCTGGTATTCAGGGGGTATCTCAGCCACTCTCTCTCTCTCTCACACACACACTTACACTCTCTCTGTTACCTTGGCAACATATTTTCTGCATGGAAATAGCATCTCTTTCCATGCCCCCTGCAAAAAAAGGAAAAAAAAGGCACTTCAAGAGATTTATACGTATCTAGAACAGATTTAAATTCAGAGACCTGACCTACAGATTGGATGAGTTTAGTTATACTTTTCTGCATATCTTAACATCAAATGGCCTGTGAGACAGAGCAATGGACGGGTTAAACATAATAATCACTGGCAGGCATTTACTATATGTAACCAAGAAAAAGCTACATGACAGCCAATTTGTGCAATTTTGTATGTACATAATAGACTTTATAGAACTTAAATTTATTTAAACATATTTGAATGATGGATATTTAAAACTAAATACACTAAATTAATGTTAAACACAACTTGTTTAATATTGTGTTTACTCTGGTGGTTGTTTGCCTCAGGATTTATTTACATCTAACACTTTGTGACTATGAAATTCAGCTCTTGACAAGCAGATCATAAGCAAGAGAAAGATGCCTGCGGGAGTGTTATTAAGAAATGTAAAATAAATAATAAAGCGCCGAGGGCTGAGGGTTGATCTGTATGGTTTCCTGATTTAGTTTCCACTCACAGATGAAGGGGTTTAGTGCAGCAACAGTGGGTATCTTCCTGCTGTGGCTGCCAGGTATGCTTCAGTGTGATAAACCTTTGTTTGCTTGCCTCCAGAGCAACACTGATAGGGGGGGGGGCACTAATGAAAGAAAATCTAGGTGTTGAGATTGTAGGTGAGATCACACTTGGCTGCAAATAAGCTAGGACTTGGCCAAAGCGGATAGAGAAAGCAAGAAAGGGAATAACGTCCAGGTAAACATGCAGCACGGATTAAAAAAAAAGAAAAAAACCCCAAACACACACACAAGTGCCTTGACTCCTTGGAGAGAGAAGCCATAATGAAATAAGCATCTGAAAGAGAGCAGGTGTTGGAGGCTTGACAGACTTCAGCTGCATAACAAGTAGCGCATTTACTCTCCCCTGCCTTTGTCAATCAAAACAACCAATCCCATGAATAAATGCTCCCTCAGAAAAAGAAAAAAAAGACACAGAGCCCAAGTGGAATCATGCCTTAATCAGCCTTTACATACTCTGACTCTCTCTTTCACACATACACACGATTAACACTCCAGTCAAAGTTGGTTTCAGGTAGAGGAAAAGTGCACCTTGTTCTGAATTTCAAGAAGCAGGACTGAGCTGTTTGGAGTCAAAAGCCAATA
This sequence comes from Istiophorus platypterus, assembly GCA_016859345.1. Classification (NCBI taxonomy): domain Eukaryota; kingdom Metazoa; phylum Chordata; class Actinopteri; order Istiophoriformes; family Istiophoridae; genus Istiophorus; species Istiophorus platypterus. Next base: position 7,957,048 of record CM029133.1, on the reverse strand, counting down.
AGACATCAAGAATGCACTTGAGCCAAATCAATTTATTTCCCGAGCAGAAACACAAAGCAGCCCAGCGCCCTGTTTTTCTTCTCCTCTTTGGATCGTTTTGTGTCGCTGACAGTGAGGATGGGAGTTTTCGCACGGAGGAAACTAGTCAAAGGGCACATTTCACCACACACACAAGGGTCTGCTGATATGGCCGCATCCCCTGCCCGGGGATCAGCACCATGGACAGCGATGTTTCCGGGTTGTGGTCCATACAGTTTGTCGCCAGTAGGGGGCAGAAGGAGCCGGTCTGGGGTCTGCAGCAGGATGACCAGGATCAGACCAAAGAGCAGGATCTTAGCAGCATGCTGAGGTAGGCAGTTGTGCTAATCCTGCTTGGCTGAGCAGAAAAAGGAGTGGGCTTATTTATAAACTCAAAAATTGCAAGTGGAGACCCAGGAAGGAAGGAAAGAAATCCCCCTGAGCTGATGCAGCTTTTACAAGGACTGTTACTCTGAGTTAAAGATGAACAGAGACGGATGCATGGGTTGTCTTTGTGGAGGGTTACATTTGGTTTTTGCCTTTTCGCTTCAGAAATACATTGCCACATTGCTAATACACATGCTTGGGAAGGCTCAAAGGATTAACTTTGTGATACTGCATATTTAAGCCCAATTAATACAAATCACACATACTTTACGGTACTTCCAAAGCATACCAGTGCATTCTAGATTTTTATGAATGCTCATTTTTTTTCAGTGTCATTTGTGCATATTTTGTAAATGGTTCAGGCTTTTTAATGTAAAATGAGAGGTTTAAAGAACAAAACCAAAAGGTACGAACTATACTTATGTATAGTACTGAAGTATATACTGTAGTCGCTTTCCAAGCAAAGTAGACTCCTTCGTGAATTGTGTGTTGGAAGGTACGTTATATAGGCCAGGGGCCTTTGAGGAATTCATACCCAGGGGGCCCATTGTCTCATAATCTTGTCTGGCTTTGCTGCGTTCATTGGGTGGCTGAAACTAAACGATGCAAGCTGGTTGACAGAGCTCTGCATTCAAAGTGCTGTCGGAAAATAAAAGTCAAATAAAATGGATGTTATGTAAAGGATGTGATGGTATTTTTGGCAGGATACAGGATCTTTTTGCCCCAAGGAAATTATGAGTAAGTTAAAAGTTAATCTTCATACATTACTGGTGGAAAAAAAGTAGATCTGAGATTAATGGTACGATTAGTCAGTCAAAAAGATACACTTAGTAAAAACTTACAGTATATTTCGACAGGGTTGGAATGACCCATTTTATTGTGGGCAGTTAAGATACATGGGTGTAAATATCAACAAAGGAAGTTAATGGTTGACATCTGTACATTACATTCTAACAAAGAAAGTGATGGTCTCGCGGTCAAATTCAATGTATGCTTCGGATACTTTAACTGAGACAGGCTCTGAGTAAGATAATGTTACTCGTTTGTCTGTGTAAAGACAGTTCATAGAAAATATAAAGCAACTCATGGCTAAAAGTTTAATCGGTTAACACTTTAAATCACACCTCTATCTATTTCTACGTAATTTTAATACAGCCATACAATACAAGTATACAAGGTTATTTTGTGGTTAGAGAAAAATACAACCAAAGAGGGTATGGAAATGCAAACATACAGCTGTTTTTAAACTTCTCATACATGTGAAACGGGTCACACAAGGCCCAGGCCTTTTGTATCATAGGTACGATCTCATAATGCAGGAGGAAAAAAGGAAATATATCACAATTTTACTAAACATAGCCTGAGTCAAGTGTACAATATGCACACTTGAGGAAAATAAAAGCTATGCAAGAAAATAAAAATACTAATAGATCGCTGCTTCTCTGCTCGCTCTGGTAAAAATAAGTCTCTGATGTGTGTCCATGGGTTCCATCTTCTGGCGGCCGAGTGCCACTGGAGAAACAAAGGGACTGTGTTGGCTGGGCCTCTGGGGAATAGTCACTGTGTTCCTCATCGAATATGACAGCAGAAGAAAGGGGACGCAGGAAAACTCGCAGAATTTCAGTGTTGTTAAAGTCTTTTAATCTGTCAGATTTTCTTCTTTTTATATAAATCAATAAGTCTCAAGCTTTTTATTCCGTCTTCCAAAGAGGTTTCATGTGAGCCGCTGGGATGCTTTTTTTTTCGTCTGTGGCTTGACTGGTGGACGGCGTCTCATTGGTTATTTTTGGCTTTGGCATGTGTGAGGATGTGAGACTTTAGGTTGGTTGACTGGGCGAACTTCTTATTGCAGCCGTCGAAAGGGCAGACGTACGGTCGATCTCCAGTGTGGATCCGCACGTGTGTGCGCAGGTTGAAGTCCAGAGAAAACCTTTTTCCGCAGCCTTCAAAGGTACACTAAAAGGAATGAGAGGAAAAGGGGAGTTAGTTTTCACACTGATCATACAGTGTGTGATATCTGACTTAGCTAAACCTTACCCAAGATGAGCTACTAACTACACAAGTTTGGCGACCTACAGGTTACATTAAAAACGTGTGTGGTATTTCCCTACTTTGTGGAAGCTGGTCCTAGATGCCATTAAAGGGAAGGAACCGTAAGCAGCTCTGTCTTGCTCAGTATCTATTCTGGAAAGTTTACGCTCCAGCAGCCTCAGCCAACACCACCCAAAATAACATTACGTTTGCCACGCACATCAGTTAGTCCTCATCCAAAGCCTGAGACTTTCTGGCTCGTTATCTTGAAAGTGAAAACATGCACCAAAACAAAGCACGCAGACAGGACTATGTTAGAACAAAATTACAGTCTGATCTTACATTTTCCCTTAATATGCTTATGTTACTAGAAATAAATAATTCCAGATTGTAATACAAGAATAATAGAGTTTCTTATTTGACTTCAGCTGGTGAGTATGCTGACTTTTCATCTGGGACATGCAGCTTTAGCCTCAGTCTTTTAGTATGACAGTATATACACGTAGCCATTATGTACATATTTAAGATTCTTTTACAATTTTCTCATTTTAATGGAAACATTAAAACTTATGGAGGAAGTGTTGGCTTAATGAGCCAGCTAGGCTACAGCTCTGCTTGCAACAGTCGTCATTTTGGCTGGCAGAATCCACCGTTTTCTACATCTGGTCTATTATTTCAAAAGCTACTAAGAATTTTGACATTAAATCTGCCACTGCTATCACTGTAAACTGCATATGTGCAACTGAAAGGGACTTTACTAGCCAAAATTACCAGTCAAAACATTAGTATTAGTAATATTAATCTCAAACTTTGAGTTCATGCTTATGCAAATGTTACAGCCGTTGAGTTATCCACCAAAGACAAAGTTTTACATCATTTACTACTTGGTAGGCGGTCATTTTGAATCCTGTAAGACAGCAATTACTTATTATCTTATTCCCGTTAGCCTGAATTTTACTTCAAACCATGATGCGCTTATGTGCTTAAAAATTAAAAATAGTGCAAGTATATCTGTCTGTGGGGGAGTGTGACATTAGTTCAGATGCCAACCTGGAAGGGTTTCTCCCCCGTGTGAACAAGTTGGTGACGTTTGAGTTTGGAGCTCTCGACAAAGGCCTTGCCGCACTCTGCACAGACGTGCACGCGGGGTCCGTGGGTGTGGAGATGCTTCCTCATGGCTGAGTTATCCCTGAACATCTTTGTGCAGCCCTGGGGACCGAGAGAAAGTTAAAGCACAAAGTTGACAAACAGCAGAGGAGCAAATAATTTAAGGTTTCAGCAGCGTTGTAAAAAAAGCGGTGCACCAAATGCCTTCAATTTTCCCTGAGGTGGAAATGTACTGTCAACAGCTTCACACTCCAACAGCAGACAGCTAGTAGAGATAAATGAAACCCTTTAAATTAGCTAAACATGTAGAATTCAGATATGGCCCAGTTGTTCTTATATGTACGCACGAATTAATACGCTCAAGTGCTTACTTTGCTGCTCAATAACTTTTTTCAGTTTTCAATTGCACAGAAAGAGATAATGTGAGACTATTAACCCTATCACTGACAATGAGCTCCCATGGAAGAAGGGAAGTGGCAAGGTTCCTCTGGGGACAATTTCCTTAGACTCACTTTATGAGGGCAAGCTATCGTCCGGGGAGCATCATCCTCTTTGACTTTCCTGGGCTTCATTCTGGCATGGAGGAAAAAAAAAACTGGTTAGGGGTTTAACCAACAAAAATAGACCCGTCTCAAGGCCATCCCTTTAACAGATATCCACGTCATCTGCTAGTGGTTTTTTAATGTTGATTTCTTAGTTAATAAATAACTCGTATCAGTAAGAGGCTGTCTGTACTGTTACAGACAGTAAGAGTACAGCAGGGATATTTCTGTTAGAAATATCTCCTGACAGCACTTGTTGTGCAGGGAAAGATTCTACTTTCCATTTAACTCACCTACACTTACAAGGCTAGTACATACTGAAACAACTGTCTTTTTTTGTACATCTTCTCAAGTGTTAATATTTGCTATTTTCTTGAACCCCCCACTGTTCAAAAGCAATTTGAATTGGTCTAGTTGGCTTTAATTAGAACTCTAATTGGCATATTTTGACATTTTAAAGCCAAATGATTAAATGACTAAATAACATCATGAATAATCAATAATGAGAATATTTGTACATTACTAAAATGACACCTTTGGGCAGCAGCACCACGGACACCATCTTTAATTAGTTATTAATAATTCAATTACAATTTGCAATGGAATATGGGTCTTTGGTACATGGTCATACCAATCATTTACCTATACTTTATCACACACATAGCTTATTGAACCCTGTGCATAGAAATACATTAATATATGTGAAGATGTAAACATTACTGCAGACCAACTATGAGTGACTTAATTCTTCTTAGTTCACGTATTCAGATTTCTCGTTCTACACATAACTTTTTTTCTAATTCAAAATCAGATACATATTCTGATTATTCATTTATTGTTTCTTAGTGGGTGAACTTCGACTCTTAAATCTTTAAAGAGAAAAAAACAAAGACAGTGATTTTCAATAAATACAAAAGTAAATGAAGAAAATCCAAGACTAAACAAAAGTGTTACATGCACACTACTGAGGGTTGTACCAGAGCCGTCAACACACTTAATTTCACCTTTTGATTTAATTGCACCAGCTGTTTTGCATTTAACATACGTTTCTGACGGGGCAGTTTCTTTTTTTCCCCACCTACATACCTGTTTTCCTCGGGGCAACAGGTGTGTGCACTCGTATGGACGCACTCACCTTGCAAACTCCGCCAGCTGTTTGGGGTCTGACAGGTCGATCCCCGGGATGCCGCCAGGGGGCAACTTCTTCCCCGTCATGTACTCGGAATAATCCGGGGGGGAGTTGTCCCCGACGATCTGCTCCTCCACCACCGACTCATGGTCAATGTCTTTATTGTCATCTAGAAACACATTACAGAGACTGAACCGATAACACACTGGTATTTCCCTAGCTACGAGCATGAGGGGGCTGAAAACATCTGCAGCTGCGTCTCCCGGGGCCATGTTTTGGAGTCACACCATAGTTGAATAATTACTTTGGAATTACACGAATAAGTGGATGACCTATTTCCACAACATTTACATACACGAGTTCACCCTCTGTTGCTGAAATTGTTGCAGCTTTTTTACATTGATGTTTGCAATGTAATATGTAAAAATAAAAAAATAATAATGACCAAATTTGGTGCTGATAATACCCTGTAAAATGTTGCATGTACGCCCCCCCCCGTTTTAATATAATTCATTGTCTAACGCACTTTTAATTTATTTTTGCAGGAACATCCAAATGCAGCACAAAAAAACTTGGCTCAACTGAGATGGAAAAAGAAGAGAGAAAAACGTCCAGTGTCCAAAATAAAAATGGATCATTTTCACGTCGCGGACAATTTCTGCACAAATGAAGGACTCTGCGCTGTCCTCTATGCTTAGAAATACACATTTTAAAGTGCGGGGGGGGAGACAATAATAACACTAAACTCAGAAGGATGAGTGAATTATTCAACAAACAACGTCTCTCAAAGCGTCTTGAAACTGCCCCCGCTAATCACCGGAGAAGCCAAAAATAGCTACGGGTCCCCGCTGTGTTCTCCCCCGAACACCGAAAACCAGAGGGTCTGAGCCGGGAGCGAGGGACGGGTCGATCGGCTTCCTCCGTTTGTGGTGGTGAATGAAATGAGCGACACCTGAAAACGTGAGCCCCCCGTCGGCTTATCGAGCCCCTTCTACGGCGGCGATGGATTCACAGCTGGCCCCCGCACGGAGGCGGCCGCTAGCGCGGTGCGGGGCGCGGGGCTGCCCGCTCCACCACCACCCGACGCCGGCCGGAGCTAAATGCTAAATCATTTACCGGCTAAACGGTGTCAGACTCAAAAATCCACGCATATTAAACTTTCACAAGCTTCTCGCTGTTCTCCGGCCTCCGTGGAAAAGAGCCGCCGTCGTGCGGCGGGTGCGCCGCGGCCTGCAGTTGTATCCCCAACCCGCTGTCTGCCCTCTCTTCCCTCCCCCCCGAGCACCGCCGCCATCTCCGCCCGGCCGCGACTATCGCCATTTTTTCGGGGCCGCCGCCATACTTACTAGTCTCGGGGAATATGGCGGCGCCCAGCAACACCTAAAACATGGCCTCCCTTCAAAACAAAAACATATCGGGGCGATGCGGTAGGGTCCCGCGTCGAAAACTCGCATTATTCGCGGCTTCTCTCGGCGGTGCGACGGACCACTCCAGGAACTAGTCTGGTGCAGCAGGACAACGCCCTGGCAATGAGGCCTCATGCAGCGGCTAACGACCGAGCTGGTAGACACGGCCGGGCTAGCGTTACTTACCCGATGCCCACATCGTGACAGAAAATTCCCCCTCCAGTGTCTTTATTTGCACCTGCTTCTGTTCCCATTTTCTTCCGCCGGCCTCCGCGCCGCCTAAGTAGCTCTTTTTGCCCGCTTTCTTTCCGCCGGCGCCGCCTCCCCGTTTCACCCGACCCACCGAACTCTTCCCGGCCACAGTCACCAAAGTCTGCTCGATGTACTCGTCCTCCACCCCGGGAGCAGGCACCGGGATGAGGATCTGGTCCTCGAACCCGCCGCCGCCGTCCGTGTGCAGGTCGGAGTCGTCCCCGCCGACCACCTCCTCCCGGGTCTGGACCAGGATCACCTCCTGGTGGTGGTGGATCGAGCTCGGGTCGTCCGTGACCAGCGGCTGGAGCGCGATCATGGGCTGCCCGTCGTCGTCGTCGTCCTCGTCGCCGCCGACCACCGTGGTCTCGATGGTCTCCACCGGTATCGTCTCCACCTCTATCTCGTGGAGCTCCACGATCTCGGCCGGCATCTCCGAGCCGTCTGTCTCGATGTACAGCGTATCTCCGGATGCCATGTTGAATTCCGCCAGCTTGCCTCTCTCATTCACGCCGTGTTGTGCTCCTTTTTGTGCCCCGCGGACGGACTCACACACCCCCTGCGCTGCTCCTGCCGCCTCCGTCTCTTCTCCCTCTTCTTCGATAACAACTCTCCGCTCCGGCCCCGCGCCAGTTCTCGTCGCCACTGTGGGCTCTCACGCGGAAGCATCGCGAGACTTCGGCGGAGCCCCGGCCGTCGCGTTATCGCCGGCGGGTCCGGGGCCGCTTCGGTTGGGGCCCCGGACTTTGAGACGCGTGAGGCTCGGTTATATTTGTGCGAATTAAGGGGTAAATTACACTAAATACTCAATAAAGTGTCCCTGTCGTTTATTTGAGGAATTTGAGCTGCGACTGTTATTGTGTACATTGTGTTTTCAATGAATCAGATGATAAATTCTGTCCACAAAAATGTGCAAAGCAGCAAAAAGGTCCGCCGCAGAGGACCAAAGCCCAGAATTTATTTATTTATTTATTTATTTATTTATTTATTTATATTTATATATATATAATAGAGGAGGTTTAAACCGACCGGCGGCCCAACAAACAAAGTATTCAAGTTGAATGTGGTAAAACCGTAACCTTTGCACCTCTTGGTAATTTTGTTTTTTAATGAAACTTTAGGTCTTGATTGCACTGGTGCCTGCCCCCCCCCCTCCTCCAGTGGCAGCTGGGACTGGCTCCAGTTCCAGCCCCAGCCTCCCCAGGTCAAACGGCACGGCTGATGAATGAGTCTCGACTCATTTTAATTTTATTTATTGGTGTTGGTCCTTATGGGACTTTTTGATTGTCCAGCATCAACAGCTGGAAACCTACTGTAAAACACTTTTCACCAAAGGAAAAAATATTCACCTTTTATATTTAGTTATGTGGCATGTGACCTCAACATATGACATACTAAAGGAAAAAAACAGCATGAAACGGTCAGCAGAGTAGCTTTAATACACCTTGTCACACACTCACTGTTCTTCCAAAAACTTTTCCCTCATTTTGCTCTTTTGATGGTAGTGGTGGTGGAGAGAGCTGTCTGGCATGTTAGTCCAAAACCTCCCAGTGGTGCTCAGTTTGCTTTAGATCTGGTGACTGTGGGATTACCTCAATGCTGAATCCCCTTTGGCAGAAAACTATGCTGCACAGCTTTCATTGATTCAAGATTTCAAACGCGTCGCACATGTGACCACATCCCAATCAGTGATGTCACAGCAGGTGTTTTGCCATTGCTAACTGACGGCAAACACCGGCTGTAACATCAGTGATTAGGGTGGAGCCATGAGGGCTGCTTGGAAAATAGGCACAGCACTAGTATTCTACCCGGTCTCTGAGTCAGTGTGTATCTTTCTTTTAATGCCATGTCACTTTGAATTATAGGCCCTAAAATAATGTATTAGTGAACAGCAACAGCAACCCAGCAGATTCCATTTTCTTTTTTTTTTAAATCAAACCTAGAAGTAATTTCTAGTATTTTTCTCAGGATTTAGTTTCACTAAAGCCTGTCACACACCTGTGACAAATCTGATCAGTGTTATGAACAGTCCCCAAGGAATAACTATACAGATAACTATGGAAAAAAGTAGATGAATACCAAGTAAATAAATAAACAAATACATAATCAAACTTGACTATTCTTGCAGGGCAATTCAGTGCAACAGTATCCCTCACTGTGTGCAGCACTTTAATAACAAAATAAGGTTGCACAGAAACAGCTCAGATGAGTTGCATTTCTCTGTGCTGTACTAGCTGTAATTTATGGCACTTATTCAATAAAAACAAGTTTTGTTTTAAAAGAAAATTAACTGAAAAGAAAAACCGCAGTCAGACAAAAACACCAGACAAGCATTAAAACAGCACCCAAACAAACACAGAAGGAAGGAGATGGCCTCATTTATCCAAGACATTGTTCACAGTTTTATTTGAGTTCATTTTAAACTTAGTGTTTCTTTTTCTTGTTCTCAAACCAGGAAGCACTTTGTCATAAAAGGAGTGAATAAAATGAACAATACCTCACCATATCCTTGCAGCCAATAAACATTTTTATTAACAACATGATCACAAATACTCTGATGTATTTTTTTTTTTTTTTCAACACGATTGCCAAAGACGTTTATTCCACCCTTGGTTTCAGGTCTGAGCCTGTTTTTTTCTGCCATGGCTCCACACATAGCTGTGTTGGCAAAAAGCATAAAAAACCTTTCCAAAAATGTTGTGGTTCAAATGACAAGAAAAAAATTTGGGTGTGCTTGCAAGTGTATCTAAAATGAAACCAAATGAAAAGAACCGATATAAAATACAAAAGGCTGACATAAAATGATGTGCAATAATAATTATCACCATTATCGTTACTATCATATTCTCATTATCATCTTCTCATTATTACCATTGTACTCACTACACTACTACTACTCATATTAACAATACATTGACAATCATAAAAATGATAGTAATAATAATGAAAATGATAGTAATAATAATTAAAAAAAACATTTAAAACAAACCTTTGAAAAAAGCAAAACAAATATAATCATGGAATTTTATCCATTTTCCTTTAGGCTGAGGAGAGGGGGCAAACCGGGCTAACAAACAGACAGAAAACGTTAAGAAATCAGAGTAATCAGTGCGTGAGGGTGCCCCATTCGCATCTTTCCCTCCAGACAAACCAAATGTTACACAGACATGTCTGAGGTGTTGGACCAACGTTGCTGTATTCCTTCAACACCACAGCTGAACAGGATGAGTAGATATCACAGTTAGGGCCTCCGCTCCTGACCTCTCCTCTCCTCCTCCTCCTCCTCCTCCTCCTCTTCCTCAGGGCCACAGCAGCTGCTGCAGGGGCAATGGTTCCAAAAGGTGGTTCATGTCAGGGAGTGGCTCCAAAAGATTATGTCGTGCTAACTCGACTGAGTTCATTTCTAATGGCTGTAAAGAGAGAAAAATAGGACCAAATTTTTGGTCAACTGTAGCAGTTTAACTGATGATATGACAAGTCAAAGAAAATGTAAGGACACGTTATGGCTTTGGGAATAGCATTATATATAAACATATATATATATATATGTGTGTGTGTGTGTGTGTGTGTGTAAACAGAAAAATACAAAGCCCCTCTATAGCACATGAGTTGACAATATAACAATTTTATTCATATAAAAAAATTTTTATTCTTATTACACTTTATTACATTTTTTCTAATTTCATAAATTGAATACTGTATTGTATATATATATATATAAATAATAATATCTAAATGTAATCAGACAATGTAAAAACGTGATGTGTGTGGATGCAAATGTTTGTGTGATTTGTGAGGGGGATACTTGTATATACAGCTGTACTGACTACTGAACAATAGTAATCAAACATGTTGCTCTGAGAGAAACAAATAAAACATAGACAACAGAACAGTTACAAAACAGCACTTTAACAGAGGAACAGTTCTTTGCCAAATGGAAAAACCACTCCATGATTGGGTGCCAGTAAATCTTACTGAAAATTTACCTCTGCAAGTGAGAAACTTAGGAGGACAAAAATCTGAAGACTGACACGTTGAGTAAGTTCATTCTGAGCCAGCTATTACACTCTGAGTCAACATTATTTTATATCCTGTAAATTGACAGTTGCTATTTATTCAGTTATCAGGATTACTCTGAAAATTAACATCTCATCATACTACTGTATAATTATATGTCTAATCTGCAGTCCTGGTTGAAGTTATGGGCTTCCTTGAATTTAATAAGAACAGGATTTAGAATAAATGAGGATTAACAAATTTTTCTATAATAAGAACGTTTAATAAAACATCCAAGTTTAATGGAGGGCATGAAAAAAAAAGACTTGTATAACAGTGAAATAATACAATCAAGTAGTCAAAGTACCCCTGACAGACTGAACACTGAATACTTAGCATAGGTGAGTCTTCATTTTTTTTAGGAGGAGCTAATTTAAATTCATCAAAAGGTGCGTGTGCTGAGTGTACATTTTATGTCTGTTTTTTATTTAAAAATATGATATTTTTTTTGTTTTTGTTCGAAAAATTTTTTTATTAAATATTCTGATTATACAGAACTGCTTATTTTATTTGAGATTCTAAATCATGTACAAAAATTAAGGGCTGTCAAATATTTCAACTGCGAATGTATGTGTTAGATTCAGTATAATATCTATTCAGTTATCATTTTAATATGCAAGATCTGTTTTTAACATAATATTGTCTAAATATATGTCTACGATAAATGTTATATACTGTATAATGTAACATTCAAGTAAATACATTATCTATCTAGCCATGCTTTTGCTACTTGTCCATACACCAGTCAGCAACAGCATCGAAATGAATTGTTAATGTAATGGCTGATTGGTGTATATTGTTCAGTTCAGTTCTCTGGGATTCTATTGCAACCTAGTGGTCACAAGTCTACATAACCACCTAACTCCTACCTTCTCCTCCCAACTGGATAGATTTCCAATTAAAAATTCATTAGAATAAATTAGGAGAGCGACAGTGTTCCTAAATGTTAATAGATTATCCCTCTTAAGCGTTTCTAGAGAAGGTTACACATACCATCGATGATTTCATCCTTCACTTTGTGCAATTCACGGAACACTTCTTCCAAGATTTCCTGGCGGAGTACAAACAAATAAATGTAGTGTGTCGATAGTACATCACATTTTCCTTCATTCACTGAAGAAATCTTTGTACGCAGAGGGTAGATGTTTAAAGCAGAAAGTACAATCGTTTTTTTTCCTATACAAATTAGCTCCTGGGAAAGGATTTTTGGAGCAAAGTAGTTTCATGCAGTGACATGAGGAAGATTAAAAGCACAGAGACTATCCACATTTTGGCTAGTGTGTGACATTTAAATTGAATTTATGGCTTGATCACTTTTTCTTTTTTTTTTTTTTTTTTACCTGTTTCATTCTATCGAGGTCTAATGAGTCTGTGTCACTTCCGCTCCCGACGGGCCGTACCCTGCGTAATAAAAAAATCATTCTCCGTTAGATTCCCTGCCGTTGTTCTGCTTCACATATGTATCAAACGAGTTGTGGTGCTTCCCGCTCTCACCTTGAAACCATCGACCTGTCTGCAGAGTTAGCTCGGTCCCAGGGCTTCTTTGCACCATCTAGACAACAAAGAAGCGCAGTTAGATGGAATAACCAGCAGGGATTTACTGCAACCTCAGATGGGCATAAGGAAAGAAAGATTTACATTTAGACATGTTGCAAAGAAGTAATACATGTGTAAAGTACATGCATACATATTTACATCAGGGGTTTGAATATCTGACTCTGCTGTTGGAAGTGAAATTGGAGTCTAGTTGTATCTGCAAATGTTAATCAAAAATGCGGAAGCCTGGCTGACTCCTTCAGGAATAAGTATACAACACAAAACACTTTGAATGGTTGTCGTATAGTTTACTGTCCTCAGTTTTCCCCACCTGTGGCATTCTGTCCGCCCCGGGTGCTGGGCGATGGCGAATTTGGGTCTTCCTAAAAAGTAAATAAATAAGCGCGTAGATAAATAAATAAAATTAAAAAAACACACAGAAATCAATAAGCATCACCACTCCACTACCCCTACCATCAAAACTATTATTATCTTCATCCTCATCATTGACACTGTCATTTGAGTCAGGATACTTTACATTTATTAATCCCATCTGCTCAAAACAGCATAGGTTTCTTTTACCATTATGACTTTGGTTGTATCACTTTGCCTCCATGTTTTGTTTTTTTTAAAAAATCCCCATGCAAATAATTCAAATTAAGACAAGAAAAAATAGCAATGATCTTTATCATGCTCATTTACTCACTACCAACATTATCATGATCCCTACCTCAGTCACCATCCTAATTACCCTAATCACTGTAAATAAGACAGCGAGCACTAGCCTAGCGAATTGCAAGCCATCGCTGTTTTCCATTCACTCACATTTTGGCTGTCCTCGGGCTTCTCTGAAGCTGCTTTCCTTCTGGGGGGAAAGAAGTAACCTCAAATAAAAACCAGGCATTTCACCTAAATCCATGAATGTCAATAGTTTTAACTAGGGTAATAATAATAATAATAATAATCCCTAATGAAACCTGAGCTGCACATTGATTAAGGCTTCAATGAGCAATTACTGTCTAATGTGGTTACAGGATATCGATGTAAAATGGTTCTGTGGCTTTCTCAGTTCTTCACTCTGACCTTCGGGCCAACAGAGCGTTCATCTCCTCCATCAGTCCTCCGCTCCCTCCACTTGTTCGGTTGGCTTCGTTTTTGGCGCCTGAAGAGCTGTCCTCAGGCTGTGGAGAGGAGGAGAGAGGTGTCGGGGAGTGGAGTTACTTTCTGATATGTAGAAACAGTAAACTTTTCAAGTATGCAAGTCAAGTTTGGTAGAAATAATCCACTTATATCCTGAGTGACCTGGAGCGGTTTCATCAAAACATCAAAGCGACAAAGATAAACCGGTGCCTCACTCTTTGAACGCGGCGCAGTTTGGCTCCAGCAATCATGGCAGCGAGTCCCGTTGGTGCAGGGGGCTCATCCCCGTGACTCCCTCCGCCCATGGGTAGTGGCGGTGGGAGAGGAGGCTGGGGTGCCCCTGCTGAAGGTGGTGGGGGTCCTGGCGGTGGTGGAGGGGGAGGAGGGCCGCCCATGTTTATCGGGGGAGGTACTACTGGTGGGGCCACAGAGAGCACAGCAGGGTGGCCCTGGAAAGGAGAACCTGGAGGGAAAGTGTGACGAGTGAAAATATAGAAAACTCAGTCAGGTCGGCTGATACTGTATGTACCTTAACTCATGGGTAAATGGGTTCGAATGCACTTGGATGATGATGAAAACATGTTTTATTTTAAATGAAAAAGAAATTTTACTCTACAAATGTCAGTTGACCAGTGCCCTTCATGCGAGTACCTGAGTTGGAGGATCGTCGCTCCCGCTCCATATGCGCCTGCATCTGCTGCTGCTGCTCGATCATCTGCCTGAGGAGACAGGAAGGAAACGCAGCTGGTTGCTTACTATCACAAATGCCACGTCTTATCTGTGATTCTGTCATTTTATTGGCCTAAAGGAATAGTTCAGCCAACAATCTGACAGTGGCATCCAGAGAAGTCCCCCTGCCTTAAAACCACATGCACAAACTCCAAATGTCACCCGGCTCCAAGAGTAGTGATTTCAAAAGATTTCACCAGCTGTGATAAACAACACTAATTATAGTGAATATGAAAGCTCGACAAATTTAATTTGTTTCTTGCTTATTTTTTTCCTGAATTTTTATAGCTAGTGTAGAAAAAATACAGAAAGACTTCTTCTTCTTAGCTCTTCAAAAGTGTTCTCATGTCTTTTCTGCCTTAAATAGTTTCTAAACATATACACAGATGAATGAATTTCGTTCCAGTAAACATGAGCGTTGCTTTCTCAAACTGTTTCTGAAATCAGATTGATTAAAGCAGTATTAACTGATTTTATTGGCCACACAACATTGACATATTCTCACCTTAACTGATCTCATGTAAGGAAACTGTTGCCTATTTACATCACGCAGACACATTAACATTCATTTATATTCATGTTTGTGTTCTCCTGATGAATGTAAGTCCAATATTTGTTCTCCTTGTAGCTTTGGTTTAGGCTGCTCGACTGAGCCAAAACATTAAAGTTGTGGGTTAAGAAAACCGAACGATGCAAATTTGCCCCCTAGAACTGAGGGAAACTCTAGAGTCATGTGGTTTTACTTGTAGATCTGTCATGTAAGCAGCCCTTTTGGTTTTTTTTTATAAAACATAGATAAGTATGACTTTATGATGCAGAAAACACGGTTAGCCAATTAAAACGTGATAAGAGGGGCTGTCTCAGCAATTGCCGATGACATTTTTAGACAAAATTTTGAAAATGGAATTTTTTTTTCCCAAACCTCCTTGTTAAAGACGACAAATATGACTATCTATGTTTACCAGCTGGTCACTATGTTTTTCTGTAGTTTCATGCTGGTCAGGATAGTGAGTATATCAGAGCTTTTTTAAGGAAAAATTGATAGTTTCTCTGGCTTTTTTTTTTTTTGCAAAACTGCATCCAAATTGTGGCAGGTGGGAGGATTTTCTGTTTCTGTCACTATGCTACAGGCAGCTTTGATTCGAGTAGTTTGTAGAATTTACATGACTTGAAGTAAGTGACTCGTCTCGAAATTTCGAATAATGTTTTGACATTGCTGCAGTTTCCCTTTTAACTCTACAGCATGAAGGTAAATGTCTTAATCTTCGTCTGTCCAAACCCACTCTCTCCTTCATCTCGGTCCATCTCCACTCTCCACCTTGCTGCTCCCTTTGAACCTTCCTCATCTTCCCTCACATCTCTGCCTTTGATGTGAGAACCATATGTATGTCACGACTCAGGAGAGAAAGAAAAGAGACAGCTCATGGAAAGGAAGTGGAATTTTCCAGCTGTGTGTTGAAGTGCTGAGCCAGCAAACCTCCCTGATGTGACAGCAGTGCACGCAGCAGGAGCAGAGCTGCTGAGCAACACTGGAGAGAGCTCAGTCAAATTAATTTGCATCCCCTGACACACACGCACATGCACACAAGCACGCCGCATACGCACACACACACGGACACACACACACACACACACACACACACACACACACACACACACACACACACACACACACACACACGCACACACACAAACCCGAAGCCCACAGACATAAGGACACAATCTCCCCTCACAATCACAGCTGTAATCCTTTGTACCAGAGGTACATTTTAGCAGACATGGGATCAGATGGAGCTGTAACTCCCATCATATTTGTTCTCTTAAGCCCTGGCATTTGGCATTTGGATGAACCAAAACGCAGAGCAGAAATAGGTTTAAAAACAGCAACAAAGACCTAGTTGTGCCTGAGTCTGTCTCTGAAGGGGGAAGAGGAGTAGAAGCCACAGTGGAAGAAATGCAGGCTGCTTAGTAAGCCCTGGAAACTGCCTCAAGCATCGTTTTAAATACTACTCATCCATTATTTTGAAACCTTCTATCTGCCACTATGATTCAGAAAAAACCCTCTCGTGTTTGAGCCATTTTTAAAGCTCGCCGTCTTTATCTGACCCACGGGAGACAGGGAGGGTATTAAGGGAAGGAGGGGGATGAAAGAGAATGGGAATAACAGTCGCTAGACGCGGCTGTTTGCTTATCTTAGTTGCGACAGTTCATATTCCGTGTGACAGGTTGTCAGACATGGGACTGCACTTTTCTACCCTAATCCTAACCACACAACCAGTTCATCCACTGGTTTGGAGATAATTCGGTAAAACGTCCTGAGCAAGCCAGCATCCCTGCACTGAAACACAAGAAGCCTCAAAAGTCAAGATAATGGAAGCAGACATTAAATGTCAGTGGTGGAGAGCCACTAAATAAAGCCGAGAATCTTTCACCTTTTTCAAAAACTCCGTCTGTGGAGTGTCACTCCGAATGCGCTCCTGTGCTTGTGTCTCAAAGACTCCTCACTTACTTAGGGGCCTTAAGAACTGACTGTCTCGACCAGCTTGTTGTAATAGTTGGTGGGCTCCTACATTGGAGTGCTTTAGCATTAGCGAGTAAGTGTTTTAGAGTGAATACTGGACTTGCGGACAAAAGCGACAAAAGCGTGTCTCCAAACGAATGCTAATGCCGCTCCGTATTTCCTGGACGTGTTAAATTTTCAACTGCTTGCTAACAAGTTTAGCATATCAGCGTTGTGTATACAGCTTGTTTCCACTGCTCCCAAGCAATCCAAAGATCAGTTAATACAGGTTCACCGTTGCGGAGACATTCTCAAGAATTGACGCCAAGTTTCCAGGGTCTTTAAACACTTTGTACACGATCCATCTCAGCAGTGTGTTCTCAGCTGATCAATTTTTACCTTGCTCTCTGAGCCTCTATCTCATCTGAAGTCGGTCCATTCTGGACTTGGCGCTGGACGGCTGGACCTAAATGAAAGCAGGAAAGGGAAAAAAGAGACACAGATAAAGTGAAACTGACCTCAATAATCGATCTCTATAATATATGAGCTTCATTATGTTCATTCAAATCATAAGCCAGTCAAGACAATTAACTACCAAATGACAGGAAATTAAACGGCGCTGGATCATTACGTCCTCTTCAGTAATGAGTAATGTGCAGTGAAAGGCATATTAATCCCTAACTCTAGGTAAAGGAACATAAATGAATTCATCCGCTTTTATTTTAAAAGTAAGCAGAGCATAATCCAGTGCTATGAAAAAGAGGAACTTGGAGCTGCTGTTACACTGCTCTTCTGTCTACTCCTGTTTCCAACAAAGCTCCATTAGGGATACACAATGATCAGTCGGATTCTCAGTACTGCCTGAGAACGATACACCCATCTCACACACACACACACACACACACACACCGTTGTCTGGGTATGTGTCTCTTTTGACATGTTTAATTTGCCTAAACGCCGAAATGAGCACAAACACACACAGGCACACATAGGAAAATCAGCCACGGGCCCATGAGCACCACTCTGACGAAAAGCCACTTTCCGACATAAAGCTGGTGGGTGTTAGGGAAAGTAAAAACAGAGTGGATGAATAAAGTCTGTTTGACCTGCTCTCTACCAGCCGACAGTACTTAATCGGAATCAGAGGTAATTCTGTCGGCTGAAGACGTCAAGCCGGCGACAACACACCGCAGCTTCTGTAGCCTCTGTTCTTGCGATCAAAGGTCACAGGCAGGTCAGATTTTCGACAATTTTTTCACAATACTGTATCTTTTAGGCCGATCTGTGACCTCTGTTGAAAATACTCTAAAAGCGCAAAAACGCATCATCCCTCCCTGGGACTACTGTTTGTTAATAGACCTGAAGTCAGTTTATTGATGTGCAGAGATCACAGGAGAGGAGCCTCAGAATCAAAGATCTCTGACTCTCTCTAGTATCTCCCCCTCTCGCTTGCAATGTGATATAAGCTACCCGGCATTTGCGATGTAATCCGTTTAACACCACAAGTGAGACCTGCAGATAGCGAGCCAGATAGGGACTATAATTTATTCAAGACACGATAAGATGAGGACGAGAGGATGTCTGCTCGGGGAGTACAATCAAATAGGAGTGAATCATCGGTTATCAGTGAGTGTTTCCACATCGCTGGACTCCTCTGGGACAATGTTAATCTTCATTGTTCCTCCTGAGAACAACCTCAGAAGAGGCTCCCATTTGTGTCTTGGCATTTGCCTATTTTTGGAATTGAAAAATGTCTTTTACAGGAACAAAGGCGGAACATTGCAGAGAAAACACTTTTAGTTTGTTTATTTATGAGCTCTTGCTACTCAGTACTAATGGGGAGCTTTTACCAAAGACTACAAAACAAAAAAACTAATGTCTTTCCTTTGGATCGGCTTCCCAAGACCCTGTAACCCTTCTGTCTATTGAAAGGTGGCCCCCTACATTAGGGTATGACAGCTCTACACAGTCAGGGCCAGTACTCTTCGCTGCTCACATCTCTAATGGAAGTGACTCTCTACCGGTGATGCTAATGGCAGCCATTGATCAAGTAACAGCAACCTAAAAATAACAAGAGTGTATAAAAGACCTGACTCATGCTGACTATAGGGTACCTCATATTACACACACACACTCACACACTCAAACACACACACACACACACACACACACACACACACACACCACAGGTATGCAGATGGATAACAACATTGTTTCCATATCAATATTCTTGGCAAACAGGGCTGAAAATAATGATTATGTTAATAATCATTAATCTATTGAGTACTTTTTATTTAACTGATTCATGCCTGATTTTGTTTTTTTTTTTTAAAGTCAAAGAATTTATTATAAGTGTAAGAATGAGATGCATTAAGTGTTTTTGTAAATGCAAATATTCAATAAGCCTTCATTGTCCTCTTTAATGGTTAAAGACCCCTTTGAGGTTTCAAATTTTTTTTCTGTGATAATGGCTTTTAACATTTAACTATAAACATGCCTCTTGCTTAAATTTCAGACAGTTTTGTGCCTGTGTGTTACATTCAACAGCCAATTTAAGCCCAGTTAGGGTTCTAGTATCTTACAAGGAAGTCAACAGGACATAAAACTGGTGTAGGTTAGTTATGTCTGCCACCAGGTCAGACATCATCCTTTTTGTCTGTTCGCCACACAGGTCTGGTATCATGACTTACTGACTCCTCTTGCAACTTATGTGTTGAAATTTGGCATTTATTGGCTACTGGGTTACTAGGCCAATGTGAGAATATAAAACTGTATATATTTAATAGTTGAGACGATAAATATTTGATGTCTATTACTGCCTGAGGGGGTAAATCATTTAATACATAAAATGTCCAGAAAGTGTGAACAATGGCCAACACAAGGTCATGGTAACATCCTCAAAATGCCTAATTTCTCCCAAAACAATAAGTAAAGTACCTACTTATATTTACAATACTTTTTTTTGAGTCAGCAATTTCCCTTCTCCCTAAGCTTTTACTAAGCTCTAACAATTCATCACAGCTGAAATCAAATCCATCATCATGTAAATGTTAAGCTTTAGAAGTGATAGAAACTGTGGAGTGACTAAAAAGGTTTTTTTTTTTACTTTTTAACTTAAGAGTATGCATATGTAAACACTGCCCTGTCAAGTCTTAATGGTCACATCTAAAAAGCTGTTTAAAGTATCTCAGTAATTGTAAAGGGTTATTTTTTTACTTCTACTTGTATAGAGAGACTTGCAGTGTTTTAAGTAGTTTTATGAGGCATCAATAAAAGATGAAGTTACATTCATTTTCATTATTTGGGAAATGATTATTGAGTGACTTTGGCTTTCACTTATAATATTATTATACGAACTGGTTGCAGTACTAACTGTCCAATCAGTGAGTAACACACTGACACTGCAACCAAAAAGTACCAAGTACACACACACACAAACACACACACACACACACACACACACACACACACACACACAAACACACACACACAAGATAAACACATAAAAAAAAATCTAAAACAGTAATTGTCACACAGAGCTTTACTACATACATGACATGCTGAAGAAGAGGAACCGGCTGCAGCAGACACAGAGGCAATGACAGACCCACTCCCTGCTGACCATCTCTCAACTTCAGCTACCCTTCCTCCTCCTCCTCCTCCTCTTCTTTCCCCCCCATCACCACTCTCTCTCTCTTCCTCTCTCCTCACCTGCCTTTCTCCCCTCCTCCACCCAGCTCCAGTATCATCTGTCATCTTCTTGTAACCCACACCTCCAGGCAGCAGCAGCGCAGCGAGCATCTCTGGTTAATGTTTCAAAAGGTCGCTTTTGTCTGTAGGCCGCGCAGCCTGATGCAGTTCACAAACGTGAATATTAGAGCGTGCTGATCCACATCTATCTCTGGTTCAGAGTGAGCCTTGTATGCAGGGATTGTCCAATGAACTACTATTCTAAAATGTCACTCAAAAATTGGATAGCCAAAGGTAAAACCCTTAAAGAAAATGTGGCTGGAGCTGGGGATTATTCTTATTCTCAATAAATCTGTAGATTTTTGTCAACTGCTCATTCAATGTTCAAGAATGAACTTTCAATTCCGAATTTTAAGCTACCATTAACAATTAACCCCTGAGGTGGTCATATCATGGAAATTTCAACATCTACATTTCCGCGACAATTACACCAGCTGTGAAGGATTATGTGTAATGATTACACACTGCATGTCCATCAGACCTTACTACAACACAAAGTATAGGTCTTAAATTTACTTACTTAGCATAATCAACAACCATAGATATTATAACTTCTGTTATAATTTTGCAAAATATAAATAAAACTGACTGATACTTAATGTGGATTGATATGAGATAAAAAACACAAATAAAATGCTTTTCGTGTCACTCATCTGCACATATCTGGAATGTTTATTTGATTTACAACTTTAAAAAATCGTCAAACCTAAAAACTGATGATCATCAAGCATTATTTCTAATTAATTTCAACAAAGGAGAAGAATTTACGACGTTGGCATATCACACATAGGCCTTTTCACACTTAACAATGACAATAAAAGTCTTCCCAAATGACCCAGTTAAAGAAAACATGCACGAGCAAAATCCCAAACACTGGTATTTTGTAAGTTTAATGCCAATTATTTTAAATTATTTTTTCCAAGTAAAGTGCAGGTTTTGACCTCCTTACCACTAGAGGGTGTCGGCACACCTGCGTAGAGAGTAAGGAAAATCTCAAATCCCTCTGATCTGTGCCTTACAAGGTGTAAATGTGTCTTATGTAATCAGTTAGAGTACACAGCTGTGCTTAAATCATATTCTTCGCTATGTGGGGGAGTGAAAATAGGAAACAACACACCAACCGTCTCTCATTCACACACATGCATGAACATGAAAGCTCCAATTCATGTGTTTTCTGTAGAGTGTTTTTGAGATTGTGTAAACACTTTTATGTGCGCCCGCTGTATCTCTTCAAACAGCTGGAGTCACTGCTTTGTTGTAGCAGGCTGGTAACACTGAGGCTATCAGTCTCTATCTGGCAACCGGTCTATCCTTCTCTTGTGTATTTGTGCACTTGTATTTGGCTGTTGTTACTGAAGCCTCTTTGTTCCCTTTCCCCGTGTTATTAGGCAGATGAAAAGATCTGCTCTTTAGCACGACACCCAGGGGAGATCTTCTCCATGACTCATTCCAATTAAGAGGCTTGAGGGGACTGCAGGGGGAGACACACTGCTGCTGCTGCTCAAGTAATGAGTGACAAGCTGCGATCCTCACGCTGTCTTTCAGTCTCTAGTTCTATCATCCTATCGGTCTAAACCGTGTCGGCCTTTCTCTCCTTGAAACACGTGCATGCATACACACCCTCAAGACCTCAAGAGGATGAGATTTCCATACCATTATTATTGATTAATCCTGTGTTTTTCTCAACTGAGATATTCTCGTGATTGGTTCTAATGCGCCCTCATACATTTTTAATTGCACATCAACAGCAGATGTCAATATACAAAGGTTTCCTGCTACACTAGAGGTGAGCATCTTCATTCAGTTATTATTTGCTCAGGATGCTGTGTCATGACTCATATTCCAAAGTGCCCTGTAGGGGGGACTGTGTCAAAGCGTAGCTAGTTTATATCCTGCGACTCATGAGTGTAGTTGATAGGAGACAGTAACGAGGTGACAGGATATTAAGGGAGCTAGAAGAGGGGTGGAATGGTACCAAAGACTCTGAACAAAGGAACTCTCCGCTGTCAGATTTTCATTCGAGTTACAGGCTCATATTCAAAGTAGAAAAAGATGATAAAATAAAAAATAAAATGATAAAAAAAAATAATAGGCATGGAGGCAAGATGTTTAAATCCTAGACATCTGTACACTGCAGGAAAGCCTGCTGCCTGTCTTTGGTTAACTGCAAACTTTCTACGACAACTAAATATGTAAGTCATCATGTCCAAATTGGGCTTCAGCCCAGGCTGAGTACCTCTTCCGCTGATCAGTTTCAGTTTCAGTTCCACACACACACACACACACACACACACACACACACACACACACACACACACACACACACACTATATCTTGATCTCCTTGTGGAAACTGTACAACCGCAGTTGCTTTATGGCCTGAAAAAATGTATTAATCAGTGTAAGATGATTAAAAAATATGTCTAATTGGTGTAATGGCACGAGGGAGGCAGGAAACTGGTCACAACACTGTCAGCAAGAGGTTTGACAGTGCACCAGCATATCTAAATTATCATGGATCCACCAGTGGTCTGCTGCCCTCTGAATCTTTACTGCGTTATTGATATACAACATATTAATATTTGGCTTCATTTCTAAACTACTGCATCGACTACCATCTCTTTGGTGTAGAATAATGTTGTAAAGTAAATTGAAATTTGCCATTTTCAAGAAATTTCTCTTCTCTTTTGTTCTCCTGTCCCAAAAATGACCTTCACAAGAATGATGAAAAGCACTGCTGACATTTTCCGAGCAGTGTCGGCCATGTTTGATGAACTAACTTCCGCCTGCTTTTTGAATCAACCATGTGAGTGCCAGGAGCCAATCTGATATTCCAGAAGGGAGACGAGATGGAGGTAAGGGTCAGAAAGATAATAGGTAATAATGAGTGTGTGGGTGCCTCCTAAAAGAAGGAAACTGTGCATAACAGGCTTCCTAAGTATTTTTCCAAATGTGTGCATTTGTGTAGGGAATGTGTGCGCAATGCCGAGAGGGGAAAACAGACCTCCATCCTGAGCGCTGAGGACGTTGAGGGCGAAGAGCATGGCGTTGGAGAAGGTGGTGGCTTCCTCCTTGCTGGCGAAGTTGAGGCCATAGACCTGCCTGGCATCCCGCCACTGGTGGAAGGTCGGGGTGGCCTGGTTGTACTTGAGGCCCTTCACTATGGAGTAGTTGATTACCACCTATGGGAGAGGAAGAAGGGGAGAACAGATGAGGAGAAGAGCGGCAGATTTAGCGCATATTTTCACCGCTCTTCTTCTTTATCTGCAAGATGATCAACATTTACAGATGGCAGGGCGGGGAGATGAATACAAACATGATCGCTCTTCTTACACCTCTGGTTGTGTTGCTGGGAGAAAGAGATCTTTAAATGCCACAGAATTAATCACTCTGTATTTGTTTGGATTAATGATCTGGGTTATATCGGAAGTCCCCCGGTAAAGATAAAAAACAAAATGTTTTTGTATCAGCCTTTGGGGACAGCACAGCTTGTAAAAAAAAGGTTTAGATTTGTCGCCTATCACAGGTTTTATGTAGTTCACATCACACGCTATAATATGAAACAAACACTGTTGTGAAAAATATTGTGTTGGTCATGATTTTTTCCATAGCTGCTTATGTTTTGGTCAGTCTTACATTTTGAAGCAACAGAAAATTTATCCTCTGCCCCCTTACGGAGAATGTGCTACAAATATGTCAAAAATATAATTACCCTAATTTTTTTCTGAGGGCTGCCCATATGTGTAATTTCTGCCATTGTGTCTTCTTTACTATTGTGTCTGATAAACCTGATGTTGCTGTGTGTTCTGTGTCTTATCACTACACACATAAACACAGCTGAAATAAAACTGAGCACTAATGAGACGCTGCTCTTGGAGACTGACAAGAAGAAAATCCAGTCAAGCCACAGTGGAGAAGAATTAGCGCTACTAAAGACCTTTAATGAAACAAAAGCTTTCACACACACACACACACACACACACACACACACAGACTTATAGAATTATAGTTGTACGCTGTACAAATGCACAAATATCTTTTTTTAAGCAACCTCCATATTCTTAAATTCCTCTCAGAGATGACATCTACGGTGTTTTTCTTCGTACCCGTTACTTGGCCTGAATGTTCTATGCGTCACCATCCTCCGGCAAAAGTCTCTCTCTAGTGATCGAACGGACGACATTAGTAACACCCCATCTTCACGTTGCGTTTCATGACTGTTACCTGCTGGTCCTGCAGTTTGACGCCCACCACTCTGAATGTGTTGTTGGCAGTGTTGTGGTAGATGTTGATGCGGCTGAATCCCTGCTGTCCAGGCTTGATGGGCACCCACTTCTTACTGGTGTCATCGTAGACCATGACCGAGGCCCGCGCCTGGCAGATGCTCTGCTCGCTGGGAATTAGAAAGAGAGAGAGAGTGTTAATTATGGACAGATTGTGAAACACCTGATTTAAGGGAAATATGTAACTGACTCATTCAGTCTAGTCAAGCTCAGAGGCTACAATCCATTGCGTAGACAGGCTCTGCTTACTCTTTTACCTACTTTGGGCAGTTTTGTTACAGGAAAAAGAAAGTACACCAGTCACCAGTTATTTCCAATACCATTATCTGATAGTGCTTATAGGTTCAAATTTTCCTTTATCAATAAAACCGGAGGATATTTGTCTGAAAATGTAAGTGAGATAATTACGGTGAACAGGAAAACAACTCAATCCTCTAATCCTGTGTTATGCTAATAGTCTAATCCAAATGTAATCAAGTGCTTGTCCAGCATCTGTTGGTGTTCTTAATGAGAGCCGATCGCGCGTGTGTGTGTGTGTGAGTGTGTGTACTGTACAGAGCAGGGCCCATTATAAGGAGTTTTATGATTTTCATAACGTGTTTTATGTTCAAAAGACAAAACAGAAAAGAAAGTGTGAGGTGCACGTATATGAGGGATGTGAAGAAAAACGCAAGGGGAGGAAAAGAGAAAAACAATTTTGACTTGCAAATGAGATTAACAAGAAGAGTCCCATCTGTGTGTTTGCCTCTTTGCCAAGCTAAAATTAGTGGATCAAACCCTGAGGCCAAGCAAAAGAGCTGTGTCACACACGGAGAGAAAAAAGAGAAAGGGAAAAGTCTCTGCTTCTAGACGTAGCATGACGTACAGTGAGAGACATCAGTGCTTCATACATGATGATGATAAGGATGATATTTGAGGGATACTGTGAAAAAAATAGTTTGAAGTTTTGAGAAATTTGCCTTCTCAAGCTAGAGCCTAAACTCTTAGTCTCATTGTTACATTTATGTTTTTGTATGAAAGAAAAAAACATGACAAAGTGTTGGCTGATTAAACAGTAATATTATGGAACTTTTAATAGAGCCACTCCTGGCAAGAGAGTGAATAATAATAACAATATTAATAATCATAATAACAATCATAATAATAATAATTTTATCATAATAATTATGATCATTTTCCAAAATGTTGAACTACTATTTTAAATGTGAGAGAGATTTAAATGCACTGATATTTTGAAATTTGTCATCCCTCTGTAGGAGAAATGACTTAAATATGTCCCAGTGAAGCACAAAATAAGGAATGTTGACTGCGTGCAAGTCTGTCTAACTTGTGCACACATCGCATCAAATAGCAAAAAAGCCATTTCAAGGCGAAAGTCCTTCAGGTTGTGTCGTACTCTCTCTAACCGTGTTATCTTGCGATAGTGGTTTTGAAGTGCACACATTTGAAATCAGCCCGAGCACCAGCAGGGAAACTGTGTGTTTAATTTATTTTCTTTTACTTGTCGACTCTGTTAATTTTTAAAAAGGATTTCTTGGCAACTAGCTGAAAATGGCATGGAAGGCCCAGGAGCATGAATAAATGAGGTTCTTGTGCTAAAAGAGACTTGAGCAGGGAAAACGGAGGAGACAGGGAGAGGAGATGGAGTGGTGGACAGAAAAGAGAGAGAGAGATGAAAGAGACAGAGAGACAGAGGGAAAGAAGCTGTGAGGGAGCTGAGGCAACAAGAAAACAAGTTTTTCTGACTGACAGTTATGGGACACACACACCAAAATACACACTCTTACATGCACATGTGCACAGATGTAGGGAACCTACAGTAGTGTAGACTGCGCCGCACAAACCTCGTTGAAAAATTAACAATTGCTCTGCGGCACATGAATAAATCAGATGCCTCCGAATTTACCTTGACAGCACACACTCATGCCCACGCATACTGTACACAAGCACGGGCCACAGACACACACTTTAAATGCCATCCTCCTTGGTCTGCTGACGTCCGGTCGGTGCTACAGTAAATCCAAGCTGAAAGGGGAAGAAATAGAGATCTCAGGGAGCTGCTCAAGAATCCTCTCCTCCAGCCACCTCCGCCGATATGGTCCAATCCCAGAGCAGGATGATTGATGCAGGGCAATCCCATACACAAGTGTAAAAGGTGCTTGGTGTCTACAGAAGCCCTGCCCCTGCCCCCCTGCTCTGACTGGACCATGAAAATTGAATTTTTCAGTCCTGCAGCTCTTATCCCAGACTCCGAATTTCAGGTCTGCAACTGCTGACTATGATGAACTGACTCAGAAAAGTTTCAGTATGAAACCATTAATCGCAAACAACACAGACAGTAGAACCTCTAGAGACCCTTCCCTCATGAAAGTAGAAAACTATGGTGAAAACTCCACAAGTGTCCCGCACAGTCTGACTTTGTATCCTACGTTACTTAATCGCAATATAATATTATACTATCAGTAATAATAGGGTTTGCATTGGCCTTTCAGCATCAAACATGTTAAGTTAATAGTCTAGTGTGTCTATCCAAGGTCAGATTAATGACTGTTGGTAATGATAAACATAGGAATCATTTATCCACTCTGCTGAATGTTTGCAGGGCTGAAAAAAAATAATTATTGCCAGAATGTTTTTTTCTCTTTCGTCTCCACAAAAATGCTGTTTCACACACAGCAGACCCATTAA
Source organism: Istiophorus platypterus (assembly GCA_016859345.1). NCBI lineage: Eukaryota > Metazoa > Chordata > Actinopteri > Istiophoriformes > Istiophoridae > Istiophorus > Istiophorus platypterus. The sequence goes on along the minus strand of CM029133.1, from coordinate 7,929,495 downwards.
GTTTTTCTCCTCTGGGTCAGGGACCCTTCCAAGGTTGTGGGGATGCTGTTTCACCCAAACTCCTTCCATCATTTTTTGTTGTCCTCAGCTTTCCCCTCTCCCGCGCACAGGGCAAGCTTTTCAAAAGGAATCTGCCGCTCCTTCATCACTCGTGAGGAGAAAGGAGGTTCACTAACACCTGAACCAGTCACATTTATTCACTCAAACCAGCTGTTCCCCTCTCTATTTCCGATGCCAACCTTCCTGTCTACTTACGCTAAATTTACCCCGTTAACGTTGCTTCTCTGATCCGAGACGAAGGAGCCGTCACAGCGGAGGGATATGCTTTTGGCTCACAGAGGAGACGCAGGTTGAATAAGAAAACTCACACACACACACATAGAAGAGAGAGAAAGACGCTTGGAAAAATACACATAAAACCCCCTGAAGCATGAAAAATAATTAGCACTTTGATCCTCTCTTCTGCTGATGAATTGCCAAAAACAGATGGTAAAAAAAACTGCTTGGTAAAAGCATTTTGCATAATAGGATAACTGAGAATTGTCACATTTAAATATACTTTACTGCTGTTGTGGCAATTGGTTTTCTGTCTGGGAAAAATAAAGTACATATCTATTTAGAATTTCTCCGAAAAACTAAATGGACGTTTGACTTTCTGAACAGCCTCCATTCATTTTTCTGAATCTATGAATCAGCACCAGCAACAAGGTGAGTTGGAACTAATTTCTTATATTTAGCTGTACAGAAAAGTGTTTTAATGTCACTCCATTCTCTCATGTACATTTGTGGTGCCCTCCCTGCGTGAGCACACTGTCAGTGTGTGTAGCTGTGAGTGTTTTCAAATGTCAGTCCCAGCCCTTCTCTTACACTAATCTGTGCTGTCAGAGGGCCGTGTATACGTCTCGGCCTCTGTCTAGGCAGCAGGCGGGCTGCAGCTCTTGCACCACCCTGTAGACATCACAACATCAAAGCTATAGTGCTGCTCCACTTTCCGGGATCTCCGTGCTCAAGGCAGCAGTGCGCAAACAACAAAGAAGATCCTGCCCAAAATAGAAATGTACGCACGTTGTTGCATGCAAATTAGGACATATAGAGAGCAGTATAGTATTACAGTATAGTGCAGTATAGATTCATAATTTTAATCTAAGCTCCAGCTTGGGTCATTGCTTAGGTAATGAAAACACAGAGGGCCCACGATCAAAACAAATTAGTTTGAAAAAGTTTTCCAGGGGATTTTATGATGGAAAAAAGGCGCATGAAATGTCAATTAAAATAGTTTTCCCCAAGGAAACATAATAAGTCACCCTTGTAATTGTAACTGGTTTCACAGCCTGAAGGTCAAACCTTTGTTTCTGGAAAAATATTTTATCTGCATGAATCTGCTTTAGTGAGAAAAGGCAAATCATGATGTAGAGACGCTAAAACTGAAATGTTTTTTGGAATTAAGGACGTCTGCTAGTTGCCTTTGGGTTTCAAAAGCAAATCCCAGAGGAAAGCTTTTAAGGGTCATTTAAAGAATGTGAAAATAACCTACAATTTGATGTGATTTTGAAAATTGCTCTCCAAGTTGCTGCACAAAGATGAAATGTTACAACATCAAGGCACTTTCACTCTTGTGGCAAAAAAAGCAATCAACAAACCAAACTTTACATTTGTCAAAGTGAGCATCTCAAAAGATATATGGCTACAGAGACGCGGCAATCTACGTTGCAGCTTATTTAACTGGTGATGCTGTTTCAAACAATCAATTTTAGGTTGTATTTTTTGCTTTGGTTTTCATATATAATCAAGCTCCCTCAACACTATTTAAATAGAGCATGGTTATAAAGCACAGAGCCTCCATGCTTTTCAGTTTATAGACAATTTTAGTAACCTAAGAAGCCTTTTGGGTCAGTGAAGTGACCATCGGCTTCAAACTCCCAGTGTCAGTTTCTGCATTTTCTAATGAAAGACAGAATGTATTGGATATCATTTTTTAAATGTTAACACAAGCAAACAAAAACTGACAGACAATTTTGTTCCCAAATGGAAAACTGCCAGTGGACAGCAGGGACTGTCATAGGGAGATCAAAATGTCCTAAACTGTTTTGATGGATTAGCTTGTCCAGTGATGCTGCTGAATCCAGAACAGGAGGTTAATACACAGTAAACCTCCTGATGACACACCACCAACAAGAGAGATGGAAGCAATAAAAACAACAGCAAAATAAAAGCAATACAGAGCTATAGCCCAAGATTACTATCATAAATGACAGCAAATAGACATTGTATGACATATATATTGTAATTAAAAATAATTAAAAAGAGATAAAAGGGGATGCCAGGCTATAGATGTGCCTCTAAATAGTCCTAAAACATGAGAGTTGGATCCAAGGTGGAGAAATTAGCTCACATACAAACTTTTACTTCAATTGAAACCAAATATTGGCTCTTCCTTTGAGATTTGTTGCTTCTCATTTGCAAAAACAACAATCTTGTTCTCAGCCTCAATATAGTCATAACACACAGTAGCAGCGACCTTGACGCAAGACCATCAGCTCCATTATTTTCAGACTAAGATTTAGGTCCAACAGTCCTGGCTAATATTACTGTCTGCAGACTATGAGTCTGAGTCTTTTTCACCCTCATCTCTCTCGTCTCTCTTACCAGCATTTTAAGGAGACATTAGTTTAGTTAGTTGGTTAGTTTTTCCACTGTTGCTGATTTACTACATTTGATCTATATACCTTGAGGTAGTAAAGAAAGAGGAGTGCGGATCACAGAGAGTGTCTCTGCGTCCCGCAGCCTGCTGCCAGTTAGCTGGCTGAACAACTGTCCCTGAAAACTGTTTGTCTTTTTGTCGAACTCCTTTACAAAACGTCCTATGATTTTCCAAACAGGAGGAACACGATGGAGAATTTGCCTGCAAACTGACCGGAAATGATGCACAATGAAACTTCTTGTAAATGCACACAAGTGTGTGTGTGTGATTGTGCATGTGTGTGTGTCTTTCTGTGCATGTTAGCGTCATCCGCATGAAATATCATCGCTGCATAAAGCAAAAAGAACAGCTGAAGGCTTAAACATTTATAAGCATGTCAGGGAAAAGCTACATTAGCAAGTGAGAGTGAGCCTGCGCTAAACCACAGCTTTCATAGAAAATGGGATAAATTGAGCTAAATCGCCGCTGAAATCCATCCAAAGGCGCCAATTGGCAAAAGGAGGAGCCACTTAGGTTAAAATGACATTAGTTTTATTAGAGCATTAGAGTCTCTCATATGAGCACAGATTTTTCTCCGTCGATTGTTACTTCAGGACAGATACACGATCAGTGACAGAAAGAGTTTGTCCTAGTTGCTGCTGCTGTGGCTTCTGTGAAACTAGAGCTCGCTGTGTTGGATGTCAGCCATGTTTACTCGGCAAAAATATATAGGGAGCTTGTGCTGAAACTTTGTAAAAGGATCAGAAAGTTTTGACATGCAAATGTACTTTCTGGGCATGAAAAATTCTATAACAAGGAAAAGGAGATGCCACTAGAAGCAAGAAGCAGCTCTAGACAGAGAGGGTTTAAATATAGATTTAATGGAAGCAAATGAGCTACAGTATTTCCTAATGTGACACTGTGTTTAAACATTATGTAAAAAAGTGTTTACTCGATTTTTTTCAATTGCTTAAATGTAACATAAATGTAGCTAATATTAGCTATTGTGCTAACTGGCTTGTGAGTACATGGATGGGCCTTATTCAACAAGCTATTATCAAACGTTTCATGAAGACACATGGATTTTGCTGGAGCCTGAACTTTTCATAGAGCAAAGTGATTTTGTGGTATTTTTTTGTGGTATTTTGTGGTAATTTTTTTTTTTAAAATAACATATAACATAAGATATAACAGATAATATAATATGAAATAAGATGTGCTTCTATAAGTTTCATGTTCATTTCACAAAGCTGTGTTACCCTCTCTTAAGACCTGTGTCAAGTAATGGGATCATATTCTCCAACAGTTGTTTAAAACTTTGTCTCTTTGAACTACTCATGCTGATTTTCAGGAAATGGCCTCAAGACTATAAGGATCTGCAGCAAATGGGAAACAAAGCTACTGAAAACTTCACCAGGATGGGATGTCAAAATCCTTAGTTAATGAAGTATAACTGTTGGGACAGCAGGACACAACTGTCATTTAATATTATTGCAAAATCACAAAAATGGAATCAATATTAAAAATAAAAGAGCATTATATGATCACAGTACAAAATATAATATATAATTACAGTAGGATTTTAATTTTTTAAATTTGGCCCTACTTACACATTATTAATTGAATGGTCTAATGTTCACACATGAATGCAACTACAGCACATCTGTTGGCCACTAAAGATGATCTGTGGCCAGCCAACCACTCACTTCCGTGCATTGTTGTTAATGGAGGTTGAGTTGTTAATGAGAAGAAACACAATTTCTGTTACAGGAGACCATGTGTACATGTTTAAATCTTTGTTTTAAAAGGTACATGTCTGAATAGTATAAAAAAAAATCCCTCTGAAATAAAAAATAAACAGTGGAAATACATCTTATAGTATATTTAATGTGAAGACATTGACAGGAGTGATCATAATTATATAGGTCTTTTATCTTCAGCAGTACCTGCAAGTCTTTCTACTTTGCAAAAGGATGCCTCCTTTACTCCTGTAAGAGGGAAGTTGGAAGTATAGCATTACGGTGTGTGTGTGTGTGTGTGAGAGTGTGTGTGTGTGTGTGTGTGTGTGTGTGTGTGTGTGTGTATACATGTTTCTGTCCAAGGTATAAATCACTGGGTGTTTATCTGAGGAAGCATGTTTATGCTCATATCTGTGAAAATTTTGTCTAGAAGAAAGGAAACCATCAGGTTGGCTTGTAGGCCATTTACATAAGCAGCTTGCTTGCTTGCGTATTTGAGGTTTTGGTGGTGGTGGTGGTGGTGGTGGGGGGGAGGAGTCCGGGAGCGTGGAAAAAAAAATGAAGTAGGGAGACTAAAAAGAGACAGAAGACTCAGAAGAGAGGAAAGTGGACCTGCATTGAGAGCAGACTATCAAATAGTCCGCTGGCTCCGATACAAACAGTTATAAAACAACCCAAATTGCTCAACTTGCAAAGGAAAATTCTAAAAATAACCAACCTTTGCTGAATTAGGTTGGAAGTCTTATGTGTACAGAAATCGAAGTCACTCCCTGTGTGCGTGTGCAAATGTTATCGTTAAGGACAGACGGTCTTGTGAACTGATGGAGAACATTGTTCATGGGAAAGTTTTACTGTGACTGAATAACAGTATTACAGCTGAATATGACACTGCATATTAGAGCCAAAATAGAAAAGCATTTTTTTAAACTCCATCTCTTTGGGCCCTGAGTTTAAAATCATCTCTCTATGGCCCAATTTTTCCAGGCTATTGTGCAAGCTAATCTAGCAAACTGTGCACTGTTTCAGACCACTGGCACGGTTAGAGACATTTCCTGTCAATATTATATTGCCAGAAATACCGACATAAAAACACAGACTGGTGTCTTTCATGTTTTAGCCCATGTTTTTAGCGACACTAGAGGCATAGCAATGTGTCCAGCACTTTGGTCAATATTCTGACAACATTTGGATGGACTGTCATGAAATGTGGTTCAGACATCCAAGTCTCATGACATTCCCTGATTTTTCCTCTGATGCCACCACGAGGTTGACATTTGTGGCTCAGGTTGAAATATCTCCGCAACTTGCGACTGGCTGCCATTAAATTTGGTATCGAGGTTTTCGGGGATAAATCCTACTCTATTTGGCAACACTTCCTGTAAGCTCCATTGGCAGGACAAGTTTTTCAATTAGTCAGTGAAATATACAGTAACTTTACATACGTCACCACATTATAACGAGCCCTACAAGTCAAGACTTTTGCAGTTAATGTGTGTAATACAGTATTAATTCATATATTTATTTTTGATGCTGAACAGCCCTATGTAATCTTAAGTTGGCCAGAGGACTAATTCAAAACAAAGTCATCAAACAGTGTGTGCCTGAGTGTGTGTGTGCATGTACTTGAGAGCGCTCAACTTGTGTGTATTTGAATGTATGACATAGCCCGGAAACCCTGCAAAGAAGGCACACACAAACACACAAACACACACACACAAACACACACACACACACACACACACACACACACACACACACACACACACACACACACACACACACAGAACATAACATGCACAAGAACAAATACACACACACTCTCCTTGAATCTACTGCTGAGACCATGCAAGAGCACGCTAATCTGTTGGCATGACAACTGGAGTGGAATATTCGCTTGGCCTAGAAAATATGGCTGTGAAGAAAAGATGAATGAGCAGTGAGATATAGATTAAAAAAAAAAGAGCAACAGCCTTCAGACGTTCTGCTCCTTAATTACAGACCCAACTGTCTTTGCAACAATAATACAGTGTCCTGTCTCAGCCTCTGATCATCAAATGACTGTCTCACAAGGCTGCGACTTTGTATTAGCACAGTTGTATGTGTCAGTGTGAATCTGTGGGAGTAAGCGTATGTACCGCTATGAAATGTTGTTTGAATTCTAACCGCTGCCCCGTCGCCTTGAAGGAAAACGCTGCAGATTCTGCAGACCATAAAGCATATTTATAACTATTTGATGTGTCCACTGTTCATGTTCGCTTCACTAAAAAAAGCTTTAAACGTCTCCGACAGTCCACAGGGGTCAGATGGGATGGCCACAAGGAATAAAGCCATGTTCTAGTTCCATAAAATAGGACTGAATTTATGGTTTAATTCCAGCTGAAAGCCTGTGTTGAGAGTGCAGAGGTTTCTTTTACTGCTGCTCCACATGATCGCATAAAGCATTTAAGAGTTGACTCAACTCCGAGCACTAATGCTGAGTCGCTGAAAACAGCAGCACAGCAGCGGGGAAGTCTCGCTGGGGAGGCCTGAATCGAGAGGTTTTAATGTGAGATCAGGTGCTCTCAACTTTTATGTTTGGCCAACACCTGCATGCATTATTAAGTGTAATGGGTGAGAAAACCTTGCCTTGAGATTAGAGTTGAAGTGATGTGTTATGGGTTTCAAAGAAGATGTTGATTTCTGACTGGGGTTTTGAGGCACATGTACAAAATTTTAAAACACTTCTGAAGGTGTGTTGTAACATCTGTAAGATGGCTGGTACAAAAGGTCTGAAAAGACTTGGCAAGCATACTTTGGATTGTCTTAGCTCTTATACGTTGTCCTTACATCATCGTGCGCCCTTGTGACTTATCCTCCCATCACTAGGAGAAGACGTCTGCCTGTGTCTGACCTCGCTTGGCTTATATCAGGGAGAAAGACGAGGGAGTGGAAAATAACCGAGCGACTCAGTGGCGGAGGATTTAGACTTGGGATGGTCCTTTATGTCTCTGCAAAGACAGACAAATCCTCTGACATAACAGAAGCATCGGCAGGGACAACACATGGTCAATAGATCCCTGATGAGTTGACTGCAGCATTAAAACAAACAAGTTTATCTGATGTGACCTCAGTGCAACCTGACTCACAGCTGAGATTTGATGAGGTGCACACAGATGAGATCTAAACCCCACAACTGCATGAGGATCCCCTTAAAGGAACAGCTTGACAGTTTGGGAAACGTTGCATCTTCACTTTCTTGTCGAGAGTTAGATGAGAGGATCTGTACTGCTCTCATGTCTGTCCATCAAATATGAAGCTACAGCAAGCAGCTGGTTAGCTTAGCGTATGATGTAGACCAGAAGATGGGAGAAAGAGCTAGTATTGTCCAATTATTTAAAAGCCCCTCTAAAGCTTAAGATAACCTTTGGATGGAGCCCGGCTAGCCGTTTCCCCCTTTTTCCAGTTTTTATGCTAAGCTTAGATAACCCTCCTTTGGCTCCAGCTAAATATTTGTTTTCAGCACTAAAGCAAATAAACGCATTCCCCAAAATGTTGGACTATTCCTTTAAAAACATTTAATTTTAGTTTCATGTGTGGCATTCAAGACCAGCAAGGAGCCAGACATTCCTGTCTAGTTTGCTCTTCTTGGGAATCTTGATCTCAGCTTACTGAGCGTTTGCTGGAATGTTCAATACCAAGTGTTAGAGCCTGGGGCCATCCTCGTCTACCTCCGACTGAAGCTGAGCATTACTGTAAACTTAATAGAGGAATCAAACTTTGTTAACTTCCACTGGTGAATGTGTGTGCATGCATGTTTGTGAGTGTGTGTGTGTGTGGGGGGGGGGTCATACTCCAAGTCAACCCAGGCATGAGCCTACGAATCAAATGGTTGGGCAGAGACGTTCAGACCCCACGCTGAGCAGAAAAGTGAGCAAGAAAAAGAGCAAGAAAAAGAGGGAGCGACTAAGGGACGAGGAGAGAAACTGAAGACAGAAGCGTAAGAAGGGAGAAGAGAAAAACAAATTAGGACAGAGACAGAGAGATAAATCAAGGAGGCACAGAGATACATAAGATACGGAGTAGGGTGAGAAGCGGGGGTGGCTTTAAAAAATGCATGCGTCTCCATTTGACAGAGGGGAAAAAAATTTCCCAGCAGAGAGAAGACAGTGGGTCAGAGCATAGCAGTAGCATTAACACTGAAACTGCCTAAAAGAAACCCTTCCTCATCCTTGGAAGACGACAGTAGAAAAGGAAAAGAGTGGCGGGAAGGAGAAAGGAAGCTGTGATGCCCCGAGGCTGAGCTCTCTCTCCCCCATGATGCCATTTAACTGCTGCTACTTACCGTGGAGCCTGATGCGCAAACACACACACATGTGCGCAAACACAAGCACACACCGCAGACATGTTTACATGTGATCCGTTTTACGGTTGAGCATTTGCTGAAGGCCATTAGGTTAAGTGATCTCTACCGCAGATTACCGTAGGACCCGATAGCCTGAATAACACAAACTTATAAGCATCTGTAATTGACTCGTCCTCCTTCGGTTGACATGCAGACGCGAGTCGTACCTATTTGTGTCACAAATCATTAGTCGCCCGTTTCAATGACCTAGAAATGTTTTTACAAATTTCCAGCAGTTCTTTCTCATGTGTGATATTGCATGTGCAGTGGACACATCTCTAATCTGTCACACCACAGCCCGCCGAGGGAATAATACAGATGTTTGATCTCCCCAGAGAAAGCCCTTCCATCAATCCAAGACAAAATCCTCGAGCAGTAACTCATATTATAGGGGCTCTTGGATTTAAGTCAAAGGCTTTCAAGTTGAACGAATTGAATAGGCTAAAGAGATACCTTCCTGGGGGGGGCAGATAATCCAAAGATATCTTGATATCGTGATTTAATCAGACGTTATAAACTTGTGGGGAAAAAATTACCCATGCTTTGTTCACTTCCTTCCTTTCATCCTCTGGAGATATCTTATCTTCTTTTTTGTTAAAGACAAGCCACGTAAGTTGATGAAAAATGACCTGTGTCGTTCCGGCACTGGTCCCGGGGTCGTCACGCCTGCTCGCTGGCTTGACTGGTGCAACTGGGCCATCGTTAACGAAACTTGTTTCACCGGTGCCTTTCCCTCTATAATAAGTCAAAATGTCTGCACTTGTAAAGGTCTTTATTCAGGGTTTGTCACCGTCTACTAAAAAAACCTACGTGAGCCTATTCTGATTCGATGCTACTGTCAGCGAGGCAGCTGTTTGGTGCTGTTGCCTCCATGTGTGTAAGTGCCTCCCAAAACTGTTAGAAAAAGGCCGTCACATAAAACATTCATTTGAGCATTTTCTGATCTGCCAATGCTACGGTTGAGGTTTGCTTAGGTTAAAAAAAATTGCGGTTGTTGTCAAAAAAAGAATAAGGTTAGAGGAAGCTCACTGTCGCTGTTAAATGAAATGACTGTCGATAAGAAATGCAAAACAAAAAGCAATCTCCCTCGTTCCAGTTTAATACTTTGCTGACCCAAATATCCACCCTGCCCTCTAAGCAATTTTAGCAGCGTTAAAACAATGTCACTCTGCTCCCGTCTCTGCTTGTTATCAGGCAGGACGGTCTCAGCTGACAACGGAAAGAAACAGCTTTAGCTTCCTTTTTAGTTTATCCCTCTTCTGTGGTGAAGAGTAGCTCAACTAGCCAAAATCATGCTTGTTACGTTATCTACTATTAATGTGTATCAAAGTTCCAGCGAACAAAGAAGAACAATGGATCACAGTGTCGTAGATTTCACACCTGAGGGAAAACGTGGCTAATATCTAATGGCTGGTAGGTAAAAGCTAACTTCAGTACAGCTGCATCAGTACAGGTATCATTGTCAGATATATCTTTTTGAATTTTGGGCATTGAGAATTAGTAATAATAATCTTTAAAAATCATTGAAAAAAAAGTTTTCCGAACGTTTATGAGTTCAGTTTTTGCCAGTAAAACGGTGCTTTGCTCACTAACAAGCAGCTGAAAGATGATGTGGACCATTAAAAACCGAAAGTATGACCTGCTTTAGAAACTATTTTTTGACACAATCACACAAGACACATAACCAAAATGTTTGGGTTTCCACTTGTAGCTGGTGCTTACACATGATGTATGTGTATGTGTGCTCTCTTGGATTGGCCGGCGCTGGTTGTCATGGTTATCTGGCTGTACTGTGGCTATGTCTACCTTGGTCGCCATGGAGCCCTGGCCATCTACAATATCCCAGCATCCCGTGCAAAGGTTTGTCCGAGGTGTGTGAAACACCAAAACCATTTTCAACTATACGTTTTTTCCCACAATCACACCAGCTCGTCTCTCTCCTCTGATTCCACATCCATCCATCTGACCGTTCCCTCTCACGTTTACGGTCCACTCTCTCCTCCTTTTGCTTAGCTTTGCTTTTCTCACCATCCCCCCTCTTTCCCCTGCTCTCCCATTTTCTCTCCCAGTCATGTCACTTCCCTCCTCTCCCTCTCTCTTCCTCTCTGTTCCCCTCGGTTTCTGATTTTTTTATCTCCAATCTCCCTCCCTCTTCTGTCCCTTCACCCCAGCTCTAATAAGCTTGCATTGTTAATAACATGGTTGTGCTTTCTTGTGGCTGTATCCATTTCTTGTTTGCAGTGCACTGAACTAACTTCAACATTTAGGGCAAAAAATGAAAAGTGTCAGTCTGCACAGAAATCAATGCAGCAGCCTGTTTGTTTATATGTGTGTGTGTGTGTGTGTGTGTGTGTGTGTGTGTGTGTGTGTGTGTGCCATAAAATCTCTCTCTCTGCTTGGTAAATTGAGTATCAATTGGACAAAATCAAATTTGTGGAAAAATAATATTGCTTGAGGGCTTGAATTGGTTGTGAAAACACATTGTACTTTAAACCTCTTTAATCTATGTAAATGGATGTAGCGTTTCTGTGTGTGTGTGTGTGTGTGTGTGTGTGTGTGTGTGTGTGTTTGTATATACTGTATGTGTGTGCTCCCCTTATGTGTCCCTCATGCACCAAAGAGGAGGAGAGATGTGAGGCACAGCCGGAAATGTGTGAGACCATAGGGTTGGTTTTTTTTCATTAAGGCTGCAGTCGACACAGACACATCACACGCTGATATTTGCTGACATTTCCTGATGTTTGCTGATGCAGTAATTTCACAGAAAGTCACTGAGGCAAGTCTGCAGGCGATTGAACCTGCATAATTTTGTCGTTAGGCTTTAAACACTGGGAAAATAACCATTCTGGCCAAAAAATAACAATAACAATAACCGATGTTAAAGACAGCAGGAATGAAATGTTTAGTATCAAATCAGAGTTAAAAATGTGACAAATCGTGCCCCAGGATAACTCAAATTAGGTGTGAGGTCATTGCTCTATTCTGTTTTCCCCTTCTTTTGTAATATAGATAGTTAGAAAATTAGGTGCCCAATTAGTTTTGCTATGTTCTTTTCCTTCCCTCTCTTTCCCCTGGTGATACTGTGAATGCCCTCGGACTCCCGCCGCGCCATCAGGGAGCTTGGCCAGGCCGTGATAGTGACACGCTGTAGCCCCATAAAGCTGCTCCAGCCTCAAACTAAAAGCTGCTTAGTGGGGCAAAATTTTGGTTGATTCCCTTAAAGCTGCACTAATCAGAGCTGTTAAAGAAGGAATCGTCAACTGTATCGCGCACCAGATTACAACGATGTCTAGATGCAAAGATGATATGGATGCAGAGATGGAAGGCAAGATGACAAATGGCAAAAAATAGTAGTGTTTGCTTCATTTGGGGGAAAAGACCAGCATTTTCTTGCGTGGATGTCACACAGTATCAGGTCTGGCTTCTTGCATGCCTGAATGCAACAGCTCCATCCTGCACAATTACATCTCAAGAAGACAAAGAGCAGGGAAGCTGTTGCATATCTGAGCATGCGTCTTTGAGTGCTCTGCAACCATGACGGCAGGCGTCGGCCGTGGATGCAACAAGCCATCCTGTGCACTTTCAGCGCTGATTAGAGCGGAAGAGTAGCAGAAGAAGAAAGAGAGAGCGAGAGAGAGAGAGAGAGAGAGAGAGAGAGAGAGAGAGAGAGAGACGCAAACATAGAGAACAAAAGAGCCACAGAGGCAGCCAACAAGAGCCCTACAGCGGCAACAGGGCCAAGGATGGCAAATATAACACAACTGCGGCACTGTCAACCCCTTTGTCCAAACTTGGCAGGCTCCTTCATAGGCCATCAATGCCCTCTGCTTCTCCCAGGAGCCTAACCCCTTCCCTCACAGATAGCTGACACATTAGCATGCACCCCCATCCCCCTGTGAAGGCAACCAGCCGCTCACAGCAGCACTCATCGTACATAGAAACGCTTCCCATGAAGCAGCAGCTGGGAATGTGTCGGACATTCATGACGCTCTAGCTACATTTGGAGAGGATCTAAGAGGCACCTGATAACTGACAAAAGCAAACGGGGACACAAGACCCTGATGACTCCACCGTTCAGGAGCGAGTGATGGATCTCTCATCTATTGATGGATCATAAACACCTTTCCCGCCCTCGGAAGCTTACCTGACTTTGAACTCAGTGAGCTGCGGCTGAGCCCCCGGTTCAGCACAGTAGATCTGGGGAAAGTAAAATCGGTGCGACTGAAGGTTGATGTCCATGGTGTCCACACACAGCAGACACGCAGGTCAGCCCTGCTCCGCAACTAAACGAACGAGAAAAAAACGTCTGTGTTTCTTGTGTCAGTTGCTTTTTCCTTTGTCTCCCTCAGTTTCGTCGCTGACGCTTTCACTGAAGGTCAGAGTTCAGTGGAAGCATCCCCAGTCGCTTCTCCCCAAATGGTCACAGGGCTACAGAGCGATACCGCCAGGAAGGCATCCCCCTCCTCTCCGTCTCCTCCGTGCACTAAACATTCAATCACCTCTGCTGCCCGGCACCGAACAGGCACACTAACCTATTTCCCCACAGGCAGCCACTGCACACTCAACAGCTGTGAGCACGAGAACAAAGATGACTCCAGTAAACGATGCTGCCTCCCAAAGAATCAGGAAGAAACAAAAATAGTCCTGGTTTTCAGTCACCAAATCATCATTTAGATGGTAGAGAAGCAAAATTGGCTAAAAATGAAGGAGAAATTTCAACTGTTGGAGAAAGAGAGGTTTAAAAATGTGAGAGCTTTTTTAAGCTTAATCACATACAGAGGAGACTGAATAGAGATAAGAGTCCTTTGGTTTTTACGCTTCAGAGACAGAGGAAGGGGGAGAGAAGAGAGAGAGATGGAGATAGAGAGAGATTCCCAGTGCTGTGAGGCGTTGCCCTCGCGCTGCCTCCCCTCTCTGTGTCTCATTGGATTACCTCCTCCCTCTCCATCCCCCTCTCTTCCCTCCTCCTCCCTCCATCCCTCCCATCCTCCCCTCCCAGCTGTGACAAGCGCGATGGGCCGGCAGCCCCAGAGGCTGCTGGTCCTGCCCCTCCTCCCCCTCCTCCATCTCCCTCTCTCTTCCTCCTCTCACCCCCACCCCGCCCCACTCCACCCCCCACCCCCCGCTCTCCTCTCCAGGCTGCAGGATTGGCCAAGGCAAGGATGCGTAAGCCCACATGGAGAGAGGAGGAGGAGGAGCGACAGATTTTAATTCATCTGATGGCTCCCGTCTTTTCTCGCATATGATTTGAGGTGGCGTCCAGGGCCTGGGTGGAGCTCGGGATGAAATGTAGTCACACACACTAACACACAAGCATGTACACACACTGATCTGACAGCTTAAACTGGATGTTCACCACCAGAAAGGGACACAGGCGGAGAGAAGAAAGGCAATATGTGCTTCTGTCGAAACTTGGTAATGTTTGGATCAATTAGCTGTGAACGCAATGAATATAAACCATACACAGTTAGAGGGATGTTCAACATAAATGTGAAGATGCATTTACATGTGCTTAAGCTGTGCAAGTAAATTAAATTAAACTAAATCAAATAGTGCATCAGTGTGATACGGATCAGACAAAAAAATAAACAACCAATTTTGAGTGTGCAGTTCCAACTTTTGCCCCCTCAATGCTCCATCTAGCCAGATGCATGTAAATCATATCTGCTATAAATGATGTGTAGCTATAACACTAATCTTCTTGGTAGCTTCCACATCAAAGCAGCTCACCAGTAACCAATAAATCCTTCCCATGTACATTGTACATCCTCCAATACCCCAGGAAAATATCCTGTCCGTGGTCCCTTTCTAGTACAGTTCACCCCACCCACAACACCCACATCTGCCCTGCTGTGTTTTGCCCGAAGGCAATTTGATTGACTGGACTAACTATAGAACTGTTGAATGACTTGGTTTGCTCTGTAATGGGTGTGGACGGCAGCGGACATAGCAGTTTAAAAACAGTTCAGAGCAGTTTACTTGCCTGCCGTCAATGATGTTTGGCCTCAAATCTTTGTGCCAGTAAAATTTCATAATTGATCTTCTTATATCCATGTGATATAACTTTTGCTTATTTGTCAGAAACTGGAAAAACATATTTACTTAAATTTGCAAATGAGTGCTTGCAATTAGTTGCATCATGTAGCCTTCGCACAGTAAAGTGTGTTAGTGTTACAGTAAGTGTTACAGCTCCACAGTTATTTCTGCACAGATGCAGCGGGGGACTCATTTCAGTATAGCAGTTCCAAAACTCCACAGGCTTGAAAGAGAAATGTTTAACAAAGAAGAGGTGCAACTCAAAGCTGGACAAACAGCTTTGATCAGATTTTTTGTCCCTTTTTGGTCAAGCGCCATTTACACTCGATCCTACCTTTCCCATAATGCAACTTAAGAACATCAATCGTTAGACTTCCCCCACCCAGTAAAAGCCCATGTCTTTCAAACTCAGTGCAGTAGTTTGTTGGTATAGTAGTGTAATGGTTAAAGTTCCACTGAAATTAAATAAAACATGCTTTCTCATTTCACCGTGTTGCTCCTGTTGGCCAGTGTCAGAAGAGAACAAGAATTGTCTTTTCTATTTATTTTTTACTTTTATTTTTGGGACATCATCAGGCCTCAGTTATCTTCCACTATGACACAATACTCAGAATAAAATACACAACTGTTGCACCCATCATCCTTTTTTTTGCCAAGACCAAAAGTCTGTGGTGGGGCCGGTACTGGGCAAATATTGTGTAGTCTGATTGCGTTATCAAGAGTCTCCTAGTCTCCTGCTGAGACCCAAAAAAAAGCATTTTCCCAACACAAGGTAGAAATGAGAGGATTTAATCAGTTTCTGTGCCATGTGTCATTTTCTCCATAGAAGTGCAAAAATGATCATTTTTTCACTCCATTGGCTCTGGGGGCATTTTGTTTCAAAAGGTGAATTTGAGACAGAATTGCTTGTTAAAAAGGATGGTTTTTCGTGAGTATATTGTGAGGTTTCAGATTGATTTATACACTGTGTGAACTATTACAGTGGCGAGTGTGTGTCCTCACAGATTGTACATAGGACAATACAATCTATGAATCACATTATTTCCCAATTACACATTAGCACGCTACGCTGCTGGGCAGGAGACTTTTCTCTTAAACTCTTCAATGGCTGAGGACACTGACTTTTGAAACTGACTGAAGCAGCATTTCTATTGAAGCAAATGCACAAATCTCCATATGAAAAGGCAGTGAAAAACGGCTGGCTGAACAGTAACTCCTGTCCCAGTCATTCATCCCTCTCTCTCTTTTTCTGTTTGAGAAGAGAAGTACTTGTTTACCATCGTATCCTAGTTGCCACAATGGAGAATGTGAGAGTTTAAGTTTCCATCTGAGAAACTGGCTCTCAGCAGTAAACACAAGAGAAACCGAGAGAGAAAGGAAAAAGCAGCAGACGACAGATCAGGGGTCACAGATGGAGGAGAGAGTAAAAATGATTTCATAACAAACAGATGAGGGAGGGAGTTGAGTTTAAAAAAAAAAAAAACAGGTGGAGTGAGGGGAAGGGGATAAGAGGAATGGACAGATGGAACAGACAGGTAGAGAGAGTTAAATGCCTGAGTGGGATGGAGATAAGCTGGATGGAGATGGAGAGAGAGAGAGAGGCAGAGGGAGGGCAAGAACGTGGGGGAGGGAAACAGGAGAGGGAAAAATGGTGAGAGAAAAGAGGAGAGGCAGAACAGGAAGGGTGAAAGGACATCCAGCCTCCCCTTGCATTTACACCCATCCCCCATCCCTCTCTCTCCCTCTTTCTCTCTCTTGCAGGTTAGACCTCTGGAGCAGATGTATTTTAATCCTCAAACCACACACCTCCGTTTCCATTGACTATGTACTGTGCGTGCGCGTGCATATGTGTGCTTGTGTGTGTGTGTGTGTGTGTGCATGTGTATGTGTGTGTAAGAAAGAAAGAAAGAGAGAGAGAGAGAGAGAGAGAGATAGCAGCAAAGTGCTAGTGTATCAACCTGGCTATTAGCATACAGCAGGAGGTACGGCCTTCTGTCTGACACACAGCATGACTGAGTGAATGTGTGTGATTGTATATGTGTGGCTCGGTGTGTGTATGTGTGTGTGTTTGTGTGTGCACGCACGCATTCGTGCGTGCATGTGTGTGTGCATGCACATGTGCGTTTGTGAGAGAGAGACTGAGTGAGGCAGGGAGCAGCAGATAGAATGGGGGGAGTGTGACAGAGCTTTGGGGTTAAGAATGGGTGGATGACACAAAGCAAAGATGGAGAGACCAGTGGTGCTGATGAGAGACCGCAGGGAAGAGCAGCATCAAATGCAGAAAACCTGTGCACACATGTAACTACAGGCTGTAATGTTAAGAGGGTTTTGAGTTTCAGCTCCTTTAGGTAGTCAGACTCAAACACATGATATATATATATATATTTTTTAATCTGATAATGAAGCACAATCCAATACAGTACAGTTCATACTCGACTTCACGGTTGATGCAACAGCTAAGACAGAGATCTCATAACAGGGTTTTAGCTCCATTTTAGTAGTGTTACAGTTCCTGAAAATGCTAGTTTCTCACATTATTTGCCTCTGCCAACCACTTCACTATTTTTATATATCTGGCTGCCTCTTCATTGTTACTTAGTTCTCCAACTGACACACAGTTGTCTTGGATGCATCCAAATATCTGGCATCTCTGTGATGGAAGTTTTTGGAAGATCATAAAATTCTGCATGAAACATTTGCATCTGCTCCACGGGAACGGCCACATAACTTCATGCTGACAAGAGTCTCTTTACTACGACTCGCACGCCGACACACACTAACACACATACACCGCATGAAGGGTCTGTCACTGAGTGGGCAGGTAGCACACTCGCAGGGTGAAGAGGCAGACAAGTTCAAGCTGTCTTTGCACGATGTACACCCACACACGCACACATTTATGATACACACATAGCCACATAGAGAATCCAATATCCAATCCAATAAAATTTGTCTTGATATCTACACACACCTCTTATTCACTGCACTTGTCTTCTGTGGTCTTTCAGGTCATTTGCAATTGCTTCATGCAACTATGAACCGGTTTATTAATTGATTTCAACACACATACTTTTGGCTATGTCCCTCATTCATTTTGATTTTTTTGACATTATGCTTTACTGGCATTTATACAAATAAACGCTTGACCTCAAAGTCACAGCCAGTTGTTCAATTGGTTGACTAAATAAGTGGACTATGGATGATAATAGCTATGATTCCTACACTTTATACCCAGTATGGACACAAACACTGACAAACTAAAACTGAGTCCTGGCATTCTGACCTCGATGTCAATGTTTCATTTCTAATCCAATGTGTCCAGTACAGAGCCAGACAACAAAAATGCGTCACAGATTGCACTGTATGTTTTTCTGTCTATCCAGTCACATGTATTTCTGTATAATCCCATCTGACTCCTCATTCCCTTCATCCTCACAAACACCCACAATCCACCTGTACACTATATGAGCTAAAGTGATTTGGAGAAAGAAAAGGGATTAGATGAGTGTGAGAGGTACGACAGAGAAGAGTTTAAAGATCCCTGTCGTTTCCTCTCTCCTCAGTTAACTCACACTAGCTCGTCCTCTAAGGCTCAGGGATTGAATTTCAGCTGCAAACAAATGCACACACAGACACACACACTCACACACACGCGCGCACAGTGTGCACACACATCTGACTCACATGAGCCGATCATTTTAATTACGCCACAGGCCAATGGGAGCTGGCAGGAGAGTACAGAGGGGGGAGGGAGAACAAGGCATAGGAAGAGGGAGTGATTTTCCTCTCATTCACAAAGATTTGATTACCTCTCGCTCTCTGTTAAGCACACACACCCACACGTCTGTGTAGATCAGCCTCATCGCGCTGCCTCCTGACGCCTCATTTCGCATAATTATGACTTATAATACACACTGTTGTCACCCAGAATGCACTGCGTTATTACACAGATTCACAACAGAGACAAGACATGCGACCTCACACCTGACATTGGATGTATCTGAGTGTGCAACATTCTTCTCCATTTTGTGTTGTGTATGTCGGACCGTATTATGGCAGATGTGGCTGCTATTACTCACAGATGTGATGTGGCTGCAGCATTGTGCACAGGCATCACAATACAATCTGTACGCCACAGACTCCGCAAAATACAAATATGTACAAGTCACTGTGGGTCTCTTTATATTCTCTCTGCCCCATCAACAAAATCTTTCGTTTGGAACTTGGTTTGCAGTGTTGCTAGCCAGTGCATAATGAATGCAAAAATGATGAGAGGCAATAAAGGCATAACACTTCTTTGAAGCTTTTAGTAGAGACAGCCAACCCGATGTTTTTATACTACAAAACTTCAGCTTGCCTTGCTTTTTATGTTTATGTTCAGTGGCTAGACTTTTCCAAGTCCCCAAAGCGCTTCCTTCTTGTACTGCACTTAAGTCAGAGGGAGGTGATAGGGTTGGATGATGGGTGTGCGAAACACAGGAGAGCACATCTGGCAAGAGGTTCACATCAGCTTCAGAGTTTTCAGTATTTAACCAAAGTTCCTAACATTAACAAAGGACTGTGAGTTGCTTCTAATCATGCTGCGGGCCGGTTTTGTGTAGATCTGAGGGGAAACAGGTGATATTTTTCTTTTGGTTCAACCCCTTTCACATAAATAGTTGTGCAAAAATATTTATTATAGCAGCTTTAACTATTCACCAGATGGTCTTTTATTGGCTTTGAAGCCTTACAACATTGAAAAATTGATGTTTGACTTATTTTGAGGATCAGTTAGAAAGCAGTGCAGTGTTTATCATCCGAGGGAACATGCTACGTCTATATCCTCGATAATCTGCGGTGCAGAATTAGTAAGAGTTTTCAGCCTCTCTGGAAAAAAAATGTGAAAATACCTAAACTTTAAGGTTGCAACTTAAGGAGGTTGTAATCAAGAGCACACACCTGCGCAACTTAAAAGCATGCAGCTGTGCTCTGAGAACAATGCACCAAGAGAGTAATCTGACCTCCGCTGCAACTCATGACTGTATGCTACAGAGGGACATAAACCATGACATTTTCATAATTTATTCAGGTCAGGCACTAGATGCACTGGAAACTGGTTTATAGTGTCAGTATTTTATGGAAAATGCACATTATCCCCTCACATGAGCAAGGTTTTTGAAGCTTCTTTCTCCCTTTAAACACACTTACAGTGCAATCATACATTCAATTTCACACCGCTGTGCACTTGAATGAAACCGCCTGTTAGTGAGAACGAGCATCTATTGTTAAACTGAGTGTATGTCTATGTGTTTTGCCCTTGTCCTGCAGGACTACAATGCATAGTTACTGTTAATGTTGGTATTCATATGGGTCACACACATGCCACCAACTGCTCCTGTCAATACACATCAGGCAGCAGTGATGATGTTGGATCGATAGAGCCCACACTTCACTTTCAGAGCATAATGAAACACAAATGGAGGAGGTGGGGTTGGTGGGAGGCCACTATGGGCGGGTTCAGGCTGCAGGCGGGACCACACATCAATCCTGCTGTCAAACGTCATGAGAGGGTCCAGTCAGTCACAAGCAAATGTAGAAAGAAATCATTTAGTTACACATGTACCACTTAGCATGTACCCAACAGCCACACAAGGCCCCCAAGCATGTTTTAGTACAAGTTAAACTGATGGATCACTAATATAAATCTATTATGAATGATTTCTGTATATGTCAGCTTTGCATCGGGTAAGCTTTGTTACAGATATGGCCATATAAAGTAAATAAAGCAATAACTTGGAAAAGCTTTGAGACGATAATAATGGGCATCAGTGATGAATAACATTCCCATTTTTAAAACCAGATTATTGAGTAACAAGAGCCTTATGTCAGAAACTGAATCAAAAGAGTAAATCTACTTAGGGCAGCAATTTAATGTCAGATCAGGCCGTGAAAAGAACTTTTTCTGTTCAGTAGAGTTTAACTACAGTAGTAAGGGCTACAATTCAGTAAGAGCAGTAGGGCTGTATCTAACAACATTATTTCAATTATCAAGTAGTCAGTCTTTAAAAATATATTTCATTATTTGATTAATTTTTTATTTTCATAAAACCATGGCACCTAGTTTATTTAATTAGCATGCTATTATTAGCCGATTGGTGCTAAATAAAAAAGTACAACTGATGGGAATGTCATAGATTTTGCAGGTTTGTAGTCATAAAACCAAAAGTTTTCAAAAAATTTTAACTGTGACCTGATGATGGCACTAGATGTAAAGTTACTTAAGTTATCACCATTCAACCTAAAAGGAACATTAATGTGTACCATATGTTAACTTTATGCCCATGGTTATCTTCTCCAAATTTAATAGCATTCCATCAAATAGATGCCGAGGTATCCCCCCCAACCAACCAGGCGACTATTCCCATCCTTGGAAAGGGCATCAAACGAACCATTCTGAACTAAGCTCTGAGTTCAAGAAAAGACTGCTGAATTATCAAATCTGTGTAATCCCACTTCCGTGCAGTCAAGGGGTCATGGGAGTGTGTAGTGTGTCCAGCACAAAAAGCAGCAAACATGTGCATCATCATAAATCCAAGAGTTTCCATTGCGTCAGACCAGAAGGTTGACATGGAAAACAGCCTCAATAAGTGTGAGAGAGGGAGCAGTGGTGGAGGGGAAACTGGGAAGATAAAATGTCCAGGCTCCTGAAGAGGAATCAGACACACAGGCCCCATCAAGTCAGGGATCAGTCCCTCAACCCAAATCCCTGACAAGAATCACCAACCCTGGCTTTACTGTCCCAGGATTTTGCCCCAGACATCAACTTTTGACCTCTCAACAGCTGGAGATAATTGAAACTGATACAACTAATCTAGACAAACGAGAAACAGACAAAGTAACAGTGCTCGTTTCGACTTTCTCTGAAATTCAAAAAAAGAAAACTCCAAATAGAGGTTAGATATCAAAATCTATCAGGCATGAACCTTGGTTGACTTTACAACCAAATTTAAACATTTATATTATATCATTTATTAAGATATGGCTCGTAATCTCCCTCTGAACAATGGAACAGACTAGTCTGAAGCAAGAGTCTTTTATGAGAAATTAAACTTTTAAAACTTGATTCTCTTTCTAGAAAATGCTTAGACTTTTTTATGATGTGGTTGCATTTATTTATAATTAATGCTCATATTAAATTCTAACCCAAGCAATGGCCTGTTTCCTTAAAAACTATTAAAAACAACTTAGTTTTCTAGTGTCCCTGCCTTGACACTGCATTATGTCTGACCTTGACTAGTGAAAGCTTGAACAGCAGCTCATAGTACTGAGGTCAATACTCATTAGATTACAGCACAAAACAATTGTTTGTGTCCCACTAGCATGCATACTATAGCAGGGCTGCAGCAAAGACACACAGACGGCTAAACAGATGAAAACCGTCCCACACAATCAACACAACCAATGTACTTGCTCAGTTTTGCATATTTTTTGGTCATAATAAACACAGGAAACCAATGCAGGTACAAATGCACACAAAACGCCAGGCACTGACAAGCAGACACACGCTCAGTTGCATCCAGCTGAACTGCAACAAACTGTATGAAGCACTGGCTTGTTGTGGTGAGTCACAGTCTATGTTGCCACCTACAGAGCACCTCCGTAAAGCACAGAGTCCCTCGTCATAAATCACAGCTGTGCGTTTGAGGGGCTGTCAGACAAAACCCCAAATAACAAGTGCATCAGCAGACAGCTTGACAGGGTAGTTAAGCTCAAAACACAGATTCTCCATAGCTGCACTTCTTCAACTGGCACTGTTTCATGGATCTATATGCACTGGCATAAGTACGTATAAGCACATCTTGCAGTTTGTTTCTAACTATGTGAGGTTAGGACCCCCTAAAATGTCGGAATAAAGCTGTGTCATATCTGCATACAAAAAAACTAAGAGAGAGCAGGCCTTAGGCAAAGTGACAAAATAAAGTATACTCATAAAAAGTCAGCATGCATCCTAAAAAGGAGGGATTTTGTCTTTTTGATATACTGTATTGTCCAACAATGCCACGCAAAGGAAGTAGAGGAGCTGTTTACAGCTGGAGAAAATTAGAATAGATCAGAGACTAAAAGTCATGCAGAAATGATTACTTGTCCCCAGGAACTGGGCATTTAGTCTAATTCACCACCTTCCATAAAGGAGGCCGTGGTGCTGATATACATGAGTAAAGAGCCTGGCTCAAAGGGAATGTCTGGACACACGCGAGTGTGTTTGGCGCAATCAGTATAGAACAGAGCCGAGACGACCGTGGAGATGGAAGTGGCACAGAGGAAAGCAGCGAGAGGCCGAGGGGGGAAGGTTTGACTTCGGAGGCACCTCTGTGGTAAAAATCCCACTCTGACCTTGGGGCGCACGCACGCGCGCGCACACACACACACACACACACACACACACACACACACACACACACACACACACACCTACACGCACACACTCTCGAACACACAGATTTTAGTGCCAACAGCAATTAGAGTGAGCTCAGGGTTCCTCCTGTTCACCCTGAACCTGTGCCAACCGCCGGTGCCCCACCCACGCTGCGTAACAGCAGCCTCGCAGCTAATTGGCTCCGAGGTTGGGCCCTGGCAGTAACGTCGCGCCCGATAGGCTCTTGCATCCTGCCAGCGGAGCCGGCGCTCGCATCCCGGAGACAGCCCGGATCCCGTCTGGATCCCGGGGTCAGCTCTCCGGGTGCGCGCACGGAGGAGCGTTTGAGTTCCACATGCGCGCCACCGCTTCGTAAGACCCCGCCGTCGGATCCCGATTGAGTTTCACGGCGTTTACGCCAATTACCACCAGCATCTTGTTTCCATGACAACAGCTCGTTTCCTCCGCAGACAAGCCTCCACGTGACACAGCCCAAGTCAGATTCCCATCAAAGCCCGCGCGTTCTCCATCTATGGCGCTGGGAACCTCCGCACGCTGCTCTTAGAACCCACGGTTCCCCTCAGAGGTCTATTGATGCGATTGGATAATATACCGGCCAACAGGTGACCCGCCGGTCAACGGGGGCGCGCGCTCCCGTGATACACCTTTCGTGCCGCGGTGACATGCAAATCACAGGCCCGCGGACCAAACTGCGCCAATGAAGCGAGCAGCGCCGCGCGTCAGTGGCACGTTTTGTCTCATCTCGCCACATCCTTTAATATCCCAGAATAATGCGCAACGGAATCACAGCGGTCTGCGCCTTTTTACGCAGCCGAGGAGCAGCGCACGGTTCTGCTTACCTCATCTTCCTCCCTCCGTCCGTTTGAATGATATGAAGGATGTTTTCTATCAGCGCTCGGTGCTTTCTGCCCTTGGGTTCAGTGGGATAAAAAAAAAAAAAAAAATCCAGATCCAACAGCAGAACAGCTCTCTGGGTTTTTAATATAAAAAAAAGAAAAAGAAAAACAAAAATACAAAAAAGCGAT
Organism: Istiophorus platypterus; assembly: GCA_016859345.1. Lineage (NCBI taxonomy): Eukaryota > Metazoa > Chordata > Actinopteri > Istiophoriformes > Istiophoridae > Istiophorus > Istiophorus platypterus. The sequence goes on along the minus strand of CM029133.1, from coordinate 7,905,218 downwards.
GGCTGCAGTCGGCTGGATGGGCAGATGTTGAGGGTAGAAAAGGCGACGGGGTGCGGGGGGGAAATGCTACACAGATGCCCACAGTTTCCAGGTCGGTCTCTCGGACGCACAGCTGTTCGGCGTAGTTCGTCAGGAGGCTGGTGGCTCGGCTGAGGCCATTTCAGAGGGCGGCTGGCCGCTGTCCGAGGGACGAGAAGCCGGGCGGAGAGTCTGACAGCGGCTTCGGAGGTGCCATCTTTTCCTCGCTTCAACCACTGGGAGGCTGGATGGAGAGGGAGGGTGGTGGTGGTGGTGGTGGAGGGGGGGGTGTTGGGGGTGTGGCGGGGACCGGGCCGCTGACATATCCGAGGTCTGGGTTGGTTTTCTCGCTGCACGGTAGCGCCCTCGGTCTGGCGGCGCGGCCGCCGCGCAGGCAGGTACGAAAAACAAACACACGCCGACGTCTGCGGGGGAAAAGTTCGGTCGAAATAATAAAAAAAAAATAATAAACGAATAAATATTTTCTCTTTTCCAGAGAAAATAACGCGCAACTCCGAGACAATCGGTATTTTTTGCACAGCTGAATAATAATAAAGAGTTTTAAAAAAGTATCAGTGATGTGATTCGGTATAAAATGCCGCGATTACCACAAAGACTTTAAGCCTTTAAGACCATGCGGAGATGGTATTTTGTTACTGTATGATCTGTGTGTGTGTGTGTGTGTGTGTGTGTGTGTGTGTGTGTGTGTGTGTGTGTGTGTGTGTGTGTGTGTGTTCTATCTTTTTTGATATCTGGAAAGGACTGAACACGTGCATGGAAGGAAAATAGTTTGTGGAAGTTACTAGTTAAAATTTGGTAGTAATATTTCCATAATACTGCCTAATATGGGTATTTACAGATAAAATGGCGTGTCAGTCTTAAAACCTTCATGAAGACCCTCAGCAGCCAGAGCAGCCTATTACTCATCTTTAATAGAGGAAGATAAAAACTACCCTAGGTTTCTTTTCAACGCTGTAGCCAGACTGACTGAGAGTCATAGCTCGATTGATCCATGTATTCCTGTAGCTCTCAGTAGCAACGAATAGATGAGCTTCCTTAATGATAAAGTTCTAACTATTAGAGAAAAATTTCACCTCCTCCTGTATCAACTGGCACTAAGTTGTCCTCAGACACAGGAACATTAGAAAGAGCCGTAAAATCTGAAAAATACCTACAGTTTCCTCCTATTGACTTTCACCAACTAACTTCAACAATTTCTTCATCTAAACCATCAACCTGTCTCTCAGACCACATCCCAACCAGGCTTAGTTAGCATTTCTCTATTAAACATTATTAATCTGTCCTTATTATCAGGCTACGTACCACAGTCCTTTAAAATAGCTGTAATTAAACCTCTTCTTAAAAAGCATAACCTTTTTAGGCTTCTTCTTCCAGTTTGGGTCCAGGAGGCAGAGTTTAAGACTCGGCTTAAATTCTTCCCTTTCGATATAGTTTATGGTTAGAACTGGCTCTGCATTAGCTCAAGCCATCCCCTCACTATGCTGCTATAGGCCTAGACTACGGAGGGACTTCCCATGATGCACCGAGCTCCCCTTTCCACCTCCTCCTCCTCCTCCTCTCTCCCTGTGAGCATTAACATCTCTAAAATGCTCGTTACTAACTGTCCTTCCTCTCTCCTGCAGTTTTGTGCTTCCTCGTCTCTCTCCTCTTCCTCCTGTTGCTTTCTGCAGGTTTTTTGCCTCTGATGCTCCTGAGTCTGGATCCATGGCTGCAGTCCACCTACTGCCCCATGAGCCTGATCAACACCAACTGCTTTAATTATTATGATCACTACTGTTAGCATTTCATATAATATTATTATTGGGATGATCTTCAGCCACAGGGTGTGGCAGACTGGTCAGAGTTGAGGGAAAGCTGAAGGGAGCAAAGTACAGCAATATGCTTGAAAACCTGGTCCAGCCTGCTCAGGACCTCAGACTGGGCTGAAGGTTCACCATTCAACAGGACAATGATCTGAAACACACAGCCAAAACAATTCAGGAGTGTCTGAGGGACAACTCGGGGAATGTCCTTGAGTGGCCCAGCCAGAGCCCTGACTAGAACCCATTAAAACCTCTCTGGAGAGACCTGAAATTTGCTGTTCAACAACTGTCCCCATCCAACGTGACTAAGCTTGAAAGGATCCGCAACGAAGAATAGCAGAGAATTCCCAGGATCCACATTTGCAAAGCTTTTCGCATCATACCCAAGAAGACTCAAGGCTGTAATCGCTGGCCAAGGTGCTTCAACTAATTACCGAGTAAAGGATCTGAATACTTGTGTCAATTTGAAATTTCAGTTTGTCCTTTTTAAGAAATTTTCAAATTACATTATGTGGTATCGGTGTAGATTGGTGAGAGGAAAAATTAATTTGAATAACTTAAGGATGAAAATAAAAAAAGTATGAAAAGGGGTAAAGGGTCTGAAAACTTTCTGAATATAATGTATCAGGCCCAGACACAGGCTTGACCAGCTATAACATGTATCTCTGTCTGCGTCCGCCAGCTGCTGTTTCCTCACATGGAGGACAGACGGACTCAGTTAAAGCTCCACTCAGGACATGATTTAGGCTGTGCTCTCTCTTTGCAGCCATGTCTATGGGTTCCCTTCCCACTCTCACAGTCAATCTGAAATTTTCCAACATTAGAGTTGAGTGTTTAAAACTATACAGTTACAGATTTGTGTGTTTTGCATCCTAACTTTCAAGGCTGAGGTCAGTCTTTTGAATGATGCAACATAGTACTTTTACACATGTTTATGTATAATCTCTCTGTCGGTGTTTATTGAGGACAGCAGAGGTTTTAAGTTTTTTGATGCAAGGAGAGAGAGAATTTTTTATTTCAAATAGTTATCACAAATGACATGTCACAGTTGGGTGGATGCAGCTATGAGTGCACATTCAACAAAGACCACCTGCCATCTTGTACTGAATACAAACCAATAAGAATCAACATGTAAATTTTATTTTAGGATCTTTAATTATCTTTCTATTAAAAATCGGTATATATCAACATTCTTCCCTGCATATTGCATCAGACCAGGATTGAGACTACAATTAAATCCTCATGAAAATCCTGAAAATCAAATTTGTTTTTCTTGCACAATAGTTCTTTTGCAAATCTGTTTTATTTGTTAAAAGCTGGCACAAGACAAACCCACTAGCAAGAAGAAATTTATAATGATATAATATGATTGAATTTATGTTTTGTCGAGTTTTTAACTATAAATACAGCAGTTACACATCCCATGACACTGTGATATAATAATGGAGGCTCCTGCTCTACAGTGTCTCCAGTATTTAACTTTAAGATGTAGCAGTTTGACCTTCTCACCAGCAGAGGTCCTCCTAATTTCCAAAGAGCACAAGGGTTTTTCCTGTGGTTCACATGGTGAGTGAGTAGCCCCTTTGAGATCAGAGTGGTCACACATTGGCTTAGTGGTTTTAGGGGAGCTTTTATTTCATTTGGCAGATCTGGACCCACTGGTGAAACCTGAATACTCACAAGATTTTACATTTAACTGATGCCGTCTCCTTGTTTGGGTCTCTGGCCTTTACAGCCACAGGAGGGCGCTGAGGATTTGCATGCATGGCTCTTACTCACATCATACCTCACACAAGTTTGTGAAAGATAACAGTGATACATATGACTATTACACTATTTTCAAATGAGGCTAAAAAAGTTTACAAGTGGTCAGGATTTATTACTTTGACAAACTTTGATGACACACTACTCAGTCGTGTCTGCAAAACTGTATAATTCATATGATGACACAACCTGTTACAATAAAGGGAATGAGGTGCAGAATAACCACAAAACCCTAGAGCATTTTTGGTGTGACCCTGAGATGGTCAGATTTTGACCTGAGCTTTATTCAGATCCTCCAAATATGAGGAGTTGTTACTCACAGTGGAAAATGTCCTGGTCACAAGCTCTACAATTTCCCATAAATACATTTGACCATTTATCCAACTGAAAAGTTCAAGACGCACGACATGATTCTTTTTTCTTTTTTTTTCTTTTTTAGCAATTTTCTTCTCATTAAAGTCTTCGGCGTCCATTTGTGCCTTGCAGTCGCTCTGTAAAAGACTGTTCCCATCCTCAGAGAAGTGCTTCACTGTCAGATCAAGGTGACTGCACTTTTCTAGCTCTCCAAGGGCCTGATTGGATGTGACTATGCCAGGAAAATGCAGAACATAGTGTATCACTGGGACTACTCATATAGTCAGGTCACCTTTTTAGTTTAACGGGTACCAGCTGCTGCCAACTTACAACCCCAACCCCTCACATATCCATCTCAATCACTTGGTGTTAGATATAAAAGAAAAAGCCAACTCACTAGTGATAAGAACACAGTCGTTTATTGCTTTTCCTGAACTAGCATGAGCCTTTTGGCTGATTCTTGTACATCCCGTGTATTAGCTAAGGTGGAACATCAACTACAGATCTAGAAATATCACAGCAAAGAGGCATGGAGAAGGATTCAGCGACACACACTCTCATCAACATCAAACACAGCTTCGCTCTTACATCACACAGTCAATGCTCAAAGACAAATACAGACACACTGCCAGACAAAGTTAAGCCTTGACAAAGAGCACATTAACAGAAAACACAGGCATTCACTGAAACAACATGTGGGTACTAGCATGTGAGAAATGGACAACAACTACACTGTGGTCTCTGAGGAGTCTAATAAACACTTTCAAGCCTTCATTCTATCCTTGAAATAAATACTCATGCCATAAAACACTGTACTGACAAATTGAATTTCTCAGACTTGTTAATGCAGACGTTCTGAAATGCTGTAAGTGTAACTTAAAAATCAATTTCCTGTTTCTTAAAGAATGGAGTAAATTCCTCATTTGAAGTATTTGTACAAGTGATTGATTGTGGATTTTAATAAATAGTTTTGGGTTTAGTAAACACACTGACAAACTGTAGTAAATCTATCCCTATCCCCTTTCCTCAGTAACAAATCTGAAAGTACTGGCTGGGTGACTTGAGGGGGCTCTTGTAGCTGGACGTTTCCTGCGGTGTGCTCTGGCTGCTTGTGGTTTTCTGCAGGTTTAAGGTGAAGGATGGGTTTTTTTTCCTCACTTCTGGCTTGCTGCCCCCCTTCGCCTGAGGTTTGGTGGGCGCCGCCGTGTGCCCGCGGTTGGCAGGCACGGCAGACACAGATTTTGTAGTCTCAGAAGACCCAGTCTTTCTTGTGTGGGGGCTCAGATAGATCTGCATAGTCACTAAGTGAAGTGGTGAAATGAGGTGAGGAGGGTGAGTCAACAGATAAGAGTGGAGGTTGGAGGGAAGACAGTGCAGATATTTGAAAAGATGGCGTGAAAAAGACAAAGGAAAAGGGTTGGGAGGGGGGAGGGAAGGCACACCAGTCATGGTGAGATATGACAAAATGAAGGATGATCATAAAATAAACAACTCAAAAACAAAGTTCTCAACTTTATGTGATGTTATAGATGCAAAAAAAATAATTCACTGAAGTATTTCCTGTATTGTCAGCCTACCTTTGCAGTGTGTCACACGTCTTGTCCCTGCACCAAAATGATGCGAAAACAGAGGTGAGATTCAATTTCATGTAGCAAACAATACCACTGTCACATCAGTCTTTTGCTCAGTCATCTCTCAACTTATTCCTTTTGTTTTTATAGAGGCTTAGTCAGCAGCTGTTTCACATTCCTGTTGTAAGGCTGAATGCTGCCCATGAAAAAAAAGGTGGGGGGGGGTGTACATCTGCAGGGAACCAGAGAAAGTGCTCTCTTACCTACAGTTACTCCAGCCTCCTTGGACTTACTGCTGTTCCAATGAGAAAGAAAAGGTTCAAAGATCCAACAACAGAGAGAGAGTGTAAGTGAATATGAAAAAGATTTCAACGGAATAAACACATCATATTGTAACAGGGAACAACATTAACTTTCAGTTTCAGGTTGACTAAACAATTAAATTTCCCATGTACCAGCCTTGAAAATATGCTGTTCCCATGTGGCTTGAGGTTCTCTTACAGTCAACAATAACTTTGGAAATAACCTTGATTTGATTCAGAGACAGTATTCTGAAAGAGCAGTTTTTAGAAATATATTTGGCAAAATAATGATAGACATCATTACATGGGAAATCTAAGTTATTTCTTGTGTGTGGAGGTTCGGAAATGGAAGAAAAGCTTCTTACCCTTCCTGAGGTTTTTTACACATCGAGGCTGCAGAAGTGGGACGTGTTCTGGTTGTCTTACATGGACTGTCCTTCACACTACCTGCTGGGCTCTTCAGACCACTGGAAGGAAAAGAACAAGTGCTGCAAGATTTTTGCATCTCTTTTTTTGTTTTCTTTGTTTGTTTGTTTTTCTTTAACTGTCTGAACCACAAACCTGAATCAGAGAAAAGTTCCCACCATCTTTTCAGTGCATGACAAATCAAAACTTACAAAAGTAAAAATACAAAATAGTCCAAACCTTCAGCCACTAAGACGAAGAAATTCAGATTAGATTTTTAAGGGCTTGCATTTTTACTGATATAATATAATTGGATTAATATTAATTGAGGCAGTTCAAACTTAAAATTAAAAATATTTTCCCCACTCCCTCTCAGCTGCACCTTTACTTACAATGAAAACTGGCTGCCTGAACATATACACATTTCTCTGTACTCACCTTAAACCTGAATTTGAGACATGTATCTACATCACTGTTTGGTAGCTTATATGAGCAACATGAGGAAACATGAGACCTCCAGTTCACATACACAGATAAAAAGCTTTTCTGTGTAGAAGGAGACATCATGTATCCAGTAGTTAAACTTTTGCATCGAACAGTAGTCATAAGATTCTGGATTTTTATTAGTGACACGGGAGAACTGTTTAATGGAAAGTCCATATCTGATACAAATTATTCCTGAAAGCAGATTATTTTTATATACCCAAAAACATTTATGTTAGGATCTTTGAAGATTCAGACAGCACATATTTTGCGATCAAGGATTAGAAGAAGAATTCTATATCAAGCATGTCGTGAGGAACGCTGCCGTAAAATCTGACATGCGTTTGTATTTTCACAGCTTCATTTTTCAGATGAAGAAATCTGGTTGTGATTCTTGGAGTTCAGACTGACTTATTTATTGTAAACCTCTGGTTAGAATTTAAAATAATGTGAACACATATTAAAAGATACAACTGTAATGACAGGGCCACTGAAGTGGTCAGTGGGCCTGTTAAATGAAGACAATGAGGGAAAACAGATGTGGCCACTTAAAACTGAGGCAAAGAAGAAAAGACAGATGGGTTGGAAGCAACTAGAGGCGCTAAGTAAAAAAGAGTAAGAAAGCAAATGAAGTAGGCATCAGTATGAAGAGGACAGAGAGAGGGGATAGCAGGTAAAACGAGATTAATTAGGGGAGAGAAAGGGGGAAACAAGAGTGGAGGGAAATGAACCATTGCTACTAATGATGACAGTGAAGATGATGAAGATGATGCTGCTTCTCACTCCATCCTAATATTGAACAGCCATGGAGATTTAAACTTTCTCTGTGCCATCAAATCAGCATACACCGGATATAGTAGCAGCCCATCGTGGTCCCACAGAGAGAACCTATCACGCTCCCTGACTAATGCCGTCTAATGGCAGGATCATTTGAAAGGTAATTGAGAGGAAGAGATGTGCTGAAAACGGTTTGCTGCTTTATTGCTTCGAAATAAAGACGAGCGTTGGGATAATTATGGTGCGTCCATGTGCAGTGTTTCCCGGATAATGGAGGTTGTCTGCTGATTGCTTTTGCGCAGAAGATGATGAGAACTGAAGCTCGAGATCTGACACTGAAGCTTCATCGTCAGCTGCTTCATTAAAACAGTTTTACATTCATAGAGTATGCAGGAGCTTTCTCATTGCCTTGTGTAACTCAGAGATGAGAGGAATGGCGCTGTGATTTTTCTCTATTGTGAAATCAATCACCAATTTTAATCTTTTGGCTTCAGATCCTGTGTCATTTCACAGCTTTCTCCCGTTAATGATGAGCTCTAAAAAAAAAAAAATTAAAATCTATTGGAAAAACTAAGAAAATGATGGGCTTCAACAGCTCTGACACGATATTAATTTTTGTGCGTAGATCTGAGTCTCATGAGATCGCACCATAGCCTCCTGCCTGGAGCCTGAGCAGCAATGTTTTTACCTCCGTGGGGGTGTTGGGCTGTAGTTCCTCGCTGTGGAGCTGGAGGGCAGCGTGGAGCTCTTCTTCAGGGAGGCAGCTCCGGAGGTCATCATGGGCGGTCTGGAGGGCAGAGCCAGAGATACTGGCCTGGCTGCTGGAACACACACACAGACGGGCGGCCGAATACGATGCATGTGTTTGTGAATGCCGTGTAAAGAGGTGTAATTATACGGCTCATTCAGATCTATTTTGTTTTACATGTTGATGAGCAAATTTTCTGAATTTTCTTCCCTATATGTTTAGAGCAAACAGTTAAAAAAAACAAGAGAGATAATGACACAACTCAATTCTATTCAGTAATAATGAAAACCAATTTTGTTTTTCAGTCCTAAAAATTAAATAGATTCTGATTTAGATATAAATCTGATATAAAAGAATTAGGACAAAGTTTATGCCAGAAAAATAATATAATAACTGCCCTTTCACTATTATTCATTTCTTGTTTTCGTAGTTATGTACTGTAAATGCATCATGTCTGTTGACTATGATACACAGACAACTCCATCTATGTAAATAACCAATACTGCTATCAGTACAGTATTAGGTGCTCCTGCAAAACAACAAAAAACACTGGCTTGACCAGTTTTTTCAGTAAAGCTGAGGATGAAAACGGGGACAGCATCAACAATCCATAAAAGAAATCAATGTCTTCTCCAATATACAGGTCTACAGGACAAAAACTGCTGTATAATTTGATATAATTTACATCTACGAACCGACACATGGGCATTAACATCGATCCGAACACAGATCTTTGTTCACCTTTAGCACCTGGTACTCTCCTGCCAGCAGCAGCCGCCTGGTGCTCCTCAGAGATGTTGAGCCTCTTTAGGACGTCTGCCAGGGCCATCTTTAACAGCTGGATTTCATCCTCCTGCATCTGCATCCTCTGCTCCAGGTAGGTCAGCCGGTCGGCCACATCCAGGCCACTGGCTGCTGAACTGCGGTCATCTGAGGGCATAAGAGAAAACAGGATGTGTAGGTGTGATAGATAGATAGATAGATAGATAGATAGATAGATAGATAGATAGATAGATAGATAGATAGATAGATAGATAGATAGATAGATAGATAGATAGATAGATAGATAGGATTGCGTGACATGCTTAAACCAAGACAAAGATTATTCTTTTCATTGGTTATGCTTTTCAATGACATTACATAACTGACAACCTGTTTAAAAATAGTGTCAGCTCAATCTGAGACATCCACTCAACCTTTACCAGCCTCTAAACCATGTTTAAATATATTTAGATAAGCAGATTTCATAGAGAAAAACAAAGAGCAAATCCCAGAAAACAGTCAGAAAGACCTTGTCAACCAACTGATGCCTCAGAGGGTGACAGTTACATCTGTTACTGTGGGTGACAGTTACATACATAACCACACACAGCGAGCGGGAGGGAAAGATGCCAAGACAGAAATGAATATGCAACTGACTCATACTGAAGCTGCACAAGAGCTTGGTTAGAGAAAATGTTGAGTAAGACAGGAAGTAATCCTCTGGTTGCAAAGGAAGAAAATGCTATCTAGCTGTCTGCTGACTTAAAATCAAATAATGTAAGGAATGGACTGCTGAGGAAATAAAACACAGAATTGCTTTTACAGTTAACCCAGTTGTCATATTCAACCAAGGCCTTATCCACTAGGTAATATTCTACCAGAAAGGCTCTTGAAAGGGTCATCTCTTTTGGCAACAAGATATCAATAAAATCAGAGAAAGGAATAAGCTCTTTAACATCCTCTGTTCATGCACGTAAAGCAGAAATCAGGCTAATGAGGTCATAGCACAGCTGGACACAGCAGATCCTCCACACTGTCGTCACACAGCAGCATGTAAACAAAGGTGGCTGAGCACACATGCAAAACACAGCTGTCATTAACACGCTAGAGTTTCTCTTTCAATCCACCTGTACACCTTGGCCATCTCTAGTAACAGTAACAATGGTTGAGAGGTGGATACCGTGGGAGACACTGGACACTGATGAGTAGTCAGGGAGCCTTTGCTGGCTGGCCGGGCCTTCGACTACCGCCCCTGACGTCTTCCTCCTCTTCCTCTCCTCTCGCGAGCAAACTCTCTCACCCCTCTTTCCTCCTGTGGCTCCAGTCAGGTAGGCCGGCTCTCCCTCCATCTGATTTTGATCCACTGGCTGGTGTTTACTAAGATCTCATCTCCTTAGCCCCACTGATGTCACTCACACACACACTCACACACACGCATGTAGAAAACCCCACAGTAACAGATCAGCCTTTATGGTGTTTGGTCCATCTATGGTTACGGCATCCAGACATCTGTAGCAGGAGATGAGGGTACTGATGTTTTGATCCTCTCACATTTCCCTGGTGGTCGCTTGATAGATTCTGGGACGCAGCGATGTCTATCACAGAGCTTAAAGCCCCTTTTGCTAGGGTGTGTGCATGTATGAAGGTGGGGGTGGGGCTGATAATGCTTAAAAACTCAGCAGTCGTCCAATTCAGCCTAAATTGTCCATGCACGTGTGTTTGTGTGTACTTACGTGTGTTGTGTGTGTGTGTGTGTGTGTGTGTGTGTGCATGGGTGTGCAGGCTACAATGATAATCCCTCAGACTGAGCCTCTTTAACCCCGCCCCCTCACATAAGTCCCATGTCACTACGAGAGATGGAGAAACAGGGAGGAAACAGCAGGCGTGAACCTGAAATGTGGTCTGTTCTTGTGATACTGCTGCTGTAAACAATACAGTTTTACTGCAACAGCAGAGTGAACATACTGTTTAAAAAACATTGAAAGAGGATTCAGAGATACAGAAAATACAGTAGTGCTGTGAAGCTTCCTTTTCCTGTAGTTTACATCTAAAATTGCCTATGAGCAAGCTGCATAAAATGTGTCAACATATTTTTTTTTCTTACTTGAAAAAACATACTGGTTGCTAATTAGGGGTACTTGTAATATATCCACAGACCTAGTACGCTATAACACTTGAGTACACATGTTGGGAATATGCATGCATAGAAATTACTGCAAAAATTGTTAGCTAAAAGTAATGGACAAATTGTTATAATAAATGGATAAAAGGAATTGATAAACAGTGGCAATAGCTCAAATGAATGGCTAAATGGCAAAAAGAGCAAAGATAAACAGTTGAAATCCTTACCCACAAGTAATCAATAAACAATCAAAATAGCCAAAGCAAAAGGGATTATGGGCTCAGAAATTATCTGACAAAATGAATAAATGGTTGAAACAGTTAGCTGAAAGTAATGGATAAACATGGTTGATATAGGTACAAGCAAGGTTGTATAGGTGAAATTAATGACTGAAAATGTTTGCTAGAAACAATAGATTTATGGTCAAAATAGCTAAAGGTAATGGATAAACGGTTGAAATGTCCAGCTTCTGCCACCAAGTGCTTGTATGAAACAGACCTGTCATATGAAAAAGATACTGTCACGCCATTTTTGTATATTTATTTTTATATTAAATGAAATAGAATTTAATGTCTAAAAAGCCTCAAAACATGGTTTAAAATGCATGTAATCGACTGTTAGAATTGATTTTTCCCCTCCCTTCTTGCTGTAAATCTTTTGAGATATGAGTTTTTCTTCCTGACAGCGATGATCTGCTGCAGGCAAGGCTTTGAGTATAATCATTCAAGCATGCAGCCAGATGTAATCTGTTTCTCATGGAGAGCTGTGACTGTGTAGGCCTGTGATTTTCTGTGTCTCCTCAGTGTCCCGGCTGTGACATCACCCTCGTGCCACCTCCATACATCCCATATGGGATTGGGATTAGAATAGCACATAATCCCAGTGCTGTAAAAGGGAATTAGCAGCCCAAAGCTCAATCTCTGCACTAACTCAGCTACACAAAGAAAAGACAGGCTCCCTGGATGCCTTTCATGCAAATGCGAGTCTATCTCTTTGCCTGTGACTCACATATTCACACATGTACACAGAGCTAAGACAGTGGTAACAGTCTAAAGACTCACATGCCTATTATACATCTTTGCAAAATGAAAATACATTGAGGCATAACTGAAACGCAGAGAGGCAATGGAGTGTTTTAATCTCTGCTCGCAGATGGTGTTTCCTGAATGAAGACACAGCATCTGTCTGCTCATATCAGTCCCCTGCCTGCTGACACACACAGGCCACGTGTGCACAAGCAATCCTACACTTATTAGTCCACTGATACCAATTTCCCCCAAGGGGACGGGGCCATTTCCCTAAATCTCCTCAGCCAAGGCACATTCCATAACACCAAGAATTGGACTGTGTGGCATGTGATACATTGGACAGGTATGCAGGACTAGAGTTTAAATTAACTCGCTTGCTCAAAACCAGCATTCCATGGACTAAAGTGACAATTTAAAGTGCCAGTGTTAACAATTTAACAGTGAAAACAAATAGCTTTTCACTCATTGTATTTGTGAGGTTTTACAAGCAGTTTTGAGGAGCTTTTCTCAGTTGGAAGTGAACTTTCACCAAAAGTGCCGTTCCAAGGTTTTTGTACAGTATCAGTAACATTATCTGTGTTAAACCTTCCAAGAGGTCATTCATTCAGTCATTCATTATCAACTCACTCACATTAGTTTAGCTGACTTCAGCCAGTGACTTATACATGTAGAATGCCTGCATTTATTTTTCGGATACTGTCAGGCTTTTTTTTTTTCTTCAACCTTTAAGTTACTTTACATGTTGTTTTTCTTTTTTTTCTAGTAAAAAAGCAGAAGTAATGTGAACAAATCTGTTCAAACGTGCAAACGTGTCCAAACCAGACCTATATGTACAACCAGTTTGTAATAAATGACAGCCAATGTGTCTGGTACATCTATTTTTTTTTGGATACAAGTACAATTGCACTTCATTCATACAGAGCAATTTAAAGGGTCGGTTGAGATCCCTCACTTGCTACTAGTTGCATTTAGTTAGTTTGGACGAGTTTTTAAATAAACATGGCTAAAAAATGAAACTTTAAAATGGAATTTTTCAGTGCAAATAAAATTGAATTCACCTCGTCTCTATTGCGAGACTAAAAAGGAAACTATCTGTGGGCTACATAACACAAGAGGTAAGTTAGAAAATAGTTTTGTTTTATTTTTTATTTCAGTTTGGGTGAATGGTCCTTTTAACATCTAATGTCACTTAGCTTTCTACCTGTCATGAAGTCAGTGTCTGGTGCGAGCAGCGAATCGCTGTGGTAGCTCTCCTTCAGCGATGGCCTCCTGAGCAGGCCGTGGGTGGTCTCCTCCATCCCCAGACCCTGGTCCACCAGCTCCTCCATGTGTGTGTCCCTGTCCCTGTCCACTCTGCCTGCTGCCATGGCCCCGACGGAGCGTGTCTGACTGATCCTCCGCTCTCCTACCAAGTCTCATACGCTTTTCTGCAGGGCTAATTCACCTTCCCCAAACCAACAGTGGCCACCGCCTCTCCTTTTCCCTCCCTCCCTCTCATCTGTTGTCCTGTCGGGAGTGTGTAAGGTGTGGGGAGAGGCTGATGTCACTCAGAGGACAGATTAAGGACCGGGTAAGCCATCTGAAGCTCAAGGGAGGACAAGACTATAAGACAGAAGGAGTATGTGAGGTGTGCTTTTCATCTGTGTCTTGTACACCTTGGTGGATTGTGAGACAATGGGCCCCTGGCCACAGACCCCCAGCCTGAAACAGATGCAAAACACCACAAACAACACTTGTTGTCACTTTGTGTCCCCTTTTGGAGTTTTGTGCAAATTTGTGGTTATTTTGTGTCTTCGTTTTTCTTCTGTCTATGATTGTTTTGACTTTCTTTTTGAGTGTCTTTTAGTTTTTTCCTGTCTCTTTGTGTTTGTTTTGCATCAATTTGTGGTTGAGCTCTTTGACATTCAAACAAAAAATATCAACAGTCACTTCATACAGAGGCTCTGGCCCAGGGGTCAGGAGGTCAGGACCTCTCGGGTCCCTGAGTCAGTGAGAGTAGACTGATTTGTAAATCCATCCATGCTTGACATTTAGTTAAGTGTCAGAGAGGCCTCAGACAGGAAAAACCCTTTCACATTAAAGGCCTCACAATAACTGAATGATAAGTTGCATAAGTCCTGTCTGCGAATGTATAGCTATTGCTTTGTACAGGAAAGTGATGACTAAAACTTATTGACCTGTGTTTGCGGGGAAAACACACACTCTGGACAAAAAACAAACAAAAAAAAAGCAGGGTAAGGAGCATGCAATTTGCTGTTGCACACAAAGTTGCAGACAAGCACACAATTATACTCCCCAAAAGAGCTTACATCAGGCTTCCATCCGGCAAGATCAGCCCTGGTGCACTGTAAGGATGATGAGATTCTGAGATTAGGGAACAGAACTTGATTAATTACAGTCATCAAGAGGACAATAAGCCGGATGTGGTAATTAGACTAACAACGAAAGACAACAGGAGCAGATGAAAAGCCATTTAGGCGATGGCTGTGGGGTCTCCCCCAGTGTAAGCTGGGTTTCTGTCTATTTTGCATTCACTGGATTGATTCTCTCCAACAGATGCTTCTCTATGCTGACCTGTCGAATCTTTCCTGATGGTTCACAAAATCATACATTCAAATAAAAGATGCTCAAGCACTTTTGACCGTAGCCAGTGATCAAATGTAAATGGGACATGCTTCATGTTATCTTGAATAAAAAACAGAAGAACCTTTCTCTTCCTCTTCTTCTCTCATTTCTCAGGATTTTTCATTCATTCCGTTCTACTCACATTTGTCTTCTTAAACACTCTTATTTTTTTTTTATGTCTTAATGTATTCATGTAAATACTGTGGTGGAAGCACTCAGATCCCTTACATCAGCAAAAGTGGCAATACCACATTGTGGAAATACTCCAATACAGATAAAAGTGCTAACCTGAAAATATGAAGTATGAGTACGCAGATATTATCACAAAATGTACTTAAATAATCAAAAAGCAAAGTACTCATGATGCTTAAGAAGATCCCTGTGAAGGTTTTACTATTATTCATTATATTAGTGGATTATAATTACTGATGAGTGAATGAGTAAGCAGCATTTTAACTGTTATTAAACCTAATTTTAGGCTGACATGGCTAATTTGAACTATTTTATATATTGTTGTTTAGTTTAATCTCTAACATTGCAACACATTTCAGAAGATTGTTTCTATCAAGTAAGATTAAATCGGAGTATCTTAAAATTTGTTTTAAAGTACAGTACCTGAGTAAATGTACTTAGTTACATTCGACCATTGTCTAAATGTATATGTACATTTGTATATATATATATATATATATATATATATATGTATATGCTTTGGGTTTTTTTTACAGCGACAGTACACTAATGGTATTTGAGGCTACAATTAGTTATCATAATTGTGATTATTGTTGTATTCAAATAGCTATGACAGGACACAATATGCCATCCATCCATCCATTTTGGCAAGAGAATAAGACAAAATATTAAACATTGGTTATATGTACAACAACAAGAGAAAAATGTAATGGAAATAATAGATTAAAATGAATATAACTCACATTTGAAGGATGACACAAGAGTATAAATATGGCACAGGGTTAAAATTCAAACAATAAGCACAACTGTGAATTTTGCCTGTTATTGTTATTATTACCCATAATCTAACTATTGATTTCAGTGGTCATTACCTGTAAATTCCCCGTAAATGCATTCCTGTATGCTACATACCTGCAAATGCCTGTGTCTCTGTGGATATCATTCTTATTCTTGAGATCCACCAATGCAATTGCAATGAAGCACGTTGCCAATACAAGACAATGAACAGTATACTGCATACCAAACTTGCATTTATGATGTACCGATATTTTACCAGGCAATATCAATGTTTTTCTTTAGGTCTAGTTCTGGTAAAAAAAAAAAGTTCAAATAAAAGTACAAAAATAAGTCACTGAAAGACTAGTGTTAAGAGGTTATGTAATAATTCTGGACAGAAAAGGCGTCTCACTGAATGAATAGGGCTTTAAAAAAATTGAAATGGAATATTCTCCAGTGTCCTTTCACACATTTTACACTTTAAAACATTTTTAGAAAAACAAAGGCACTTAATGACGAATATTTCTATCCTATGCTTTTCAATTAAAACTGACTTATTGGGAAAAGCTATTATATAGATTTAGTTTTGAGGTAATCTATGAGGACATTCTTTTCCAAATCCTAAATGATAACGCAAAAAACCCTAATCCCACCTCTTGGTTTGAAGCTGCTGTCCAGGATCCTCTAAACTACATATAAAGAAAGTGAATACAATAGTCAGTAGTCTTAGAGAGGACTGGTGCACCTCAGAGGCCTTTGAGGTCAAAGTGTATGTCCAGGTACATTGGTATGAGATACTAATCGTCCGTTGTTATCCCTGTGTAACATAAACTAAGGGCATGTGTTTATAGCATGTGTGTGTGTGTGTGCGCGCGTGTGTGCTGGACATTCCTAATGCCCTGAGGTCTGAACAAGGGATAAAGGCCAAAGACAGATAAAGACTCTGCTGACAGAGGAGATGCTAGGAGAGGGAAACACGGGAGAGGGACAAGAGAGGGTTGCACCCTGTTGTCCTAAAATTAACAGATGACCACTTGGCTCATGTCCTGATTAATTCCTAGATGCAGAGGTCACGGAGCGTATGACCTTGACCTGTGCATACTGTCTCATTACTGGCCTCCTGTGGAGATTGCGCTGCATAACAGCTGATTGCTGAAGGGAGTGCACCGACTTCCTATTGAACACATTCAGCGAGAGCAGTTTCCCTTTAAGTTTAATGTACCCTTTAAGACGAATACGTACACTCAGGAAAGCAAACTTGAACTTGTTGGTGGATGGGATTTAAAGAGAAAAAACCTTTAAGGTGACCTTTGAAACCTACCTGCTATCTGAAATAAATCAAAATGCTTTAGATAATGTTTAATAAGCTTACAGTTCACTTTGCCTCATTGGAGCAAAAACTGTTAAAAAAAATCTGAAATAAAAACCCACAGACGGAAATTTCACAAAGGACTTAAAATTTATAAATATTCTTCCAATGGAACATTAAATCAGTAGGGATGTTATTTATTCTTCCAAAAAATCCAGGAGACTTTTAGAGAGCATGACAAAGTGACAATAATCTGATACACACACTGATTCTCTACTCAAAAAAATATCCAGACCTTTTACTGTATATCCCAATATTTTTTCCAAATATATCAAAATATATGTCGACAATAAGCATCAGTACAGAGACACAGAAAGCAGAATCTCATGGGTTGGTCGGGTGCTCTGTTTTGATTCATGGAGGGAAAACACTTCCTGTGTGGCATCGGTAAAGGTCTCTGGGTGTTTGACCCCTGCCACTGTGAGCACCGTATGTACGCAGAAACTACCTCACTCAGAGTGCCAGCCCTGCCTAGTTGTCATGGAAAAGAATGATGCAACCGTGTCCACGCGAAGCTGCTGGGAAATTAAGTTACATAAATAATAACATTCAATCTAGTCCATGCTTTTTCACAGGGCTGGCCAGCAGTTGGGAGGATGATTCATGGCAACCTGCTGACTGACCTCTCTTAACCTCCTTTTTCTGGGAGGTTCTTGCATCTCTCTCAGTAGCCAAAAGAACGCAAGGCAACAGGATGAGGGGGGAGGAAACTGTTGAACAGCGCTGAGATTTGGTCATGGGACCGGTCTGCACATATAGGATTCCTGCCCTCTAGGGGCCAATCACCATCAATGCACATCTGGGAGGAAGGCAACGGTGGCCAGCTGACTACGATGGTGGGAGAAGCCGTTCAGTAAATCTTTAATTTGATGTACTCATTAATTATATTAAAATAACTATATTTCCTCTCAGCCCACTGGAAAATCATGTTGTTTTATTGACCCAAATAAGGGACTGTATGAAAATGATTTGAGGATATGTGTGTGTGTGTGTGGGGGGGGGTGCTCTTGGACCCTCCACTTTCTTTGGACCCTACAAAAAACAGAAAAACCCTACAGTATAGTATACTCATGGCAAATATAAAAAAAAAAAAAAGACTTTAGCACCATGATATTTTCATCCCAGATAAAACTGAAAAATACTGGCAATAGAAAAAGCTGAAACATCTCTCCTGATCTCCTGAATAATATAGAATCCCCCCATTGAGTAAGAATTTTAAAAAATACATAAATGTCCACCTTGTCTGACTGCCCCGCCCTCGCTAGCAATTTTCATACAGTCCCTAATTCCTGGCACTTTTGGAAAACAGTAATATTGGGCTAAATTTAGAGAAGGTTAACCCTTCTTAGATCAGCACCCAGTGATCTGTACTTGGAGGTCAGAGGACATCCTGTCCTCTCTCCGGTGTACCGTCTCTTGTCTCTCCAATAATAGGATGAATCAATAAAAGCTCAGGTGACCATGTTGCCATGGCATTCTCCCAAACTTCACAGTTAAGGTCAGTCAGGTTGGGCAGGAGAGCTAGAAGTCCCACAGGTCTCAGGTCAGTCTTGACTTCTTACGCATGTCAAAGGGGGAAATCTGATCAATCGTTTGTGGTTGCGTCCTCTTCTGCTCTCCTGTCTGCCAGGGTGTGCTTAAATCTGGTCTCCACTCCCTGACGACTAAATGATTTAAAGTAAACAACATTTACATCTCTGTCAACGACCGTCACTCAATCATTTAATCTCTTAACTCATAAGTTACAAATAAACAGAAATCATTTCTATCCTGGAGCACAAAGAAACAGGATATAGTTAATCAATTAGACACAGCATTTCCAAATAAGTTAAATTGAAATCTTAATATACTGTATTGTTTACTCCATTTAAATATTTTTTTTCTTACTTTAAATATAATTATTACAGATCTTGCAAAAATACTACACTGTGCATTGGCTGTCTGCTTGTTTAAAGAGTGCCCGGTGCTTCCTGGATTTAGATATGTACACTTCATTAGAGATTGCCTGGAAGGGAGTTTCACGTTGCTTATCATCGACAACCTCAGGTCAGACGACGGCATCGACTCCCTTCATTCTCCTCTTTCTTTCATTTGGTCAAATCTCAATTAACGCTGTGATGATTTAAAACTAATTTGAAATAAAATAAAAAATAATGCATATTCTTTTCTCGATTTCAGTTCATTTTTCCAAAAATAGTAAGTCTAAAAATATATTGCATATGCCATATTAGGAAATTGACATAATAAAATATTTTTAATAAGGAGAAATTGCAAAGTAGGAGAATATAGTACTTCTTTGAAGAATCTGGTCGTTAATAGAAATTAAAAAAAAAACAAAACACAAACAAAAACCCAATGAGCAGGGTTTGATTTTCAGTTCTGGTTTAGGACTCACGCTGCTCAAATAGAGGAAAAGTTTAAGATGGCTTTAAAGTGTTGAAAACTTTTTACAGTATATCCAATGTTGAGGGCGTTTCAGGGCGTTTGCTGTGTAGGAAAGCAATCGGGTACTCTTTATGTTTGTAAAGGTACACACACTCTGACACTACTCGTTTTCTGAGTGACAATAAAACACTTGCAGGTTAAAAGGCAATGAAAGAGTGTGGTTTAAAACCCACCACAACTCAATTACTTACCCCCCCATTCCCTCCCGCAACCCCCCCCCCCTTCAATCTAAGTACACATCTAACATGGTGCTATGTTTGTCTGAACAGCGATTCAGGCATCCATCCATCAGGATGCCCTCTTGAAATCTAATCACATTAACAGTGTGGATACATACATACATATATACTGTATATTTATATAAGTATGTCAGAGCTGATTGATAAATCAAATGGAATGATGATGAATATATCTGTATATGTATATGTATATATATATGTATATATACACACACACACACACATACACACACGCACACACACACAATTATACATACATGTGTGTGTGTATATATATATATACACACATACATATACATATACTGTATATATTCCATGAGATTAAACAGGTTGTGTATCAGGTAACATGACAAACGCACTGGCTGACTCCTCTACTGGTGAAAGAAAAGAATTTTACAGTTTGCACTGACAAAAGCAGCCATGACATCTTTACTGTTACTGTTTCCTTCTCCACAGAACACAAATACATAAATGATACACTGTATGTTCCCCCGGGGAGATATTAGTAGCTAGAATTTAGAAAAAAAAAAAAAGTTTGTTGTAATTAAGGAATGGATTAGTGCAATAAGGGAAGGAGGGCAGAAGTGCTGACAAGAAGAAGAAGTGCGAAGGAGGAGACAGGGACTCTGGCTTGCGTGACATCCTTTGGTTTATCTTTGGGGGACAAGGAGGAGGAGGAGAAGAAGGAGGAATTTAAACTGTTGTGGGTGTAGAATTAGAACAGGCGGTATAGACATCTCCCAGTTCTTGCGACACTTCGGGACGCAAGGTGAGCAGCTAGAGCACAGCAGGTTGACAATATGAAAAGTGCACTGTATTTCTAACCAGTGTAGAGCTGCAACAATTAGTTGATTGGCAGAAAATGAATCTGCAAAATGCAAATGACAAAAAATACGTATAGTTTCAGTCTATGAAGTGTGAAGATTTGATGTTTTTCGTTTCTCTACATGATAAAAAAACAGAATATCTTTGGGTTTTGAACTATTGGTTTGACAAAACAAGACACTTGAAAATGTCGCCATGGGCTGTAAGAAATCATAACAGCCAATTTTCATTGTATTTTCATTGTATGAACAAAATGATTAATAGATAAGGAAAATAACCATTAGTTGCAGCCCTAAACCAGTGCATTTTCAGTGTTCGTCTCCAGTGATCATGTCACAGCTGTCAAGTCGATTGGCAACAAGATCCTATTTCTGGGGACACAGTAAACCCATTCTACCACTTCCTAGTTGTATGTGGTGAGACTAGCTACCTAAAGCTCTACCTGCAAGTCATAAGGCAAGTCACAGGGAACAGCAAAGGTGAAAAATATTGAGAAAAAACCAACCAAAAAAACAACGAAAGATGGCTCTCCTCTTGATAAGCCTTCACATGGCTAAGGAGGGTCTCAACTCCTCAGTAAGGGCTCTCTCATTAGACCCTTAAAGGAGCCTCTCTAGAACTTCTTTAATCCAGGACTGTGGCTGAGATGAAAAATGTCTGAAGATCCACTTGGGCTTTTTGTGAGTGTGTGTGTGTGTGTGTTTTTTCATTAATTGAATCAGTTAAGAGCCATTTTTTACTGTCCTGACCCCAAGTTAAAGAAGCCCTACTGTAGAGTTGAGTTTGTTAGGGAAAGATCTGTCTCACATATTCCCTTCAGGTGTGGTATTTTAGTTTGCGCAGAGCTTCGCTCGAGATGAAAATGTTTCTGTCAGTGTTAGTGTGCTGTAGCACACAGAAGAGAGGACGGGGAGGGTGAGCTCCGCTCCTCTAAAGCTGCTTGTTTGGTTTGATTGCCTGAAAGCCTCCTAAAAAACCATCACACATACCCAACATTTATCCATTTATCCACACTGACAACACTCGCTCTCCCACTCTCTCTTTCACACACACTCGCACAGACAAACTAAATCAGGAGAAATAAGACGACACTCCCCATTAGCGACTCCTTCACCCTGGCTGGTTGAACACCGTTAAGATTGAGCTGACAGTGTAGGCTTGTGTTCCCCGGAAGCACCTTAGCAGCGGACCATCCCTGAGCCATTGGCTTACAAATGGAACAAACATGATTGTTGTGCTAAGATGATTTGGGGGGAACGCAGTCCTGACAATAGGCCAGTTCAGCCTGGTGCTCAGCATTCCTGGCAGGCAAAGGAAGGGGGGGGGGCGTCCACAACCTTCCATGTAACGTCAGAGTATTGTGGAAGCCAAAAATCCAAGCTGATGAAGGAAAAGTTCCCTCCTCACTCTTACAAACCAGGAAATATTGGTGCTCTGACTGAGATGGATTAATCTATCACATTGTGACCCCTTCTGTAGTTGACTAAAGGGATCTGTGCTTTATAATGTGTCGCAAACAGTTTTTGCGTCGTCGGTCCCTCGCCAAAATCCGCCCCACCCCATAATCCCCCTTCCCTCTAATCGCGAGGTCCACAGGAGCTATGAGCAGGAGCTTCATGTTGATTAATTCATAGATTCATTGACCCCTCTGTCCTCTACTGCAGGTTCTTCAGGATGCGTCCATAGCGGAAGTCGTAGACGTGTCGGCAGAGATACACCAGCTCAGGGTCGATGTCTGTCGGCACACAGCGGTGGGAGGGGGGGGCGAAGTCGGGGCGGCAGGGCACCATGCTGGCGCTGCCAGGTGGGGCGCCTTCGGCACGTCGCTTCACCAAGGCACAAAATCTGGGAGAGGAGAGGAGAGAGAAATCAAAATCAAAAGCTGAAACTCGCAGCCTCAAATATCTGCTGTGAAATCAAGCACACATACTGATCTTTAAGCTACTGTACTGTACTTATTTGAAAAGCACAAGCAACCGAACTGGAAGCAGATAATCGCAAATGATGTCTAAGCAAATATTGATATCCTGGTGTTTCCTCAAATTCATTAAAAGCTGAAGTGACACCTATGTGTGATGAGAAAGTCAAAAAACAGGCTTTCGCATATCTCAGGAACTGAGGTGTTAATTAAAAGGGGAGGCTACGAACCTTCTGAATAGACGTACTGCTAATGATTAATGCCGTTGTCTGTTTCTGTCCGTCTGTCTGTGTCAGTGTGTGCTGGTATGTGTGTTTGTGTACTTACCTACAGTACTGGGCTAGTGGGAGAACATAGCATCTGTCTTCTATGCAGGCCACACTATTTTCATCCTGATGCCGAGAGGCGAAAATCTCATTCTGAAACCAACAGTGGGTGTACACTGTCACAACAACACAAGTGTTCCCTATTGTGCAGGCTGAAGGCTGAAGAAATGACAATGCTTTTTTCGCGACTGTGAGCACAGAGGGAACCATAATTGTTCATGTAGAATGGGCATGTGCCTCTGTGTTTCTAACCTGTGCCAACACCTAGCAACTTGCACAAACACCTGCTAAGTGCTCTTTACGCTTGCTGTAAACACCACGAGCAGTTTCACTCTTATTCTCTTTCACTCTGTTCACTTTCTGACCTCTTCTACTCTCTCTCTCTCCTTTTGTTTGTGTGTGTTGTGGTTGTGTGTTGTGTTTGTGGTGTTGTGTTGGTGTTGTGGTTACGCTGAAGACCCAACCAACTACTGCCAATTCTGCAGTCAATTAATAGATATGTCTTCAGCAGCTTCGAAATATTTGGGCACACTATTATTCACTATATTCATTTCTGCTCAGGACATTTTCTTTTATATATTTATATATATGCAAATTATATATTTATTCTAATTATAATAAAATATCTTTTACTATTTAAACTAATAACAATTAATCCAATTTTCACACTATGCACAAATTAAAAAAAAAATAACCTTAAAAATAACATGCAAAAAAAAAAAAATCAAAAAAACATGATTATTTTTTTTTCATAGTGTTTTATTTATTTTTTTTTTTTATTTTTTTTAATTTTAAAATTTTTCAATAATTTTAATCAAAATAAAAAAATAAAAATAAAAAATTTTTTTTCATTTCATATTATTTCATTTTCATATGGATCAATTCATCATATAATCATGTACACATCCATTGTACACACATTATTGTACACATTATATTTTAATTTAAGTACAGTTTAATTGCACAGTTTTTTTTTTCTTGCACTGTTTTCATTTGTGTTCACACTCAATTTTAAAATGAACTGGGAAAAAAATCTTGTTCTCTCACCTCACCTCACCTCACCTCACATCTCGGGCCTCCTGCTCTGCCTGGGCTCGGTAGTGCACCAGAAGGTCAGTCATCATCAGCTCTCCTCTCTTCCTCAAAAAAAACAACACACACACACACACAGGTACACAGCCTTGGCCTTGGCCCCATGTCGTCGTCCATCCAACTCACACACACACACATCATACACATATCGATCCCTCCCCCCTCCCCCTCCTTTTTACTTTTTTCTGTTCCTGGTCCTCCCGATATCTTTGCAAGCATATGGGAGGATTTCTTTTCCTGGGGCCCGATCAGAGCAGCGGTGGTCTCTCTCTGAAATCACTCACACCGTCCCCTCGACCTCTCTGTACGCACGCGCAAAACAGCAGCAAAAAACAAAATTCTTAAAGCGCAACTGTAAACGAGAGCAAAAGCGAACGCTTGCATCTGTTCACTTTTCACACTCTTTCAACTTCTCATTTCTCTTCTCTTCTCTTCTGTGTGTGTTCTCCTGGGGTGGCAGAGGTATGGGTTTGTTGTGGTGGTGTTGTGAGTGTGGTGTTCCACACCCTAAACTACTGCCAATTCCAGGTCTGCTGAGAGAAAGATAATTATGTCTTCAGCAGCAGTCAGTGTCGAAATATTTGGGCACAGACGATTTGTTTGGTTGTGCTCTTGCACACACTTTTTTCTTAAGTATATTTACATTTTATATTTATCTTTTTTATAAATTAAAATTTATTATAATGCAAATTTATTAAAAAAAAAAATTTTTATAAACACACACAACACACAACACATTAATTATTGAAATAAATAATAATATAAATTAAATGTAAATAAAAATAATCAAAAAATTTAAAAAAAAAAATTTTTTTTTTTTTTTTTTTTTTTTTTTTTTTTTTTTTTTTTTTTTTTTTATTTGTAATAATTTAAAAATTTAAATATTTTTTAA
The DNA here is from genome assembly GCA_016859345.1 of Istiophorus platypterus. Lineage (NCBI taxonomy): Eukaryota > Metazoa > Chordata > Actinopteri > Istiophoriformes > Istiophoridae > Istiophorus > Istiophorus platypterus. The sequence continues at coordinate 7,880,361 of CM029133.1, read as the reverse complement.
AAATAAAAAAAATCAATCATTTCATTTTTTTTCATTTTTCATTGTTTATCATGTAATCATCCATTGCTTAATTGTACACATCCCCTGTCACATATTTGTGTACAGTTTAATTAAAGGAGTCCCACACAGTTTTTTTTCCACGCTGGTTTTTTTTTTTCATTTTTTGTCAAACTGTCATTTTAACCACTGGGAAAAATGAAATCTTGACTCCGTTCAGTTCAAGCCTCACCTCACAGTCACCTCACAGTGTGCGCTGGGATCTCTCCCTGGGGTGTGTGTCAAAAAAGTAGTACTCAGCTCTCTCTCTCCAGAAAAAGAAGAGACACACACACAGGTACACACACACACACAGCCTTGGCCCCCTGCCTTCATCCCCCGTCCTTCCTCCAAACAACATATCATTCATACATATCATATCTCCCTCCCCTCCCTCTCCCTCCCCTTTTTTTTTTTTTCCTCCTCCCCCAGCGCCGATATATGCACATGGGAGGAGGGATTTCTTGGGGGGGGCGATCGATAGCAGCAGCGTGTCTCTCTCGACGAATCACTTCACCGTCCCTCTCGACTCCTTCGTAACACTGCCGCAGGGCCGTCTCATCCTCTCCCTGAGACGGACGCACACACATGCACACATACACATCGACAAGGGCAGATATAATTCTCATTATAGAGACAAAAAGGAATCTGTCACACAAAGCTGTGTGGTCAAAACACAATTATCTTTTCCCCCGAAGAGCTGATTTTTTTTTTCTCTTTCTGAGACAGCAGCGTGGATGCTGAGGTTTCTACTACCGGGGTATTATCAGGTAGTGGTATGAAAGAGAATACGTCTAACGAGAGAAACAACCAGATGCGAGGCTCTTTAATCTTTAGCTCATTTTCATTTTACACCGATGCTCTCACAAACAACCTACCGCAATGAAGACCTCTCTCTCCGTGGGAATCCCCACAGGCCGCCAGCCGTTGGTGGCTCGTCTGCGGCTGATTTTCCTCTGTTTGGTGCTGCTGAGGCACGGCACGGGTGACGGCTGTTTCTGGGGCAGCCGTGTGCGGCCCATGGACAGGGAGCCGTTGGAGGGCTTGGTGTTCTGTGGGCATTCCCTGGCCAGCTTTAACCTGGCCTGGGGCTGGTCTCGCCCCGACAGGGGGGTCAGCAGGTGGGGTTTAGTCTGGGTGGAAGTGGGCACGCTGGATAGAGGGCAGCTGGAGATGGGCAGGGATGGGGGAACCAGGAGAGAGGAGCTGTGGTCACCCTGAGGGGAGGAGTAACCCTCTAGAGAAGTAAAGGGTAAAAGACAAGCAAGCAAAGAAGATCAAATTTGCACTTAAAGCAAAACATTGCCCCTTTTGAAAGATGAAATAATACAACATCCTCTGGTGTTTTGCTGCTGAAGCCTTGGTCTGGTGTGACCAGTAGCTAATGGTAGCTAATGTTAGGTAGATTGATCTGTTGCTGCTGTTCAGAAAAGGTTACACTAGTTTTAATATGAGCAAATTGCACGGTTTCCCTGTATATGACTTTAACACAACCTGCCTCTCTTATCTTATTCATCTATTCTATATATAACACAACTGTTAAAGAAAACATTACTTAGGAGCCTCCTTATCATTAAATATCTAAGTGCCTCAGACTATGTACACTTTCAAAGTTCATACAAACAAAAAAGAAAGAAGGGGAAAAAAAGCAGAAGTATTCACACTTGCTGGACCGCACAACTTGCTCGAGGCGCACATTTGACAACAAAGTAATCTTGTGTTCTGTAAATAATAATTTCATCCAAGCACAACAGAGGGATAAGGGTTTTCTTTCATAATAACAGCTACTGTACACAAAATGGACTTAAAATGAGTGAATCAAAGAAAGGAAATATCAATGAACCTGCCACCAATGGGGGAAAATACTTAACTTTCTCCGAATCTCATTGAAAAAGCTAGAAGTGGTTGTTTCAACAGTCTCAGTGAAACTGGGTTACAGAGACACTTATTATTTACTCAAATGAGACAAAAAACTCGTGGCTCAGGTCAGTAAAGGTTTTGTATTTGTTGTATGTAGCACTAGCTCTTTTGGCCTTTAGTAACTGCTTGAATTTGAATTATATTAATGCCTTCAGTTAGAAACCCTGAAGGGGTTTAATAGCACATACATACATTTGTGGTCCAGCTGAAGGACTTAAGAATTCTCTATTTTCTGCTCACCTGTTTTGATGCTCTGTGTACATCCAGTGCATCCTGTGCTGAAAGAACAACCCCTGCTGGTGACGGGGGGCATGGCTCTGTAGGTGTAGCCACTGATTCCACAGGCATCACCATAACAGGGCGAAGCCACAGAGTTGCAGTAGGCAGGGTGGGCCAGCCCCGAGGCATGGGACACCCGCGGACCGAGCAGCTTGGAGCCACTCATCCGATTAGGGCACAAACTGGAAGGGGCAAAGTTCAGAGGTCGCGAGGCCAGGCTTGGTGATGTTGTCCCAGTGTGTGTCGGATGGGCAATGTGGACGTAGTAGCTGGAGAAGCAGTGGTCGGCGGTGCAGAGGCAGGGGTGGGGGCTGAGTGTCAGGGCTGTGTGCGGGTGGGAATGGGTCAGGGATGGTGAGGTTATGAGGCACTCGCGCTTCACAGGGGTCATGGCTGTGTTAAGAGGCTGGTCGTCTGACTCTCCGTAGGGCTGCTGGCCCAAGAAGAAGGCCAAGCGGTGGCAGTATTCCACTGAGCCCTCTGGGGGACAGCAGTAGTATGGGCTTAGTTCGGTCTCCAGCTGCTCTTCCTTCACTTGCTTTAGCGGGTACGCTAGCATGCTGCGTGGCTGGTAGCCTGGTTTGGTCAGTCTATGGCTGCAGCTGCCGGTCTCCCACTCCACTTTGGGCTCAAAGTCTGCCTTCTTCTTGCAGGCTGTGCAGCTGCTGTGTAGGGGAGGGCCCATTTTCCCCTTTTGCTTTTGAGATCGCCCTTTGTGTTTGACTCTGGAGTGCTGTTTTAGGGTTGAGACTGCAGAAAGAGCCTTGCAGTCTGATGTGATAGTAGCTGTGGGGGCAGCCTTTACTCTCTGTTTACTTGTGGCAGAGGAGCTGGTTAACTTCAGCAGGGCTGCCGCGTTGAGTCCAGCCAATCGTCTGGGGGCAGGTGCATCCAGACTCTCCTGACTCATCCCTGCGCTCTCGTCACCTCGGTGGAGTTTGGCCTTCTTGACAGGCTTAAAACTTTGGCACAGTTCAGGTCTGTGAGATGTGGAGACTTTACTGGTGTTTCCTCGTGAAGCCTTCAGACCTCCAGGGACGCCACCTCTGGCTGGGTCGGCATCTCGGGAACCCCCTCCGTTTGTGTGTTCCTCCTGTCTCCTGGCCTGTTTGGCTGCTGGCTGAGGGTCAGTAGCTCTTTCAAGCAGAAGACTGTTCACAGCCTCGGCATTGAGAGAGGCCAGTCGGCGCTTGCGTGGTTGTAAAACATGAATACATTCACCATGACTCGGGCTAACTGGCTTTGATTTGTTTTTTGGTGATGTCTTTGCCTCTCTTCTTTCATTGCTCTTCCCTTTTTTAGATTTGTGTTTGAGGGGTAAATGTCGACGTGCTTTGTTTCCTTCCCGTTCTTCAGAACTCTCTTTTTCACTGACGCTTTCCTCCAATCGGGTGAGGAGGACATGGCAGCTTAGCCCTTCCCCACCTGAACCCCCTGCCCTCCCCCTCAAAGGATACAACTTCCTGTCCCTTTTCTTGTCACGCCTCCTGTCAAGTTTTCTGTTCTGATCTAATTTATCTCTCCGCCCTCTTTTGTGAGTCATCCTCTTGCCCATGTCTTTACCTTCTTTGATGATCTTGCTTTTCTTTGTCCTTCCGAATCGCAGTGAGCGCTCAGGCCTGGTGCCGCCCATATTGCCACCATGTGGCCTAAGAGGACAGTTGCCCCCCTGCTCGGCACTACTGCGGCTCTGCCTGAGGGAACCCTTCTGCCTTGCGTGAGTCATCACATGCTTCTCCACAGGGCCTAGGTATAAGAGACCAAAAAGTGGTAAAAACTCTAGGTTGTGCTAGATTCACCATGTCTTTCAATGCTAACAATCTACAGAACAACAACCAGCAATCTATGCACTGGTTCGAATTACTTTCAAACAAAACTGTTAATAGGATCCATTGAGAGCTGGTTCAGCACCACACATGTTCAATATCTTAGAACGTCTTTAAAACCTTTGTTTCTTATAATCACGCAGAAGCTGTTAAGATCAGCAGGCAACACTATTTTGGCTAGACGGACCAATGAGAGCAGGACCGATGGTCAGGGCAGACAGTCAGGGCGTGGTATCAGGTGTATTACGGACCAAGTGAGGACCATTAATATTATTTAGAACATTTCTTTATTTTTCTGACTTGAAACTAGATACATTTGGAAGGCTTTTTGTGGCATAGAACAAAATGAGGCACAAAGAAAACGAAAAGAAGCTGGAGCAAAAAAGACACCAACATATTAAAGAGATTGACTGTCTTATGTAAGCCTTCAGCTTAGATTTAAATACAACAGCAACATCTGATTCAGTACATGAAGCTTAATGATGATTACATTAAGCTGAACTTGGGTTTGTGATCTATAGTTCCAACTATTGTGCAACTGTTTCCTTGAATTTTAACGTGTTTTTATGTTTGTGTCTTATGTTGCATGAGGAAAACTGATATACTCTGTCTTTCTGTCGCTGCACTCATTGCCTTATCACCCAGTGTGCACACAGCATGCAAATAACAGCTTGTTAAGGCCAATTGTTTAGTCTGAAATGTTTAGTCTAAAAGGAAAATGTCAAAAAGGCTTTGCTTAACACTGAACTTCAATGAGGAAAATAAGACAAATAAAGAAGCTGACTAAATGCCTATTTAAACCTAGTGACATTTTATCATTTTAATTTCATGGCCTCAAATTATTCATTGTCTAAATGTCCATGTTATGATGAGGGAAAGAGTCTCACTCATACATCTACTTTATGATAAGACATAAATATTCCCAAAGCCACTTGAAAAACCATTTAGCAATTAAACTTACAATTAGCAGCATTAGCAGAAAATGACCTTTGGAGTTTTTGTGAAAATGAATAAAAAACATTAAAGAAAACAATCAAAGGTAAAGCTGTGGGTTTTTTATACTTGAGGTCATATAGATTTATTGTCTGTCTAATCAGATGGGTAAATTTGTAAAGACTGGGTTTTGTATTTAAAACTGTACATATGGCAGATTCTGCTCCAAAAAGAAATCACTAAATACAATTATACATTGCCCACCCTTCAGCTTTCATTTGCTAAATCATAGGAGGGTTTTTTTCTGAACTCACAAGAGCTTCATGTCCCACCCGATTACTTCCCATAATTAGCTATAATCACTTAATGAAATTCCCCCCTTTAAGACTATTGACATGCATATTTAAAAGCATGTGATTCCTAATCTCTTTGTGTAAGACAGTGTTAGGGAAGTTTTTAACATTTTCCTTAAATAAGCCTATAATATACTGTAGATCATATTAATTCTATTAGTTTATCACCAGAGAAAACAATCATCCCAGGTCTTACCATACTAAGCTTGTTAAAGTTTTCTAACTCTTTCTGTGCATCAGATTGTTCTCTTCAGACTCGTGAGGCTTTGTGTGGCACTGAGAGGCCTGATGCAGATTACTCTGCCGTTTGAACACATTAAAGACCGGAGATTCTGGCCCAACTTAAAACTCATTGACAGCCCAAGCCTTTTTCAAACATGTTTGATTTTGTCCGCCTCAGTCTTACTGGGCTTGTGCAATGGGACGACAGCCAAAGCTTGAAATGAGTGAGTGATCCTGGCAATAGCCAATACAAGTTTAGCCCCGGGGTTAATGATAACTGAAGCAACTATCAGTTGAGATTTCTTGCTTAGCCTGATTAATTATGTATAAATTAGTCAACAACTTAAATGAGAGGAAACTGTTTTTTTAAATACACTCCAATTCAAACAACAATAAAAAGAAGATTTTAATAAAACTAATTATCATCACATCTTTGCCTTGTCTTGTAACTCTGGACTGTTGTTCTCTGGTGAGATCCTTCATAGTGTGACTTTGCTGACTGGGACTAAAATTCAATACCTGAATGAAAACAAAAATTCAGAGATGTTTTCACTGCATATTCAACAATTAATGTTTTAGCTCTGACATCCAACAATTGTTTTTACTCAAAACTGCCTCAGTTCAAAATCCTTGATACCGAGCTTTTATCATATCATGAAACAATGAAAAACAATGTTCCAGCAGCTGTTGTGGAACACTGCTGAGAAGTGTAGGTGGGGAAACACTGAAAGAAATAACCTGTGAGATATTATCTCATGTAGCAGCGTTCTGGACAAACGGTAAATTTGGCTCCTTAAAACAGTTAGGCCTGGAGATCCTCAGGAAGTAATTTCACATTTACAGGAAGATCAATGGCCCTGCACTCCGTCTCTAATTGGTTAGAAAACAATTTATCTTAGAACATCAAGCAGCAGGCTCACCAGGATCCTGTCTTTATGATGATATTTGCAAGATTTCTCAAGTATCTTGAAGATATGTGTGCAAAAAAGCAACTCGGATGGATTTAAACAATGATTTAACAGCATTTGGACACAGAATTAAAATCCACTCGTGATTACTTTTGTCTCCTCTGAACCTGCAATACAATTCTAAAGTAGTACAGAGACGATGAGAGATTTAAGTACCACACAAGACAAGCAGTCACACCCAACACAAAATTGAATACCACACCACATTAAGAGTCACTTTAAGAATATCACACAAACTGGTGTTTGTAATGCTACAATTTTGATGTATTAGCCTTGTGGTTCCCAAACTGCTCCACCCCCCCAAACTTGAGTCTCCAGATAAATCTATGGGTGCCAACATGAGATAAGAGAGAACTAACCTGATACTGAGAACAGTTGATTTCGGTGGTAACCATGTATTTTTGACCCCCTTATTTAGCTTTTAGAAGCAGCACATAAACACTTAATGGTGTCTTATGATTTATTTCTGTAATTGGTAACAACTAGTGAATGCATTTTAATACAGTACAACATAACTGTGGGCTTATAAATATAAAAATGTCTTCAGTTGTTTTAAATGCATTGATAAACTGCCTGTGAGTGACTTTAATTTTTTTTACAGGATAGTGTCACTTAATTTTAATCTCTTTTTAAAGGTAATAAATATTTAGTGCTTCTTTATAATGAATAGTTGTCATATTATATCTACACATTGGATTATAACAATTTTACAGTCTGTTGTAAAGCTTTCATTAAATTTCTGTACATACTTTCAATGGATTTTTTAGCCCCAAATGTGACATAAGGTTAAGTAAAACTATCAAGTAAAATGAAATCACAAACCAGTTTGTAAATGGATTTGATACTACTGCGGACATTTGATTAAATATGATTACAACTATGTTATACAGTGTTATCAAACATTTATTAACTCTAAGTACACCAGTAATGAATTCTTGAGTTATCTTTACTATAAACTCTGTTTAAAATAAAAGTATATTGGTTTGGAACTACATTGCAAAGAGTTAAAGACCATTTATTAATTATTGTTTATGTGGTGCCTATAAATTCTAAATGGGAGGTTGAGACAAAGTGTTACCAGAATTTTTTAAACTTTTCCCTTGGGACTTTATGAATGTTATTTGGGTTCAGAGGTGAGATTAATCACATGGGTTATTTTATAAAAAAACAAAAAGCCTGCGCAGTGTCTTTGATATTTTGTTTTGAGACCCTTCCTCCAATTTCTGAAAAAGATATATTTAATGCAAACATAACAAAATAGTAATAATTCCACCACTATGAGTCTTTTTAAATAAAGAGCAGTGTAAAGGTGAGGCCCATAACAGCTGTTGAATGGGTGAACCAGGCCCAGGCGCCATCACTGCTGATGAATATAGCACTGCAATATTTACCCCCAAAAAGGAATGACAACATATAGGTTTTAACACCTTCCTTCATTCCACTAACATATACCCTTTCTAATCAAAAACCAAAAATAGAAACCCAACTCTTTTTATTTTTAGACTCCTCTCTCCACCCTTATATTTTTTGTACTGCCCCTTGTTTTTTTTTTCTTCTTCTTCTTCTTCTTGTGAAATACTGAACATTTTCACCTTATTGGGCTTCTAAATCCTTGAAATAAGACAAATAAAGGGAAAGGGAAAATTCACATCTTGGCTGCAATGCTTGCAAGCTCATGTAATCAAGGGGTTGTAGGTCTTCACAAGCAAGAATTGTTCAGAAAACACTACATTAACTGACCAGTAAGCAACATGAGAAACACCTTGCAGGATGAAACTCAAGCTCTGCTTCGGATCACTCGGAAAGATCAGCTGCACGAGCTTCAGTCACACGGGCACCGTCAAGCCTGAATCGAGCCTACGATTAACACTCTATGCACCTGGTTTTGTAAATGTTTCTGCTTTCAACTCTCAGGCAGAGCCGGCACAAAGGCAAAACACACATCAAAAATAAATAACCATCTGGGTAAGGTAAGCCCATTCGGATCCGGCTGAGAAGGGCTCCTCATTTACATTTTCCATGTCACAGCTGGTGACGGGCAGGTTGAACACGAGGCGCTGGCATGTTGAGGTTTATCAGGAGGAGGATAAAAGACCGCAAGAATTTCAAACAGGTGACTGCTTTCTGCTGTTTGTTTTCCTTCTGAGACTTGCACCACAGCCTTGAGCTTGATCTACACCACCATCCGCCCAGATGTCCAGGAGGGTCTGCATGCATGCACATGCTGCCTATACGCATGCATTTGAACTACAAGCCTGCATATATACATATAATGGCTGAGGGATACAGTAGGATGAGATACAGTACAGCTTGACGTAGCTTGCCCATCTGAAGTAGCCAGCCAGGCTCTAAATATGGGCTGGAGGGGGGGGGGGGCTACCCGAATACACACAGACACATACCCAGCGAAATAAAGGGAAGTCACCCGTCCTGATAACATTTCCTAAACGAATCCCCTTATTACCGACGCGGTGGCCGTTGTGATCCCGATCCCGGTGGAGCCCGGGGAGGGTAAGGCACGTAGCGGCAGCCCCGCGGATCGCTTCTGGTGCACGAAGCGAAAAATGGGTCCTGCGCTCCTCCGCGGACGCCTGGGCGGTCGGAGCAACTTCAGGCATCCAGGGCGAAATAGCAGCGGCGACAACGGCAACAACAACAACAACAAAAAGCCCACAACGCGAGGCGCTAACTTACGGCTCGCCGACACGCTTCCTCCTTCCTTCGCCAGCCGGGGAACCGTCGAACAAAATCTGCGGGTGAAGGAGGAGGAGGAGGAGGAGGAGGAGGAGGAGGAGAGGGGGAAGAAGCCGGACTGGTGCGATGGCAGAGCCCCGTAACTGGGAGAGCTGGGGAGGAGTGGAGAGAGGACGGTCGGTGGCGCTGCCTTGCGAGATGTGTGTGTGTGTGAGAGAGAGAGAGAGAGAGAGTGTGTGTGTGTGTGTGAGTGTGTGTGTGTGCGTGAGTGTGTGTGTGCGTGAGTGTGTGCGTTTGCTCGCTTCCTGGTTGGGTTTCCAACCGATTTGCAGAAAAAAAAAAAAACTTAATCTGAACCAATTGCCATACGGAGCGGCCTCGCTTGACACCCCCCTCCTCCAATGACGGACAAACAGCTGTTTATGGGGGGGGAGAGGCGATAAACTAAATATTTGCAGTATCCGATGTAACTTGGTTCCACACCAGGCGCGACATCATGGGCGATGGACTATCCTGCTCCTGCTCCTGCCCCCCCCCCCAGCACACGACGACCAACAGGCAGCCTCACCCTGTCATTTTGTCGTGACCGAACCGTGACCAGTCAACCACCGCACTGTTGAAACACGTCTGTAGGGAGATTCATGTGAAAGGTGGAAGGAGGAGGAGGAGGAAGAGGAGGAGGAGGAAGGCGTTAAAGACGATATCAGCGTGTGTGCGTCCACCCCCCCCCCCGTGGTGCATGTGTCACATGGTTTTTAAATGCTCTCTCCCTTGAACAAAGTTCAGCTGAGCTACGGGATGTAAAGGAGAGGAAACCCTGCACAGAACTCACCAGAGGACCTATCTCTTTTCTAAAAAAAAAGAGGACAGGCTTCAAAGGGGTAAAATCATTTTTTTAAATTCTATCTTAATGTATGTGTTTTGGTTACATTCGTCATTAAATGGAGGCCGTACAGTACTTTCCATAACAGGCGGATGAACTAATGAGGCTACGGATCAAGTTCAACCACCAACGTGTCCAGATATGAAGTCGCATGTGTCCCAACAACATGGCCCAACAGTTCTAGGAATTACGACTAACCATGCTACTCTATTTTGACTTAATCTGACTCTTTATACTTCTATAAAGTTACTCAGTTACAAGCCAAAATAATGCCTTAAAAAAAATGTTGGTTTACGTAAACACACTGAAGTTTTGTCAGTAACATATAAAATTACTCATTGTACACTTATTTAACATTTAAGTATTTAGTGATGTAGCCAGAAAATGCCCACATTGTGTCAGTTTTTCACTCTAGAATAGAAACTCACCCCAGGCTTCTAAAACCTCTAATTCCCAGGGTAAATACAGAGGACATGATCTCACCGTCCTCAACTGTAGTTATGGTGCCTCCATTAAATTGTTATGTATCTTAATCTAAAAAGTAACTGGTAATTACAACTGTCAAATCAGTGTATTTATGTAAAAAGTAGAATATTTCCTGGAAATGGAAATATTCAAGTGCAAATACCTCAAACTAGAATGTCCGAATATTTGAGAAAATGTAATCAGTTACTTTTCACCACTGCATACTGAGCATAGGGATGGAGAAGCGTTATTACACGTAATACAGTAAACTGACAGAAGAATGTGATGATCGGATCTACGGTTGAGGGTCAGGGTTCTCTGCTTTATCTCTGAGTTATCATACAAAATATTAGGTTTGTCTGTTTTAATGGCACTTGGCCTGTAAAGAGCATCAACTAGTATTTCTCCCCTTTCACTCAGGCTGCATAAAGATTTAGAAAGGCCTTTTTTTGGCAGATGTTATGTAATCTTAAAGAATCCGAACACGCCATCAATGAAAGCGGCCCCTTTGCTATCTAATCTGACCCCAGATCTTTTTAATGGCACAAAAATAGTGATGAAAGTCAGGAAAGCTGATAGAGCTCAATTATACACTAACATCAACGAAAGAGTTGAATGCACAGTTATTACATCAATTCGAACTCTCCAATAGGTGCCTGTGAAAAGCGGAGCCTTTTTGTGCCATGGGAGAGCAGCTGATTGTCACATTGTGCACTGTCAACTAATCAATAGCGTCACTTTTTAGCGAACCTGGTCCAATCAGTTCTATTGTTACATTAAAGATTAAACACATAGTATTTGTCTTCCAAAAAAATTGACACTTTTCAACATACAAATGTGGACAGTTAAGATTTGATTAGAGAACATGTCTCTGCTAAAGCTGCAAACCCAAGAAATAAACTGGTTTGTATTGATTAGTCCACAGGGGTGGAATAGGGGGTTATCAATAAATAGTGTAAATAACCGACAAAAAACATTTTGTGTTTAAAGTGACACTCAACCACAAAGTCTACCTTTTAAGTATCAAAAATAAATTCAAGTAGCTGTAAAAAATGTAATAATTCCCTTTTTCTCAGAGAAGGATGACTGTGGCCATCTTAGATTCATGGTGGTTACAACAGAGGAAGCAGGAAGAAAGAAAGCATGGAAACATTCACAGAAACTTCTCAGACAGCTACTCCGCGATTCATCGTTATGCTCAACACCTCCTTAACATTCATATTCCTGGAAACCACGGGAATGATGTCCATACAGAATGATACCGCAGTAGATGGTTTACCATATCATACTAAATATTGATTTCGCCTTTTTGATATATTTAAAGCTGCACTAATAGAGTTTTCATATCGACACTGAGTCAAATGCAACCTGCCCAGCACCAAAAGAGAGAGACAAGTATAACTAATGAGCATAGAGTCATATACTGTATGTCCTTTAGGAACTGGTAGAGACCAAAACAAAGTTAAAGCGCGAGCGAGGGTTGGATTTAAGATTGTCAAATGGACAAAAACACAAATCAGTTACTAAAGTTTTAACAATGAAGACAATATTTTCCTAACTCCAAACCAAATAAAAGAAGTTACTTGGATACCTTAACTGTACCAAAGTTTCCACTCAATGATCAATTAAATGTTTATAAAATTTTAGATTAACCATAAATTGAGATTTCACAGGCTGAGCTAAATGCAACACTTTGTTTGAAAGGAAGGTTGGGGGTCAGGAGAAGCTCTCTGTGCACGTCCAAATACAAAATGGAGCATGGCTGAGTAGAAATTTGATAGTTTAGAGTCACACATTTGATGAAGATAAAGAGAGGTGAAAAAAAAGGTAATGCCTTGCTGCCATGGATCTGGTTTTTGTTTACAGAGAAGTCATTCAGCGAATTGAAGAAAACGGTTGGACGGTGGAGAAGCTGCTTACACTGCAAGTGTGTGAGGACACATGTCTGTGGACGTTTAGGAACTTTGTATATGATAGAATCAATTATAATCACTGTGAATCATCACTGACACAGCCTCTGTTCTCTGTGGGGAACTACAATTTCCAGCCTTTCAAGTCTGAAAGGGTTGAATGTTTCATGCTGAAAACAGTTTTTGATTCTGTGAGAATTATCAACGTAAGCTTGACTTTAGAGTTTTAGCTGTCTATAAAGTGACGTATGAGGAAAAGAGGAGCCCACTGTAAGAGGAGTGAGTGGTGAATATTTTTTTCAGTATCTTAAAAGAAAAGCAGAGAGGGTTTGTCCTACTTCTCACTGCCATTTCAAACTGAAAGCGCACATAAAAGCATCAGAGTAACTGTGGACCCAGAGCATGGCAGGGCATTAAAAATTAATTCAATAATCAGGGCAGAGCTTCTATAGTTAAAAGGGCCACCATGGGTTAATTGTGAAATTAAACATATAGCCCCGTAAAAGGACAATGCCACACGTTAATTTTTCACGTTATTCACAAGGTCAAGCGCAGACACTCACGAGGTACCGTGAAATATGTAAATAAAAGGAACTAATGCGTTAACAGTCAAGCAGATGTTATTAATTTCAGATAATTGAACTCATACCTGGTGTATACACCCATCAGCCAAAACATTAAAACCAGTTGCTGGATTTAACACTCACACAAACACACACACACACACATACACACACACACACAGTTAGGTATATAGGTATTTGGACAGTGACTCTGTTTTCTTAATTCTGACTCTGTACACCACCACAGTGGATTTGAAACAAACAAATCTGGATGTGATTGAAGTTTTAACAAATCTATCACAGAGATGGCCGAAACTTTATTAGTGGCCAAATCAACAATTTGTTAAATTCTTGAAAAGAAGGATTGTACTGGTGAGCTCAGCAACACCAAAAGGCCTAGAAGACCACAGGAGACAACTTAAGTGAATGATCACAGAATTCTTTCATTGGTGAAGAAAAACTCTTCACAACCTGGCCAGGTCAAGAACATCCTCCAGGAGGTAGGCGAGTCATTATCAAAGTCCACAATCAAGAGATGCCTTAATGGATATAAATACAGAATTTACCACAAGCTGCAAACCACTGTTCACATTCAAGAACAGAAAGGCCAGATTAGACTGTGCTTGAAAACATCTGAAAAAGCCTTACTGTTCTGGAACATGCTTCTCTGGATGAAAGCAAGGTTAACTTGTACCAAAATGAAGAAGAGTAGGAAAAAGGAAAGGAACAACTCATGATCCAAAGCCACCAAATCATCTGTCAAACATGTTGGAGACAGTGTTATAGCATGAGTATGTATGGCTGCCAATGGAAGTGGGTCAATGATGATGTGACTGCTATATATATGATGATAAATACATACATACACACACACAAACACACACACACACACACACACATATATATATATATATATATATATATATATATATATATATATATATATATACAGAGAGAGAGAGAGAGAGAGAGAGCAAGAGATGGATATATATATAATTGTATATATATAGATAGGGCTATACTATCTGCTCAGATTTAGCCAAATGCAGTAAAACTGATAGGATGATGCCTCACAGTACTGATGGATAATGAACCAAAACATACAGCAAAAACAAGGCTACAGGCTACTGAAGACAAAACCGAGGGTAGAAAGACCCACAAACCAGCAGCAACCGAAGGCAGCTGCAGCAAAATCTAGGCAAAGGTCTGAAGGGAAGAAAGCAAGTGTTTGATGATGTCCATAGGTTCCAGACTTCAGGCAGCCATTGAAAGCAAAAAATTTTCTTCCAAGTATTAAATGTAATCCTTATATTTACAATCACGGTTGTTTGTCCAGCGTCTAAAAACTCTGTATAAAAATGGCTGGCTTCAAACAGGCCTACAACCTAAAACTTTCTACACTGATTTCAGAAATGTTACAGAGACTTTTAATTGTATTGTTTTTGTTAACTTTTTGGCATTAGAGTAAAAAACACCTTTGTTAGTAGTTAATGATTAGTAGAGTTATACAGTGGCATTAGGTTGGATCATACACTATCATTTCCAAATATGGCTCAATAAAATACACATTTTGTTAAAAATTAGCTACACAACACTACACTTTACATACATACAATGGGGCAAATGACAGCACAGGAGTACAGATTTGTAAAGTCATGCTTGTATGGTTGCATTTCTCCAAAAGCAGTTCTGTGGAATTTCTGTTGAACAACAGAAAGTAAAATTAAGGCCAATGCATTGTAAATGATTAGCAAAATTAAATAATGACGTACAAGGCTGGAATAAAATAAATGAAAATAATTCTAATCATAGTATTAGATGTGGACTCTGTGTTAAGATGTTTGTAATATCCAAAATCGGCTACTAATCCAAAAATTTCTGTAATGGCCCGTGTTTCGTCAATGATTTAAAAGCATTAGATTTGTATGTTGGCTGAAAGCCACTGATAATTCACAGTTGATTGCCTTTCCAGTAATGGCTTGGTTATTAGTCCTGCATGGCTATTTAATGACAGGTCTAGGTGTGAGTCATTTAAACACTTTTATATCACGTTTTATGACATTTATGGTGGTTTAGGTGGGGAGAGGTCTGTTGGATCAAAAAGAAACCATGATAGAAGAAATACCATGTGGTTAAGTTTAAGTCTACAGAGGAAACTCCGAAAGATTAATGTTCAACTACAATAAACAAGTGTGTCAAAGAGTAGCATGGCAGATCAGTTTTTTCTTTTTTTTCCATTTACACTGCAGGACAACCTCATGGCAACCCTCAAAGATGGGACTTGTCCGCAAAGAAAAAAACTGAAATTATTTTAAATATTGTGAACAAGAGGGAGAAACAGCCTAAAAGTGACTGTTGGTTAACATTGTTTGATCAAACATAGAAAAAACAAGGACTAAATATATGTCTGTTTGAGGAACTTCCCTTCAACTGGGCCACAAAAATCTACACTTCCTTTGTCATTAAGCCAAACTTTTATCTTTTAGTTCAGCAACTGGTCAACTGTAGTGGACGGTAACTAAGTGCTTATTACTCCAGTGCTGTACCTAAGTACACTCTAAGGTACTGCTTCTTCATTACATTTCAAAGTAAAGTTGTCACTTTAACACATTCATTTGGCTGCTGTAATTACTAGATGATCTACAAACTGAAATTTTACATTAAAACATTGACTTTACATTGACTTGTTTTGGGGCTTTTAATGCCTTACAAAAAAAAATAAAAATCAGTGTCTATTTTGTCATGTCTCACATGTCTATGAAACTTCAGCAGTTCCACCAGACACATCTCCCCTTCAAATTCCTCACATGGTTTCATTTAAACAACTGTTTGAGGCCTGAAGAGATGCAATTATCCCACATTTCACATTAAAGAAAAGATTCAGTACAAAAGCTGAATAGAAGTTTGTGTAGTAGAACTTTTAAAAAAAAAAAAAATCATTTCCACATAGTTAATCATCTTCAGACCCCAGGATTCATCTTGTGACCCTTTAGAGAGACCTGACCCCTGTTTTTGGTAATAACTGGACAAATTAGTTAAAAGTTGCTCCCCTTGATCAGCCACAACAATAAAATGTCGTTAGCATTGATGCATCATATTAGCTATCTAATAATGTCTTATCCAAACGTACAGCAGTCCCAGGGCTCATTTGACTGTAGAGTCTGTGCTTTTACTTTTGATTTTATGAGTAATGTTGCATATCAGTACTTCTGTACTTTTGTTTGAATGCTGGATTTTTACTTGAAGGGAGTATTCATACATTGTTGTATTGGTAATTAAGGATCTGAATACTTCTTCAACCACTGCTGATCTAATATCTGGATAATGTTTTTTTTAATACAATTTCCAAATATCAGAAATGGGCCTACGCTGTATATTTTTAATCAATGTACTAGGTTCAAATAGAGTTAGGATTCACAATTAAACAATTATGCTTTTTTGACAGCTACCCACAATCCAGTCTGATTAAATATCTGTGCAAACAGCAAACTGTCATCACACGGGCATTACTTACGCAAAGCCATACGCAAAGCCTGATCAACCGTGTAGTTTGAATGAAGCGCTGAAATATGAAAAATGACATGTTTCATATTAATCTGGTTTTTACATGGTTAACTTTAATCTGAATTTTTATTTACACTCGCTCTTTCTGGCAAAGGAGCTGATGAGTACAAAAACCTCTTTTCAATCAGCGAAGCACTTCTGCTTCTTTGACTCTCTCTTCTCTCAAAAAGTTATGGACAGTGTGTGTGTGTGTGTGTGTGCGTGCGTGTACTTTCGATCATTCACGGACAACCCCAGGCCTCAGGAGGTTCATCTATGATGTCATAAGAGCATCATCCCTTATGAGCTCATTGACTTCATAACCTAAATGGCAAACGGTGATGTGGTCCTGCTGCCTTTTGCCATTTCTGAAGCCTCCTCGTTCATTTACCTGAGCAGGGCAACTCATTATTCCCTCGCTCTGTCTCTGGCCCGATAAGAGCACGCATCATGCAAAAGAGCAAATCATACCCCCCCCAAGAAGAAATGCCACAGGCGTGTGCACCACGAAGTTTGTGACCCCACACACACACACACACACACACACACACACACACACAAAGTAGGAGTGATATCCAGGTGAGCACAAAGCGCATCGATCCAGCCAATCATAACACCGGTCAGCTCCCGGGCTGCCGCGTCCTTATCGCTGACCTTGTTTCAGCCCGCTCCGCGGACGGAGCCCCACTGTCGCTCCGGTGTCACACTTTCGGCGGCCGCAGCCGGTGCCGGTGGCGGCGGAGGAGGAGGAGGAGGAGGAGGAGGAGGAGGTGGCCATGTGTGTCTCTGCGTGTAAACGTGTGCGTGTGATGTGTGTGTTGGAAAGGGGGGAGGAGGAGGGGGAGGATGGGGGGGGGGGGTTTATATGATACTACACATTGTACGGCCAGTCCGAGACAGAGTACCACTCCCTGGGAATCTCCTTCATCATCATGGCCATTATCTGCCTCTGCAACGCCCCCCCCCCTCAGACATGACTATAAACGCCACACACACACACACACACACACACACACGCACACACACTTAGAAAAAAAGGAGGAAAGCCACGCAACCTCTTCCTCAGCGTGAGTGAAAAAATAAAAAGGAAAAGCACAATGAGAAAAGATAACGTGGAGCGGCGGCGGCTACTTACCGTAACGTAGCTCTCTCTCCCTCCCTCTCTCTCTCTCTCCCCCTCCGTGCGGCCGCCACTATCTCGCCTCGGTTCTTCTTTATTTTCTCCCCCTCCTCTTCCTCCTCCTCCTCCTCCTCCTCCTCCCCCTGAACGGTGCGAGGAGCCCGTCGTCGGGGCACCTTGTTTTCCGGACGGCCGAGGTGAGCCCGTCGTCCGGCTCCGGTTAACCGACGCGTCTCAACTCGAGGAAATGAGACACGAAGCGTCGCCGACGGGGGTTTTCGCCCCCGACTCCGCTCGAAGGGAAACGTCTCCTCGACATCGACGAGAGGAACAGAGAGAGAGAGAGAGAGAGAGGGAGAGAGAGGGGGGAGAGAGGGGGAGAGAAGGAGAGAGAGAGAAAGAGAGAGAGAGAGAGAGAGACGCGGAGCAACAAACAACTCTGTTCTCGCCGAGAAGAGGTAACACTCCTTTCCGACGCGATCGGGGGGGTCAGGGTTGTGTTGGGGCTTTTTGTTTGTTTTTGTTTTTTTCTTTCTTTAGTCCATCAACACTCTTCCAATTCGGCTGCAAAAAAAAAAAAAAAACAAACAACAAAATAACAAAATAACAAAAAACAAAAAACCCAAAAACAAACCCCCCCTTGAGTGTTTCTGCCTGCTGGAGAGATACGGTCGGTCGCAACACGTCGCTTATATCCGTCGCTTGGTATTAACGCCGAACGCGGCTCTCGGTTCCCGCACCGGTCGGCGTGTTGCCGCTGAACAACAACTAGCAGCACAACATGACTGGCTGGCTACTGGCTGACTGGCTACTGGCTGACTGGCTGGCTGACTGACTGACTGGCTGGCTGACTGGCTGCAGCTCTGACAGACCGGAGGGCTGGGCTGCCCCCCTCCTCCTCCTCCTCCTCCTCCTCCTCCCCACCCACCCACCCCCCCACAGCACAAAAGTGGAGAAATCCTCCGCCAGAAGTCTCCCCGGGGTCCTTCAAAGAAATATAAGTTACAAAGGTGGTTTTTTTTTTTTTTTACATAACAACGGGAGGGAGGAACATCCTCATCCTACTTCTGCGCCGGAGCATGTGATGGCAACATGGTGAGCGCTTTAAAGGCGTATCCAGGCGGAGCTGCGGGCAGGGGGGGGGGGCGGCCTCGCTGGATCCGCCCCGTTAACTTTTCTCCGGGGGGGGGGCGACGACGGCCGGGGCCGCCGGGGAGCACCTGTGTGCGGGTATATAATATTTAACGCGCAATCACGCGTTGCCCCAGAGGCAGCCAGCCTGAGATATATGGGAGCTTTCGACTAAACGTGGGAACATACTTGTCGCATGCTTGTTGCAATATGCTCTTCAGATTCACTTGTTGTCAGCTATTTGTATGTAATTACATTCGTTGCAGAATGTTCCAGGAATTTGCACAATTAAATGCAATGTCAGCTATGTAGGATCCTGCATCGATCTTATGCCCATTTGTCCTCTCTCCTTCATTTTGTTAAAAAAAAAATCTATTAATCTGTTCTACCTAATGTAGATTCAGCAATCTGGCCTAAGACATTTTAATGCGGATGCTCGCTGGTTCCTGAAGCTTGAACCCGGGTTGTCCGGTGGAAAGGCGGCTTCTCGGCAACCACAGGGCCTCCCCACCAGTACTTGGGAGATTTTGAATGGACAAAGCAGGGTTTACAAAACACCAAATCTATACTGTATTTTAGTTTTGAACTAATTGAAAAGATTTTCACTTTGGCAACAAAGTTTTAGGCTGATGTGGAGTTATAGGTTTTGGGCGGTGAAAACATAGAGGATTGAAACAACTATAAGAAAGGACGAGTTTCCTGTTGCGCTCCTTCTTGTTGAATTTTCAAATCAACTGTGCATTTTAATTTTTGTGTCTGTATAGACTCTTAATTAACTCCACAGACAAAGGATTTTTAAATAGCTAAGACTTCACCACAAGTGTCAAACATGATTTATTTTCATTAACTGATAATTAAATATAATTCTTCCACCAGGCAATATAATTCTTGAATAAGTAGCTTAACAAAGTGATTGGCGGGTGCTTTCCTATTGCTGCTGCTCCTGCACATTAACATTTGATAACAATTTTATGCAGCATTGTAGCTGAGGAGCCATGGCTAAAGTCCAAGTTGAGATCTAAGTCTTACTTTTCAGATCTGAGCTCAGTTGATCAAGGTCATGTTCAGGTTAGGTCTTCTGTCCTTGGTAGGCCAGGTCCAAGTCGCCCTTTTGGATAATCCATATGAGAAATAAATAAAAAGAAAACTTAACAAATGAAAAGAAAATTTAACGCTAGGACATAGGCCGGTGTCTCAGCAGACAGTCTGACCACAGGTGTTAACAATAACTTTAACGGGGGCTCTGAAGCAATTCATTTTGTCATTTACACCTTTGCTGTGTCAAAATGTTTTCAATGAAAAAAATCACTATTTCACTATACAAAGACAAAAGGGACATTTTCCCAAAGAGATGTATTAGTGGCAGCTGATATCACTTATGTTTTTACACTAGAATTTAATAACACACTCTAACACATTAAGAATTCCGGAGTTAGAAATCCTCATTCATATTAGACGTTAATGTAACACGTTAAAATTAACTGTAACACAACCAATCAAACCCAAGGACAAAATGGTGATTTGAGGAGTATTAGCTCTGAGTAAGGCCTCGGACTTGCTCATCCCACGTCTGCTGCTTCAGTCGTAGAAAAACACAAACTATAATGTAATGTCTGATGAAGTGTCAATTTTCTTTAAGGGGTTCAAGAGAAATTGAGAAAAGAGTAACAGTGGGTATCTCTCCCTCCTTTCAGTAAACTTAAAAACTGTATTTTAAAGCACATACAGCAAATATTTGAATATTGTTGGGGCTGATTTGTTAATGAATCAAATACTGTTTGCTGCTACCTTTATAGGTGTACACAGTGATTCCAATCCGATTCCCTCTTGTCAAATTCAGTGAATATCTGTCCATTCTAGTGTTTCTACAGAGCCTTGGCTCTGGGAGTGGGACACAACGTGGCTCAGACCAAGCAACAAAACACTATTCCAACAAATCAGTAACAAGCTCATGGACAAGGCAGACTGCTGGAACCAGTTGCACTCTGACCTCAGCCTCTTCATCTGGTTCTGACGGCTACTCTCCTTCCTCCACGTCCTTGAGCTCATAAACAGAGCCACACCATGATAGTAATGAAATGTGAATAAAATTGGAGGTATAACCTGTCCAGCTTCATAGAAAAATATTTTATTTGCTATGCCAGACCTCACATTATTTCCCTTGGAATTCCACGTCTTTGCCAATGTAATGTTACTCGTCCCACCTCTCTCTGCTCTTGTGTGGAATGGTAACAAGAAAATGTAGATCATGTCAAAGATATAACCCCATCATGTTATTTTCTTCTTTTTTTTCAGAATTTGCAATAAACTGTGTTGCTCCATGTATCAATGATAGTACAATATAAGCTACTGTTGAAGTTACTAGTGATAATATCACCGATACATAGGCGGAACTACTTGTCTTAGACGTTGGCTGAGGTAAGTATTCGACTCCAACAGCTATTTAAATATTGACAGGCTATTGTCACCCTTCCTAAAATGCTACAAACACATGCCACCTGTTTATACCTAGTGCTAAAATTACTTCCTGTTATTGTTGCTAAATAAGACCCTGCACACTCACACAGATATTTTCACTTGTCCCGATTAGACCTCTGCTCAGGTTGAAGGCGAGTGGAGCTTGATGGAATTACATGAGGTAAACAGACTACATGAACTAATAGGAATGGGATATGTGTAACTTTCCTATCCTATCAGGTGCCACAATAGGAACAGGAGGGTCACAGAAGAAGAGCAGCATGTGTACATCCGCACAGTCCTCAAAAGAGATTTTATCAGGCCTAATAAGGGGAAAACCCCTGTATAGCTGGACCATAAGTGTGTAAGGCCTTTAACTAATCATAAGCCATAATAGTAGCATGGCTCGAGGGACGATAGTTTGTTTGTCAGTTTGTTGGTCAGTCAGCTTATCACTTTGGACCAGAACAGTGTTTCCAGATGGGGCAGGTAGAAATAGTTTTGGGCAACCAGAACAAATTGGCTTAAGTGAAAAAGAAAATTTTCTTATTTTTATGCTAATTGGGCAGTTTGTGGTTGTCTGTCAGTGGTGTCAGTCAAATATGGGTGACACAAATAAATAAGTATTGGATGGATTGCTTTTAAATAGTTGGTGTTTTCCAAAAAGTGCACATCCATAGTTCAGTGAGTGTGTATACAAAATAAAGAGGACAATAAAATGTGATTTATGGAAAACCCCAACTTTTTCTCTCTGTATTAAACCAAAATGTTTTTTTGATTGGGGTTGGGACTGCGAATAAAAAAAAGCCTGTATCATATAAAAAACATAAGCTCAAGAGAAATCAGTTCAGTGTCTGGCACCTTATTAGGATGAAACAATGAAACTAGTACATGCCATTTGATCAGGTCTCTAATTCAGGATTCAAGATTAATAATAATTGGATGGTAAAAAAAGACTACAACTTCCTAAAGCTGTCCAGGCTCATTACGCAACACTTAGTTGCTGCCAGAGTAGGGCTTATACATAATTACACACACATACACACAGATGCTCACACACACACACACACACACACACACACACACACTGTGGGATTCACAATTAAGCTGAATCAGGATTGAAGATGGTTGAAGAGAACATTTCCTAACTAGACAGAGCAGGAAACGAGGAAAAGAGACAAGCTGAAACATGAAC
This sequence comes from Istiophorus platypterus, assembly GCA_016859345.1. Taxonomy (NCBI): domain Eukaryota; kingdom Metazoa; phylum Chordata; class Actinopteri; order Istiophoriformes; family Istiophoridae; genus Istiophorus; species Istiophorus platypterus. Next base: position 7,857,863 of record CM029133.1, on the reverse strand, counting down.
CAGTCCTGTGTCAACAGCAGGGTCAACAAGCCCCTGTCCTTTGACGTCTTTTCCTCTGTTTGTCCACCACACACACACACACCGCACGCAGACACACATACACATACACCCACACACACGAGGAGAGACATTTGGATATGCCCAAACACATTTTCTTTTTTTTTTTTTCAAATCTCTACATTAAAAGTTAACTGCTTAATTTCACTGTTCTCCTCATGAGAAATAGATTAGTCAGCAAAGCATACTGTACTTTTACTGTGCAAGCCTCATCTCACCGGTTTGCCTTAGTGACCACATTTGCAGGGATGTGCAGTTCTTCTCTGTCATGATCTATCTTGTATTTATTCTCTTACTTGGAAACAGGAAGTTTCCACCAGTCATATGGTTACAAACACAAATGACCCCTGTGAGCTCTAAGAAAATTTTAGTGTCATCTCTAAACATCTCCTCTCTAAGCAATGCAAATAATCTAAATACAGGCAATATAAACATGTAAATTACATATATATATGTATATATATACACACACACACACACATATACATATATATGTGTATACCTGGATGCTGTTGTTGACAGAGAACCAGTTCATGTTCCAGCTTGCGCTTTCTAGTTTGCAGATATTATCTTAGACTGTCAGTCTCAGACCTTGGACCCCACTATACATATACATATATATATATATATCTATACACATATATATTATCAGTTACAGTCCCACTGCTGAGTTTCTCAAGGTCAAACCATTTATATTACTACTCTTGTTCTAATCAACCAATGGTATTTCTGTCTCAAGTATAATTCCCTAAAGAGGTAACCAGAGCTTGGACATATTCCCTCAAAACCTTTTACACCTTAAATTGATGGTTTGAGAACCATTACAACTTCTTACAAATGTTTCATAGGGATGTTCAGAGAGATGATATTAAGTTGTTTTTCTTGTAATGTCACAGTTTTGTATTTAAGTCAAAATATAGCATGCCAAAATGAAAAGAATAAGGTTGGGAACAAGCATGAAGGATATAAATTTGCTCTTGCAGGAACTGAATTGGTGATGTCAGCCAGTGGAAAAACATGTCACTGCTTTAAATCAGACACAGTGCTGGTCTCAAGATGAAGCTTTGAAAAGCTCAGAGGTAAAACTTTAATGACTCCCAGCCTTCAGTGTTTCCAGCATCCTCTTGTTTTCCTTTCTCTATAATGAGCACAGCCAATCACCAATCTGGGTTCTTGCCACCTATGAGAACTGGATAAACAAGGTTGTCTGGTCAGCGATGCGGCAAATCATATCTCTCCCTACTTCTGTGACAAGAGCACAGAAGTTTCATTTTGTATGTGATCTGGCTAACTTTAAATAATGGACTATTTTTCTTTGAGCCTCGTGGGCTTAAGAATCTTCATTTCTTGTGTAGGACTTGTGGGTAATGTCTTTCTTGTCCTTTCCATCATCCAAACCAAGATCGTCCGAGTGAAGTCCTTTGAATTGTTTCTCTTGGGACTGGCTACAGCCAACTTGGAGGAAATTCTCATCGTGAACATCTATGACATTATCATCCTCGAGGCTTCCACCGCTGCTGCTGGCACCTGGTCATGTCGCTTGCTCAAGTTCCTGACTGTGTTTGGTGAAACTACCAGCATCCTCTTCACCGTCCTCATCAGCGTCTTCCGCTACCAGAAGCTGAGAGACGCCGGTAAGAGGGTCAAACTCCAAATCTGCCTGGACAGCATCAGGTCAGCTTGGATAGTTAGCGGGGCTTGTGTGACGCTCTCCTTGATGCTCACCCTCCCCATTTTTGTCATAAACCTGCAAGGCCCAGCGGAAAACGTCACAATGAACAGAAGTGGCTGCCCTCCAGACTTCTTTCAGTGTAGTAAAAACTACTGTCCCATTGTCAACCTATTCTACAAATACCTGTTCATCGTAACGTGCAACCTACTGCCTCTGATCGTCATCACAGTCACCAGCTTCCTCATCGTCATGGTGCTGCTGAGCCAGAGGAAGACGGTGGCACCAGTGGCGAGTGTGAGTGGGTCAAACCAGCTCAGCAGGAAGAGTAGAGGTCTGAGGCTTCAGCGAAGCACAGTAGCTGTATTGACTGCCATGGGGTTGTTCCAGGTAGATTGGACTGTCTACCTGATCTTCCAACTGACTTTCAGCCCCGCTGACTTTCCTTTCTGGGCTGAAATTGAGTTCTTTATCTCAACTTCTTATACGTCCATCAGTCCGTATGTGTACGGGATAGGGAATAACCTGTTCTCTCTCAAGTACTTTATAAAGAGGTAATTTTGAGCTTTTCTTCAGGCCAGACTTTTGAATAGAACTGTGGTGATAACTTGTGGTAGTGATTAAGCAGAAACAATTCAAAGGCATTTTTACCCTTATCAATGAAAATGCTCTTATAATTACATGTTATAAACTGTTATAAACAATTTTTATTGCAGAGCTTTTTGTAGTAGCTAATTTTATTTATTCAGTGAAGAGATTGCAGCTTTTTGTTACAATTTTGGTTTATTACAATCTCTATTTACATCTAATATGAGATGAAAAATTTCCTTTGGTACAAAATTTAGTTTTTGCAATTTCAAGAGGATTTTTCAGTCCCAGAGTTTTATATAATCAATATAAATAATGCCTCTTTTGAATGACAAAAGCATCAAAGGACTGTCATTACCTTAAAACCAAAATGCTTTAATGTCTAGTTAGGCTCTGTCACAGCTTTCAGTGGGAGAAGGGCAAATGGATCTCATGTTGTGAAATGTAACCTAAGATAAACACTAAAGATGTTACAGTTCTCTGCATCACTCTGATAAATGCAGGCTCGTGTTGCCATAGTTTTGCAAAAAGATTGTGGACATAATAGCTGTATTTGTAAATGAACATCACTCTCTTGTGCACAAAAGATCATAACCTGTGTTTACAGTACAGTAAGTTGAGTGGAGAAGCAATGGTGTTCCTCACACTCCCTCAAACAAAGAACTAGAGTTATAACATGACCCAGCCAACTTTCACTATCCTCTACTACTCTCTCACTGGAATGCAGATACAGGTATTTTATATTTCTGGGTAGGATTTGAAGCTGTTTGAATGCATGTGCCTCTGAACACTGACAAGATCGTTTATTGACACCCACTCTCGTCCATGAAAGGTTTTTCCTATGACATGTAATGCACTGAGATGCTTGACCTACTTATTACTGTGAGTTTAGGATAGAATTTAATACAGATTCAGTTTTGACACGAGGCTGGAAGAGGATAAAGCTTGTGGTTGGCTTTGTAACATCACTGAAAAGACTTACCGGTTAATGTTGAAAGTGAAATTATTATACATAGGTCACATATTAGTCATGGTGACACTCTGAGTCTGTTTGTGACCAGTTTAGTTCGGTTCATTTAGATCTGGGTGGCAGCAGGATGATATTAAGCTCTGCTAATATTGGGTTAAATTTTGCCTCCTAAAATTACTAGCTGTAAAAATATCTACACTGAATGTGTGAACTTTACACTACGCTGCAAACACTACAGCAAACTTAAAAACATTGTGTTTGGCTCCTATGCTGCCTAAGTTAAACTACATGCCACAGAAAATACTATGAGGTCATAATGAGGTATGAGGGCCTCTGCTAAAGCGGAGAGGCCCTGGCTGCATCTGACTGTAGGCCACTGTTTTTCTCTGTCTTGACATCGGAATTTGGGCCTTAAATATCATCCTGACAAAATATAGATCACTGGAAAATTGTCTATAATGTACATTATTTAAATGCAAAAGTATTTCCTTTTTCACACTGGTTTTAAAAATGGTGATGATAGATTAAATATTATGCCTGCTCGTGGTAATTTTAAATGTGCTTTGACAGTTGTGACAGAACTCACAAAGGCCATTGGAAGTCTGTGTACTGTTCATTGTCTGCCCTGCCACTGCTGATTTTGCTCCAGTGACATCACATTTCTGTAGCTGTCAGTGCACACTGTACTGTTTGTTATGTAAGTAAAATAACAAAGACACGCTAAATAAAGAGTTCCTGCAATGGCATCTTTATAGAGATACTAAAAACCATTTGCATAACCTTGATTTAAGAATGAAGGTGATGATGATGAACCAGAATTTATTCAGTATCACAAGATTATGACAAAAAAATGAAAGTGTGGTTGAATAGTAAAAATGTTGGGTTTTATTCCAGTATGCCTATTATTAAAAACAAATGCTATTAAAACGGTTTGGTTTTTTTTTCTGTTCACAAAAGGATGGGTCTAAACATCCATCTCTGTCTGGTGTTTGCAGCCACGTGTGTATGCACAACTGTAACATCTTGAATTAGTTTTCCCAGCATTTTAATACAATATTTAAATTGTACTGTGAATACATTTACGTTTCATGCATAACAATTCATCTGAGCACTTTAAGCTATTGTTTCTGGGATAACTGAGGAAGTGCCTGTCGGTGCTACAGCCATATTCAAGTTATTTTCTGGGAAATTTTGCTGTAAGATGTTGCTTTTATGCATGTTAATTGTGTATTTTCTTAATATGACATGTGGAGAGTGTAGATTTGAGGTTCATCCTCCACAACTTAATATACACATTTTGTCAAACCCAAAAAGGTTTGATTATTTTTTTTACTATTTCAGATTATCTGAGCCCAGAAGGAACAGACTGCAGCGAATCACCACGAGACCACAACGTGAGACACCAACGATATGGTTGGTTCATGTGGGCTTATTTTCCCACTTCCTAGTCCCAGTTAGACCCCGCCTTGTTGACTTAATACCATATTCCCTTTGATACTGTAGTTATTTATTCTTTTTAACTGCACACACTGCATTATAAACCTACGCTGAAGCCAAACCTTTTTAAAAAAAATAGTCATATCTTTTTCTTTTTTGATGCCACAAGCGAGACAAAAATGCCCAACAATGCATCTCTCACTCAGGTGAAAATGTAAATTGGCATTAAATCCATTCCTTTAATCATACATAACAGCTGTGATGCATTGTCGTCACGCTTATTTATTGGCCTATCTTTTGAATACTGGGACCATGGAGTCATTGGCTATAACCCAACCCCCCTCCCCTCGTCACCGATTCAGACCTGTGGTGGACATTAAAGCCATTTTCCTGCCATAAAATCTCACATAAATAAGATGCATTTTCTTCCAACAGTGAGCTATAGGGAGAACATCCCGAATTGTTTGGTTTGCCCATTCTGTCAAAGGCGTGAGGTTTTGGTCGATATTTATAAAACATCTTTCTAAGGCAGACAAATTTTAGGGTTCAATATAGTTCCTTAAAAATACATAGATATTTTTTTTAAACTCCAACACAAAGATACTCATTTAGCTGAGTCCAGCTGATCTCCACTAGGGCCTAAAAATAAAACTGTAATTTCGCTTAAGATTTTTCTTGTTTGGGGGTTGATTATTCGCAGAGCAGCCTGTATTACCGTGGCTAAACAGGACCTACTGAGTGTATTTTCTGTTAAGTAAAGACTAAAGACTTGGGCTCCAAAACCTTTAAAGACCTGACTGCAGCCTAGGAAATAGCCACAACCCCACAATCGCCATGCAATAATTTTTTGTGCAACAAAATTGATCAAACCTTTACACGGCCATAGGGTAACGTTGACTTGGGAGTATCTATATAATTATTATGCAACTGAGTTTTATTTGGGCATTATATATTTGAACTGCTATGTCTGGCAGCCATCTTTATCAGAGGACCGTCACCGCTGTTTGCGGCGTGTCTTTGCAGAGGAGGTAAACCGGGGGGTTATTTATTTATTCAGACGGTGCGGGTCGGCGTTTACACGCCGTCTCTGCGGGGTTTGGACGAGGAAACCGAGCCGGTCGCTCCCATCCCGTGAACCAACTCCCGTACGCGCGTTGTGTCATTATATTCAGGCCGCTGACACCATGATGGAGAAAAAAAAAAAAAAGAAAGAGAAAGAGAGAACTGGCCGAAATCCTCCGGAGGGAGCGTGCGCATTGGCTACCGGGGCTCCGCCGTCATGACGAACGTGCTACGTCACAGGCCGAGAGCTCGGATGCGTGTGTGTGAGTGAGTGTGTGAGAAAGAGAGAGAGAGAGAGAGAGAGAGAGAGTGTGTGTGTGTGTGTGTGTGGGCGCTCCAGAGACAGGGTGAGAATGGAAATGAGACCGAAAAGGTAAAAGAAGTAAAAAGGAAACATTAGAGGGAGGAAGAGAAAGTGTCAGATCGCGAGGATTACTCATCCGAAACGTCCTCGCGCAAAAAGAAAAAAGAAAAGAAACTTGCCGAGAGTTGTCCTCGACCCCGCGCGACGCGCGGCTCAAGCTGGGGCTCGAGGTGGGAAGAGGCGAGAGAGCGGCGACGACGACAACAACAACAACAAACCAAAACAAACAATCAACAACAAAAAAAATAATCAAGTCGGAATAAACGCGTCGGGGCGGCGGACTCCCGCTCCGCTGGCGCCGGTGGCCCGGGAATTACGCGCCATTGAAGGGGGTTGATGTCGTGCATGCGCTTTGGGCTCCCACGGCGTTCACGCTCGGGTCGGTCGATGCGAGCCTGGCTGGCGTGGCTCTCGGCCTCCATTAGCCCGTCGGTGTTTACGTTCGAGGGATCCGGCGGATCCGAGCGGCGGCGGCGGCGGCGGCGACGGCGACGCGCAACAGTTTGGAGGTTTTTGCACCGGGGACGTCACCGCCGCGTCGCTCCCGCCGGCCACGAGGCGCCCGGCCGACGCCGAAAGGTGAGGCGCCGCTGAAACCTGCAACTTTTCCAACTTGCTGAGCGGCGGAGCGGGCGGCCTTCCCCCCCTCTCTCCCTCTCTCTCCCTCTCTCCCTCCCTCTCCCTCCGCGGCGTCGCTGGGCGGCCGAAATCCTCAGTGTGGCTTTTATATCGATGGAGGGAAATAGTTACACGGAGAATAGTTGGGAGTTGGGCTCGTAAACATGTCGGCGGTAATTCATTCGAGGCGCCCGTTCGGCCGATTAACACCTCCGGGCTCCTGCATCTGTGTGTCGGTGTGACCGTGTGATAAGTACGTTGACCGAGGAGGGGGCGAGGGTGAGGAAACGGGTTTACCTTCTTAGCTCGTCCCTCCGTCGCCGTCGTCGCCGTCGACGGAGACCGATTCGTTTTTTTTTGGGGGGGGCCGAGAAAGATGGAAACGACGCACCGGAGCGTCCGCTGCGGGCGTGTGATCCGTGTGCGAGGCGCGGGCCTGTCCGGGCGTCCGAGCCGTGTCCTCGGCCGGACGGCACCGGGGCCGCCGGTCCGTCACACCGAAGTGGGCTCCCGCCTCCAGGAGGCTCGGTCCACTTTCTTTCGCGGTGTCCTGCAGAAATCGTTGGACCGCGGATACCGGACCCGAGTCGGTTTTTTTTTAAATGGTTTGGATGATAATAGTAGAATCAGCCACATGTGATATAATGGTGACTCCCAGGGTTGCTAGACCAGTGGGGTGGCAGCGTTGGTTAAATATATATATCTGATGTCGCCAGGTTAGATAATTTTGTAAATACACGTTTTACATATGAGTACATCTTAGATCACGTCACTGCCAGCTCTTCAAAGGACCCCATATGGCCCAGCATTGTAAATAAATTATAATTCCTCCATTAGCAGCCAATTTATTTTTTAGGAGGCCCATCTTGAAATCGCTCTAATGGGTTTGTTTCTTATTGGAATTCCTATTGGACACAATGAGCCTTTCTATGAATAATAAAGACCAGATGTTTTTGAAATTCGGCCCAGGTGACAGCCAGCAACCTGAGAGGCCAGCGTTTGGATGCGCTTTAAATTTGTATGATCTAAAACCGATGCTTTATTGACTTCACTCATTTCTTCAGCGGATTTAACGCAACATATGGTTGCAGCTTAAGTTAAAACGGTGTCTATCAGCAGCAGACTATACCTTAGAGCTGTCAAGTGTAGCATCTAAAGGTGCCAAGCTGCTGATGCTACAACTACCTGTAAGTTACCCAGTAGCTCTTTGAGGTATTATTTTCTGATTGTATTTAGCTTGTGTAACTTGTGTAAATTTTGATTGGTATGAAAAAAGAAACTGCCTAAAAAAGATCAAATGTATTGAGAGTTCATGGCAAAGTAAACAATGCTATTACAGGTGTTTGTTTACGTCTCTTGATTCGTTTTATGTGACTCTTCTTTCTTTTCTGCCTGTGTTTTCTCTGCTTGAGCGAGCCAAAATTGCTTCTGTTAGCTTTGTCTGCTTTTTTTGACTGTTTTGGCCCTGGTTTTTGCATTCTGTATCGTCTGATAGATCAGTATCTCTGTAATGTATGTTGCACCTTTTGAATATGACTGTACTGTATAGATAACATTATTATTGCTGTTATTAATACATCATTTTCTGTTAGGCATCAAATGAGGTGGAACAGCGACAGCCGTTGGTGATGCTGTCAACAGATTCTGAACGTGCATCCATGGAGGACCCCCGTGCGGAGGAAGATGAGAAGGCGAACTTGACTGATGTCCTCTCCTCATCTCCTCCTCCTACCATCCCTGCTTCAACGCCTCCTTTTCCTACCACTGTGACTAATTTTACTGGTGAGACAGTGATTGAGAACAGAGCTGTCTCCATGGCAAGTAATGACTGCAGCTCAGCTCTCTCTTCACCTGCTGAAGCTAGCCCGGCCAAGCCTGCTATAACATTACCTAATACCTTCGAAGGAACTGTTGAAAGAAGCCCAGCTACCTCACATATAGCATCAGCATCAGACTCCTTAAAATGCACAGGGACGAGCCTTGTCAATATTTCAGAATCACTACCGCTGTTGTCTGTGTTACCAATCACCACATTCGGCAGCCCAGACCTGGAGAACGACTTTTCTGCCGTGCTGACCTTCAAAGGAGTCACTGTCACTCTGGAGAATAACAGTGTGTGGAGGCAGTTCTACAGCTGTGGAACTGAGATGATTCTCACTAAACAGGGACGCCGCATGTTCCCTTACTGCCGATATCGCCTAACTGGCCTAGATCCCGAGCGCCAGTACAGTCTGGTCCTGTCCATAGTTCCATCTGACCAGTACAAGTACCGCTGGAGTAAATCCAAATGGGAGGTCAACGGACCGGCGGAACACCAGGCCCAGGGCCTGATCCGGGCCTTTTCCCACCATTACTCGCCCTGCAAAGGCTCAGAGTGGATGGGTGGCTTGGTGTCTTTCTACAAACTCAAACTGACTAATAATTCCCTCGACCAGGAGGGTCATATAATCCTACACTCAATGCATCGCTACATTCCCAGGCTACATGTGATACCTGTCCCGGATGGCGTCGTAACCACAACTGACCAGCCCGTGGTTATGGGCCCGGAAAGCATGACCTTTACTTTTCCACAAACTGAATTCATGGCTGTGACGACTTACCAGAACTTTAGGATCACCCAGCTGAAAATTAATCATAACCCGTTTGCAAAGGGCTTTAGGGAGGATGGGAACAACTCCCGTCTGAACAGGGTCACTACAGAGGCTCAACCTGCAGTGAAGACAGACTCTCAGTCCTCTGTTTTAAAACAGAACGAAAGCAAAGAGGGAGCTCTGGATCTGAGGCAAGTTTTGTTTACTTTCACATCTGATTTGACTACTTTGCAACACATTGATATTTATCTTGCATATGAAAAGTTGCTAGGGGAGATTTTTTGGGAACAGTTGAAATACTGGGTTTCAGTTAGCTTCTGCCATTATCTTCTGAAAAATACATCTTAATTATTTATGTATGTGTTATAGTTGTATTTTGTTATGTTGGTGTTGAAAATTTTAGCTAATTCACTGATTCAGCTAATTACAACTGCAGTAACAAGTGAGTAAATCATATGTCATAAACATCAGCAACGTAACCTAAATTTGATAATTTACTTGGAAATATTGGTCTAATTAAAAAGAAATACATTATGAGGATAAATTCTAGCAGGTCACTTAAAGAAGCAATCGCTTATACAGAATGGGGACAAAATAACTAAGTTAAAGTATTTGGTGAAACTAGTATAGAAATACAACCTCCCATAACAAGAAGCAGCATATATTGCAGGCCTGCTGTATTTGATTGCATTACATTGCGAGGTGTTTTACTATTGTATTAGGACTGAAATGAGACTTTGGCATGAGCCTATCAGATGTAGAAATGGGAGGCACATATATATTACTATTGTCAGCTGTGCCGTTACAAAGTTATATATTTTCAAAAGAGATCATCCTTAAATATTTTTAAACAGTATTCCCTTTATGTGTCGTACAGCATGGAGAAACACACCGTCCCTGCTTCTCCCTCATATGTGCAAGAGAAGAGACTGATCCTGAAGCCGTTCATGTCTACCCCTGCTAGTAAGGACGTACCATATGTCCCTTGTATAAGAGGCAAGCATGCCCTTGGTGAGCTTGTGCTTGTCCAAAAACGTTCACATGTGGAACCCAAGGAAGAAAACCACAATGTCGGTGTAACCCCTAAGTTGCAGCGAGGTCTCGAAGGAACACCTAAAGCAGTATCCAGGACTCCTACATCCTCAACGTCCACCCCAAGGTCGTCACCTGGGAACCGCAAGAGAAGGAAGAAGGTCAACAGACGCTGGGGGAATTCCCGTGGAAGAGAGTGGAAAACCGCTGCAGCTGCTGCGTCTTCTGCGGTAGTCCACAGCCCATCACTGACTGTGGCCTTGCAACCAGAGCTGGATGATGTAGAGGGCCTGCTGTTTGTGTCATTCACCTCAAAGGTAAAATGCTATGAATTACTACAAGGAAGGGTTCATTCTCATATTATCCTGTTGCAGTACCTCCTGCAATGATCCACCACATGTCAAATAAGCAAATTGAGTTGTCACTGAACCTGCACACATTCCTGAAATGGCATTTTTTTGTTTGTGTGTGTGTACCAGGCCAGTTTTGATTGTGTATTGGATTAAATCTTATTCTGTGTCACAGGAAGCTCTTGAAGTTCATGTTAGGAACAAGCCAGCAAATAGCTCAGCATCAGTATCTCCAGTTCCCGTAATGCCTCAGAAGCAACTGAAGGAAACAGGTAGTTAATATGGAGATTGTAATTATTTTGAATGCTTGAAAGTTATGAAAATCTCGAATTTAACCTGTATTATTCTGTTATTTTTATTCTAGTTTTATTTGCCCCTATTTATAATGAATCAAATGTCACAATAATTATCCTTTGCAAACATTTGTGCGGTGTTTCAGCGAGGGCAATCCCAGAGTCTGACAAGGAGAAGATAGCTCGCATGGAGGCTGTTCTGCTGCAGGACCTCAGAGTTCTCAAACACAGACAGGTCATCCATCCTGTGCTGCAGGAAGGTGAGTTTATTCAAATATGTAAAACTCACAGTGGTTGAGCAGGTTATACCAAGGAATGCAATGTGAATATGTTCGTTCTTTGACATTTTTTTCTGTTTTTAGTGGGCTTAAAGTTGAGCTCCATAGACACTAAAAAGTCCATTGACCTACAGTATCTGGGGGTTAATCTGCCGCTGCCTCCAACAAACCCACGACAACAAGGCAATGCCACAGTTCCTCTTGGCGGTAAGATGGTCTTATCTCTGACAGATTTTGCATCCTTGATTTAAGGTACATTTTTGTGCACTTAATTTGTAATTTTAACAGCGTTGGCATAACGAGCAAATGAGTAATAAACTTGAATAATGTTAAAGAAGTCTAAACCAGACAGTGTAAACCCTTATTGTCTTTGGACTTAGGGTCAAAGTTCACACTTCCACCAGGTAACCTCAGGCTGGACCTCCTGACTAGTGTTGCACCACTAATTGCAGGCTCATTGCTCAGAAACCTCCCTCATTGGAAGGAGGTGGACCTGAATAATGGGGGTTCAAAAGTTAATTGAAATACACTCAGTCTCACTCAGAGTAGTGTTTTGCAATGAAAACTGGATTTAGATTTGTATTTTATTTTTTTTTAAATCTTTTTACATTATTTACATATTTTATATAACATATTTTACACTTTCTCTCACAATAGAATTATCTCTGCCTCCCCCTCTCTTTTCTAAATTTGGACAGCACATTTTTAAGGTAGCCTAATTTATTGAGTGGGTAAATTACAATAGATAGAAGGAAAATTGCTTACTCCCTGCAGGCCTCACCTGTAGTTTGTCTGTCAGGTCAGATTAGAGCCTTGTATAATTTCAAGATATATAAAACAAGGTACTGCTGAAAGTGCTCCTATATTAAGAATATGGCCTAGAAATGGTTTTGAAATGGACTGCAAACATCCAAACACATGGGCCAGATATAACCATTGAACAGGTCAGGGGAGGGTCTGGCACTGTGTAGTTCCTGGACCACTCTGTTTTTGTGTTCTTATAGGATGGAGTAAAGTAATGTATATCAAAAATCCACAGGTGTAAAGCAGAAAGCCCATAAAAATCGGAGAACTCTCTATTTCTACTGTAGCAAACCAATCTCGTCAGGCATCGAATATTAGTGTGCTATATCCTTTAACTGAAGGCTAACAGTGTTTCCTTCACAGATAAGGAATTGCCCTTCATCTCCAGGACTGGGAAGACAAGTGACATGACAAAAATAAAAGGATGGAGGAACAAGTTCATAAAAAGCAAAGAAACATCTCCTCCCGACTGTGATGGTGAGGTTTATACATCTTTTGTAATATCTGTAGTGTTCTTTTTATCATGTAATGGGAATGATATACTGACCTGAAACCAGTTTAATACGTTTGTGTCTGATTCATTACTCCCCAATGACACATTAAAGTCTCTTTATTCTTCCTCTCCAAAAGGATTACAAAAGAACCTATCGGCCTTCTGCAGCAACATGTTGGACGAGTACTTGGAAAGTGAAGCTCAACAAATCAGTGAGCGGGCTGCAGCCTTCTCCACAAACCCAGAGAGCTCAGTGGCCTATCAGCTACCTGCTAAAAGCTCCAGCTACGTAAAGACCCTGGACAGCGTACTCAAGCATCGAAACACTGCTTCCAAATTCCCATCGGGGGCCAATAGACCGTGTCCCCTTTCCCACAAACCCCTCCTCTACTCTGCACTGATGTCCCCGGCTCCTCCTCTGGCCAGACCTGCAACTCCGCAGTACATTCAGCAGTCAACATCTCCAAATACACATCCAGGAACTTTGCTGACAGCTGGTGCAAATGCTGCTTCTGGGTCCAGTTGCACTACTGCTGTTTCACAGAGGTAAGAAAAGACATGTTTGCAATTTGTCAAATTTCTTAAAACCTATTTCTCAATTTTTCCAGTTTTCTTTCAGTTCTTTTCCTGTAAAAAGTCACTAATTAATTGAATGAATCAGTCAAAGAACATGTTAACTTGTTATACATAATAAACACACAGAGATGCTGCAGCAATAACCTAAGGAAAGGAAACTATTATCCCAAATTGCTATTAAAACATTATTTTTACAGCTTTTGTTATCTACATTTAGTCTGCACGTGTCCTTTGCTCTTTGTAATGGCCATTCAGTTTCACAGCTTTTACCAGAAGTGGTTGTATTTTGTCATTTGAAGGGCCCAATTTGTAATTACGGGAAATAGTAACCCCTGAGCTAATGTCTTACTTTGGCTGCCTGTGTCTTAATTTTATGTGGATTATTTTTAGGGATAATTTGAACATGCTTACTTTTGGTATACTTACAAATTACACGTTTTAAGAGCCCAATCTTTCTAAATAGCACACGCCTTTATATGAATATCTTTCCAGGTAAACTTCCCTTTTTCATTCTGCTATAGCCTTGTATCCCTTTGTTTTCCCACTTAACTCCAACCCACACATCTGATCAAAATGCAGAATTGATGGGGCATGTTTGGGCATAGGCAACTTTGTATTAAACATATGCATATGCTGACTTTAAAATCAGCAGCTACATTATAGTAGGATAACATGAGATTTGTTGTACAACAGATTTTATTGGTTCAAAAAAAAGAATAACACTAATCTGCTAATTTCTTTCCCCTCTCTCTCTTCAGATCATCTACATACAGCCCAGGGGTCAGCCAGAGATCAGGGATGAGCCTTTGGCAGAACCAAGCGTCACCACACAGACCTTCAGGCCTCACTAAGTTCAAGAAAAAACTGCTTCAAATGGAGACTGGAGCCCTGAACCAGGGTCTGAGCAGAACAGAGCTGACTCCAGACAGGGTGTCAGTGGCTCTCTCTGCAGTCCTGACAAAACAGGTATGCAAGTGAACTCTGTCCAGCAGGGTGTGTGTATGATGACCAGTGTCATTTAATATGAATAATGGCGTGTGTCCATTAAAATGTTGTTGGGGTTTTTTTTGTCACATTTGAGTAAGAGGTGTTGTCTATCCTTTCCTTTCCTTTTAATCAGATGGTGCCCAGTCAGCTCTTGAAAGTAGTTAGGTATCCAAAGCATAAAGCTCAGAGACCTGAATGTGGTCAGGAGTTCTGCAGACTGGGCTGTGTGTGTTCCAGTCTCCAGCATCTCAACAGAGGTCCTCTCCACTGCCAGCGGCCTGAATGCATGTTTGGCTGTGCCTGCTTCAAACGAAAGATCACCAAGCAGGTTTCTGTCGGGGAGGGTGAACAACAGATCCAACCCGTTTACTGTAAGATCATGTTCTTTTTTTGTTTTGTTTTTTTAAAACATTTGTGAATCTTATTCCTTTCCCTGCTGATGGTTAAAAAATGTATGGCTGCAAATCGATTAAATCTTTAACTGAGACTACATTTTGAATATCATTTTAAGCATTTGGATACCTTTTTTTTCTGTTTGGTCACAACCCTCAGTAGCTCAGAAGTGTTAATGAGATGTTTTATCCCTCCCCAGCTATGACTAATATGGAACATGCAGTCCAACCTCACCCAGGCTCCCACGCTAAAAAACTGTGGAACCACAAGATTCATAATGTGGATCCAGAGCCACTCTTCGCCCCTCTAAGTCCTCTATGTTTGATCCCCTCAAAGGCTCTAAAACGCAGCAGTGTACATCCTCTAACGCAACCGGTAAAAACATCTTTCTCAATTATTTATTTCTTTTTTCTGAATTTTAATACTTAAGGTTTTTGATTTAGTCCATACACTCTTGTAAATATTACTAATTGTTTACTAGAGTATTAAATATGAGCGTGCTAAGTTTTATTTTTATTCAATTTCAAAATCCAAATTTTGCAATTATTTGTTTCCCTACCTTTTTTCCCCTTTATTTTAAACGTAAAACTTAATTAAAATTGATCCTTTCAGATACGAGAGGAGGACAAGGATCCAGTGTATAAATACTTTGAGAGCATGATGACATGTGCACGTGTTAGAGAGTTCAACTGCAAACCTCCTCCTGAAATTACCATGGAGCCAAAGATCCCTGATACTTGTACAGCAAGCACCATAACACAACTGAAGAAGAAAACCACCAACAACCAGCCAAGACACTACTACAGAACTATAAAGACTCTCAAAAAAGGAGGTAAACAAATGAACAAGATGCAGCTAACATATAATGTAATCTTGTTTGTTCTGTTGAAGTTTCATGGGCCACTGATAATTAATCTAGTTTCTTAAATCCTTATTTTGAAGTTGTTGTTGTTTCCCCCTATTTGAAAAGGTTTTTCCCCTGTTGTTGCCATTTATTGTATTTGTTGCTATACATTCCATATTTGCCCCTGTCTCTCAGTGGAGAAGACCTGTCAGGAATCCTCAGCCAGTGAAACAGGAGTAAGGAAGCAGATTCAGATCCAATCAGCGTGTCAGTGGGACAAGGACCACAAAATTGTCCTGGAAGCTTTATGTCAACGCATGAATAAGAATAGGTTGTCTAAGCGTTTCTGCGTAGGACCTTACCGCATCTGCCCAGTTACCAAGATCTTCATGCGAAAGCCCAGTGGTTCCTTTGTCTCCTACAGGGTAGGTCTCTGAAGAGTAGTGCATCTGTGTGATCTATGTCCAGCATCAGCCCTATGTTGTGATATTTGAAACATAAAACACTGCGTATTGTCAGTATTTGGAATGTTTCTGCAGTTATCCTGACCTTAATAGTTAGGTTCCACTTTAACTAACTGGCTTATTGCCCATGGTTCCTAGCTATTTACGTGATCAGTTACAAAGAACAACTGATACAAAATAGACCAGCTTCTGGTCTATTAGCATATTGTAAGCTCTCAGTGATTGTTTCATAACTTGAATTTAAAAAACATTTCCCCATGTTCTTCTAGGTACACATCAGTAAAGCCTCAAAAGCCAGTGATAATGAGGAGGAGGAATTCGATGACAGTGATGAGGAAAAGCTTGCCAGTAAAAGCTTTGATAGGGACATAAAGGAGGAGGAAGATGGTACACATGAAGAGTCAGAGATGGGGCCCGGGGTAACGCCCTTTCTGGGCGGAGTTTTACCTGCGGGGAGACTGAGAGCAAGGACCAAGCCTGTTGGCTCCCAAGCACATGGACTTATACAGGTCAGGCTCAAGGACATGCCATTTATCTCTAAAAACACCTGGTAATATATGACTGAAAGCATCGATAATGTATGGGGGAGGATGTATTTGGAAATGTAAACCTAAACATCATCGAGCATTACCTACATATATCTTCCTTTTACAGGTAAATGGCAAATCCTACAATCAGGCCCGACTGTTGCTGGGGAGCATGGGCTCTCTCCACCCAGCGAACCGCCTTGCAGCATACGTCACAGGCCGACTGCACGCTCCCGCCGATGCCTTTCATAAAAAAAACAACACTCCTGACAGTCTGCATATAAAAGCTGCAGGCACAGTAGTCCCTCCAATTATCACTGCAAGGAGAACCACTGATCTGAAGACACCAACACAACCACCAGGTAAGACTCTGTCTCTGTTCCTGGACCACAGCACAAGCACGTAGTTTTAAACTGATTGCCTCCCAAAGGAGGGAAAAGTAATCAGCTAGAGAACTCGCACCTGTGGCCACTGCGGGATATTGAAATCACCCAGGGAAATAAAACCACCTAAATGTAGTGATCTATAAATTTAGTTCCTGTCATCAAGCTGATGATTCTGATAAATCCATTCAGTTTTGGAATAATTCCTGTTATGTTAAGAAAAACATAAATGAACGCAAAGTAGTGTCTTTTTTTCCATTTTATATTTCATATATAAGTTACTGGTATAAACACTGAGACTGAGAAAATCAGCATTGCAGTTGTATCAGCATTATATTAAACATCGCTAATAGTCCTAATTTGCATTACAGATTCAAAGGGAACACCATGTTTTTAAATCTCCAGGATTTAGCTTTAAAGATTGACATTCTTTTGATGTATAAAATTGTAATAATCAAGCAAGTTAATTATTTATCCGTCTTACCATCCTTCCCTGCATTATTTTGTTACATCAGCTAAATTCCAGCCCGACTCAGGGAGAAAAGGATGCCTCAGCTTCCCTCAGCATTCACAGAACCTCTCCACTGTTAACCCTGTTCAGTCGTTCTTCTCGAGCCAACGCAGCCCTGTCAGTCCCTTCCAGAACAGCTCCACGTCCTCGCCCGTCTCCCTCACCGTCTCCCCCTCACTAAAAACCCCCAGCTTCCTGGGACAGAGTGGCACCTATTCATTCAGGATCTGCCCTCCGGCCGACCAGAGCACCAGAGGCCAGAACCTACCAGGAGTTGCATTGCCTGGGGGCTTCAAACTCATTCAACTGCCAAAGCCTCAAACTGATGGAGATACACAACAATCAGAAAATGGAAACACTGCAAACACGGCTGGTGTGGATAAACCTCTGTCAAAAAAAGATGTTTTGTTTAATTTTTACCGCTTAGCAACTGATTTGGATGCAAACTGGCTTGGGGTGGACACTCTTAGTGAAGGTAAAGACCTATCCAGAAGTGGATCAGTGGAGCCTGGTTCCTCACCTGAGCTGACATGTGATGAGAAGATGCCTTCAGATGAGAGTCACGAGGCCAACAGCAGGCAGCTGGAATCAAACCTGGATATTGCTTCAGAGGGTTTAAGCTCCGACGACTCAGACTACTGTGGAGAAGTTGACCAAGATGTAAGTTTAAGGAGTTAACTTTTTTTTTTTCTAATGACTTTTATATTTAAAACTATATTTCAGCTATATATCCCGAAAAATATCTGATCCTGTGATTGTTCTAACTGCAGTGGTGGTTAAAGCTTTAAAAACAAAAAAAAAAACCTGCACTCTGAATGTGTTCTCTTCAGGAGGAGCCAGTGGACATTGAGACTGTAGAGGAAGTAAGACAAGGAATGGCCATCGCAAAAATGAAGAAGGCTGTTAACAAGGCATTACAGGACTCACGGTAATAAATGTGCGAATGTGTGTGCTTGTGATGGTATGAAAGCATTTAAGTTTGAATTTGGCCCTGAAGTTTTGTTTATAGTTTTGTTACATTCTTCTCAACCCTCAGAGATTCCAGTGACGGTTCTGGGTCAGCGAGGGAACTCAGCATACAGGTACTCACATTCATCCATTTTCAAAGTAACTTCGACATAGCCAGTAATGACCTTATTTTAAAACAGATATTGCACAACATAAAAGCAATAAAGCTTTCAAAGTTTATTAAGAAAAAATAAATAAATATAAGAACATGTTGCATGTGTTACTCATCATCTCCACTGTCTCTCCATAACAGAATCAAATGGATGAGGAGCCTAATGATGTGCATAAGGACAAAAAGAGGCGAAAGAACCACACAGTGCTAGAAAGGCAAAGACGCTCTGAACAGCGGAGCCTTTTCGACAAACTTCAGGCCGTCCTTCAGAGTGACCCTAGGGCCCCGAGGCTCCGCCTCCTCTCCCTGGTCAGTTCCACGCCCTGCTCTGGCATTTCCATTTTATTTAATTATTGTGGGCCACAGACTGCTAGAAAACCCTTTTCCCACTAGGAAATTCATGCAAAAAAAACCTAAATTTTATCTTTGCTGTGTATCCCTACAAGTACCCAAAAAGTGTTTGCTGTAAGTGGCTTTAGAACCAAAAATCAGGACACAAGGGAGCCAGAAAATGGCTCCTGCAGTCATTATAACAGAAAGGGTAGGTACTTTAAGACCCCTAAAAAACATGGTTTCAAATGTTAAGCCTTTCACTTTAACATTAAAAATTCATGATTAAGGAAAGAAAAAATTAAAATTCAAAGTTTGGAAAAATATTGTGTGGTGTAGTTTATTAAGAGTGTAACAAATTTCTGGTAATTTGCTTCATCATTACTGTGTGGGTTTGGTAGGGGATTGGCAGTGGTCCAGCAACATGAGCAAAGAGCCCCACAACTGGCATTATATTTTGATTCAAATACTGCAAAATCACGATTGGTTCACAGAATTTCATGACATCAACTGTTCACAATGGGTCCCTCACACTTTAAACCAGTAAGAAGAGCATAGACAAAACAAAAAAACACAGAAACCTCCCCTAAATCACCGAAACTGTTTAGTTAGGTGGAAAATTTGGTGTTTATGTAGGACTCCATCACTCAGAGCAATAAGCTGGTACAAAAAAATGGGGTTCAGGGCCTTGTAGATAATTATGATTGTAGTGAACAGTATCAGAGAACGAAATTTGTGCTGCTGCATGTTCATTAGCTGAATTTTTACATGCAAACAATTGCAAAAATAAGTCTTCAGTAAATCTCAGGTCTTGTAATTTTAGCTGCACATACCTCTACATGCAAACTTGCGGAGCAGTCAAACATTGTTTTACATTTAGTTTACAAAAGTGGAATTTTTTTACATTTTAAAATCAGTCCGTTCAAGGCAGTTATTTGGGAGTGTTTGAACAAACATAGTCGCATGTGTTTGGCCGCTCCCATTTAAAGTTAGTAGTTGTGATTTGCAGCAGGAACAGCTTCATCAAAAGCCCTCCAGTGTGCCCATGAGGTCTGTAACATATGCATTTGTTTTTACCAACCACTTGTCTTTGAACAAAAATGAGGAAAAACTGTTCACCACAAAATTCCAAATATCTCTATGCATGTTGTTAGAACTGTGCATGGTCGCCCTCACAAACTGTTTGCCCACTTCAGTTTTTATACTTGATCAAGGTTGACTTGACAAACGATTCACATCTACTGTCTCTTATGGGTTTTTTGTCTTTGTTTGCAGGCTCTAAAGGAAATCCAGAACCTGGTTGAGACCTCCAAATGTTTGGAGCAGAAGAAGCAGAGGCTGACTCAGATGCAGTCTGACTATGTGAAGGAGCTTTCCATTTTGTCTGGTTTGTATAGTTTTTCTGCCGCATTTAAAGATGTTGTATTGAATAAATAAAATGCAGCTTCTCATATTTGGATGAATAAGTAATGTGTTCGCACATGTGTGTGTATGTATGTATGTAACTTGTTTCATGTAAAATGTCTCCTTTTCAGGGAAATCAGAGAAGCTGATAAAACACAAGCTGAGAGATATCTGGAAGAGGCAGAAAATGAAAGAGAAGACAATGCAATGGACACCTTTATTTTCCCATCTACTCCAGGCCAGCGCTGCTCTCATACAAACCACCAATCCTCAGTCCACGTTGGCGCAAACACCCCTGTTACAGCCTGATTTCTCCATGACTCAATCTCAGGCTATCCCACACACCACTGCAGCCCAAAATGGTGTACACGAGACAATGCCCCTGCTTTGGCCTAACCTACAAAGGGCCCAATCCAGTGCACACACACCCACAACCCTGCCCGCACCAAATTCTCTTCCTCAGGCAGCGTCCTCTCCAACCCAGGCCGAGGTCACCGCAGCCCCCTCGCATGTAGAGAATCAGCCGGGTGAACCTGTCTCCTCAGTCCAAGTCAGCAAACACCAGTCAAAGTTTGAGGACCAGCTGGATGCATCAGGAGCCTCATCTGTATCCTCGACACCCAATTCCCAAAACCCCTCTGTTTGCCCTCCCACGCCCCTTTCTCTTCCTCTGGTTCGCTCTAAGTCCGGCAGAATCATACTTCCCTCATCTTTGAAACCAAGTAAGTTGTTACAGTACTTAGGAAGTTCTGTTTACACCCTGGGTCCAACTGTTTCATTTAAACTTGTTATTATTATTAAATGTATCCATTCTTTTTATCTCCTCACAGCTGGTCAAGGCTTCTATGCATTGATGGTTACGAAAGCCAAGATGAATGGAGAAGAGGGTGAAGTTACAGTTTCAACTAATTTGCAGCCTGATGTGGGCTCAGAGAACCAGGGGAAGAGCACTACTGCACCTGACCAACCTTCAAGCTCAGAAAGCAACTTTACTTCGAAGGACGACAAAAAAATGTCTTCAGGTTCTGATCCAAAGCATTCAGGTAAAAAATCCCACCTGGCTGAGTTTGCTTTGCCTGACAAATCTATCCATGTGCCTTCAGAGGCTGTGCAAGCTGTGGAGAACAGCCAGGAAGGAGGCACGGCGGCAGGTTTGAACAAATCAATGGCAACTGCCTGCTTGAGTTTTAATTGTGTGCATCAGATTCCTACTGCGGTCGAGGCTGAGCCTCATCCTAACCCTCCTGGGGTCCACCGTCCCAGGGGCAGGCCTCGAAAGAACTGTTCTCCCCTTGTTAATGGAAGTGAAAAACGTACTGTGGTAGAAAAGACCAGGAAAAGTGTCAAAATTAAAAAATCTAGTTGCGTCAAAGAAAGACCAAATGAAAAAAAAGTGACCAAGAGACGAGCTAAAAAAAAACCAAGGATGGTCCGTGATGTAGCAGCTAACCCTGCACCAGTGAGGAGAGGCAGAGGAAGGCCCCCAAAGAAGATGTCCGCACACCTGTGGAGTCCAGTTGCACAGGAAGGAGGAAGTCTGTCTAAATCCAACCCGGACAGCCCTGTCAGACTTTCTTGGCGTTTTAAAAGCCCTGATACTAAACCTAAGGCAAGCCGTGCAGCCACCAACCTCCCCGGAGACGTGAGCACAACGCGACCTTTAACGCGAGGTGCTTTAGGAAAGGACTTCCCCAGTGCCAAGAAACGCTCCTGGATAGACATAGAGAAGGAACTGGAACCAGAGCTTGAATACGAATAGTTATCACATTTTCGCTTTGCTACAAAAGCCAATGCAAAAAAGTCATTTAACCTCAGTTAGTCTCACACTGAAACCTCACACCCCTCTGAGGCAGCTGCATCTGTCCTAGCATTATCCCCCCAGCCTTACCTGTTTAGAAGAGTTTCTCTCTCCTGCTCCGTTTTTTAGTGTGAACGTGGTATATAGGTCATTGAAAGCCTCACCAAATGTGCCTGTGTGTAAATCCAAAGGACCAGAGACACGATTAGACACTCGATGCTGCTCTTTTCTGTACGTTAGCACACTACTCAGAGGACTACTTTCATTCTATAGAAACAGACTGTTTTCGGGTATAAAGAGGAAGCATTAGGTGACCTGCTGAATGTATGAACAAAATTTATGGTAACTCCCACAATCATTTTTGAAGTTTTCTACGGTACATTTCTTCTAAAAATGTCACCTACATTTATGTTTATTTCCTGTCATAAACAGGATATTAAGATTTATTGAGATGATGTTTTTGTTGAGGTCCTTTACTACTACTCTGTTTTATGCAAATGAAACTGTACAGATGACATAAATTGAATATTTTAAGCCTTACAGTGTAAATTATATATCTGTATCCTGTACAGGATCAGACAATACACTGTGTCAATATCTGTAAAATGTAAATGTCAACATATGTCTTTTCCATTTTTATTAAGAGCAAGTTGATATATATGTCCTCTTTAGAATTCCTTTTTTTTTCTCACTAACTCAGTGAAAATGATCTGTAGTAGCACTTTATGGTTTTGATTTTAGTTTAATTTGTATGGTAATGATCTGTAGTTTGGCGAGTTAGTTCAATAATATGCATAAGCCTGATGTGTCACAGTCAATCAAGATTAAAGCTATTAGCCATGCATTGTATCTATAAAAATAACCTTTAAATATTGTATTTCTTTTTTAATTGCAATATATTTTTTTCATGGTTTTTGAAACACTGGTTGTCCTGTTACATCAATTAAGTTGAGAATGTGAAAATCACGTGGCCTTTAAAAATCAATAAAATCGACATGCATTAATTATGGCAGCCCTCAGTCAGTCAAAAACATGTCATGTTCTTGAGACAGAGTTTAGCTTCTTTCATGTAAATGGAGATCAAACTCCATTCCCCTAGTGGAAACAACACTGGTACCACGAAGAGAATTTACACTTCGTTTTAAAAAAAAAAAATCTTCATTTTTTTTTTTAACTTGCTTTTACACAACTTGTATCTGTTTATTTCAATTTATACATCATACACTAATCTTATGTTCAGTAATTGCTGTCCAAAATGAACAAAGCCTTTTGTGCGGAGAGAGCTAACTCCGTTACCCTCAATAGATCATATCAGCACAGTCTGCTGTAGTTGGGTTATCTTTTCCTGACAGCAGTGGAATCCACAGTGATGGACTGCTTACCTTAAACAAGTATATAGTATTTCCCTACATATGAAAATGTGTGTAAATCATTTCCTGCCCGTAAGGTAGGAAAAGTCGAGTGAGAAAATGTGGATTCAAAGCATTGTGGTATAATAAAAAATAGTCAGCAATAATGCAGCATTTACCTTTGCGGTACATCTTCTAAAGCATGGAGTTTGGCTTGTGGACCCTCAGAATGGAACCTAACATTTTGACTGTGGGTAAATTGACAATTTGAAGTCGCAGAACTGCACACTGCTACTTTGCATCTGGATTCTGACACCTGCAACCTTTGGCCATCACATTAACAGTTGTTGTAAAAAGGTTACGGACATACAGGGAGGGAGACCCTTGATGCAGCTCTCAAATAAGAGCTACTGAAATTAAAAGAAGCTGCAGTATGTGATCAAATCAAATACGGTCATGGAGACAAGCATCCCAGAAATTTAATGAACTCGACCACAATGGTGTATTTTACGATAATAGAATTTATAGCATGGCTGGATTCAATAAAATTAGATTTAACCAGCTGTAAAGATTTTTTTTAACTCTATGAATTAAAACGATCAGCTGAGTAAACAAACCCTCTGAAATCTTCCCACATCATCGCCCCGCATGGAGCAATGGTTGCGATTGGCCTGACGTCACTAAACGGGGCGTCACTAAACGGGGCGTGGTCCGTTTCGGCAGGAAGCCGGTCGAGGAAAGCACGTGCTCGGCTGTGTGCGAATGACATCCTAAATCTCGTGCGCTTTAATCCCCATAATAAAATATTGATAAAACCCGACTATTGCATTATAATGAAGTCAATGAGCCACTTAACACACCATAAATGAAAATTTGGACATAATTGCACTGTCTTTTTTTATTGCAAGGAAATTAGATAAAGTGCCTTATTTACCTAGAACTTTAATCGTGCCAGTTTATTTTAAAGTTGATGCGTATGTTCGGTATCGACATACCTTCACATCACGGCCACTGGTTTGCACCGTAGGCTAAATGGTGGATACGTCAACGGCAGATATCACCTTAAAAAAATGTCACTTAATAAAATGCATGCAAAAGATAAGTTAAATCTTATCGCTCTGTTAGCAGAGAAAACAAAGAGCTGCGGTGCCCCACATCCGCCATTCAGCGCCGAGGCTGCCCACGGCCGCTCTGTTTAATCCTATTATATCAATTAGGCACAACAGCAACAAAAGCAGTCATTGATGTAATCATGAGACCGGTGCAGGTCGAGATTAAACCTGTGATGTCATGTAGGCAAACAGCTGAGCAGCGTCTTTTTCTTTCCCCTGTCTCTGCAAAACCCGCAGCGCTGAGACGGGGCGACGTCAGTGCACACAGGTGTAGGGACGCCGCAGGTAGAGGGGAACGGCAACCCCCGCCGCCATCACCATCACCATCATCATCACCATCGTCATCATCATCATCACCCACCACCACCTTCATCACCACCCACCATCACCGCCAAAGCCCCCCCCGGCAGGAGAACAGCGCGCCCGCGTCCCCTTGGCACGGTCCCGCTCCTCCGTCGCGCTCCTCGGTCCGTCCCCGGTCCCGGTGGCGCGTGGATCGGCGCGCCCGCTCCTCCGGTCCCCCTCCCCGGCCCTCGCATGCGCGCTCGGCGGGAGCCCCGGGAACAAAATGCCAGGCGACGGATTCACGATTAAAAGTCGCATCAGGAATCTGCTGCGCTCTCCCTCAACCAGGCACAAGAAGAGCAGGAAGGAAGATCTCACCGGCAAGGCACGTAACCGCTTCTCTGTCTTTAGAAGTGCGATCCATTTAGATGCATACTGTAGTAGGTATTGAAAATGTCAGGTGCGACAACACACCTAAACTACTTCAGTTTAAATGTCTGCTGCGGAGGAAAAGGTAACACTTCTTAATAAGGCCTCCTAAATATTGCATCTGCATTATTATTAAACAGAAAGTGTAATGGAATGGAAATGGTTATTTTTCACAACCTGGCAACCCGAATGTACTCTTGGTAGTGGCTTATAACTGATCTGTTATGATCTATTATCTATTATGTAAATGGTTTATTAGGCAACAACAAAAAAAAAAACCATCAGTTAAAGCAAATAGCTTTTAATAAAAGTTGAGTGATTAGAATGTGGTGCAGAGAAAAAAAAGAACTTTATCAGGTGAGACGACCGAGAAACTCTGAGCTCACAGTAGTTCGACTGTGTTTCCGATTATTCATCTGAGGTTGTCTGTGATTCTCGTTGTTGGCTATTATTATCATATATGTGTCAGTAGGACACCACAGACTCAGGTACATTCATATGTTCCTCCAGACTAATCACTGACACTAACAGCTGCTTTATCAATCCAAAGATAGACAGCATGGCACTCGAAGCCAGCTGTCACATCTTCTGTTTAGCTGCCGGGTTAAACCTGATCTTATTATACATTCTTTGTTTTTCACATCTCTTAACTAACCCAGAGAGACATTATATTATCTTTTATAAGATATTTTAGTTTCAAACTTCAGTCTGGAATCAAGGAGTTGCCCAGTGCTGCATGTTGATCTTGTCAGTGCAAGATGCTTATTTGTATATCGTGGAGACAATAAGAAGGTGTTGATACAATCCAGAGTTTCGAACAAATCAATATTTTTTCAGATCTGGCCACTGTTACAAGTTGGAATAATCACATTCCAGGGATAGTTGAGCAACAGGAAAATCAGTGTTGTGGAGATACAGCTACTTTATGTTATTCAACTTACACAGGAAACAAGCAGCCAGTCGTCTTCACATGTTGAAAACACACAACAACAATCTATTTTTGACTTTGAATCACTGATGAGGGTACTTAGTTACATCATTGCTGGTCTGAGTTCTGCATTTATCCCTCTGTCAACCGACTCTGCTTTTCCTTCTCACTGCGATTAATCCCCCTCAAAAAAAAACAAAAAACAAAAAAGTAAAAGATTGAGCCAAGGCGCGTCCCTACTTTGTGTCTATACAGGTGACTCTTGAGAAGGTTCTGGGCATCACCGCTTCAGGAAACAGTGGTCTGACCTGTGACCCCCGATCTGGACTTCTGGCCTACCCTGCTGGGTAAGAGAGAGAGAGAGAGAGAGAGAGAGAGAGAGACTATTTATTTATTGTTATCTAAACAATCTGACCTTTGACTTATCAACGTATCATGCCTGCACCGCCTCCTTATCACATATACCTCACACAGACATTTAGTGTGCAAATTTCTGTGTGTGTGTTATCTCTGTGCTATCTCAGAGGAACTGAAGAGGATAGCTCTGTGGGATTTTCTCTTCAGAGAAACTCTGAAAAGCTTCTTTTTATAATATCCAATGAGATGAAGAGATGAGACTGGCTATGTTAACTTGTTCAGTGCAGGATGGAAAAAAAAGTAGACATGTGAACTGCAGGGTGGATGATTTACTGTAGATCTACGGTAGCTGTGCTCAAGGCCCCAGAGCTGCAGCGCCACTGGGGCGAAAGCAGAGTTTAAAAACAAGCAAAGTGGGTCTCGTGGGGCTGTAACAGAAACAGTGCACTGAGCTTCTTTTGTGTTGCTCTCAAATCTTCTGACCAAGCTGTATTAACACTAAGAAGGTCAATGGCTGGAAAGAAAGAGGAAAATTATAGTTGCTTGCGTTATTGTGTCAAAGAGTCTATGTTTGTGATTGTGTCTGAGCTAGAAAAAGTTACATCTATGTGTGCAGGCACACACCTATGTATGCATATATGTGTTTTTATGTGTGTGTGTGTGTGTGTGTGTGTGTGTGTATCTGTGTTCTGATTGTTATATTAACAAGCCTTTTACTTCCAAGGTTGCAGTTTGGCAATCCAACTGAGTGTGTAAATCTGTGCAAGCTGTGGTACCAGGAATGCAGTTTCCCAGAGCTAAAGAAGTAGTTCAGTGACAGGTTGATCTCTGGAGCAAGATATAAAGAGGAAGTTTCATAACAGGAAACAATTTAGTTATTTAAATACAGAAAAGAAAAAGGAAATAAGAAGTGGATGAAACACAGCAGGTTGTTAAATAATATGAACACTTCACGAGGCAGGACAGAGATTTTCACTTTGATGCATTCATATCACCAACGCATACACCGATACAAAGGTGGGTAATGCTATAATTGGTGCCAATGAGGGTTTGTTGTGTCCTTGGCATTTTTTGTTAAAGTTTTTCTGAAAGTTTCGGACTCGGATGTGGACACCTCTCTCACATCTGTCTGTAAATTTGAAGCTACCGCCAGTAGCTGGTCAGAGTAGCTAGGCATAAAGATTGGAAACAAAGGGATCCCTGTCCCTCTTAAAAAGCAGCACTTTTAAGACTCGCTAACTGACATGTTGTATCTTGTTTATTTAAATGTTGAGCTTGGTCTCAATCTTACCATCAAACTCTTAGCAAAAAGCACAATATTTGTATTTACTTGGGTTGGTGTTATTGAAGCTAAGTTATCTCATGAGACTTTTCTTTAAAGTTCAGTAATGCTTACAATTGACATTCAAACCTGTATGACCTTTGTAGCACTGTTTATAATATTGATTAACCTCAGGACACTTAATATTTAATAAATACATTATAAAATGTATCCCCAGAGGAATTAATGCATGCATGACTGCAGTGTTGCTTTATTTCAAACAATAATCCTCTGAAAAATACTTAAACAGGTCACAGAATGAAGTGTAATTACAGATGAACTGAGATTAGTAAAGGTAGGCTGCTGTTAGAGTAAAGCCATATGGATTTCTGTGAATGAGTTCTGTGAATGGTTCGAATGTTTTAAAAGGTCCTAGTGTATGATCAGTAAACATGAGGTGTTAACCTTGAAAAATGGGTTATTTTCCACCCAGTGTTTGCATGTCTTGCAAACACCTTGACCAAATAGATACAGGAACACTTGAACATTGGCAAATTAAATGTTCTTTCTCACACCTGTACTCTTACCTATATACCTCTGTAAAACGTATATATATGCATAGAGTTACAGAATTTTGAGACCTGTTGCAATTCAAAGATTCATGTGTATCATGATATTTTTCCCTTTCCTAATCTAGGTGTGTGGTTGTCCTACTGAACCCCAAAAAGAACAGACAGCACCACATTATAAATACGTCAAGGTGAGTGGTACACAAATACAGTCTGCATTTCAACAGAGCAACATTAAAATGTCAAAACTCCCAGTCAACCAGAATATGAGTCACCCTGAGCTCTCTGTCTCTGATACAGAAAGACCATCACAGCTCTGTCCTTCTCCCCTGACGGCAAGTACTTGGTCACAGGAGAGGTGAGTCTTTTTTGCTTGTCAGTCAGTCTAATATTTGGCTCACATGAATTGAATATTTTGCCTCATTTCTCTTTGCATTTGGTCCTATCACTGCTCAAAATCCCACTTAACTTCCAATCTTTTATTTCTGCCTTTATCGGGTAAATATAAGTGTAGGATTAATATTTAAAATAGATTCAAGTAATTAGTTCCTTCCAAGTTGCAGTCATCCACAGCATAAGCAGAGTGAAGGCCTTCTACGAACTGACAGTTAGTTAATGGTGAAAATGTTGTCTCAGGTGTTTAAAGCCTATTATATCCTCACTGTTTTTCTCAAGTTGTCTCATCTCATAAAGTAACATGTCTTGCCATTAAGGCGTCTTGACTCGCTGTGCTGTAGTTACAACATGTGCCTCGACACGACGCACTATTTTAATCCAGTTCTAGCCACTCAAAGCCGATGAAAGACATCTCTGTGTAAGTGGATGAGCACGTAGTAGTTGCCATGACAGCAGAGTGCGAAGTTCAAAAAACCAAGTACAAGGAGGACGAGCTGTTCTGCTGCCACTTAAAAGAAACCAAAGGCCAAATTTTGTGGACTTACACCATAACTATTTGAAGTCATGGAAATGATTGTGTGGCACAACTGATTTTTGTTCAAGCCTTGAAAGAGTAGAAACGGGTCTGACTGCGGACATGTGCCGTTCATCTTCTCGCTTTCCGTGTCTTTTGGAGTCAGCTCTTTCTTTAGGTGAATGTATTCTATTTTCAGCGCTGTTCAGGCTGCCTCTTCTCTCACCTATCGACCTTGTCCTTTGAAAGGTCATTCCCCCGTATTAAAAAAACAAAAATAGCTCGCCGACCTTTTGATCCCCGAAAGGAGAATAATGTGAACCGGCCGAGGGACAAGGGTAACTGTATAAAGCGAGCAGAGGTCGGAGGACAGAAAGGATAATCTCTTAGTGAGCTGGATAGACTAGAATGACAGGTGACTACTCTTTGTCGCCTGCTCCAGTGGATTTAAACAACAGAAACATAAAGAGTTAACCCCTTCTTTGAGCAATAATCCGATATTAGCTTGCACCCCCTCCACATCCCTCCTTCTTTTTTCCACCAGAGCGGTCACCTACCAGCGGTGAGACTGTGGGATGTGGCAGAACGCAGACAGGTGGCAGAGCTCCAGAAGCACAAATATGGCGTCTCCTGTGTGGCTTTCTCCCCCAACAGCAAATACATCGTCAGTGTGGGAAACCAACATGACATGATGGTCAACGTCTGGGCCTGGAAGGTACCTGTCCCCCTGGAGGTTTAACCCACAGCCAGCTCCTCTTACCTCGGCTGTATTGTTTACATGTGTGGTTGATTTGCTCTCTTGCAGAAGGATGTTGTTGTGGCAGCCAACAAGGTGTCCAGTAAGGTGACGGGTGTGTCCTTCTCTGAGGACAGCTCCTACTTTGTAACTGTGGGGAGCAGACATGTCAAGTTCTGGTATC
Organism: Istiophorus platypterus; assembly: GCA_016859345.1. Lineage (NCBI taxonomy): Eukaryota > Metazoa > Chordata > Actinopteri > Istiophoriformes > Istiophoridae > Istiophorus > Istiophorus platypterus. The sequence goes on along the minus strand of CM029133.1, from coordinate 7,827,800 downwards.
TGGATCACTGCAAAGCCAGCAAGGTATTGAAACATCCTGTCCCTATGGGCTTTTATAACCACTGAAGTGGAGAAATGCCTCCCTTTGGGCTGTATAATGCCGGTCTGGTTTTCTCTGTCAATAAAGCATACTGTTAGTGTTTTATGTGTGTGTTTATACCAGTATTGTACCATAGGTTGAAACCTCTCCTTCGCTTTAGTACTGCTTTGAGTTGGAGTCATTCTACTGCCCTCTGAAGAATAATTTCTCTGCCAAAAATATTTTCACAAACGTTTCATGAAACGTTTCCCTGCCTTGAAAAATTATCCAAGCTGAAAAAATAATCACGGTAAACTGGGGGTTTGGTTTTGTCACAGATCCTGTTGCTATTTCATTGCTCCAGAGCTGAGTGTGTTCATATGAATGACCTTCACAGAGGTTTTCCTCGCAGTCTCACAAATGCTAAGTGCGAAATTGCTGACATTCAATTGAAGAAATGGAAAAGATTTTGATAATGCAAATCACAAACTGAATTGAGCAATTTTAAAAAATAACATAGGAAAAAGGAAAATATTACAGCTACACACATTTCAAATGGAGATATAATGTTGACATCCTGAGAAATAACTAAGTTCTAAGTGGAAACGTGAGCAGTGTTCTGTTTTAACCACCCCAGTATGAGCTCTATCAGCTAACCCTCATCCCTCCGTGGTATGTAGGCCAGCGCTCCTGTGCCTCTGCTGGGCCGCTCGGGCCTGCTAGGAGAGCTGAGGAACAACTTCTTCTGTGATGTGGCCTGTGGGCGTGGCTCTAAATCTGACTCCACTTTCTGCATTACCTCCTCCGGCCTGCTTTGTGAGTTAAACAGCAAGAGGATGCTGGACAAGTGGGTGGACCTGCGGGTGAGTGACAGGGGATGTATCCAAACAGTTTAGCTATTACTGCTTTAAAGACTACGGTTTTTTTCACCCATATCAAAGTGATGGGATGATATTGATGGTCACTACATCCATTAAGTAAATGATTTGTGATGAATCAATTTGTTTGAGCATTTGAAAAAATATCAGCCTTTGGTATCAGTCTTCTCATCTAACTCTAAGTAAATAAACACACTTCCTATACGTTGTTGATATTTTTTCTGTTTTTTTTTCCCAAGTACAGTACGTATGAATCATATACTATGCAATTTTCTCTTTGCTTTAGTACTAATTATGGTTGGTCACCTTTCAATTTTAAAAACAAAAAACAAACAAACAAAAAAAACCTTGGCTTTGTGGCATCAATTGTCAAAAACTGCTGGTTTTTAATGAAACATGTATTATGTTTTTTATTGATTCAGTAGATGTCCACATCGTTAATTTCACTCATCAAATTTATCTTTACCCGTATTAAATCGATTTATATTTATATATATATCTATTACTTTGGTTCTGAGCGCCCTACAACCACTAATGCTTATAGTCGGTGTCCAGCTGTGGCGTTTAATTGGAAGGTTAAGATGAGGGTGTGTGTGGCGCCTGCTCCTGCCTTCTGTCAGAGAATTAAAGAGAGATTAGCAACAAGGACAAGTACAGGATAGCTTCCCCTGTAACCTTTATTATTACCAACAGACAGGATCCCATGAACTACATTGTAATATGATATTTGCAGGGATAAAATTCGTCTTTTTTTGGGCTTAATTTAGGCTTAAATGAATATGAGTAGGAATTAATGTGAAATGCGCAGCCATTTTTCCTGAGACTGCAGCTTATTACTCCATATCCTGCTTATTGTTACTGTAGGTGTCAGTTTACACATGTTTTGTTTTACCATTTCATTATAATGGACAGATTTCCCTGCTTCACAAAGGTCACTGTGACGTACAGAGTGAGGGAACGAGCTGACGCGGCTGCTGTATTGTGTGTTGCATTGTAGACGAGCGTGGCCCAGTCTCTGTCTCTGTCAGAGGATCTGATCTTCTGTGGCTGCGCCGATGGAATGGTGCGAGCCTTCAGCCCCGTTGACCTGCACTTTGTCTGCACGCTGCCGCGGCCGCACCCCCTCGGCACCGATGTCTCGGCCATTACCGAAGCCAGGTGAGGAAAAGCTCAGGAGTAACAGAGCCTTTTCCTTGGCAGCGATCCACTGCAGGATCAAACGCTCTCTATTTATAGTGCTTCCTGTCTCGAGCGGCACCATTTCACAGTCTAAAGCACTGCTAAATATTTCTTATTTCTCCGGGTTCTAGAGTTAAAATGTAATTTAATACTATTTTAAGGAAACATCTGTCGCTGTAATAAATGCTCTTCAAAAATGTATTCCAACCTCTGTCCCATCAGCCATCTATTTTCCACCAAAGCGGATGACCGTTACCCAGCTGCCATTGCTGTTACCTATGACCCCTTCAGCCACCGGCTCAGCTGTGTCTATAACGACCACAGTCTGTATGTGTGGGATGTGAGAGACGTCAGCAGGGTGGGGAAGGTGCACTCTGCCCTCTTTCATGCTGCTTGTGTCTGGGACCTTGAGGTAAACATGCAGGAGGAAGTGAGCAACACAGCTCTTTAGGAACTGTGACACATGCGGTGTGTTTCAAACAGCCCCTGGCTCAGTAGTTTGGATGTTGGCCAGTGATTAGATTACTGATACAGGGGACGTTTGGGGATTGATTCATACCAGCCCAGTGCCAAAACTGGGATGCTCTGGGCAGCTCATTACCCTACTGAAATTGGGACCAGTTTGGGACACACTAATAGATATTTTCATTACATTTTGTTGCTTTAGATAATATTGAATAAGCTTAATATTAATGCAATACTCGTGTATTTTAGAATTTTTTTTAGCTTTAACTTTGCTAATGATAGGTAATAAGGCCATGCAGAGTTTTTAGTTAAACTGCACTATCATACTTCATGAATGTAAAGTAAGGTCCATAAGTATTTGGACCATGACACAATTTTCATTATTTTGACTCTGTACACCACCACAATGGATGTGAAAGGAAGCCATCAAGGTGTGATTGAAGCGAAGACGTTCAGCTATAACTAGAGGGGTTTGATTAAAATACTACATTGATAGTTTAGGAATTAATTTTCATATATAGTCCATCATTTTCAGAGGCTTAAAAGTAATTGGACAATAAATAACAGTCAATTCGCAATCATGACCAGGTGAGGCCTGTTCCCTCATTGTTTCATGACAAATGAAACCGACAAAAGGTCTGGAGTTGATTCCAAATGTTGAATTTGCATTCATTAGCTGATTATGTGAACTCTCAATATGTGTTCCTGAGAGATGTCAATGCAAATGAAGGCAGAAATTATTAGGCTGAAAATACAAAACAAACATATCAGACAAATGGCAGAAACTTTATGAGTGTCTGAAATAACAGTTTTGTCATAGGCCAGATTAGACTCTACCAGAAAACATCTAAAAAATTCTGCCCAGGTCTGGAACAAAGGTTTTTGGACAGATGAAACCAAGATTAACTTGTACCAGAATGAAGAAGAGAAGAGTATGAAGAAGGAAGGGAACGACTCATGATCCCAAGCCACCAAATCATCTGTCAAACATGTTGGAGACAGTGTTATAGCATGAGTATGTATGGCTGCCAATGGAAGTGGGTCACTGGTGTTTACCGATGATGTGACTGCTTACAGAAGCAGCAAGATGAATTCTGAAGTGAACAGGGCTTTACTAACTGCCCAGATTCAGGCAAATGCTACAAACCAATAGGACAGTATTTCTCAGAACAGATGGATAATGACCCAAAACAGAAAGACCCACAAACAAGCAGCAACTGAAGGCAGCTGCAGTAAAAACCTGGCAGAGCATCACAAGGGAGGAAATGCAGCCTTTGTTGATGCCCATGGGTTCCAGACTTCAGGCAGTGATTAACTGCAAAGGATTTTCATCTAAGTATTAAATTTAATCCTCATATTTATAATTATGTTGGTTTGTCCGGTTACTTATGAGTCCTTTCAAATGAGGGACTATGTATAAAAATGGCTGTAATTCCTAAACCGTTAATGCAATATTTTTTTTAAACCCTTTGAACTAGAGCTGAAAGTCAACACTTCAATCGCATCTTGGTGGCTTTGTTTCAAACATATGCAAAACTACAAACATTGTCTCACTGTCCATATATTTGTGTACTTTTCTTTATATCACAGCATTGGAATTCCATCCTGTTCAGCCCGCTGGAGTTTATTTTCAATTGAATTCCCACTTAGCCACCTTCTTTCTTGTCATTCCCCAGGTGTTCCCAGATGTTCCTGGGGATATAGGCGCAGGTTGGTCATCTGGCACATTTCTTAGTTGTTCAGCTGATAATACCATCAGACTATGGCACATGGAGGACTGGTCTCAAACTCATGTTAATTTTCAGAACATCCTAAGCACTGTAAGTTGGCATCAATATCTGTATGTCCTCGTGTTGTAAAAATGAAAATTTTGACATTTTGTAATTGTATATTGTCCCTGGTGAGTTATTTCTTCATCCATCACTGCTTTGCAGGATCTCTTGAAAATAATCTATGTAGGTGGAAACACTGCTGCATTACTGGATCAAGAATGTATGAAAAGCGTGAATTCAGATAAATCAGGGGAGGGACAGACAACAGAAAACAGGACGGGCATCAGGACCATCTGTGTCAGTCCAGACGGCAAACACCTGGCGTCTGGAGATCGCAACGGGATGCTCAGGTGGGACATGACTGACATTTAACTTTCAAAAATATCTCAGCCGACACCTCAAGGCAGAAGCAATTTAGGCGACGTCTATCCAAAATAATGTCTGTATGTGTGTTCTCCAGGGTTCATGACCTCAGCAGCATGGAGGAGATTCTGAAAGTGGAGGCCCATGATGCTGAGATTCTCTGCCTCGAGTACAGCAAACCAGGGACAGGTCAGTGTGTCAGTGTGTGCATATGTGACTGTTCTACTGAAATCAGCGATGGCATGACTATCCGTGCATTGGCTGTATATAGTATATGTGCTTTACTGTATTATTCATATCAGGTCTGAAGCTACTGGCCACAGCCAGCAGGGACCGTCTCATCCATGTGTTGGATGCTGAGGATGACTACAGTCTGGTGCAGACACTCGATGAGCACTCTTCATCCATAACAGCCGTCCGCTTTGCTGGTGAGCCACTTGAGACACTGTCAACATCTCACAGCTAATCTTTTCTTAATCCTTGCTTTCATCTACACTCAGTCCCACACGAGGTCCCTCTTTTATTTTGCTTGCAGCACTGCTTGTTTAAATAATAGATGTCAACTGTACTTGTGAATTCAGGTGGAGCTTTGTTATGGGGAAAGCCTTTTTTGTTATGTACTTTTTATATCTTTGCATCTTGTTGTCTCTCTCACAAGTAACATATTTGCATCAGTTACTGCCTTTGATTTTGAGTTTGGATCCATTTAGTTGAAGCCAGTCTCCCATGCCAATGGACTTTTCTTTGGACTGCACATTTGGAAGATGCAAGTAATAGGGGTCTGATGAAGGATAGCCAGATTTCTGTCTTCAGGCATAATGCAAGAATATGAAAATGAAAGCAAGTCCAAAAAATTCATCCTGCAATGAATTTCTTTTTTTCTCAGCCAATGACAACAAAGTGAGGATGATCAGCTGTGGGGCCGACAAGAGCATCTATTTCCGCACTGCACACAAGGTGAGACATGTCTGAGTAAGTTTCTGTCAGATCCCAACTTTTATCAGACATGTACCTTGTCACAAGTGGAATCTGCAGAATATCCAGTTCACACAGATATCTTTGTAAGTGACAATAAAAACATTGATGCACTAACTAAAATCACCTGTCATATACCTAAACTCGAAATACTGTACATATATATATATATAATCTTTAGTTATTGTAAAATCTTTGTAAAATTCCTGGTTACTGCTATATTTTTCTATAAAGGGGCACTGTAGGATCCACGACACACCAAATAAACAATTCTTTAAAAGATTCTATTCTTCATTAATTCCTCCCATCGAGGACTCACTGTGCAGCACAGCAGTAACACAATCTATTTAGCTTCTGTTCGTGAATGCAACTCTTTGGTATGTACCACAACAGGAACATCTAGAGTACAAGTTGTACGGCTAAATAAAAAAGGGAGACATTGATTCCTCTAGATTTACTCGGGTTTACTGGGGCAGTTTTCTGCTTGGTCAGACTTGCATAAGTTACAACATTCCTCTTAAACTTAAGACATAATTCAGGCCACTGCAGTGACTCAGAATATTAGCTTTTGTGGAGCAGGAGTTGTGGAGTTGCTTGTTAGTCTTTAGAAAACTTCTCTTCAGCATCCAAACATTTATGGAGTACTCATTTTACAAACTTGTTGTGACAGGTCTGCGCTCCCTGCAAAACATAAACAAGCATCTTCTATGCTGCCTGTTATCATGCTCTATTTTCTGTTCAATTCAATTCGATTTCCTAATGAGCCATAAAAGTCTTCTTTTATCCGTAATATTTGTATGATTGGAAGCGTAAACACCGACTAAAAAATAATATGACTTATTCTAACTAACACTGGGTCTTTGCAAAGTATATTCAGCCCACCTAGATTAAACTGAGGAAATCACCTTATGTTCTGTCTTTATTGCATTTTAAAGCTGCTATATGTAGGATTTTGCTATCGCTAGAGAGCCAACATTAGCATTTCCAGCTGACTTGCCACTCTATAAGTAACATTAAGAGTTCAGCGTCAAACTTCATCCGCCGCCTCCAGTGGTGGAAAGCAACACCTTTGTTAAATCCTGTTTTCTATTTCTATCACTTCTCTTCTTCTGCTGAAGTTAGCATGCTAACAGCTAATTCTGGTCTTACCCGTCTCATAATACTAGCTTGTGATAATAAGTCACTGTGGCGTCAGGCCTGGCCTCAGTTCAGCATGAGAAGAAGAGGAAGTAGCTCTGGCTCTAGGCATATTTGAACTACTTGTAAACAGAGCGGGGGCTGACGCTTTTGGTAAGGAAACAGCTGTCAGTGCCAACAATGGCTATGCAGTGTTATAGCAAAAACTGTAGCACCTTTAAAGCGTAACAGCTGTGTATACTGTAAACAAACTTTTAAGATACACACATTGAAAATTGATTCCTGCAACATCTAGATATCTGCACAACCAATGTCAATGAATTGAGTTTCTGAAAAAATAGAAAATCTTAAAGTTTTATTTTGCACCTTTCTATCTGTTGCTATAGACAGAGCAGCCTCGCTCCTCTGCACAGACCTGTCAGTGTTTCTACTTCCTTTTTTTTTTTTGCAGACTGACAGAGGAACAGAGTTCAGCCGCTCTCACCACATGGTGAGGAAGACCACTTTGTATGACATGGGTGTAGACCCCACTTACAAGTATGCTGCTGTTGGCTGCCAAGACCGCTGCATCAGGTGAGTGTGTGGGCATGGGCAGTATGTGCAATTTTGTATGACAAGGTGGTTAGCAGCTGGAAATGAATCCTAGAAAAAACAAGTTATTACATTTTTTGAGGTTTCCTTTCCCTCTGATTTCAGGATTTTTAACATCAGCAGTGGAAAACAGAAGAAACTCTACAAAGGATCACTGAGTGAAGATGGAAGTCTGCTCAGGGTAACATCTTTCTCCACTGTCCACACTCCAGAAACGTTCTCTTCTACTGTATATACACAGTTCAAAAACAATAGAGTGCTTTTGTATGTGGTTTGGCAGGTACAGATTGATCCTTCCGGTCAATATATCGCTACGAGCTGTTCTGATAAAACCATCAGCATCTTTGACTTTTACACTGGGGAGTGTGTCGCCACGATGTTTGGACATTCTGGTAACAGAACGCACAACTACACCTCACCTACACATACCTCACGTAGCCACACTGAGCAGCAAGTACATGACACTTCTATAGCATCTTTTTGTTTTATACAACATTGCCAGGGACAATAATAAAACTAACCATCTATCTTTTTTGTTTTGCAGAGATTGTCACTGGGATGAAATTTACCAACGACTGCAGGCATTTGATTTCTGTGTCAGGTGACAGGTGAGAGACAGTTTTGTGTGTGTTGGTGTACTGGGAAAGCAAGAATTTAAATGATCATTGAAATGACATATTTCTTAAAAGAATAACAAGTATTAGTTTTATATTTATAATCAGAGCTATAATAATGATGAGATATGTAAATTTGAATCCTTTCAGTGCTATGACCCCAGCACTAAAATAACAGTTATATCAAAACCACCCAAACTGAAATCATTTTAAATCTCTGTTGCATGAGGAAATATTTGGGGGAGATGTGTTTGCAGACAGTTTCCTCAATAGTCAGGCTGAAATGAAATGCTGAATTTTTAATGCCTGAATGCTTTCATCTCCTAGCTGTATCTTTGTGTGGCGACTGGCTCCAGAACTGACAATCAGCATGAGAGAGAGGCTCTGCCATCTCCGACAAAACCCCAACACACCACCCTGCAGGACTTCCAGTCTCAGGTGACTACACATACCTCCACCTTTCACCTTTCACTGATGACATTAATTCCATAAATTTAGTGTTGCTCATAAATTAGCCACATGCAGAAAATGTCCCCACCTCACACCTATGCCGACTGCCTGAGTGCTCATCATTCTGTCTGACCACTGACTGTGTAACTCCAGACGGGAGGTGTACAGCGCCCCCACTCTGGGCATTTTGTCCTCAGACAGTGACCACGAGCACGAGGAGGAGGATGGAGCAGAGAACGCCGACCCCAAAGACCCTGAAGAAATCGGAACCAATACTTCCTCTGACAGCAGCATTGGCGAGGAGGACACAGGTAGCGTCTGACTGTGAACTGAATCTAATCCAGATGTTTATCAAGGGTTTAGTATGGAGTAGAGGAATGTCCTCTTGTAGTTTGTTAGCGTCTTCCCTGCTGCAGTAACTTTGACATTTACCTTATCTGTGGAGTGCAGCAGAATTTGAGAAAATCCAATCCAGGAGTAAAATTGTATCTGTAATTATTCTTTTTATAATTACTAATTATTGTGTTCTTTCATACAACAGGGGGCTCGGACGAAGGACAGGACTGGGAACTGTCAAAGGTATGTGAAAAAAAGAGAGTGTTATCGGTTTAAATGAAATAACAAATTCTAGATACACTTTTGGAAGAATTACATATGCATACCATTGTCTTTACTTTATGAAAATCATCCCATAAATTTGCACTTTTCACATTTTTCCCATAAAGCGAATTAGACAAATTCAATTTCCAACATTTATTTTTAACAACATAATAATAAAAAGAATTTGTTTCATAGCAATAAGCAATGTGTGAATGTGTAAAAATTCATTATTTTTGTTTTATTGAAAGGCCACTTTCATTTGAATGTGAGTGTCCACTGCAATAATAGATGGTGTATGAGTGTGTTTGTGTGTGTGTGTGTGTGTACTGGGAAAGCAAAATTTAAATGATCATTGAAATGACATATTTCTTAAAAGAATAACAAGTATTAGTTTTATATTTATAATCAGAGCTATAATAATGATGAGATATGTAAATTTGAATCCTTTCAGTGCTATGACCCCAGCACTAAAATAACAGTTATATCAAAACCACCCAAACTGAAATCATTTTAAATCTCTGTTGCATGAGGAAATATTTGGGGGAGATGTGTTTGCAGACAGTTTCCTCAATAGTCAGGCTGAAATGAAATGCTGAATTTTTAATGCCTGAATGCTTTCATCTCCTAGCTGTATCTTTGTGTGGCGACTGGCTCCAGAACTGACAATCAGCATGAGAGAGAGGCTCTGCCATCTCCGACAAAACCCCAACACACCACCCTGCAGGACTTCCAGTCTCAGGTGACTACACATACCTCCACCTTTCACCTTTCACTGATGACATTAATTCCATAAATTTAGTGTTGCTCATAAATTAGCCACATGCAGAAAATGTCCCCACCTCACACCTATGCCGACTGCCTGAGTGCTCATCATTCTGTCTGACCACTGACTGTGTAACTCCAGACGGGAGGTGTACAGCGCCCCCACTCTGGGCATTTTGTCCTCAGACAGTGACCACGAGCACGAGGAGGAGGATGGAGCAGAGAACGCCGACCCCAAAGACCCCGAAGAAATCGGAACCAATACTTCCTCTGACAGCAGCATTGGCGAGGAGGACACAGGTAGCGTCTGACTGTGAACTGAATCTAATCCAGATGTTTATCAAGGGTTTAGTACGGAGTAGAGGAATGTCCTCTTGTAGTTTGTGAGCGTCTTCCCTGCTGCAGTAACTTTGACATTTACCTTATCTGTGGAGTGCAGCAGAATTTGAGAAAATCCAATCCAGGAGTAAAATTGTATCTGTAATTATTCTTTTTACAATTACTAATTATTGTGTTCTTTCATACAACAGGGGGCTCGGACGAAGGACAGGACTGGGAACTGTCGAAGGTATGTGATTATATTAACTGTAAAAAAAAAAGAGAGTGTTATCGGTTTAAATGAAATAACAAATTCTAGATACACTTTTGGAAGAATTACATATGCATACCATTGTCTTTACTTTATGAAAATCATCCCATAAATTTGCACTTTTCACATTTTTCCCATAAAGCGAATTAGACAAATTCAATTTCCAACATTTATTTTTAACAACATAATAATAAAAAGAATTTGTTTCATAGCAATAAGCAATGTGTGAATGTGTAAATATTCATTATTTTTGTTTTATTGAAAGGCCACTTTCATTTGAATGTGAGTGTCCACTGCAATAATAGATGGTGTATGAGTGTGTTTGTGTGTGTGTGTGTGTGTGTGTGTGTGTGTGTTTCAGTATATTTAATTGTCTTTCCATTTTAATCATATTCACAGGTAGTAGAATTAAACTACTGATATAAAATGTGGAGAGTTCCTTGATTCAGCTCCTGAATCATAATAAATCCTCATAAATGTACCACACATAAGATTCAGGACAAGATTTAAGTATATAGACTGGGAAGCTGATGAACAGAACATTTGCTGCTCCTTTCTACTATCGTTTAGCTTATCTATCTCAGTATTTTAGAAGGACCAAAGTGGTTTAGCTTAAGCATCCCAGGCTTCACCCCACCACACATGAGATTAAATCCTCTGTGATGTACTTTACTTCAGGGGAAATACCCTGCTGTGTCTTAAAAGTGACTTGAAATTCATTCTGAAGTACAAAGGCAAAGTTAGAACTGGTGTATGAGATTTTTCAGTCATGTCTTTTATTATAAGAAATCATGGTTTTCTGTGTCAACTTTATACATCTCCAACCCCCAGTTGCAGCATGCAGTCATCAGCCAGGTCACCCCTGACTCTGCTAAGCGTCCTCGGAGGCGCTGGTCTCATCGTATGGGCTCTCTGGAGCTGATGGTTAAATCCATGCTGGACCTGAGGCAGCTGGAGACGTTTGCTCACAAGAAAAACTCCAACAGCCCCCCTCATGACAGAGAGAGACAGAGCACGTCCAGCCTCCAGGAGCCTATGGTATGCACAGATGTAAAGGATGACTAAGACAGAGGAAGAGAGAGCTGTCCGTATGGATCCATGTGTGTGTAATTGCACCACTACGCCAAGTCACCCATGTTCATTTTCTGCAGCAGTTGGAGGGAAGAGCCAAGAGGCATCGGCCAAGTCCACACGCTGACTGGCTGTCCTCACACCCGTCCAAGGGCATCAAAGGAACGGAAGGAGATGTGCTGTACACTGAGGAGAACGAGGATGACACAAGTCTACAGGGCAGGTAAATGCCTGCCTGCCTCACACGCTTTTCATAACAGTGACGGCGGAAGAGAACAAAAAGTGCCTTTCTATTCTTGGTTTGATGTTTCCCTCCCTGCCCTGCTCCTCGTTGTTTTCCTACGTCAGTGATTACGTGGCGAAGGAGCAGCACTGCAGGATGCAAGGACGAGGGATCCGCAGTGAGAGCCAGGACAGCCGCAGCCCAGACAGCGCTTGCTCCCTGGGCTACGACAGCGGGGAGTCCAGCCTGGATCACGTCCTGGATGGTGAGGGCAACAGCAGTAAGAGTCACAGTAACAGAAAGACAGCGTTGAGTGGAGACACATGTAATAATCAACTTTTGCTAACATAAAAACACAACAGCATAGAAAAATTAAGGTTGGTAGTTGGAGCCACGACTATATATGTACAATGTGAAAATTTCTGAATTTAGCACCCCCTAGTGGAAGTGTCAGAATAGACACCGTGTCTGACAGCAGTGCATGCTGCTTCCCCTACAACAACCCCATTATTCTACAGCAAGAAACTAAGGCCTAAAAACAATTTAAGGATTTTTGTACATTTATTAATTTAAGATAATAAATTCATACAAGATTTCAACATATAGTGTCTTTCAGGGACTTTTTTTCATTCATACTTACAGGTAAGAGCAATAGTAAAGTGAGCTTTACTGAAAAAGACTAAGGAATTTTAAATAGATATCAAAGTCACATTTGTATGCTGTGTTTCTGTATTTCAGCTGTTGACATTTCTGTTTCAACTTATACGTGCCTTCTCAAAGTGTGTCAAGTGCAAGATTTAAAATGAAAAGACTGCAGTGTACATGAAAGCCATGACATCTCTTCAACAGACAGTAAAGCTTATACCTGCCACGAAGGATTTGAGCAAACAGAGGCTTGGATTTTTTTTCTGTTTTAGACTTGACAGAAATATGTCAGGTAATACTACAACTTAAAGCCCAGTACTCTGACTGGTCATTTGTTGAGGATTATCAGAAACCAGATCTCTGCTGTAGATGCATCAAGGTCAAGAGGGTTTTTTTTGTTTCTTTTTTCCTCTCGGCTCTAGCTGTTCTTCCTTTTGCTTTCAGATTCTGCAGACCTGGAGTCCCTCAGCCAGGACAGCTCTGATGAGGAAAAGGAGGAGGGGGAGGAAGAGGAGCAAAGGGTGGAGGTGACGAGTATGGACGAGGCTTTGAGGACGGTGACTGACACTGTTGACCGCAGTCAAGAAGATTTCCTCAAGCAGAACTTTGAGACGTTGGCCGAGAGCTGCAGCACAGGTAAGACAGGGCACACACACACACACACACAAACACACGCACACACACACACACACAATATCGATTAGATTGCCGGTTTCTCTTGTGCTTTCAGTTTCTCTTTCTTTTTCTATCTGTCACAGGGTAGTTTCTTCTCTCTTTACTGCTGTCTCCATTTTCCTTTTTTGTTTTTTTTCCTTTCTAATGCCTGACATCTTTCCACAGCTGAGCAGAGCAGAGTCCCGAGGCTCAGTATTTCTTCACGCTTCCTGGCCAGAGGACATAATAACAGGTACTGCTGACCACTTCAGACCAGTGTGGACCCACAGCTATAATTACAAACCCATGTGGACTCACGCACACTGCTCTGCTAAACCATCTGTGCACCCTCATGATCCAGCCAAGCTGTCAGTTTAAAATGACATTGTTTCTTTGAGTAATTTTTCTTTGTATGAGAACATTGCTTTGTTTTTTATCCATGGCGAAAGACCACAGGGGTGACGGAGTGGAATTCGCTGCTAGACATTTAACTGTAAAAAAAAACAGTTTATTTTAAGGAGCGGGTCAAGGTTTTCTGGAAATTAGCTTATTCGTATTCCTTCCGAGAGTTAGATGAGGAAATTGATACCACTCTCTTGTTTGTGCAGTACAGTAAATGTGAAATTAAAAGCCAGCAGCAAGTTTGCTTAGTTTGGCAAAAATACTGGAAACATGGAAAAATAGCCAGCCTGGCTCCGTTTGAAGGTAACAGAGTCCGACTACCAGCCCCGGCTTACTAATGAGGTTTCCACTGATTGCCAGGCAACTGCTCCTGGCCAAAAAATAGTCCAATACATAAACCCCCTTAAAACAGCCAATTATGATATTCACAGCATATTAACCATTGTGTTAATTGATGTTTTTTATGTTACCTTTAAACAGAGCATGGCTAGCTGTTAATACCCGTTTCCAGTTTTATTGCTAGCAAACCAGCTGCTGGCTCGAACTACATATTTAGCATACAAACGCAAGAGTGGTATTAATGTTTCATCTAACTCTTGGCCTCTTCCCCAAAAAGTCCAACTATTCATTTAATATGACAGATTTATTTTCAATAAATATAATGAAATGCTGCTACTTATCTGTACAGTGAACATGTGGTTGTCCACAGTGAGCAGCCATTTAGCTAAGCTTTGCACGAGGACTGGTAACACCTTGAATGGCTCTGTCCAAAACAAAATATAACCTGTTATATTTAGCTTGTTTTATATGTAAAAAACAAAACAAAACAAAAAACAACAACTTCTAGAAGAACAACATGCTTTGGTTCACGGAGGTTAATGAACTGGCTATTTCCTGTTTCCAGTCTTTGTGCTAAATGAAGCTGCTGGATGTAGCTTCATATTTAGAGTTCAGACATTAGCTTGGTATTGATCTGATTATCTAATTCACCGCTTGAAAGCTAGTAAGTCCATTTCCCCAAATGTCAGACTATTCCTTTAACATACTATAGGTGTTTACATTGTGTATTTTACTCATCTGTCTCTCTGTATAGGGGGATGCCTATGTTTGCCAGGGTGCATGGAAAAGAACAAGGCAGCCACTCTCCCAAGCCCCCGGTTTCCAAAGTGCGGCCCTTGATGGGAGACTGGCAGAGCAGAAACATGGCAGACAAGACCCCTGTGTCCCCTGGCAGGACCGAAGGGCCAAAGTAAGAAGGCACTACAGAGCAGGAACTATTATTTTTAGACTGGTACTCCTTTGGCAGACTTGGAACTGATAAATCAAAAATGCAAAAGTTCAAAAAGCACGAAAGGTACTCTGTATAAATAAATCATTATAAAACATTGGTAGGTCCACAGAGCAAGAATGCAATGGCCATTCCTGAGGTCGCACAAGTCTACAATGTCGAGACATTTTTAGAGTGTTAACTACCCGCCCATCACAATCGTGCTGTTACTTACAGACTGGATAGGATTTATCAAAAGCAGAGAGAAACTGAACTCTCGTCTAAAACAATTATGCATATGCAAATAAATGAGACTAAATTATTAAAATAACCACATACACAAAAGAAAATGAAGGCATGAATCAACAGTTACTTTGGCTTGTTTTTGCCATTCTGTGACTACTGATAATTGAGTGTGAAGTGATCTTAAAGCTGAGCTGTTGCATCTCAGAAGGGCAGATGCTCCAGAGAGGGACTGTGCTCCTACCCTTGGACCCCAAAAGAAGAAGGCTACGGGGCCCCACCTGTGGAGGATGTCCAACCCTCCAACCAAAGCTCCGCTGCTTTTGGACAGAGCGATGGGTTTAAAGAAATCAAACTCTACCCAGAACCTGGCCTCAGACTGTACGTTTCATCATCGTTCAGTTCATTTATTACAATATGTTTGCCATTGTTTCTGTAATAATGGGCTCATGTTTTTTTAATGAACTACATTAGCTCTGTTAGGAGCAGGGGGATCAACTGTGAAATGTGCAATTTAACCTAGTCTGGCTTTGGATGATTACCCAGCAATAATGCATTTATATGATCTAATTCAAAAAGTCATCCAATTACTGTGCTTCTGTTTTCACAAAACAAGCCACATTAATCTCCGCTTCATCCTTGCTTCAGCTCTTCGCTCCCCTGTGCCGTCTAATGACCGAAAGGAGTTAAGCATGAGGCCTCAGCAGCTTTTCTTGGATTGTGACACTCCAAGGCCGTCGTTCCACTTTTCTTCACCGTCCTCTGGCTCACCACAGTCTCCTCAGTCCCCCGTGTCTTGGGAGAGCCCCAAACTCAAGCCCCCGCACTCCTACATGAACCACACAGCCAGCTCCATGGCCAAAAGCAGTCGGTCCTCCTCTCTCGGAGATGGTATCCAGATGGAAACTCCAGACTGCTCCCCTTTGCTCTCCAAGGGCAGGAGGTCGTCTGAGGAGCTGGAGGTCGATCCCCCGCTGCTCACTTCGTCTCCGGTCACCGCGATGCCGTCTTCTGTCTCATCATCGTCGTCCGTCTTATCATGTCCCCTATCAAGCAGTCCCTCCCCCGCTGCACCCCATCCTACAGCTACGGTTTCACCCACTTCTTTTATCCAGAGCATCCCACCCTCTCGCATCCCACTTCCCAAGCAGCCTCTCAGTCCTCGACGCAGCCTCTGCCTTGAAGTAAAACCAAGCTCAAGTTGGTCCGGTGGCCCGGTGAGGGCTTCTACGCCTACAATAGACCCAGGATGTTATGCTCCAGGAAAAAAACAAGGTTAGACAGTCAGCCTTATACTGTAGATGTGCCAAACACACAGGAACTAAATCACTAATTACATGTACTGCTTTGTGTCTTTATTGTTATTTTAAGACCTAGGTAGACAACTGTCTTTAAGTTTGGACCTTTCTTTGCCAAGTTCACCACCAGTGATGCAGAGGAGAGGCTCAGATTCTGGGAGGTACATTTTACATCATTTTATGTAAACACTTAAGTACATGTTTTGGCAAGTTTTCAGGAGTTACACACAAACAAGTTTTCTTAGCAACAGTTCTACTAAAATAATCTCCAAGAAATGGAGGTAGTAAGGTCAGCTAGGTTTTGCCTTATACATGAGAGTGTTGCACAATTAAGCAAATTTCACATCATTTGCTCGTTGTTTCTTTTCTACTCTTTTAATGTAACATGTCAGATTTAGCATAATACAGTTACTGACACACATTTCTGACATTTCTTCCCAGTGCCATGGAGCCAGGACAGGTGGCTGTAGCTGAAGAGTGCCCTCTGGTGCCCGAACAGGCCCGCACATCGAGTGCCGACCCCCGGCCAGGTCTGACTCCCCAGAATTCTTTTATTAACCTGTCCGTCACAGATGCTCCTCCTCCTCATCACTGCGTCTCTTCACACTGCTCGCCCTCTGTCCTCCGGCCTGTCTGTCAGTCTGCTTATGTGTCTCGTGTACCTCCGTCTGTCCTGGTGCACTCCTGCTGTCAGTACTGTGATTACAAGGGTGAGTGCACAGATGAGGGGAGACAATGAATTCTGCTCTCTTTTCCTTTATTTTAATGTCATCTTGTTTTTCTGTCCGTCTCTATGGTCTCTACGTCTTTAAAAGTTAGGATATGTCATATCTTGCTTTAAGATGAAAAAAACATCTGTCAGCAAGCATCATGGTGTGCTCCTCAAGACAAACATTTCGATTGAACCAAACACCGAGATTTATTGCAACAGGCTTGAAACTTGACTTGATTTATCAAAACCTAATTGCTGACTGCCATAAAATTTGTTCAGTGCATTCATGCTTCCTCAAAGGAGAGAACCTTTCCATTTTGCACTTCTCATGTCAACCACATAATCTTTGCGCACAGGATATTGTGCCTCATAATTGAGAGAATGCAGAGGAACTTGCACACATTACTGCTCCCTTCTGATGATAATAAAGTAATTACCTATTATTTACCATTAAGTTCTGAAATATAGAGCCTCAGTTAACTGAATGTTTTCCTCACAGTGCTCACCCAGTAAATAAAGGTATCTAATAGAGTTACAATGCTGAGTTGAATCTTAAAGTAACCTCTTCATCCTGTTCTTCATGCTTCTCTGCCTGCTGTTTCGTAAATAACTGCCTCACAAACGCAACAGATTTCATTTCAACTTGAAAAGACAGTTACCATAAATGCCTTTAAGTGATACACATTCTACAGTTGTACCTACAACTGTGTTTTACTGGAGGATATAAAATGTGAAATCCCATTTCTCATGTTCATAGCTAACACTGCTCTTTATTTATTTTTTTTTTTTTTACAGCAGCCTCCTCATGTGTTTTTTCTTTTTTCTGTGTCTTTTCTGCTATAAAGTTTTTCTTATTTTATTTCTTTTTAAGCTCTTTAATATTTTCTCAGTATTTACTGGGTACCTGCTGTACTTAATAACAGAGTCTGTTTGTGTGCATCTATACTGTACTGTATGTTTTCCTTTGAGCACACTGATTTTCCACATGCTGTACTAAACTTGAAAGAGTCATTCTCTCTCTCTCTCTCTCTCTCTCTCTCTCTCTCTCTCTCTCTCTCTGCAGACCACTCTATCACCTTGGAAACTTGTATGCAGGCTGTTACTGAGCTGCACAGCACTCTGAGGAAAACCATCATGCTTTATACTTTGGTCAGTAAGTGTGTGTCATATATCTATGTGTGTAAAAATTATAAAGAGAGGAGTTAAGAGAGCATAGTTAAGACAGGGGAAAAGGGAGGGATGTTGAAGATAAAGGGGGAATCAACAGATATTTTTTTCACAAATGGTGGCCTGTTATTGCTGCCTTCTTGGATTTTATTAAAATCCTTTAAATTCTTATAATGCACTGTTTTTGGTCCGTTGACTTCTGTGAGTACTGCTGCTGCCATGTTTGCACATCTAGTCTCTGCAGAAATCCATACTAATTAGCTCCGTAGGCCTGAAAAAATCAAAAAACAAGACAAGAATTTTCTGGTTCCATCTTCTCAAATGTAATAATTGACTGCTTTTCTTTGTTATAGTAGATTAGTAAACTACATATTCTTGTTTGTTCAATTTTGGGTTTTTGGTTTCTGACTGGGTTTTGTGATGGACGTGTTCAGGGCTGTAACTGAATAACATTTTCCTAAGTAATTTGTGTGTTGTGTGTATTTCCTTTATTCACCAGATAGTAACAAACAATAACCATCACAAGTTCCTAAAATCCTTCAAATGTCTAATTTTGTCCAACCAACAATCTGAAACCCAAATATATTCAAATTACAGACATATAAGACAGAGAAAGGGCAGGAAATCTTTACAATTAAGAATCTGAAACCAGAAAATATTTGGCATTTTCTTGCTTGAAAAATTGCCTAAACAATTATCAAAATAGTATAATTTATTTCTGTTGATCAATTAATCAACTGTTTAGCACAGCTTTAGACATGTTTCACTGTTTTATAGAAAAAAGATATTGAATAAGTCTAAGAAAAAACAGAGAGATTAACCGATATTTGCAACTAGTTGAGCATTTTTACATTCTATTTTTCCATAAACCTACTCCAGTTGGACACATGAAGTTTTATCTATAATGTGATGAACAGATGAAAAAGACAAACACACTGGTAAACAGCCTGTACAGCTGTCTGCCTGTTTGTCTCACTCACTGCTTGGCTGACTAGTTTATATGTTCACGGGTTGGTTTAAACTAGGTTCTACAGTGTGGCCAACAGCCCGATGAAGATCAGCAGCGGATGAGGAGAATCCTGTCCGAGGCCCTGTTCGTGGTTAAGACTGAGCTGGACTCTGTCCCTCACCTCAACTCCCAGTGTGAAGGGCTCCGAGTGGATCATGGAGTCAAAGCTGAGGGAGAGAAGGCCCTTGCTCTGCTGGAGCAGTATGCTGAGCTGCTGCTGAAGTCTGTGGAGAGGAGACTAGATACCAAGCCCTGAGGAGATAGACTGATGTTTTCTATGCACATAGATTAAGAGGAACCAGACATTTAGACACATGCCCCCCCAGTAGCACTGTGAATTGCACACTTATTATTTGCACAGAGATCTTTTGAAACGTTATTAACTGAGCTTTATTGATTGAAAGCAGATGAGATGCCATTATATTTGGAGAAACTGAAAAAAAAATATTCCGAGTATTATGCACTGAGATAAAAATGAGTAAAAAATATTGCCTTATTGTTAAAGATGCCATAGTTTGTCTTTATCTGTTTTCCACTTTTATACATTGTATTGAATCAAAAAAATGTCATGAGGGGAGACACTAGAGGGACAACAATGATCAGGTCACATAAAGAACACAGGTAGTTGAAATCTAGTAAAAAGTTGCTGTGGAGTAAGCACTGTATGTGGGTTGAAAAACTCATCCCGTGGTATTGGGCACTATTTAAGCAATTGCCTTATAGTGGTTGAGCCCCCACTATAACGTGATTGCATAGTGATTGTGTTACATTTTGGTAAAAGTTATGACATTTTAAAGCGTCCGATGGAGGCTGAAGGTTACATTATGCCATTGTTCTTACCGGTAGTAGGGCTCCTAGGGTAAAAATGAAAACTGTCTCCCAACGATGGCATTACAGTAAGTAGCACTGGGATAAATTTCCATACCAATTTTCAGTCCAGTCAGTGGCCTAGATATCTTGCACCAGAGACAGGGTACTGACTTCAGGACATGACATTGGCATCCCCAATGCTTGTGGGACAAAAATGGTTGTGTTCACATATTTAAAACAGTGGGTCATGATGGAGAGAGCATGTTTAGGTAGTGAAGTTAGAATATGAGGATAGAAATGGCGATAATGGGGTATAAGGTTGGAGGTAAATGTTGGACGAAGCACCTTGAAAGACTTTAGCCACTGAGATTTCAGTTACCTCTGTGACCCATGTATTCATATTTTTCTACCAATAGTGTCTCCCGTTGTTGCAAAAGTAGCTATTACTTGTGCAGTTATTATTGCATAATGTGTATCAGACTGTAAATTTTTTTTTTAGTTTCCCTCTGTACATTTATGCAAGTTTTCGTATGTTCTACTTGGATTTTAGATTTCTCTGAAAACGATTTTTCTTCTGTGTTACTGTCATACAGTTTCAAATTACTCCAGTATTTTATAGTCTCTTACAAAAATAAACTGTGGAGATGTTGTTTTTGATCATTTTGTTCTGACTGAATTTTATCTGACAATCTTTGCAGTTAACAGAACCGCAGAGAACTGAGCTATAGGAGACCCTCATTGTTTTCAGACTTTATTGATATGTGTCTAATTCTCTATTAGTAGCAATTTAATAACATAGGAAAGTTTGTACACAATAAATAGCAGGAGCATCTTTATAGAGAAAAGCTTTATATGTATTAAATGGTTAGCTATGTAGCAACTTATTGTGACATTATAGAATGAGCTCAACTCGTGATTATTAATAGTAAATTACATTGTAACACACGTATTCAATCTTTAAGCACTATGATGTAAAAATTGGAAGGCTTTAGTGTTTCCACAATATAGTATATTATGGACCTGTGTATGTGTGGGCAAATTTCTATTTGTGTTTTTTTTCTGCATCGCTGCTGCATTTACAACACTCTCATGCATCATACGTCTGTCCTTGATGTCCTCTGTACATGTACTGTATGAGTAATAGTGCCTTTCCTATGGAAGTGTCTCCACATTGACGTAGGTTAGGACGACGTCATGCAGGATGTTGATTCTGTCAATCTGGTTAAGCTCTCTGATGCGGTGTCGGAACTCAAACAGCGGGATGTTGTTCACAGCCACCCTGAACGCCTCTTGAGTGCACAGTATCTTCATCTGAAACAGAGCAGATCGACAATGGTGTAGTGCTATCATGCATGCGGAGCAAAATCTTTAACTGGCATTCCACAGGGATAACATTGTACAATTAAGATGCTTTTTTTGTCAATGCAAAATCTAGGAAAACTTTAACTAAAAGTTAAGGTGCAGCAGCAGAAAAACACACTGTAGCTGTTAGAGTCATCAGTAAACATTGGCACGAGGGCTCTTCGCCACAAAGTCAGGATTAGCTCCTCAGATTAGTCAGCTCTTGGTGCTGCCTGTAAAGCATAATTGTTATTGATGTTATTGAGCAACACAAGACCCCCACTGACCTCCAGGAGCCTCCCTGCAGTACATCAGTTCCCTTATCTAGGACTCGCTTGCACAAACGACTTTCCAACCCTTTCCATCTTTTCCAAACGTTACCCTGACGTTAACCATGACAAAGTGACCTGGAGTCAGTTAAAGGCACCATGTGTAGAATTTTGAAACATCAACATATTGTAAAGTTCTTACCACAAACAAATGAGACAATGTTAAAATGATTAGTAGCGTCTGTTTTTGAATATAGAATTTTTTATGAAAAAAATATCATTATGAAGAAAAGTGATAGCTGATTAGAAGCAGAAGACACTGACAGAATAAATTTGGTAATGCTTTACTGATGTTCCCATGCAACACATAGCATCTTTAAGCCTATTTCCTCAATCCACTAAGAGGTTAGATTCATTCTTCTTTTTTTTAAAACTCACTTCAAATGGGCTCCCAAGAGCGAAGGGGAAGGGTCCCTTCAGGTCTCGCTCCTCCGGGCCCCAGCGCTCGCCTAATTTGTGGTTACGGACCACCACTTGTTTGCCCCCCTCATTGAAGCGAAGGTTGATGTGAAAGGCAATGTCATTGCCTCTCAGGAAGTTCACCGTGAACCTGTGAGAGACTAGAGCTGGTTGGACTTTCACTGAACCATTGAATTTAACTGAAATGTTACGACATAAGAAAGGAGGTAATGGAGAAAACTGAAAATAATGGAAAAAGGATGGCATAGGAAGACAATATTAGTACTTATACACTAAATAAGCTTACATTTTAGCATTAGGCTTCACATGGCCCAAGATGGTCATCATCATCTTGTCATACACCCCTCTGGCAAGGTTCAAGTTGTATGGCACACTCTAAACAGCAAAACAGTGAGGGAAAGACCATAAAAATACCTGACAACAAATCCACATTGTAAGATGCATGTACATGAGATTTCATGCTTTTGACTTACTAGAGGTCCAGATGTGGGCGGAAGCCAGTGTGACGGCATGATCGATGGATTCTGTCCAGGCCATCCTGACTGTCCTGGGTTATAAGGCCAGCTAGGGTGGGCAGGCCAGCCTGGTACATTGGAATGGATGATAGTAGTAGGAACAGGAGCAGGTGCTGCAACTGGGACTGGAGTTGAAACTGGGGCTTGAGCAGGGACCTGAGCTTGGATTGGAGCTGGAGGCTGCGGAGGCTGGTACTGGGTGCCTGGCCAGCAAGGCTGGCAGGGCTGCACCAAAGCTGGAGCTGGAGCTGGAGCTGGGACGATGGTTGTGGTTGGTACAGGGGCTGGTGTTATGGCTTGTGCCGGGGCTGCAACCACAATTGGTGCAGGGACAGATACCGGAGTTGGCTGTGTCCCAGGCCAGCAGGGTGTGTTTGGTTGGCCAGTCCAGCATGGTGCAGGCTGGGTGGGCTGTCCCGGCCACGCAGGGAACCCAGCACCAGATGGCTGCAGGCTGGGCCAAAGGCTGTTAGCCTGTGGGGCAGAACCAGACGACGGGCAGCTGCCACAGAGAGCATCAGAATGCTGAGAGGGAGGAGGAGAGGGGGAGGAAGGAGAGAGAGATGGGTCAGGGGCAAGGAGGGCGATACGGGGAAGAGAGAGAGTGGACAGGATGGAGGACACCAACTTGCAGTTGCAAACATGGCCATTTGACATAAGCAAAGATTTAAGCATTTATATTTAGATGGAAAATGGGAAGGAAAGTAGTTGCAATGATTTTTGTTGTTCTTACCAGTGTGGAGATGTGAGAATTTGATGAGGTACTTACATCCATGTTGCCTGTCAGAACAACATTGAGGACACTTTTATTTATTTTACTGCTTTTTTAATCATAAGTAAGTCTGAGGGGATTTTACAGAGACAGAAAGACAAAAGAAAACCAAAACAGATCTTAGTTAGAAATGACAAAGGACTATTATGGCCAAACTAAGACCTAAACTGAACCATAGCATTGAAATTGTATAAAATATATTAACTTTTTAAAATTATTTATTTATTTATTTATTTTAAAGTTGAAGAGCTTTCAGTAAATACATATTGATTCTCCATGAGCTGTGGAAACAAGAAAAAGTTCCCCAGCTGACCACAAGAGGACTCTAAAGCTTCTCAAGATGTCAAATTGTGAGCAAACAAAGATGCACTGGATGATTGTGTGTTTCCATACAGACATACATAGTTAACTAAAGCTTATTATACTATGGAATGTACTAATGGGATGATAACAGCAGAAAACGTCCAGGGACACGGAGAAACATAGTGGCACATTGATTCTTGGTCATATGTGAAAATAGAGAGGAATTTACAATAACAATGAATCTTTAGTTTGCATCCCATGCCAATGCAGATTCAATTACTGTTACTAAGTTATTTAAGTAACTACCTAGTCTTGCCATTTCATGCTGCTTAAAGTTTTCTATTAATAACAAATACAACCCAACACAGATCATTCTGATAGTGAATTATTTACTATAGGTCCTTTGCTCAGGAAATAACGTTTAGCCTTGAATATATATTGAGTGAAAAAATCTAATGACATTTTAGAATTATATACAGTTTTTATTGATCGATTAACATAGATTAGGACTTTTCAATAGTTTTATTTTTGACCGTGCCATCATCATCATCACCAACATTACTTACAAATGAACATAAATCAAACTGAAAACCTACACATACACACATGAAGTTGAATTATATTCTTATATTAGGATAAGTTGTTATGGCTGATTTGTTCAGTGCACCACTGTAATGTACACTACACCAGGACATAGGGAAGGGAAGACATTTTGAAGACACTTTTCCAGATACTGGGATAAATTTTAGTACTGGATCTAAGGAGCCTTCTTGGCTCTGATGCATAGAAATATAAATAATTTAGCAAACGATGCCACTGGTAAAATTTAGACTCAAAGTTACCTTTTCTTGTCTTCAGTCCTCAGGTGTGCTCAGGAGCAGGCTGCAGGCTACAGTGCAGTTCAGGTGAATCAGTCGGCCTGGAGCCAAACACAAAGCTGCTCTCTTTTATAACCCCAAACCCTCCCACCACTGGTCACTCCTCACTCCATCACTCCACTGTCAGAAAGACATGCCACACCCTCACTTGTCGCAGCATATATTTAATATATGATATGGTGATGTTTATGTTTTTAAAAACGCAACTGATCTTTTAGAATGTATATATTTATTTTTGCACATCTTTACTGCCTTTTCCAAAGGTGATTGACTTTCTAGAATTTAGTTGGTTATTAGAGTTATTAGGATCTTTAATAAAATAAAACTAAAGGGAAGGAAAAGTGAAGAATCAAATAGTTATATGTTAGACTGTTAAAAATATAATATAATACAATAATCCGACCACTGAAATGTACAGACTGTATAAAAAGGTGCATAATCTTGAACAGATGATTTTTTTTTTCACCTAAACTAGATCCACTGACAGCACAATGACCTGTGTTTGCGTTAGTATAGTTCCCTTCACTGTTGAGCAGTCATGGGACTGTGTAACACTCATGCCATATCTGTCTAGGCTACACATAGTAAGATAATTACAGCGGACAGACAAAGAAGTCAGGTCTGACTGCTGCTTTCTCTGTGTTAGAGTGACTTGTGCATTTATTGCTGGAAAGTCAGACGTCACTGCTTGGTTCACTCCTATGGTAATTCACTGCATTGGGCTTGGTCGTCAACATCATAGTTAAGATTTCATAATTTACTCCGACTGATGATTGAGTTTGTTCAGTGCTGAACTAACTGTCTGACCTTTTCTAACATGTTAAATATTGGTATTTTTGATAAAGAGGTGAGGAGAGGTCAAAACACTAAATCTCCAGGACAACAACCTAATAATAAATAACACTGACGTGTGGATTCATACAATTGCATT